>OX439036.1:25441853-26641853 GCA_949317995.1 Acholoe squamosa | reverse complement strand
CTGAGGTCGGATAAGCCCGGTGGGCCGCCTTAGTTTATTGACAAACCTCTGCTGCATGTCGATGCCCGTACCAACCGAGCCGTCAATGCTGTCCATGGTACTGGGTTCAATCTCCAATCTCTATCACCCGATTTGAAGATGTTTGGGATATTAGATCTTAAGAAGTCTGGGCAGGGGGGAAGAAGGGTGTCATAAATTATCCTAAGCGCAGACTGGTAGAGCTTGGAGGGTGAGGATGCTGAGAAATGGTTCAGATGGATGAGGGGGCTCTGTGTATAGTGCAAAGGGTGTGGGTGTGGCTGCTTTATACGAGACAGCTAATTGAGGGGTGATTGTGGGCTCCTACACACGGTAATCTGTGCAGGTCTCCTCCTGTAACTATGGCCTTGTTTGAGCGGCAATCACAGCCAACGTTGATTGACATGCTGCGTTATGCAAGTTGTATTAGCAGAGCTGGTGAGCAGTGGAGGCCGCGAATATCCCTCTTCAGCCCCCTCACAACACCCCCCCCCCTCACAATCTGGCTACCACTGTCCTACCATACTCTCCATGTGTAGTGGCTATATAAAGGGCACCCTGCAATAGAAACTGTATGGGTCAACATGACCCGTATGTGTCCAGCCCATCCATCCAGGCCTCCATCTCCGACTGCTGCCTCAGCTTCTTAGATAGACCAGGCTCAGACCCTGGAAATTGCCATTATGTTTTTATCCCTCCCATAGAGCAGTGCCCATTGCCATCATATTGCCCAATCTGAGGCTGTGGCAAGTTTACTGGTTGGACAGTGGTCATGTTCTGGAGTCAGACAATCGTGCCATCCCTGTCCTACATCCAGTGTCCTTGTTGACGGATTATCATTTAACTTATAATATCAACACACCTAGTGGTCGGCTCTGAGTCTCGGGAGTGATCTGTACCTTACGTCGCTGCCAGTTAAAAGCAATGCCGATGCTCTAAACAGGCCTCGTGCGGGAGCTTCTAATGGCTCATTAGGGAGTGGTCTTTATTTATCAACAGGGGGGTGGTGGGTTTTTGCGCGGACGTGCGAAAGTTTTTTACGCCCCCTCTCGACGGCAGTCAAAATTTTCTGCGGCCGCGCCTCCGGCGCGGAGAGTTTTCGCGCCCCTCTTTGATCTATAGTAGCGCGGGGGCTTTTTTGCTAAAAAGAGGGTGAATATTTTTAGCCCCCCCCTCAAGAGGGGTCAAAATTTTTTTAGCCCCCCCTCGGGAGGGGTCTGAAAATTTTGCGCCCCCCCTCAAACCCACCACCCCCCCTGTTGATAAATAATGACCACTCCCTTAGTAGAATGGGCTTCCCTAGCCCACTTAAAAGGGTCTACTTCTCATCTTTCCTATCCCCTCAGGATGTGTGTGGTGCACATATGCGCGGGCACTGACACATTCCTCTGTGAAATTGTGTAATGTCGTTCTCGCCATGAATATGACCTTAGCTGTCGAAATGGCGTTAAACATCTATTACTCACTCACTCCCTTAGTAGAAAGCAATGACAGAGCCCAGTAGGAATACCGGCGTATATCGAACTAGCGGGATACATAATCGGCCAATCGGAAAATTCCTTTCATTCAGTGCAGACTTTTTAGGGTACATTACGTAACAACTGGTCCCCATCATGCTGGTTGTCATCAGTCCTTATCTCTCAAGGTACCAGATTCAGCAGGGGTCAGCCCACTTAGGATCCCGCTTACCAGGTATAGAAGTGTATGACTCTAGTGATATTAAAGCAGACTATCGCATCTCCTCCCAAACACCTTATCTGATAGTATAGTTGTATAGGCATCGTATGGACAATAGTGTATTGGGGATGCTCTGTAATTGACCTGCTCTGTATAGGCTGACCTCGCCCCCTACTAATGGCTACCGTTAATTAACCGCAGCTAATCGCAGCTGGCTTCCCTAATACTCAGCCCAAGGCTAAATTGAGTAACTCTCCAACTAAAAGTGAAGTCCTGGATGACATTACCAAATAGTGGCACACGGCGTGATCCCTACTGTAGTAAATTGCGTGTTCTTGCCAAGTTTCTCACAGTTTTCACATCCAGGCTCACTAAGAACTTATCATTTACATGTGCTGAAAAGTTATTATTAAGTCACTTTTATAGAATTTCCAGTATTCCCCAGTACATGTAGTCTGAGCTTTATTAATCTTAAAGCCCAAGAACGATACATATGATTCACTCAAGTAAAGGGTATGATACATCAGATATAGAACGGTGTATATGCGAAGTGACACAATTGACAGAAGACCCAAGTGTTCAGAGAATTCTCTGAAAACAGGAACTCCTGAGACCTCGTCAAACAATATAATAGAGACTTTCCCAGATTCTGAATTAGATAATGACAAATGTTAAGGGACTCTCTCAATACCCAGTTTCATCTCTGTAAGATATCCCTTGCAACATGAGGCCTACTGATGCCATACATATTGGCAGCCCAGTGCCTGGTTGAGGAGCAGTAGCGTTGACCCTGGCCGCCCCCAACAGCTTTGCTTCCACTTGAGTTGTACTGAGGAGAATCTGCCGACGTCAGCGATTTTGGTGTGCGCGAAATGGGACGAGTTGCTTGGGATGGTTCCTGGGAGAGGGGTAATACCTGCTGCTGCCCGCATATCACGGACCGCAATCGTGCTGAGACTACGATCTGTATCCCTCTGTGAACTCATGTTATGTTGTCCACTGTAAATTATGGTGGTATCAAGGGTGTAAGTAGAGCACACATGGAGCCGACACTGAGCAGCTCAGTCTCACAACCAGAGCTGCTCCCTAGAGGTATATAGTTGTGCAGGGCTTCGTACTGATCAGCAATATCCCGACCATTATTTTAGGTTGCCTTTGTAGTGTGTATATGAAGCAGGACTATAATAGACACAATTGTAGATGGATCAATTCAGCTGCCTCGAGAATGATTAAAATGCCTCACCAACACCAAATATGATAAGGTCATATAGGGTGGGGGGGGGGTGTATTGGATGGGTAGGCAACTAGTGTAGGCTTTGACAAGATATGTGATTGTATAGTAGATGAAGCACTGTGCAGTAGAATGTATCTGCTGTAGGCAATTGGCATTGAGTTCCATGCCAGGCAGAATCCATCCCGCAGACACTGAGGAGCAGGAGGTCAGGTTATTGGCCGTTTCCCTGACTAGCATTAGAGTCTTCCAGAACCTATGGGATTCTTCTATAAATACGACATTGGGAATCTAGTGAGTAGTACATAGACCTTGATGTTCAACATGGCACCCATGTAAAACTAAAACTGTTTTATAGCTATGAAAATTATGTGTACTCACTGGATTCAGAAGAATCGTATTTTTGGCCTATCTGAACGCTTCCCTTACATGCCGCTGAGCTTGGGCATTTAAGATTCGACCTCATAAAAACGGCGAATTCTAAACTTGTGAGAAAGGAAAACCTACTTGAAACATTAAGGCTGTGGAAACCGTAAAAAACATAATTATATCTCTGGCGAAAAAGATATCCTGCACCTACATATGGATTTAATAGAGGGTGTCTCAAGCGATTGGGCTATTTATCATGTCTTCACCAATTGAATTTAAGTTGGATGTGGGAAAGAATGTCGACAATGGAATAAAAAATAGGCATGCCTCTGTCATTTCCATCTGCATGAGGCATGCCTATCCTCCTGGGTCCATAGGCATAGCTTACTGGAGGAGTGGTGGTCCCAGACACCCGCAGGTTATGTTGCCCATGTGCCGTATAAACAGGAAGGGGCCCACTTCCACCTCAGTCATTAATGGTTACTACTAGGGCTTCAGGGGGGAGCAGCGTGCTTAGGTTACCATGGCAACTGGTAGTTTGATTGACTGCACCGGGCGCCCTGGCTCTGTCTTACCAGAGGCACTACGGTAAGCCTGATTGGGATTAATCGCTAGTGCCCAGTCCAAGGGGAGACTGCTATTCCTTGTAAGTTGTAAGTAAGGACGCCACCTTGCCAGCAAAAGTATATATCACCTGGTTTCGTGTCGAGGACTATTTCTTTTACTTCGAAAAGGTTAGTGTGATAGAAGGAAATATCCCCCTGGCTTCTAGGAATTACAATATGAGTAGAGGCAATGTTGAGCCTAGACGTATATGTGTGTGAGTAGGGGGGGGGGTCGTTATCCTGACAGTAGCCTGAAAACTGGGTGCTGTATTACATCTGAGTGTCAATGCACGTTATTTGGCCTCATATACTACTACATATTTGACAGCACCTATACAGAAGACATAATGCATTTCAAATTAGCTCCGGTTATTTGATTACCTCTAAACTCTTTATATCTTAATGTGTTTAGACATGGTGATGAGCAAAGAAAGATCTATACAATGCAATTATGAAATCATACATACCCCTGTAATATGTGATTAGCAACCATTGTTCTCGAGGTCGAGGTCTTCAGTATACATTTTGAAGACTTTATCCTTGCATATACTATATTTAGTGGTTGATAAGACCTTTAGACTAGTGGTAGAATAAGCCCACATCCATAATCTTGAAACAGTACATTGGTCATTATAGTGCTCTGAAAGCCCCCATCCCCCTAGGTGACTGAGTCGTCCACATCTGACAAGAGGGGACACCAATCAGTACGACAGGAACAGCAATCCTTCCCCTTACAGCTGCGGGAGGATTGGGGCTTAATGTTAAAAAGAAACCACCTTCCAGGCCGGATGTCAAAAGCGCCCGAGCTACATCATTAATGTAATTGGACGGTTTTCAGCTTAAGAAAGTAACTCTTGCACCTTTGTGCCGTTCTCTGTAGATTATGGGGCCTAGTGGGCTAGACACAAAGATGGAGTAGCTAGATCATATAATTAGACTTCTCTTTCAGTCTATTGGTGTTATTATTAGGGTGTCCATAATTCATGTTTACACATTCTAAACGGTGGCAAAATGCATATTGTATCAAATATATCTAGGTTTTTGGTCACAGGGGCGTGGGGAGCAGTTTCAGAGTGGAGGAGGGGTATAGGGGTTTTTGACCTCTTTGAAATATTCCAGTCCTGATTACATTCTATAGATCTCTTTAATAGCTTTTCAGATCATTTTGAATCATTTTCGTACATTATCTAGATCCAGTGAAATATCCTCTCAGATAAGCATAGGCTGGATCTGAAATTGTGATCATACCTGTGGTCACAGTCCAGTGTACAGGGAGCAGTCACTGAGCACCTTACTGCAGGATTACTCTACCTAGTAAAAAGTACATCGTATGATCCCTAAAATACACCGTATGTCCTCAACAAAATAAGATATTTTAGTTGAACTTCCCAGTTAGCCTCCCAAAATTCTGATATATCTGTGGTCAATATGGGACAATAACCTACAGACTTGCTGCTTGCAGTGATTACCAAAAAACAAAAGAACAAGTGCTCAGGGGTATCCTATGATTAACTCGGAAAGGGTTATAGGCACCACCATGGATTAAGATGCTTTTGGGGGTCCCCAAAAAAGAGGCAGAGATGGCTAAACGTTGTAGAAATAAAGCATTAAAGAAGTGTAATTATACAAAAATATGTTCATATACTGTTAGAATAATATGTTGAGATCATAAATATGTACTTTGGTGGTAGAATAAATGAGTGATGTTTCTACAATAGATGGCTAACAAAATGTTGTACTTGAATGGCAGAGAGGGGACGCTTTGGGAGTCCAATGGTGAATAATACACATTCCATTGGGAAACCTTTTTGTCCCCGCCCTTTTTGTGTCTGTGTTAACCACAGAGGGAATAGATGCTGATGTCATTAGTCATGGTAGCCTGTATGACACTCTTCAAGCAGATCCCTCATCCATCCTCATATACATGGAGAATATGAGTCTATAATGGGAGAGTGATTCTGAGGCATGGGACAATTTCAGAATGAAGGGGAGGGGGGTGATATACACAGACATGAAAGGTAACACTCTTTCCAAGTTAACAGCGTTTTAATGCTTTCCTCTAGTTACCTATTCATGTTATTTCTGTGGCAAGAATGTCAAAGAAGTCTTCATAACATCACCAGGTGTAGAATTATCATATTTCTTTTAGTACGAGCTATTAGTATGGCCGCCAATTCATTACAATGAAATCGAGGCCCCAAACTCCCCTTTAGGTCAAATATTAAGGTCAGGAGGAGCTCCAGAGTGTGCCTCACCTGAAGGGAGCTCTGAGGGATTGCACAACAAAACCAGGACTTATGCTTGGGGATAGCTGTCAGTCTATACAAGTTCCCACTTTTAGGTTTCATCTGTTTTGGGGTCGGTCAAAAGTGGGAGATATGACCCCTGGCCCTACCCCTTTTGCCTTTGGATAAAATACGTTACGATGATTTGACATTGATGGTCTACACATCTCACACGGGTTGCCTACCAGTATCAACTCTTTTTCTTACACCAAACTGTAGTAGGGCAATTGGGACGTATTCTCTGTATAAGTTAGAGAATGCATACATGATTTAGTTCACCATTTTAGACAGCAAAATATAACAGAACCGACTTGTAGAGATCCTACCAATCTCGTTGATATTCAACAACATAGTCCATTTGCAATTACTGGCTATAATGTTGTGCCATACAAGTGTATGCCATGTAACCAGCTGATAGCTGATCCTTCAGGCACAGCTCAATGGCTGCCCTCAATAGAGGGATCCGTGCTGGGATGTCCTTATTTATCAACATTAAATATGTGTCTGAAGCCATAGTAACGGCGTGGACGCCTGCTGATTTGTGATGTGATATGCGGCACGGCTAATGACAGTCTGGCAGCCTTATAATGGACGACTAAGTGCTTCTAAGCTGCCATAAATATCGTTACTATATCATGATGACAATGTTCAATCCATGGGCTCACAGCTATTGAAATTCCAACCAAGGATTATGTGACATTCACTCTAAGGCAATTGCCTATGTGCGCTGCAACTATTGCCATTCTGGCAATATAGTACTTTGCATACCATTGGAAGGGTTTAAAATGGTCAGTTATTAATGTACGCAAGGTTGAATAAGTGTTTGTAGAATGTATTGTTAACCTATTATAATGTCTTAATGTTGATAACAATACTGTGGAGGTGAAGCCCCCTCCCTTTCAGTACCTCACCCCTGACACTACCATCACATCAGCCTATCTCCCACCTGAGCAGCCAGGTGTCTCATCCCTTTGGGGTAGTCGTTTATCAGACATACATTGCACTCAGTTCCCCCTGGGGAGTCAATAGGATTAAAGAGTTGTTGGCTGCGATAGCACGAACTTATCCCTAGGGGCTAGGGGGTGAGGCCGGGTGATAGGTTACGCAGGTTTTTATATCACTCACATACTGAACTGCTCATGGGAGGGACCAAGTTTCATACAGTAATCTGGGGCATGTAGTCACGGCCTTGTGGTGAGTGTGGCATGAGCATTAGAAATGCACCAACACATACCTCATGCTCACTCAAGATAATCATGCAAATATCGCAGGGGCAATTCAATACATTCCAGTTAAATATCTGTTCGATATTATTGTTGACAAAAGAAGAGTAATATACAGAGTATTTGTAATCACAGATTCCAGTTGTAACTTTGTTCTTGTTGTTTAAGATGTAAGAGCTGCATAGCAGACTGTTTCAGCTGTATACCGGGTTTCCAATGCACGCAGCAGTTCTGGTATATATATGACCCAACACAAGGGCAGCCTGCAAGATGAATAAGGCTTCAGCCTGCCAATTACTAGGCAAACACCACCAGGCAGCTCCTCTGTCACACCTTCCCAGTTGTCAATGATATACAACACGGCCAGGGGTGAGCAGCTCATCCCCTAGTCTGGGTGAGTTACTCAATAACGAGAATCCTTGAATAGACATGTAGGCAGTTTAACGAGAGTGTTGTGTCGTTCGTGAGTTTGTACATAATATGTATCATGGCAGGCCCTCAGCTACAGGTAACCCATCCACTACCCTCTGTCATGTACTACATTTTGCTCATCAGAAATTCATGAAATCTTTCACCCAACAATGTCACAGGCCGCGTTGCGTCTGTCTAATGTTGTGACTACGGATAGATAGTCCCTTACAGTGTTGAGTTGGAGCGGGTAAGGAAGTGTGTGCTAGAAAGCTTTTGTAGCCAGAATACACTGACTAGAGGATCAAGACAAGATCAAGATAGCCAAAGTTTTGTATTGGGTCCCTAGCCTCCAATAGATGCGGGTCCATTTGAATGTTTTAAGTACCAGTGTGATACCATGTATACCGCCCACCCTACCGAAATAGTGGGATGTATTATCAGCCAATGAAACAATAGCCTCTATTCACTGGAAACTCACCTGGTAACTCGTATCAGTGATAACTCGCTGGTGACAAGCTCCAACAATGGCTGCGCCCAATGGACATTCCACAACCTTGGTATATCTCTGTTGCCTTCTATCATCCACCATTCAAGGTTTCACCATCCTAAATCATGACACTTCCGGCAAATTATTCTCATCAGAACTTTTGAGGACATCGACACATAACAAAGCTTAAACAAAGGGTCAAATCCGTGGGTATTTGATGTTCTCGTGATCAGGAGGTGTGTGTTCCCAGAATGTTTTTCAAACCACAATAACATTTTAAGTTTATGGGATGAAACGGGAGTCAAAGGTGGAAGATATAGAACTTTGTTATCTTCATCGTAACTTGGCTTCCAGCGTAGGGTTTTTAGGGCAGTGACACCATGACGCTACTGTTATTATAAGGTATACACGTAAATATATTCATACTGCCTTCACTAAACAATAACCAAATCCAGTCCTGTTCAAATCTGATGGCATCACGTGGAAACCACACTGCCCCACCAGATAGCCCATAGGGGTGGACATAATAAACTCATATATCCTGTTAATTCACAACACCGATCCTTGCACCTGACCACCAGTGCACTGTCCAGCCTTGTTAGGCTGAACCAGATGACCGCCCATCAGTTAGGATCTGTAGTATTTGGACCATATGGCAAATGGCCCTACGGACTTTTGGCTCCACTGCCAGTGGCCCCACGGACAAGTGGCTCCATATAAACATTGGCCCTCATGACATATGGCCCCACATGTGTTACTAACTGTATTAAACCCTGTGACTGACTGTTACTGACATATTACTGACTGTTTGGTCATTCACATGTTAGTCATGAATTACTCTATGCTGTAGCATGCTAATGATGTGTAACTGATGCATTGCTGATGCTATTTGGCATGGTCATCTCTATGCTGTAGCATGCTAATGATGTGTAACTGATGCATTGCTGATGCTATTTGGCATGGTCATCTCTATGCTGTAGCATGCTAATGATGTGTAACTGATGCATTGCTGATGCTATTTGGCATGGTCATCTCTATGCTGTAGCATGCTAATGATGTGTAACTGATGCATTGCTGATGATATTTGGCATGGTCATCTCTATGCTGTAGCATGCTAATGATGTGTAACTGATGCATTGCTGATGCTATTTGGCATGGTCATCTCTATGCTGTAGCATGCTAATGATGTGTAACTGATGCATTGCTGATGCTATTTGGCATGGTCATCTCTATGCTGTAGCATGCTAATGATGTGTAACTGACACGTTGCTGATGCTATTTGGCATGGTCATCTCTATGCTGTAGCATGCTAATGATGTGTAACTGACACGTTGCTGTTGCTATTTGGCATGGTCATCTCTATGCTGTAGCATGCTAATGATGTGTACTGACTAAAATCCTGGGCATTAGTTATCCTCCACGGGGTGGGCGGCCTCAGGTGTCCACATGTCAATGGCGCGGACGTTGAGGACTGGGCTGAAACCCCAGCCGAGCTTCCGGGTAATGAGGCAGCAGTAGAATATTGTCGCCGTCACCAGATGGTAATTAAATTCACATTTTAGCTGAAACCAATGTTAGGTTGATCCTCTGGGTCAGCGAGAACAAGCTGTGGGTTGTTTTCCGCCTGTGGTCGTAAGGCCATTGGGATCTTTGGTCATGGTCGAGTCCCAGTGGTGCAGAATGCACCGGGCTAAAAAAAGGAGCACCCAACATGATAATTAGTGCTGATGAAGCAATTAACGCACGTAGTGGACTGCAAAGTGCAATGTTCAGTCTCACTGCAATGACGTACATGTCCAGAGAAGGATTTGGTGATAGCGTGAACTCTGAAAACTTAGTACACCATAAAACGTGCTTTAGTAGTGAGAACAAGGTGCGTGTGACAGAGCCCTGTATCTGAGCTTTTATCCATCAATGAACAGCTCAAACTACCTCCCACTTCCGCCGCTGCCGACCTTGGGGCGGAAGCTTGCTGACCATGTAACCGGCCTGCGCTCACCGACTCACAGGTAAATCCAGTATGAGCGGACTCAGATTACCCCCGAGTTGCTCGCTGAGCGACTCGATCGGCTTCCGGTGAGAAGGAAGAGGGGATGGATCACTTTTATCGGTATGCATATTGATATGCAGTGTAGAATCAGAGTGACTTGTACACTACAACCTAGTTGGACTGTTTATACAGCTTGCAGGTATTATATATGTTTCTCTTGTGCTTCCCTCATCATGGAGCATTTAGTAGGAGCAATATTGTTTCGTTTATCATAGTTTACTTTTCATGTTGTGTATCACGATCCCAAGCTTTTCAGTGGACACCCACTCTTTTCTGAGAACGACCTCAATGCCATAGCTGCATAAATAGATTCCTAATCTATCTATCGACGTGTGCATTTCAAACCACATACCACATTTCCGTGATTTCCGGTAGATTGCCTGTCCCTACTGAAAGATGAACTGACTTGATTTCTTACCAATTTAGATGAAGGGGATTTAGTGCTGCAAGGAATTAAACAGATTTTGGAATTTACAATTGAAATAGATGCATGCATATGATAACAATAAGGAGTTTTATAATGTGCCTATTTGTAACGTGTATGACAAGGTCTAGCCTATCATTTCCTACCACGTATACATTGAGAACCTAACCTCTATTGAATTAGAGGAAGAGCTTGTTACCTGACTTCTACCCAGCTATCACACAATACCTAACTAGGGAACACATGACTTCTACCCAGCTATCACACAATACCTAACATAGGAACACATCCCCTTGTTACGTTTTGCAAACCCAGTGTGATTTCAAAGCTTTCCTTATCACTGTATACGATGATGAATACATTGTTCAATCTGGGTTCTGGAACTAACCCTTCTATCAATAGTTGATCGTAACTTTCCTCTGAGGAGAACTGTAAAAACATCATACACAGGCATGTACCCCGACTATGAAAATGTCTGCAAGCCACCCCTGGCGCTTTAACATTTCTGGTTTACCTGGTATATATATATATATATATATATATATATATATATATATATATATATATATATATATATATATATATATATATATATTTAGTCAGTTCAGGAAGGTTCTAAGTGATAGTAGCACTAGGTGTTACGGGATCTCCCATAGTCAGTACAGTATCAGTCACGTCCCTGACAGATCCCCCGCCATGTCTTAGATTATGATAAGAATTTCTGCTCTCTGGCATTCCCTTATCACGTATTGGCTTGGTAATCTCCTGAGGGAGCAGGAAATGATACAAAGGAGCATAATACTAGTGTGAGAGCCAGGGGAGGTCATGTTAGTCATTGACGTGTACATGTACGTGTGTGTCTGTTGTCTTGTATGATATACGGCTAAAGGGTGGAATGTGCTCATGAAAGTATCCCTTGAGAAGGGTTTTTGTAGCATGATGGCTGCCCATGGTCGACTACTGACGGCCCTTTATGTGTGCAGACCTTATCAGTGTCGAGACGTGTGACGTGAGGAGAGGCAGGTCGCCACCACCTGCCTTATCATGATAACATCAGCGGTCGGTGCGACCAATGGCGACTCTATTTAACCTCGTGTCGACCAGCAGCTAGAGCAGCTTCCAGGAGAGCAGCTCTCAGCCTCCATACTGATCCTATACCCCTGAGGGGGTGGAGCACTTCCGCCACCTCTCCCCCTCTATATTGATTCTCACACCCACAGAGTGAGAGATTCATACCAGCTTTCGCCATATCATGAACTGTTCAGGCTTGTAAAATAGGAGAAACAAAAAATGTATAAAATGACTATCGGGTTCCTTTCCAATGCCCGCTGCTAATCTTACTCTCCATATACTACTAGTATTCCCTTGTCACCTACTATCTCTCCGCACCTGCCAGTTGGTGCTGATAGCTGTATGTAGGCACTCTGCCGGTATTATATAAAACTGATCGACCAATCCTTCACTGCCATGCCCTATACCGTAGCTCATGGAGTATCATATCACACCCATGTGGAAGTCTTTAGATGGATTTGTTTGTTTACGGCATTTTAGATGCTTAGTGATATGAAATAGCGAGAGGAATATACTGGCTCGTCCTGGTACCATGATTAATTGGGAGTTTTCCTGGTTATGAACACATTATTGGTTATTAGATATTGGTTATTAGATATCTTGAGCATGTCTTGGGGTCTTGTATATCGAGAGTCCGTATCCCGAATTTGATACAAAATTATATTGTTAAATCATTCTGAATGATGTACAGACGTCAGCCGTTATGGCTATTACATGCGTGGATAGGGGAAATACTGACAGTCCTACACTTTGATTGGAAATAGTATAGTCCCGGGTATAGTTTTATAATTACATGTTGGGCAAGTAAGGCAAGGAGCACACGAATGGGCATAAATCACAATAAAAAGTGTAGCACTGTACTAACTCAGATATAAGGCGCGGTTTCACCAAGAGAATGAATCCCATGGTGCACCTTATAGAACCTTGCCAAAGTCAGGGTGTACTATATAGGTGGGGTATAATTATTTACATTAAATTAGCATCGAAGTGCTAATCATTGACCCCCAGGTGTGCCTTATACGTGGGTTTTATGGCACATGTAGTTCTGTAGCGGGGCAGGGAGTGAAAGATCTACCACAGACATGGTCAGGGACAGAGAATAAAGTGCACAAAGATCCCAAACCATGCCACTCATATTAGATGAATATGGTATTGAGATAGGCAGAAGTGGAAGCTTCAGTCTTAAGTCCGAACTTCAACTAAAATTCACCACCAAAGACTATCTTTTGAAAGAAAAACATGCATATGTGATCCCAATACATTGTTAGAGCTGCTGAAATATTGTACAGATATCTTTGAATTAAACGGCAGAATTTGACACGTGCTAGAGACCTAACTTCTGTCTTCCAATTGCTTTAGGCGTTTAGGCCATCCTTCTTGCTTCCAAGATGCCCAGTGATAAGCATCTTAAATAGCACACAAAGTGCTACTTTTAAACAATAGGAAGCCGCATGGCCTTCCTGGGCAAAGGGGGGGGGGCGAGACAGGAGGAAGCCAATATGGTCTGTTGGCAGTGTTGTGTGTGGCTTCCTAAAGCTTGGAATACCAAATGGTGTGCTGAAGCGAATAGGACAAAGATATCCACTTATGGACCCTTTGCAGGCTGCCTAATCAATGGGTGGAAGGTAGAAGCGGTCACATTCAGCCATTCCCTTGTACAGAGCAAGTCATCTTGGCCGTACTGGTATTACCGCCACAATCGGCATGTCTCCTTCTGAACCCCCCCCCCCGCCTCCTCCGTCCCAGAAAAGATATTTCCCTATGCGTCTATTACATCCCATTATAATACTTACTTTTCCAAGTTTTCAGAGACAGGTGGGTGCCATGGTGAAAATTAAGAATTCAAAATGGATGGGACTGTCACTTTACCCTCATATAACATCAAAATGTTAAAATATGAGAGAAAATAAAATGTGTTATGAGATGTAATAGTTACCTGTTAATTGGTCCTTATCTTTCTGATATCAAGGTTACAAAAAGTATGTCATGTCAAAATGGGTGCAAGATGATTTGCGCACTCAATGCTTTTCTATGGAGGTGTCAGCTTAGGGTGTCAGCTCTGGGCGGATCAGGTGTCATACACATGATGAACTTTGAATAGAAATCATATATTGCATGTTTTTTTCCCTTCTATGGTTATATTGGACATTTCTCTATGTTTCTTATTTAAAAACATAACAATAAAATCATTGTAGTAGCATAATTCTCAATGAAACAATTTGAGTTCGGCAAAATCCAAAATGGCGGCCGCAATACGTATGGAGTATGTTTCTTCTTGACAATGACAATGACAATGATTTTTGCCAAAAGAGCCAGACCTATACTTTCCAAGTTACTTGCGAGTTCAATCGCTTCAACACTCGTTAAACTCCACCGCCAGGCATTTCTAACTGCCTAGACTATAATATAGACTTTTATGTTTGCCCGTTTCCATGTTCTCAAAGGTGCTATATATATATATATATATATATATATATATATATATATATATATATATATATATATATATATATATATATATATATATGCGGGATTCTACCACCCAGGCTGTGTCTGCCCACCAAGCAGCCTCCGGCAATAAAACATGTGACGCCTACAGCCGCAATCGGCCTGTTTCTATAGCAAATACCCCCGGTCTGCCATCCACTTGGGCGATTGGCTACATACAGTACGCCATTACCCCTTTTGTCCATCCCTTACCAAGTCAGCCATTGCCAGCAGCATTGTGTCCTAGGTGCCAGGTCAAGTATTGTATCAAGTTACATTAAGTGTCTACTAGCCAGTCCTGTGTCGGAGATGACCAGCAAGGAACTGAAGCCACCAATGATGGAGAGACTGGACCCTAACATACTGATGTATATTAGCCAACTGTTAGCACACTTGATGAACTGAATCCAGTTAAGTTTGCCTTGCCAAATAAAATATTATTAAAACTCAGACTTAAAACTCAAAACTGACACTAACTCTTTCTAAAAAAGTAGCTGAAAATATTCCTCTTCAGCTATATCCCAAGCTAATAAGGGTCACACGACCCCTAGATATGACGCAGATTTTACAGGTGTGCTATGCCAGGAGGAGAGGCAGTGGGTCTTAGGTAGAGAGGATTAGCGCTGATCAGGCCATGATCCTGAAGGGGAATGAGCTGATTATTGTGATCCGCCTATTTGGGGGATGAGCACATGCCACTCACGTTCTGGTCACCGTGAGACCATGTGAGCAGTTTTATGACCTTATCTGCTGTTTTATAGACTCTATTGGTTAGAATGTACCCTGCCTTTTGTAATAAAGGGCCATGTTCTTTCTGGTTTACGGGTCATTGAACTTCCTGTTTAAACCTCACCTCTCAAGCTAAGGTGTATGACCTGGCCTCCCCTGTCAGGGTGGCTCAATGTCCTCTTGTCATGCCATTGCCATGATGTGACAAGTGCTCTTCTGTCTCCTGCTTCCCTAGTCTACACAGGGAGTCCATAAGAACTATATAGCCTCCCTGGTCTACACTACCTCTGTGTTCTGTCTTGTGCTATTGCTATCTAGACTTCTCTACAGTACTATAGTGTTTGACATATTAGAGTGTGTGCACGAAGAACAACCCCTCACAGTGTTACCAGATAACAGATATCTTATCAACTTGTCCTTCTCATTCTCCTGGGGATATCACTACCATAGTGCACCGGTCAGTGAAGGACGTCCTCTCATTATCTATTCTATCATGACTTCCTAGCACAAAGGCCTTGGGTGTATACAAAGCATATGGTGTGGCGAGTCATCAAGCTTGGGGTAGGTTTATGTGGGCAACTCACACACTGCTCATTATCAAATTTTGTTAAACTTCCTTTGATTTTTAGGCTTAGTGGAGAAAATCTATTGTGGCCTGTTTGCAGATATGATGGTGTAAAATATTTAAAATGATCATGGTTAAGTTCTAAAAGAAAATTTCACACGATACAGGTTTTCAACCTGTATCGTATGAGTTAAACCGGGGAGTTTAAGCTTTGGGTACTTTATCACCTTATCGTATGAATCTTGAAAATTATTTACATTTACAGGAAAAACTGAATACGTGTTATTTGCAACATCTTGGAATTTATGTTGTTACAACTGCAAAGTCAATTTTAGCCATGGAAAGAAAGGGCCCTTCAGGATTTGGCTCTACAGTAGCTTACTCCTTTGGCGCTGTAAGGGGCACTATAAGCACCGAAAGGGAAATGCCAAAGCATCGTCCATTTAAGCTATATAACATGTGTTATCGTCCTGGAGTGCACATATATAAACCATAGGTCCTGACTACCAACATGATAGGTAGAAGTAATATTGGTTTATACGTGGGCTTTCCGCTGGGCTGGTACTGGAAGGCCACCTTGTCATATCTAGATATCGACTGGTACTGTTTGCGACCACCAGCCCTAACAAGTTACCATATATGATGTTCCTGCTGATTTCATACATGGAAACCCCTCAGTTTTTATCAGTTTTCTCAAGATCTACCAGTACTATGCTCACTCTTATGATTCGTCCAAATCCAATGAGATTTGATTTTATCATTTATATTGGGGGGGGGGTCTTTGTAAAATTGATCTGAGGGTATCAGTCATCCTTAAAAAGCTTGAGAATGCACTATTCGGCTTAAAGATATTCAAAATTGTTCTAGGGGATGACCCCCCCTTATTTTCAGTGTTGAATTGCGCTTACAGGACAGGGTCTGTTGAATTTTAAGGACTCAATTCTTGTTTCTGGAGTTCTCCAGGATATATCCGAAATCTCGGATATTTGAAGGTTAAATTGGTCATCTTTGTGATTTGTTCAGATCCAATAAGAAAATGATTTAACATTAATAAAAGGGGGTGAGTCTTAGACTTTTCAGGCTTCTATCCTATAAGATCAATCTCAAATACTACCCCAGAAAAGGGACAGGAGCACCATCTCGGATATTTCTTCAAAACCCCTCTTGGATATTTCTTCAAAACCCATTATATATATATATATATATATATATATATATATATATATATATATATATATATATATATATATATATACATATATATACATATATATATATACATATATATACATATATATATATACATATATATACATATATATATATATATACATATATATATATATATATATATATATATATAAACTATTCATAAGTGAAAAAGAAGATCTTACCAGATGAACATATAGAATATCTTGTATCTTTTGGTATCATCACATTGTAGCCAACCACATACATAATATACAATATCTGCAGGTATATGGAAACAAAAATCAGCGGGATCAGAAATGAGGTATCACTTGTGGGGGTGAGGGTAAACTCTCTCTTAATTAGTTCCACATAGCCAAATATGCATTACATAAGGGGTTTAAGGTTATGTGAAATATGTCAACATTCTTCCAGATGAGAACGTGCGGGGAGTTGATATGAGAGGTGTATGATATAACATGCAGGGTGGTAGCACTACAGGGCATGTAACCATTGTTGCCTTAACAATGTAACGGCATTAGCAAGGTCAAATTTCCGTCTTTCTAGTTACACTGCCAGGAACCACAAAGGGGGTTCTTTTCTATGGATATCCCTTTGAAACACTCTAGTTGAATTTATAACGATGAATTGTAGTTTGAGTTTCCTTAATCAGATCACCGGAAGTACGTATAGAGATGTTAGTTGACTTGATGAAACCTATCCTATATTATAATGTTAGATCCAACCAGTATCCCTTCCCACGGAAGTAGCCATATATAATATTATATATATATATATATATATATATATATATATATATATATATATATATATATATATATATATATGCAAGAATATTGATGGTATAAAAGTACATTGGCAAATGCTTCCTCAAAATGAGATTGTTGATTATGGTTTTATGTCCACTGTCTATACAAATTCATGAAGAGTAGCCAAGCACACATACATAGAAAAGCCATATTTACATATGTCATGGGTGCCACGGTTATAAACAATATAGCACAGTAAGCATGACATGAATCAGCCTGCTTGCCTGGCGCCTATCCCTCATATTGGTCTCTGTGGGGCTTCTCATTTCCCATAACACACTGAAGCATCTAATCATGCAGTGAGGGGGCGTGGGTGGGCGTTGTATGGTCTCTGAAGAACCCTTGTACTCAGCACAAACAAGGCAGGCAGTAGACTGCTGATGCATTATTCACTGGTTAGGGATCCAAATGTAATCCCTCTTTTTGTATTTGCGAATGGAGGGTGTCATACTTACTATAGCACCTGGTCATCTGGCATGATGATGGTTTCTGTCATCGTGGGGATAGGAATAGTAATGGTAATGAATCCTCCTCATCTACACCAGTCTTCCTGTAGTTAGTGATTTTGTCCATACATTTCATCGTCATCAGGGGAATCATGTAATACATACATTCATAAATATTGACGTTATTTGTCAAGAGCCTTCCTGAGCTCTAGTCAACTGCCTGGGACTTATCTATAATTGATAGAAATTGCACTTTAAGTTGAAAATAACCTCTGTTTCACCTTGTATTTTGCAGATAAAATCGTCAAGAAGTATGGCGAGCTTAACGGCGAGCTACACTTGATTGAACTGGACAGGGGCAGTAATGGCCTCGGGGTTAGCCTGGCAGGTAACAGGGACCTGAGCGTCATGTCTGTCTTTGTCTGTGGGATCCATGCAGACAGTGCTGTAGCCAATGACGGCCGGCTGCGGGTCGGCGACGAGATCCTTGAGGTGAGTACTTACCATACTATCAAGCAGCTTACAGTGACTGCTCACTGGAATTTCGGCACAATTCGCAGGAATGTTTACACCCAAAGGGCTATAAATAGAAATATAGAACTACACAATATGTGTACTGTACAGGTCCATGATAGAAGTAACCCGAAAACTGCTTCCTTTGTGAAATAGGAAAAAAGATTACTCCAAAGACCAAGTGCAGTCAGTATAGCTCTCATTTAATGTGGTGGATAAAAGTCAGGCCTGAGCCAATCACATACCAACACACAACACACTTTATGGTCTTTAAGTATTACATGGGGAGATATTTCAGGTATTTGGTTGGGGAGGGAAGTGGGTTCCGCTGTAACCGCTCCCTGCGAAGGTATATATACAAGGGAACGTGTTTCGGGAAATTGGCCAGGGTTCCACTGTAACTAATTTATCAAAATTGCTATATCATGGTAGTGTTCCAGGAGTATGATTGCACTGGACGGGAATTCTGAGACTGTATCACAGTCGCATTTAAAAAGCATTGTCATGTGGTCAATGGTCAGCCTGGATTTAATTCCATAGTGCACATAATTATGGCTACTCCAGTACTGCCTTCCTGATGAAGTGTTTAAGAAATGTCTCTCCTTCAAGTTCAGGTCAATAAAGAGATTGCTCGGCTTAAGTCCTCGGAAGAAATGACAAATTGACAAGCTTTTAACAAAATAAAACAGCGTGGGGTTGCGCATTTCAACTTTGTATTAACCAGAGTATCAGTGTTCAAATTTAGGAAGAGAAAATCTAAAAGTAGAGTTGGCCGATTCTAGGAAGGTTGAAAAACACTACTGTGGTAACCAGTACACGCCTTTAAAAGAGTGATTGGGTTGCCAATATTGAGAGATGCCGTGAGTAGCTGGGTCTGACTGGTTGGCTTGTATTGCATAGGTCACACGGGTTACTAAGTGTAGCTGGCAGAGACCCGTGTCAGGTAACATGGCAGAACTGAGCTGTTGGTAGGCCGGAATCAGGCATCAATTGGCAACCAAAATGTCGTGAACAACCATTAATTGCTGTGTGTGAAGTCATAGCTCGTACATAAAATGTATTTTGTAAGTTCTATGAAGGTACTGAATATATCTTTGATACTTATCTTACAAAATATTTTGGTATTTAAGATTAGTTTCCACTATATATAGTGACCGCGAAAAAGGTTGTTCTTGGATTCGGCTATGGTCCTACATGGTCGCTTTTACGGGTCACCTAGAAGCTTACAGAGAAATGCCAGTGAGTTGAAAGTTTTAGAAACAGCCAACCTGGCTAAAGTGTACTTATAAACAGGGTCCTACAAGGAATAGTATAAAATCAAACTACATTTCCAAGTTATCCCAGTTTGGTTTGTCTCTGGTATTGCAAATCCTACAATATCAGTTTTCATCTGCCATCTTCCCTTTTAGGTTAATTAACAGTCCTTTGTAAGAGTTGTATGTTTTGGGGGTTAGGATTTAAGGAGTACATTGAGATGCCATGGACATTTCCTATACACGTTATATATAAGACAAGATAGGAGTACGCAGGTCAGAGGAGTCAGAGGTATGTATGAAAAGGGGGTCTCAATGGTTCTTACTGGTTCATTCACCTTTGCCAAGTATACTGGCAGCTGCTCCCATTCATCATTATTGGCGGGTACAGGAGGTGTTGGCCAGCAGATCTCTCTCAATGGGGTGGACTTGTACATACCTTAAAATGGCTTTTCTCATTCATGTTATCAACGTTCAATTGGGGATGCTTTTATCTGCTGTAACTACTTTCGCCCATAACACGCATACATCTTCTTAACTATAGATGGACTTTCCATGTATATTAGAAAATGGTTCAGAAATTTGTATATATTCTGCCCTTGCCTTTGGAAAGATTCGGTAGTGTTGTATATATATACTCGATTATGTCCAACTTTCCCTCTGAGATTGTATATACACTAATTCAAATTTTCGCTATGCTTGACTTGACTGTAAGCCCAGCTGATTATGAATGGATTCCTGTTTTCTTCTATCCTTTACTTAATGGTTGGACATATTGATTTATTTTAAACTTGGTTTCTAAGTTTAATGTTGGTACCACCCACAGACACTTGGTGGGCTTAAGTTGACTTCCAGTTGGTGAAGCAGTAAACAGTCAGAATTCCTGCTCTCAGACACATTGGTTGCCGCGCCATCATAGCAGTGGATGGCTTAAAAATAGGAGGAGAAACAGAGATAAGGCAGACTTAGTGTCTATAATGGTGATTATAGGATTAGATTGGACACCACCTCCCCTTTGTTAGCTACTCAGCATCCTTAAATGCCGCCCAAGGCTTTGTGTTCACAGACTGCCTCTACTATTCCCAACCACCGCACTCATTTAAGGTATAGACTACCATCTTAATGGTTAATTCAGATACGGCAAATAAAGATCTGTAGGTAGGATACCACACATTAAGCCTTCAGTTGATACCAAGCTGAGCGTTACATGAAAAGGGATGCTGGTATTATTCGTGTTTTATACACAATGTTTGATGAAATATGTTCCATAGTACTTAGGATAACGTGCCTGCCGACACTCATGCAAGAGACAGACTCAGACACCACAACTTAAGGCAGAGGGTTTAGGTTGTGGAAATGAGAAACCACCAGGTCTTTCTATGGAATGCATTCTAAATAGGGAATATCCTTAAACCGGCATTTTTAAAATTCCATCAAACTTTGCTCCATTTTGTCAGATATTAGATGTGTATAACCCGGCACGATATATGCTGACAAACGGAACCTTACATTTATAATCTCCAATCCCACTGACCTCTGTCCAATAAGATTCGATCTGTCACCGACCTTCATTGAGGTTTAATATTAGCTGACCAAACATCCCAGCTGAAACATATTGTGTACATGATCCAGTGCATATGTGTGACTGCCCTGTATACATGTGTTACTGTGTGTTTTTTTTTTTTTTTTTTATCTCACACAGGCCTGCCCTGTGTTTACATGTGTTACTGTGCTTTTATCTCACACAGGCCTGCCCTATATACATGTGACCAATAATCATGAATCGCCATTATCTGGGCTGCAAGGGGGGTCTAAAGAATATTTTGGACCAGCCTAAGAAGTTTTAGTACAGGTGTTGGGGCTTATAGTCCAATAATGCGGGTAGCTTAAATATCATTTTTAATTCCACAGCATGGGACCAAAGTTGAGCGTCTCTCTAGGGTCCAATCGCTAGTGATTGTACCATAGACCTCAGCTTTAATAGAGAAAGATGTTGATATTAACAGGCTAAGTTACTCTCATAAAGGTCCATTGTCATATAAGATATTATAGTTAGATATATTATACACTGGTGACAGTCTCTAGGGGCTCTCTATGGTCTAGGGTATCTCTTGGGTCTAGGGTCTCTCTAGGGTCCAATTGCTAGTGATTGTACCATAGCTCTAAGCCTTAATGGAGTAGGGGGTTGATACTAACAGGCCAAGATACTTTGATATAAAGGTCAATTAACATGTAAGAGATTATTAAGAGAGTAATGAAAGGGCTATTGGGCACCACATTCTGTGTATCGTAGGATATTGAAACGAGTGGCCTACGATATCCTACGATACACCGAATAGCCCATTCAATACTATTTTTATTACACGGTTAATCAATAAATAATCAATAGAATATCAATTAATACAAGTTGAAAACAAAAATCATTCCCCTCCACCGGGACTCGAAGCCTGCCATAGTGTGTGTACACACGGCTAAAAAAAAACGTTCGCCCGGACCCGGACTTGTCCCGCCTACCTGTAGAGGCTGAGCGCAAAACGCTACCCACTAGACCACCGGGTCTCACACCTCAGCGCCCGGCAGCAGTTGGTTTGATTCTGTGCACGACTGGCCTGGTTATGGGTCAAGGTGCTGGATGCGTTCACACTACACTACTGCTGGGTGGCTTTATATAATAGAGACCTGGTTCTAGCCAACCACTTCTCGTCAGTCCCTGTGGCGCATTGCATAGGGAGTTGGATTTGGGATCTGAGACTGTAGGTTCGACCCCTACCCTGGCCATGAAAATTTCGTGGGTTTTAACATGTAACATATAACATGTTAGGACATGTAAGGAGTGCTGATATCCATGGATATCAGCACTCCTAAGACCTGCAATATCGACAGGTATCAGAACGGGAATATCCAGAAAAAGCACCCAAAATCACAGAGGTCGTGTAATAAAGTTAAATATACTATACACTGGGGCCAGACTGACATTAACGGTGATTAAGGGTCTCTCTAGGGTCTAACACAAAACTACCCCAACTCTGTCACCCAAACTAGATAGAGTACCCAGGCCAAGATATAGGAGAAAGACTTCTGTTATTTTTTTTTTTTTCATGCATCTAGGGACATGTAAGGCTCTGCATGGTATATCTATTTCATCTCTGTGCTATTCGATAATAGAACATGGTTGCTATGTTAGGGTCTCTCTAGGGACCAGTGTAGAACTGCCCATGTACCTTCAGTGACCCAGCATAAAAAGTAGTGGCCACATAATCCTATTTGGTCTTAACATTTTCCATGTGCTCTAGGGGAAATGCCAAAACCAAAAAAGGAACCTATGCCCCAGCATTTTTTATTATTTGCAAGTTGCACTTGATATTTTTGTGTTTTTGCTAAAAAAAAAAAAAAAAACTCATTTTGGGCAGTTTTAGCCCTCTAGCTCCCTAAATATGCCTCGTAGATAGACAAAACCCATATACCCCTTATAGCTCTATCCAATCCCGACCAAAATAAATGATAAAGACACATATATTACTTTATTTCAAGTTTTTGTTGAAGGGAGAACAAGAACAGGCCAGTTAACGACGATTCGTGATTATCAGTCATGTGTTATTGTGCTTTTATCTCACACAGGCCTTTCGTCTCTGGTTAGTAATTCAGCTCATACAAGGTACAACGTTGTATACGGATTTAGCAGGTTTAATTATAAGCCAATGAGAGAACCCCAATCTATTCACTGCAGTCCTTCGGGGCCACCTGGTACCCATCTGTTAGGTCTTATCAGTAGAACTTGCTGGTAACAAGCTCCAGCAATGGCCGCGCCCATGGGACAACATAATACCTCGGAATATGAGAGCAACGAGAGCAGTTCTCTCCACCGAAAAGGTAGTCGCATTAGAAAATACACGATAGGTCTTGTCACCTTATCTGTCGGGCCTTACTTAAGACCCAAATGCGTGCCAATGCTGTTGGCCAGTGCTGATAGCGTTGCAGGGTACTCCAGGGTCTTGATATCTGTTTACTGTTTGGAGAGGATGTGTGTTATATGGCCACCATTGGCTCTACCAGATGGCTAGTGTGTGCTGTGATTAGTGGAGGAGATGACAGACATGACATCCAGTCCACTGCCTTGACTACATCCTCCTCATCTTCCATCATAAAACTACATCCCTGGCACAGGGGGCAGATTAGGGACGATGGGTGCTTAGTATTACCAGCATTGTGGCCACACGCAGAGCGGCCATTGTGACCCAGGAGAAGTTGTATGGGGCACCACACTGCACGGCCTGCCCACACCAGGTGGAAGGCATCAAAGATTCATCAGCCTCAGGCAATAGGCGGCCCTGGAGGATTCATGCCCTCAATACATCACACCTACCCACCCACACACACTGGACAATGCCGATTATGGATGTAATGTTGAGACCTTTGAGGGCCCATAGGCTCAAAGGTTGGCAATTGATACATGTATACATACATTGTAAAAACAAAAACGAAGAAAAAAATACACACAGCAATGTTGGTGAATGATCTTAAAACCCAGGAGGACCTGTCGGCTGACCTCCAAGATGTACTTGCTGGATGCATTTCTTATAGCCCATCTTCATAACTAGATTACATAATCTGTAATGAAATGCAATAATGATGTCCCAATCCGCCTAACTCCTTTCTGTTAAAGTCCATCTAGACCCGTGCAGTCACCTTCCTCCATCTAGACGAAAGCTTACTATTTTTAGACCGTTCTTTGTTGGTCTCCACCTTAACAGGCCATACGTGACACACTGCAATTGGCCTCATCTGGACATAGCTAGGTTTTGAGGCATTGCTGCAGGGCGTTGCCATGGTACCAACCACATCCCGATGCTGACCCTCAGAGTAGGAGGGCATATGGGAGTGACCATTCTGCACTGCCCGTACTGACCATCACCACTGCCTGCCGGGTAGCAGTCTAATACCAAACAGGGTCAACAACCAATGAAATCGCCCTTTGCTATCTTTGTAGGATGGGCTACTGTGAGATAGTACCATCGTGCCCCCTATGCCTCTAGAAGTCGGGGAACTTCTGCCAATACGTCTGTGAGCCCTCAATGTGCTCTTTGTTACTTGAGATAAGTATCCTTCTGTGATCAGTGGTTCCACTGTAACTGTTAGAGATGTCAGACTCTCAGAGATTCATCTATTTTCAGAGGTTCACAGGATCCATGTTGAGAAATCCTTCCCCTTGTGAAGAGTTTAAGGGTCTAATTCTTTCAGATGTTGGACCAATACCCAACTGACACCTCTACACTGTTTTTTAACGAAGGCAGGATTAGGCTTGTGAATAAACACCATGTGATGAAGTAGACAGAAACAGCCATTCATATCAGCTACTATGAGAGCCTTCATATATAATGAGCATTGCAACTGATGATTTTAATGTTTATAATCAGTACCCGTGGTCTAGAATTATTTAGTGTTGACTTGCCTCGATAATAGCATCATCTGTTATGCATAAACTACTTTCCATCAGACGATCCAGTTCTGGCACATCACCCTGTTGAATGATAGGAAAAAATAGATAGATGTATGATGTGCTTCAGGCCACCAGAATCTGCTCAACTAACATAGATGTCGACAATATTGTATAGATGCTCATGTTTGAAGCATTTATTGAGTTGCAAAGAAGGCATTAGCTATCCTGGCTTAAATGCCTACTTATTTCTGTGTAGATTAAGTAAAGACAGGCTTGTTTGTTGTATCTATAGTGCAGGCCTGACTGTGAAAAAATCTTAATTTTCTTTCCTATTTGACGTGCTCGTTTCATTGCATTGGTATGTTATAATAATAGTGTTGTTTGCCTCGAGGCGATTTATCATTCAATCAGCATAATCAATAAGGTAAAAGGATTATATAAATCTAGTGAAAAACTAGTTTGACTCATGGGCACTCGGCTTTGTTCGTACCTGCATGGAGAGGTATTAAGATAGGGGTTTGAAAACCAAATTATGAAACACTGTTGTAGATCTACCTCTCCGTGGAAGCCCTGTCCACCTACCATTTACATAACGCCTCGTAAATGGATATGGCGTAAATCCATTACCTTGATTCTGACACTAGCTAATAATATCGACCTGTCCTGTTAGATACACCCACCTGACTACCATATCGAACACATCTCACATACACGCCTTCTTTCACCGAGGAATACAGAAAATGATACACCAATTGCGTTAGAATTGTATTGACTCCCACGCCATGAAGCCGTAGACAGATTTCCCTGTATGTTACACATCCTATTTATGGTCATGGGAGTGGGCGATACATGTATACTGGTTCCAGAGTTAAGTACTAGCGTCCTAGACTCTGGTCTTCTGCCATATGTATGATGGGAAGGGCACTGAAAGTAATCCCTGTTGGAATGGATGAAACACCAGATGGAGCTGTGGTGTGGACTAGGTGTAAGTTAGTTGGCCTGACCTTAATCAGTGAGAAAGGACTGATCTTGGTGTTGTGAATATGTTGGCAACTTTAAAACCTTGTAGTGACCTGTCCACGATAGGGTAATGGCTAGAACACTGGACTCATAATGCAGAGTAACTGAGTTCTAGCCTTGCCTGATGCTTTTGGTTTTATTGAGTCAAAACATTTTATTTCTAGATTTTGATTGTGTTTATAAATTGCTATCAATATCTATGAAATAAGTGTAATAGACAACTGCTCAAAGAAACTATGATATTCAAAGCAGAGGTGATGTGTTTGGTAATATGTCTCTATAAATACATTTCCTACAAAAAAAAAATAGTATTGACCTAGTGGACATATGGTGACTTGAACCCACCTCCCTGAGATTGGGAGCTCAACTCTCTACTGCCTGAGCTAGTGGGGCTGTTGTTGACAACCACCTAATTCCCACATTGGTAGGTCTTCAGCCCAAGTTATGTTGAGCTAAAATGCATAGTCACTGGGTAATTGTGTTTGAGATATGTTGTTGTCAGGTTTGTATACTAGATGAGTCAGATGAAACCTCTATACTCTTGGTACACTGCACACCTGTACCACTGCACCTATATGCAGGTATGACACAATACATGTTTGTATGGCTGTACTTAACATAGGGTCTACTTCTTGTGTTGCCTAATGATATATGCATCTAATTAGCCTGTACAGGCTATATCCCAAAATGCAGGGCACAGAAGATTAGGGGTTACAAGGAGTGAGCTAGTGACACCTGGTATCAGGTTGTGGGCGATATTGACCATCCTCACTGGAAGGTGTTCAATCATGTAAGTTCCCTTCTCATAGTCCTGGTTCCATCTCTGCTCGATGGTGCATTAAATGCACACGTCGGGCTGAGAGGAATGGACTCATTTCACCAGAGTCATATATAATATGTAGTCACATAGTGGCCCGTATAAGCGCTGGGTGTTTGAATGAGCGCCGGTCTTGAATAACCGGTGGGTTATAGGAGCATTGAATTTGAAAAGTCCACTATATAAGCAAATGTCCACGACCATGGAAATATTTTTGTATCGTATTCACCGAGGTGAGGCTGTCCGTATTCAACTCCGCCTAGGCGGAGTTGAATGCGGACAGGCCTCACTGAGGTGAATGCGATGCAAAAATGTTCCATGGGAGTGGACATTTGCATTTATGTCATGGCCTATGGGGTTAATTTGCTTTTAGATAAAGAAAAACAGCTCAGCTCCATTCAAAATCCAAGATGGCGGACCCAGTTGAATACAAGCATATTGTATTCCATGCCCCCCATGGAATACGGCTGTTCTAGTACTAATCTATAGTAACGACCGTATCTGCCATGAAATAAAAACTAAGTCTTGAATAAGCACCGGTCTTCAATAAGGGCCGGGGGTAAAAGTAGGTTGAAATGTACAATCGCTGGGGCGCTTATAAATACAGACCACTACTAGTACTGCAGTACTCAAATCAGAGCAGGGCAGGACACATGTATACAGATTTATTATTATAAATGTTTCCGTGCTCATTGGCTTTTCTGAAATGCTAATTACTTTTCGCTGGACTGGTTTCTCTGGTATATGAAACTCCGTTACAGATTTGGTGACCTACAGGGTTACACAGTCGATGCAATCATAATGTATCACATCCCTCTGTCACGAAAAACCTCCATTATGGCTTCAAGTGTATAAATAAAACCTGGGAGATTAGAGGTTTGTCGTCCTACTTCCCTTAACTTTAATACTATGTGGATTAATCCCAAAACTTACACGTAGAAGTGGCATATACCTTGTATGTAACATTTTATAATTTGAATCTCATTTCTACACATTGGACAACTTGATGACGATAGTATAACCTTTGCACTATTGATAGAACCTACTAATTGGTCTAGACATAGCTTCAATAGCCCAGTTTTCTATTTCACCCCAGCTAATCAGGACTCAACGTTCAATCATGGCCTGAAGTGATTGGTCTAGACTTAGCTATCAAGAGCAGACATACCTGTCAAAAGTAGACTAATTGATGATTGAAATGTACAATCCACAGGAAAATTGACACTACTGGTCATAACTCTCAGCCTGCCCCCAATGAGAGTTGCAGCCGTAACTAGAGCTACTATATGCCTTCAGTGCTCCTCTCAATATAGAATGTCATAAATCATGATAAGATGGATTTCCATGTGTATACCATATATCGCGGCAGTGCCACCCACGCGTTCATTATATATATATATATATATATATATATATATATATATATATATATATATATATATATATATATATATATATATATATATAGAAAAGCGTTGAAATCTTATACATGTATCAGCCTATGTCCTCTTATCAGGGCATCACCATAGAACCCACATGTGTGAAGGGTCCCCACTGACTCCTGCCTCATAACACTGGCCTACATTATGAAGGTGCACATCTATTAGGTCCCTATGTTATCCCACAACGTGTCACTAGTCGGTTACAGGTATGAATGGTTTTGGTATCTTCTTAGTAAATTCCATAGAACGAATGGTACAAAAATGAGATAACAGGTCGTTGGTATCGGATCTCATGGTTTTATGAAGTCTCCTCATCGTAGGAATTAACAATTTTAAGAAAACATTCAGTTTCATCGAGTGCTGATTTATCCGCAACTTAAGAAGCATAGCGATAAATCAATAACATGCCCTGGAAGATTACATGTTTCCTGGGTATTTATAGAATGTGCTGAGTGTCTTTATCCCTCTCATTAGGATTTTATACTTCAGTTCACCTAATTAAACAAACTTTCCCTTAGGGTAAACGTCGAGTTTTTATCCGCCTGTCATTGCATGAGTGATACCAGCTTCTCAATGCGCTGTAGACTCACATATCAGAGCCTTTTGTATTGTTTAATGCAAATGTAGTTTTTTTTTTGAAGAGGTAGACGATAGCCTAGAGCTGTCCCCAAGAATTCATATATGAGATTCCTCCAACAGTGGTGTCCTTGCGTTCGGGGTTATTGTGGGACCCTAGCTCAAATCTCGTATAAGGTCAGTGATAACGTCATGTACGAGTTCATAACATGGGCGCTGCTTCAAAGATTCTATAAAAGAACTAGTGATACATGTATGTACCAGAGAAGGTACACCATGGTCCTCACCATGTCCTTTCCGACAGTTAACTTTCTATCCGCCCTCAGGTTAATCCAAAACAAGTGAGTGTTTTGAACTTTGAATATCCTCACCCCCTTGCACCACCTCCAAATGACCCCGACTGCAGTCAAAGCCTGTATATTGAAGCAACGGATCTTAAGTCACCAACACTGTCCCTGTTAGCCGCCTTATTGGCTCAACTAAAAGCGGTAAAATGAGTTTGAAACGCCACTACCGCCAGCCGATTCAGATTGCTCTGCTGGTGCGCTGTGAGCTGCTCTACAAGTTTGGCTTTTATCACTTATCCCTGTCGGGTTGGTCGTAAACGCTGCCACCTTAATGGGGGACAGGTACCCAGAAGGGATAAAGATGGCGAACCTTGGGGAACCATTGAGGGCGGAAAGCAATAGTGAATTCCTACTGTGAATGCCGAATAATCAATAAAATCGGAAGTTTTGTGAGTACTACGGAAATCAGTTCAAATGTATGAATGTGAAAAATCGATTGTCCCAAGGTAAGATCGACATCAGTGATTGACTGCAGGTCAGTCAGTGTAAAATCAAAGAGAATTTATGATCTGACTAGTGGCCAAACTAGGACTCGTGGCCCAATTAGGACAAGGAGGGAGAAAAATGCCCATGGATGCTATATATGCAGGGTTCCGAAGCTTCATGGAATGTCATGGAATAAAAAGCTGTCAGGGAAAGTCATGGAATTTCTGAAAATTTCATTTGGTGTCATGGAAAATGAGAAAATAAATATTTATTGCAAAATCCATTAGAGTGGACCTTTTTTTCCAACTCAATTGCAGGAATTTTGCTGTGAGGTCAACCCCGATAATGTCCAAAATTCGTTTAAAATGTCATGGAAAATTTTGATTTTTGTCATGGAAATGTCATGGAATTTGAGTGTCAGGATCTTGTGGGAAACCTGTATATACTATTTGTAGTTTAAACATTATGCCATAATTAACTCGGAAAGAGTTATAGGCACCACCATGGATTAAGACGCTTTTGGAGGTCCTTCAAAACAGGCAAAAATGGGGATACTTTGTGGAAATAAACGGTTAAAGAAGTGTTTTTGTCCAAAAATATGTCCATATACTGCTAGACTAAGATGTTGTGATTATAAAAGTGTACTTAGTTGTTAAAAAAAGTGAGGGATGTTAATACAATAGATAGATTTAAAAAAGTTGTCTAGGAACAGCAGAGAGGCGACACTTTGGGCCTCCAATGGTGAAGGATACACATTCCATTGGGAAACCTTTTTCCCCGCTCTTTTTGAGCCTGTGTTAACCACACAATGCTGATGTCATACTTTTGGAACATACCCAAGCTGGCACCATGTCTTCTTTTTACACCCATATATTGAGAACTCTCCAAAACATATGGGGTGGGATGCATAAGGTAGTGGGTAGGTTAGGGAAGACTTCCTCTGAAAGGATATTATTAGTTTAGGATTTTTTATAAGGTTTGAAATGGTAAACGAGTACAATATTTATGATACACATATAGCGCTCTATTCCGGATTCATGTTAACATCACGACAATATATACACAGGCAATAAATTGCTTTGACAAGACAGCTTATACAATAGAGAACAATAGCAAAAGAGGGTGATCGCTGAAAAAATAAAAGTCGATGAAGTTTGGAAAATAGCCCGTATTCAAAACGATAAATTCTCAAATAGGTTATACTTTTGGATACACAAAAAAGATAGCATAGAATGTATGGGAGCAGAACCGACCACAGTAGAAAGATATATATGTAGACAGCACCAGAGTAGCTTATACATTGTATGTACGTGTTACCAGAAAATGGGCTATTGACTGGGTGATCCCCAAATGGTGTGCGTTATCATTTCCCCGTGAAGATTATTATCTGTTGACTAGTTGTACATATTATTGCAGTCCCATTCCCAGTAATTTGGGAAAATACCATTTTGAATTATACATATTGAGTGGAAGGAGTGCAATTAAACGGATAAACCCAAAGCAGCTGCAGCAAACAGTAATGTTATCGCAAGAACCCCCTCGTTCCCCTGTATGTCATAGAATTTGTTTGAATTAACCAGAATGTTACTATGTATAGATACAACTGATACATTAATTAACTGCCTAATGAGCAATTACCAACAAATAGCATAGACAACCACGTCCATCTAAGTCAACACGATGAACGGTTACTGATAGTTTTACCCAGGATTTACCTTTTGTTAGCCTGATGCCATGTCATAACACACTGTTATGTGACGTCATATGTGACAGATATAGGGATTTGTTTTACTATTGCGGGTATTGACTCAGCAGCACTGTGCCAGAGTTGGTGCCTTTGACAGAACCACGCCTAGGTTTCTGTTTAGGCACCTGGGGACAATGTACCTAGCCTGTTGCGACTATAGTAGTATTACCTACAGGTAGACACGGTATTTACTCAGGTATGCATGGTATTCAAGGAATAGTGATGCATGTATGAAAACCACCCAAGTGCATTTCCAATGGGCTTGTTTGAAGTCCTGTACCTCATATTTAGAATCATGGCATGCATACCTGTAATGGGTTTGCAGATATTCACTCTAAACCTGATGTCGAGCCCAGCAACCTCTGATTACACAAGTCAATATTATGTCTGTTTATAAAGACGACACAGACTACGTCCACATGAGCCATGATAATTACTCTAGCCACATTGCTCTCTGCCTATGGCCTTGTCTCTGGTCTTGTTTAACTGTGCTTACTCAGTACTTTTGAGGTCCATATCACCTTTCAAACATCACGATCTGGCACTTGGCCTCTGCCTGCTGACAACTACCCTTAGACTGCAACTGCATTGAACACGTTTCACCTTTGGCTTTCCTTTTAATAAGCACAGTTGTCAATATGTCACTACCGATGGTGTATTGCTAGATTCATTAAAAGAAAATTGAACATAGTAATTTAAACAATACTAATGTGCAGAATACTATAGAGGCGACTTTCACTTTAAGCAGAAATGTACACGTGAAATATGGTGTTAGAACGAATGTCAGGGGTACTGTGTTTGAGACAAATTTGGTTTCTATGCAGTTTATCATGCAGAATGGACACATTGCGCCTTGGAATAAATGTATAAGTATGGGAAGGAATCCTAATTCGGCAGTCCTTTGTTGTCAGAGACCACCTTATAGATCGCAGACTTGTAGCATAGCAGCCACGCCCAGGGTTCAAATATAGCATCAAGGGGGGGGGGTACATCTCATTGAACTGAATGGCTGCAGGGAGTACTAAGTCAACTATGTACTGTTGTGGTTTGGATGGGAGAATCAAAGCCCTTTCTAACATCCTTTACATCATCAGGCTTGGCACCATTAATTTGAGCGTTAGCCAGGTAGTGTTCATAAGAAATATGAACCTAATCTGTGATTTTGTCCCCAGCCACTTATAGGTGAATGAGTCATAGTTGTATATGCCATAGATGTAGGGACGTAGGATAGTCATACATGATGAATTCTATTCAACAGGTAACACGTTTTCTTTAGGTGAAGACGCATTATCGGTGGATTTAAACATTATATCACAAAACCAGCACATGCATTCTGTGACAGAATTTAAAGTCGGTATCCTGCTCGGGTGGAAAGATTTAACTTGCGGTCCTTTAATAGCCATATGGAGTGACTTAACATGCACTTCTCTGGCCAGCACCCATTTCCCTTTAGCATTAATCAATGAGATCTAAATCCTTTTATATGAATAACTATCCATTTGCATACGGTAAAACACATACCCTCTTGTGTAATGTGAAATTAGAGGCTTCTTCATTGCCTGGGATAATATCTAGCCAGCAAAATAAGAGTAACCACTGTATGAATACCTTTTTATAAATTTGTTAAGAAATGTTGATTTCACAGATTTGATATGCACCCCAAAAATGCATATTGGCACCACAGAACTGGGGTTACTAACTTTAAGAGACGTTAGTAAGTCGGAAAAAGGTGCGTTGGTAAACCACATGTCTAACTGGCACTGCCGATGTAGTATGGTCAAATTTAGTCTCAATACAGCCACTGTCAATGGCTATATTGTGCATCGGTTATAACGTGGACTCTTTTTGTTGTGTTTCTTATATATTCTATTGGTTTCACATACATTAAGCATACATATGGGATTTCATGCGTCGTTGCTCAGTCCATAAATATGCAGGTATACAACAGCCGCCCTCCCCCATCTGTTAATTGATTTTTTTTCTTTTGAAAATAGATAATTGATTTATTTTCTTTTGAAAATAAATCATTTACATCTATAGTCAGGTCATCAAATTTCGACCGATAGTTCATCTAGTGAAATCACTGGTGCATCACGTAGATCCTTTCTTGGCCTTATGAAGGTCAGTTTGTAAACCACACAGAGACCCTCCACTACTAATCTATTAGTGAGCAAAACATGTGAGAGCTTTCCATGACAATCTACTTAAAGCGGACAGGTTCCTGCCAACATGAGCATTGTTAGAGTTATACTAACACCTCCAGCATTGGTCATGTAGGGGTTCGTTCCCCCGTCGGGTGCGCAGAGCCTTCAGAGGGACTGTTCACTTGGTTGTGTCACTCCCCCTATGTATACCATACCGATCCAGGGTAGTTGGAAGGTGGAAATGTCAGTGGGGCCGTGTTGGTGACAGGGTATGTCAGGCCAGGGGATGTAGCTCAGCGGTAGAGCGCTCGACTTGCAAGCGAGAGACCCGGGTTCAAACCCCGGTGTCTCCAGAGACGTTTTCACTGACCACTACAGTAGTGGAGACACCGAGTGGTCCTGCCTCGCAAGGGGGACCTTTAGAGAGCTCGGTACCTGGGCCGGTATGGTATAGACAAGCACTTCAACTTGCTAGTGCTGAGGGACTTGGAAACAGATGGGCTGTGTGTGACTCAGTACTGGTACCGTTCAGACTGGACTGGAGGACCGGTTCTGGCGGGATACGGTTGAAGCTGGTTGGGAGGAGTGTAGGGGTTCGTTCCCCCGTCAGGTGCGCAGAGCCTTCAGAGGGACTGTTCACTTGGTTGTGTCACTCCCCCTATGTATACCATACCGATCCAGGGTAGTTGGAAGGTGGAAATGTCAGTGGGGCCGTGTTGGTGACAGGGGATGTCAGGCCAGGGGAGGTAGCTCAGCGGTAGAGCGCTCGACTTGCAAGCGAGAGACTCGGGTTCAAATCCTGGTGTCTCCAGAGACGTTTTCACTGACCACTACACTCACTTCACAATATTGCTCAAGGCTATAGGTATGTCAGGTAAGAGAGTAATCAGGCTGTCCGTGGTAGGCATTGCTGCAGTCACTTAGGTAATGTTATTAGTACTAGGGCATGTAGGGACGTCAGATAAGGCAGAGGCGTAGGAAGCAAATCTTCATTTGGGGGGCCCAGGGGCCCCACCCCAGCCACCATCAATTATCGGCTTGAGCGTGCTGGTGTTGATGCAATGCTGTATGGGATTTATATAAAAGATCATTCATTGATGGCTTATCTTTAAACAATATTGCCATTTTCCCTATCTTAATGACAAAATTGTCCAATCTGAGTGGGGAGCTCTGGGAATCTTGTACATTTTATAATGTGCTTGACATATTTTTGGGGGGGCAGGGGGGCAGACATATTCAGGCCCCACCTCCTCTGTGATTGCCCCCCCCCCTTTTCCTACGCCCCTGTAAGGAGAGAGCAATTAGTAATATTCTTTACGCCCAGATAGCGCCACACAAGGTCTCAGTGTGTGTATGGAGGTGTTAGTATAACTCTTAACAATGCCCAAGTTGCCAAGAACCTCTCTAACTTAGTACTTGAAGAACTATAATCATTAACCATGACAAAATAAATCACCACGGCCATACCGTGCCAAACTAACATTTCCTTCATACATCAAATACAGGCCTCCTCGTGTTTACTGTGTGTTTATTCAACGGTGGGGTCCTTTTACTTAACATACCCTCTTGTAAGCCTCTATATCAGATCGAGAAGCACAGAATATCGTTTGAGCAATAATTATATTCATCTCGAAGTAGGTTGTTCCAACCACCTCCCCTGCCTTTCTATAACCAGAAAGAAGCAGTCCATTGATATGAGGTCGGTGCCATTGTTAGGACCAAAGCCAGCTCGTATGAAAAATTGAAGTATACACCTTTTGTCTTAGATGTCCGATGAAAGATGATTTACATAATTGAACATTAGACATAAACCTTTTTATTAAGGCCAAGAAGTGCAGTCCTTGTACCATGTCTTGTACTACATTATTCTGTCCTATCAAACCATCGGAGTAAAGCAGATAGGAGTTCTAGCATTTGACAGATATCGTAACATTTAGACCATAGTCAGGATAATATGCCTCCATCAGGCAAACATTAAATAAATGGGAGGTGTGTTCTGGTGCGCTTACTACTCCAGGAGTCAGCACCGTCCCCTCATCACTCACTGATCAATAGTGACTGTAGTTTACAGTGTACCTGCTAGGGGGCACCACTATACTAGCTCAGCCACAGGTATCGTACCTTGAGCTCCTCCTAGTAGGCCCATGCTGATGCTCACCAGATTGAAACCAGTGAGTTCATATACACAAGGTGGAACTACCAATGTCCGCCTGGCGTGGGTCTATCTCATTTATAGTTGCCATTTTCTATTTTATCCTTTATAGACTAAAACAACGAATGAGTCTTCTTGTTAGGTACCTAAGCAGTGTCGGATTTAGTAAACTTGAGATCGATCAAAAATAGGGGATAAACAAAAGCACACCCCCTCCTTGTCAAAATCCTGGGTCCCCCACTGCTAAGAGTCGTGGGGTCCCAAATGTTTTCCACAATGTGTTAGACTGCAATATGCCCTTTGATAGGGTTTGGGTCTTCATCTATTAATGATTACTTTTTTTTGTATATTCCAGATCAATGGTCAGGTGCTATATGGTCGGTGTCATCTAAATGCATCGGCAATTATCAAAGGAATTACAGCTTCAAAGATCAAGATGATCGTAATCAGGTAAAATTGATTTGGAATTTAAGAGATTACAAAATTCTCAAAGTGTCCGTAAAAATCATCTATAACGTCCCTCTTTTTTCAAAGGAATAATGGGATATCATTTAAGAACCCTTTTCAATGTGAAATTGAGATGTGTAATTGTTTTGTAAAATAACAGTTTTGGAGGAAAACTTCAGTTTAAAATGCCTTGATATGATTAATGGCGCCCAATATTCAATTAGTAGACATATACATGATGAGAAGGCAGACATAAAGGCACAGAACCTCACCAAAAGAAATCGACATACAAACAAAATAGATAGTACATAATTCTGGTAAGGTAAGGAGGTTCGGCGTATGTAGTTTTGCAACATTTTGAAAAGACAAATAAATGACAAGGACTGTTAGAATTAAGAATTATGTGCTGTACGTACAGCTCTTGTATTGATACGCCAATTACAGGGATTCTGTATACCTTGGGCTAGCTATATGCCTTTAGGCCACACCCTGTTATGGCAGTACTAGTACAAAGACCCTTTTAATCAGATAATCTATTAACATTTATCATTTAACATTGGTTTATTTACAGGCGAGAGGACTACCAAAAACACATGGCCGTTAAACCACTACGACTTCCACCTACCACATTAAGGGTATGCATCTCAGTCCAAACAGTTAACTCATTGAATTGAACTCAGATAAAGGAATGGATCTTCTCCCTCTATCCCTGCTCCTGATCTCTCTATCTGATCCTTGCCACTGTGTAAATCTGTTTCTATTCTGCTCTAACTAATACTGGGATTAAGGTAAACCAATGTAATAAATAGTCTGCTTAAGTCAACGTTTGATACTCTTTTCCTACCACGACCAAGTTCATACCAACATGAAGGTTATAAATCAAAGTGGGATTGTAATGGAATCATAGATTTTCAGTCAAAACAAATACTTAAGTTCAAACTAAGCATGACTCGTATAAGATAACTTTCATTTTTCAATGGTGGTGGTTTGATCCTGTAAGTGTATATATAGTCCTGGGAGTGCTAACAAATGTGTCACCTTCCTATACTAATCCCATGGTGTGGTGCTGTCACAGGATGATCCCTCTACGCTAATCCCCAAGAAGCCTCGCCTATCACAGCAACCAAGTGGCCAGGTAATGTACCCTCCTGCATTTACTGTCCCAAAAACTCAACATCTCCTCCCAACCACCCCAAAGTACACTCTACACCTGTCTTCCTTCAAGTACATGATACCACGGCCATTTCTAATGCGGAAGTGATGCTTCTAGTGTATGCACGTTTACGCGCCGTGTAGGCAGTGTGTGCACGCATTGGAGTGAACATCACAGGATGCTGTATACCGATAGTTATAGGGACCTAACATGATACCTGTATAGACTGTAGCGAAGCACTGGCAAGCCATATGTTACCTATTGAATTGGAATTCATATTTGACATGCTGGTTTATGAATTAGAATCAGAAATCTTAAAATCGATACAGGATACACCTATTTCTGGTGCAATCCATTAAGGGAATAAATGTAATACCGAACAAAAAAAAATTAAATCTGGCAACTGGAACATTTAAAATAGAATTCGATATGATTTGTGCATTGAATATGAAAACCCAAAACATGAAATACAAAAAAAACAACTTTGCAGGACCTCTTGTAAAGTCAATCTTGAAATCTAAAATTTGGGGATTTCAAATATTGACATACAGGAGAGAAATCTCGTTTGCATTGATGAAACGATAAACGTAAGATCAGTTGATAGTGCTAAAAATGGGTCCAGTAGTCTAGCATCTGACCCTCCCCCCCCCCCACCCACACAGGTGTTAGTACTGGCTCTTTTGGACCTAATGAGGAGACAATATGACAGCCTGTACAGGCTGACCAGTTACAGTCATGTTATCTATGTCCGCACAGTGGGAGAGAGAGACAGGGAAGTTGATTATTATGCAGAAGATTTAGACCCGCCCATGTCGGTGCGTGTGAGTGACGCGCATGTCACGGTCACACCCACTTCTCTCACCAGTCCAGCAGCTAGAGTTTAGTTACACGTAATGTTAAGTCAGTGTGGCACGGACACCAAATTAGCCTTCTACTGTCTATGGGATTAACACCAGTGTAAGCAGATTGGTAAAGCTGCTCACAGGAATTAAATAGTTACACATTACTCAGAGAAGCGGCTCCTCATTTCCTGGCTAATGGGGTTACATTATCTTACATAATCTGCATATTTAAAGCTAAAATAGCCAATATCGTAAAGCTAAAACAGGTGGATTCGTAGTATTCATTTATCAAATACAATGCCATGGTACAGTATGGGAGAAGTGAGATATAGCTTAACACGTCATTACTCTGGAGCTACTTATGATCCTCTTATCAACCTTATCTTCCAATTCCTTTCCTCTACCAGAACAACGAAGAAGATAACCACGTTAGCCACCAGTCCAACAGTATAGACAGCTCAAGCTCAGAGAACCTAAAAACAATTGTTTTACACAAGGTGAGTGAAGTCTACCTAAATTAAACCTGAGAAAAACTCATGATTCCATATACTACTTTCAACATTTTGTTATAAAGGGTACCACGTAGAGGCATTCCCCTTGAGAACTCTCCTCGCATTCCAATGCATTAAATTTCAACTTGTAAAGATGACTCAAAAGATCCACTGATTTTCACTAAGTAATTGTCATTCCTATAGTCGGTAAAATATGGTACGTATCGAGAAACCCTGCGTATAAGGCGCACCCAATGAATAAGATACATTCCTAACACATACACATGGCGCATCTGAGGTCAAAATTTGGTAACTTTAATGTCAAAATCTGGTAACTTTAATACTATAGTATGGAATCCTCACCTGTAAGGCGCACCGTTACCTTTTGCTGATTATAGATTATAGAATATAATCCACGTCTTATACGCACGGTTTTATGGTGTAGGCGTGTAAACGAATGTTACTATTATTCCGATTTAGCCAGAGTTCTTGTAATTGATGTTATTGACACAACTTACCTACAAATTACCTACCATAGATATAGCCTAGGATTTAAATGAATGCTTCTCTTTGTTTAATCAGGGTGACAGTGGTCTAGGGTTCGCAATACAGGAAGGAAATGCCGACGGAAAGGAGGGCATTTATGTGAAAACAGTCACACCTGGAGGCTTAGCGGACCAAGTATGTAAAAATTTACGATCCAAATAGTTATTACTCCGATGGTGAGTGACTAATTGTGAGTTTTGTTTTTAAGTGTAGGCAGTTTTAATCGCATTAGAGACTTAATTCTAATAGTTTTAGACAATTCAATATGATAGTCCTTTAAATACTGTAGCTCTTCATTGCATTTGGTATTTAAACCGAATGCAATCAATCTCGTCATGCCCTCTTCTTTCTCTTTAGGATGGGAAATTACAAGTGGGAGATCGACTAATATCAGTAGACGATTTTTCATTGGTAGGAGTCGGATATGAAAAAGTAAGTGGAATAGTTTTCATATTTCAATACAGACTCTTCATTTTTCTTATATTTATAGATGTGCTCATGTCAAAGGACAGCTAGGTTACTTTAGTGCAGTAGCTTGAGTAGAGCTCTTATTAAAGAAGATAATTTGTACAATGGCAGGCCTCTCTTGCCCTTGATCCACCCATTGGAGTTAGCAGTACATGCAAGAAGCCTGCATTTAATATTCCTGGTACTGAACATGTGCCAGGGTGTGGTCGCAGATACCCTACTGGTTCACAATCATACACTATACACTACAGTCTACATAGGGTAGATTAACCTTGAGACGTCCACATACCTTGAGCCGTCCACCCTACAAACTGGCCATAGATATCAATTTGGTGCTGAAGCAAACTTGTTGAATCAATGCTGATCAATTAGATATAATAAATGTTGATTCAGTCCAAACTGATATTTATGACCAATTAGTTGACACATCTATGTGCATATCTGGGGCGAACTTACCCGAACCACAACATGGTAAAGACGTTGCAAGTTGCACGCCTTACGATTATATCACTATAGACGAGAGCCCTTCTCAACAGGAATATCCTCCACAGGGATCACATTGCCGATTGATACGGTTACAAAATATGATTTGTAGGTAATGCGAATGGGGAAGTAGATGCGCATTTTAAAAAGGAATGGCAATAGGGGATTTAATGAAGTTTATGTACTTTTTGAGATGGAGACTGTGATGCTAGAATTATATATACATATGTGTGCACATCACGTCTATTTCTCCTAAGGCATATATTGTTGTCATGGAAACTGCCTATCGTTGCTATGGTCATGTAAGACAAGCAAATATTGCTGACCTAGCTAGCTAAGCCCAGACATGCCAAGTGCAGAAATGAATTGTGGATTGGTGGTAGTGCGGAGGAGGGGGGGGGGGTTACATCATACAGCAGCCAATAGCTGAATTATGTGGCCTGCGTTTGGCAGTCCATGGCATACCCAACTCTAATTAAGCTAATAACAGTGATACAGACCCCAGAGAATAGACCCAGAATATTCAAGCTTCTTGGTATAGATGGTTGCATTTGTATGTGTAACTGTAAGTGACCCTCCATTGAATTACAGGCAATAGATACACTACGAAAGACGAAAGGTACCGTCACTCTTGTTGCTGAGACCCAAGGAGGGTCTGACACGTCCAGTGACAGTAAAGCCATGGACACCTCAGGGAGCAGCTCCTCCAGGCCAGAGGTGGTAGCTGAGCCACTCGTCACAGCAACTGCAGCAGCCACTATAGCCGCTACAAAACCTGATGCAAAACCTTCCAAGAAACCCTCAGGTAAGGACTACTTATTATATTACTATCATCCTCATCCATCGTAAGTGTTTGTTATGCTCGATTCAGTCCAGGGCTTCTATTTCTGCCCTTTCTTATCAGTTTCACTGGAACCAAATACCTCTCAGTGCATATCCTTAATTTATTTGCCTTTATTTATATATATATATATATATATATATATATATATATATATATATATATATATATATATATAGCTTTATTCTTATAAGCATGGTTCCACGGTTTATATTCATTTTTTTCAATACTAGAAAATCTTATTTGTCCTACTTTCACCTGGATCTGGTTCATTTTGAGTTTTTAGTAGAGATTTCACTATGTTTCAATATGTCTACCCCCAGTATTTTTGTGTCGTCTACCCCTTATTCCCCCTGCTGTCTTACCTACCTCACTCTCCTATCTATGTGTCCGTGTTCGGTTGTTTTGTACTGTAGACCAGTTTAGAGATGCCCACGACTCGGATCAAGACTCCCTCCATGGTCAGGAGCCCCTACCAGGTGAGCACATTAGGCCTCCTCCCACCCATTTACTCCAACGCCTCGCTTCCCCAGAAAGACATGATAGTTGCCAGCAAATTCCTGCTGGAAAACTAATCAATGCCTTCCTCTAGATAGATGCACTTAGATATTACCATTGATACCTCTGTTTCTCCTCTGTATGAATATGTTTCCCCTGTCTTAAGTCTGCCCTTCATTCTGTGTGTCTGTCCATTTTGAGTCAATACCAGTCGCTTATGATTTTTTTCCATGGCTTGAATTGAAACTGCCATTGCAAGAAAATGATACCGGCTCACCGTGGTTGAAAGAGGATTTTCCCAAATTGTTGTTTCTGATAATCTGTTCTTTTGTTGGTACTGAATGCTTTATTATTCTATGGACAGTAAATCTGTTTATGCTACAGGTAGGTCTTTCTATGGAGAATGCCTTTATCATGTGCATGCGATTTGTGGTTTTTCATTTATGTATATACAATGCGTATATACAGCACATATCATGGCATGCTGAAGTATCTTATGCATTTCACAAATAGAAGAAGAGACCCCTAGCGGGGACCCCCAAGGGAGCGTAGAGACGGCCACAGCAGAAGCAGCGGCAGCGCCATCAACGGAGAATCCTGGAGAAACTCAAGTAGAGGCTGAGCCCCAGCCTCCACTTGAACCACCAGCTGAGACTGTTGTAGCAGCTGAGACTGTTACTGCTGAGTCTGCAGCTGGTGAGGCAGCTGAGCCACCAACTGAGGAGCCAGCTGAGGCACTACCTGAACCGCCACCAGAGCCTGCTCCCCAGGCCCCAGGTGAAGCGGAGGCCAGTACAGAGGAATTCCCACCACCACCGCCGCCAGGTACACTCACCACCAGCATTACACCAATGAACCACCGCAGTCATAGATGCATGCATGCGCATTTTCTTTTCGATATTTGCCTCATTTATATCGATTTTCTGTGATTTTCTGTTATTATGATCCTTGCATGAAGAGCTTTTTTATTTACTGATGGTCATTCTTTACCGGCAGCCGAGGAGGAGAGTGCAAATGAGGAAAGACCCTCAGAACCCATGGAGACTGAGACTAGTGCAGGTAACATTGAGTGTGTCACACCCATGTCATTGTCCCAACTGTAGCTAGAGTCGTGTGGAAACTTTTGTCTGTTATTGCATCATGTCTGTTTTCCAGTATCTGACCAGTAGGTGACAAGAAAGTGCGCCACTAATTTTGTTTGAATTTGTCAAGATTGTCTACCTGAATGTTTGACCTCTTACATTAAGTAAACCACAGCTCAATACACAGTACCCATACCATCAAATGAAACCTATATTCATTTGAATCAAATAGACAAACCCTTCATTGTAAAATAGAGAGGGTGTTCCCTGTTGTCGGTGAGGGAGGGGGGGGGCATTCTGATGGATTTTCACTGGACACCCATAGCAATTATTTTGCCTCCCCCCCCCCCCCCATTCTAAAAGCTAAGAACTGATTTTGGCCTGCCAAAAAGCTGTGTGTAGGGGAGGAGCTCGAAGGGAGGAGGTCCTTGCATTTTCAAATGAATAGTCCAATGGATCATATACCTGAATTCTCTTTTACCCTAGATCACGGGCCTCCTTCATGGGCTCCTTCATCCATAAGACCATTAAATTCCTCCATAAAAAAAATGTATGATATTTATACATAGTGCCGTGAAAACCTTATCATTGATGTAGATTATGTTCAGAATAACATGGGCTGTCATATATTTCTGTCTAATGAGCTGTGGTGGCGTCTGTTCTTGGACATACGCTCAAGAACTCAACTTTCTACATTGCAATAATCTATTATTGTACCGATGATATAACTAAAAACTTTCTACCCTCTCCCTCTGCTTGTGTCAATCTAACCTATTGATTAAGGATGCACATTGGGGTACCTGTCGACATAGTTTATAGCACTAGCATTATAGTGACCAAACCAGACTGAACCTGTGTGCAAAATAATATAGCATCATACCTGGTTGATTCTCAGTAACACATGATAAGGTAGTTTAGTGTAGATGATGTATTATATGTTAAGTGTGTAGCCACCGTTGAACTGTTTTAATGTTATGAGTGGCTAGGTGGGTTGGGTGAATTGGACAGCAGTGTACGCCTTAATTACTCCCTGTGTAATCAGGTGAGAAGACACCTCCGGCCACCACAACACACTCTAACCTACACCAAACTCCTAAATACAAACCAAGCCCTAGTTTCACCATTATCTGGTAACATTCAGGAGCTGCTCATAGCTGCTCCTCCGACCACATTAGCTCCGGGCCCCAATACTAGTTACCATGGTCCAGGGATGAGGAGGGGGTGACATATAGCTTAAAGCTTGAACAGACTCGCTCTGCCAGCGCAGTGGCAGTGGTAATGGTATAAGAAAGGAAAGTTTAGTTATTTTCTAATTCCCAGAAAATCTTGAAGCACTTCTACAAGAGAGCTGGTATTTAAGGGGGTGAGGTGGGGGGGGATGAGACAAGGTGAGAGTAAGTCAGGGGGAGTAGTTGTGGATGTGGGTGTGGTATCAACCCAGCATCCTGACACAGGATGTGATGCTGGCCTGCAGCAGGAGCAGACCTGCCCTCAGGGCATTACGCAGCCATAGCCGGGAGGTACAGGAGGAGGCCGCCATCGATTGTCCTGCACTGACCATAACGCTGCACTGGAGGGAGTGGGCTATGAATAATTGGTGGGGAGGAGTTTGAGGTTGGGGTGGTAGGGATTGAGGGATCAGCAGTGGTGTAGGTACATCCAGCCTTCATACATCGTATACGTACAGTGGACACGATCCACTGTAGGGTCTCACGCACCTGTAGTTTACCTTCCGTTATCTGTGCCAGGACCAAGGCACCACGCTCAATGCCAAAACACACGAACGCCATCATGTTGGTCTGCCAAAAGGCACGACAGTCTTAGAAGGGAGACACATTTGGACTATACACCCTAAGGTTGGGTTCACCCTATACAGCTACGGTAAGCCCACTGAAGAACTCTTTAAGTGGCCTGTCAGATCGGAGGCTGATATGCCGCCATCCTTTCCTGCGGGTGTGCTGGAGCACGTACCCACATGGACATATAAAAACTCAGGTGAGAACAGGTGAGTGAGAGCAGCTCGGCAGGTGCTCACTTCCAAGTGCCGGTGACACGCGAGCCGCATGTGCAAGCACCTGTTAGTAGCGGACTTTATTCCTACTGTGTCGGTTCATCACTGCTAGGCATTTTAGCCTGCTGGCTGAATTTAGATACACACTACTACCCGCCACTCTCCAGTCACTCATGGTACAATCCGTCTTCTTCACCAAGAGTGGATTTAATCTTCTTCACATCAAGCTCCCCACACTTTCTATTGATCGTTGAGTATCCAGTTGGAGAAACATCGATCGCGATACGGCGCAACGTTTATCATTCCCATTGATAGGGAGGAACAGGAAAGAAAGGCATTGGTGTGACTGACGGGCCGGGGCAGGGAACGGCCATTGGATTCAGACTAAGTGGTGCAGTTAGGAGTGAACAGATTGGGTGATTATCTACTACCAGAAGCCAAACTATAGATTGTGCTTATTAAGGCTAGGTGCAGGAGGAATAGACACATTGGAGATCTCTGTAATCTTTACAACAGTTGGAGTAGGGAGACATGATGGGCACGGAGAGGCCAGGCCCTGAGGGTGGGGTGCCCCAGGTCCGCATCCAGGTACCTCAGGTAGTCGTCAATATGTATGGTGAGTGGCTTAATGGGACTTTTAATATAGGGAGGTAAGTGACTTCTAGCATGAGAGGATTTCTCTTAGAAATGAAGGTGTGGCAAAGGTGTCCAGTACTCTAGGCTCCACCCAGGCCAGCTGTGAATATGTACATATATATTGGTGTTGTGATCTTTACGCCATGAAGAGAGCTATTTAAATGCGTCTTCAAGATAAGCTTATCGTGTTCTAAATGTAATTCACACTGTGCAACACTGTCAGGTCCAATTCATTAAAATCTACCCACATAGTACCATGTACACGAATTATCTAACCATTGTGAGAAACTAAATTGTTAATGTTGCTGACATTCCAGCTGCATGTTTGATAAGAATAGTCGATGTAGCACCAAATTATATAATATAGGACCACATTATAGTGTGACGTTCTTACTAAAACTACCCTTAAGTCATAATTATTTTACCTGCATAGCAACCTGCTCAGTGGGGCATGTGTATGGACGCACTGAGCAGTGTGGGGTTGATATACAATGTATAATGATTGGGTTGACGAATACCAGGTACATCAGGTGTATTAGTATAATGAATAGATAATGGCCAATTACCAATTGGACCAATATAGCAATCTACTGACTATCTCGAAGCACTTGGCTTATACCAGCCCAATTAGCAGCCCTCCATACAAACTGGTCACACAGGAATAGTATCTGATACCAGATAACTATTCACAGTGTTCCAGAAAGCCTGGACTTGAGTAGATAGTAATAGGGTTGTACACAAGTTGTGATATATTGACGATAGTGTGTTCAAATAAATCATAATACACCCGCATCTAGTCCTACAGGCAGGTCCTACATACTAAAGTATGCTTATTTTGTCTCTTTGTCTCCTAAATTGCCGTTATCTGCAGCAGAGTATAGAGAGTGAAAGTGAAACGACCCCCACAATCTTATCCCACATAGATGCATTTTACTCTCAGGCTGAAACCATGTATAATTTCTAGCCGAAAGCTTCCCAACCACTCCACAGGTCCGGCCGGGAATCTTATGTATGTGTCTCTAGGACCTTATCACATGTCCTAGGGATTTATTGACAAAGGCCTCCTTTTCCTACTGGGTTTGCAGAACCAGAAGCCTCACCGGAGCCGCCCGCCGCTTCCCCTCCTCCGCCACCGTCCATCCAGCTTCCTGAGAAGGAGACGGAACCGGAAACGACGGACCCGGCCAAGTGCGCTATTCTGCCAAGCAAGGAGACCGTGATCGAGATCCAGAAGGGCAAGTCAGGCCTGGGTCTGAGCATTGTAGGAGGGGCTGATACGTTACTGGTAAGTACTATTGACATCATGGACGTAGCGTTTGCATGTCAGGATGACGTCACTGATCTTACCCAATGGGAGAGGAGTTAGGTGGCGTCAGTATGGGCCCACCAGGTTCATACTAGTTTCAATTAGTAGTGCTATTCCTTACTGGAGTGACCAGTCAAGCAGGTATAGCTCCCATACTGAGTTGTGTGACTATACTGCAGGTACAGAGGCTGCAGGTAATAAGCCGCCTTAATGAAGACTTGTTAATGATGCAAGCAAATGACCAGACCACTCAGACCACCCCATCGACATAAATTGGACCATAGATATAAGTACCTATCAGAGGTCTCACTAATCCTGCTTCAGCGGGAATTCATAGGTTTCTCTCCTTTTGGTTTACATCTCTGTAATGGGAATTTCCTGTGAAAAGTTGACCAATGTGTAGGTTTTCTTGACTTAATCAGGCAATAGTGAGTGGCATCTCCTATCGATTCCAACCTTGTACAAATAGGGCTTCCATGATATTGAATTTTGGGTGGGATTTTAAGTCATATCCAGTCGAATTTGGGTACACAATTTAGTCAATTTTAGAATACAAAGTAAACTGACATCATTCTAGACCCCATAGGTTGCATGTGGCGACGTAATATAGACGGCATTCTGCAATGATGCCTATTTATTGTTAATTCTTAATAAGCAGTTCGCCTGCCTGAATACTCTGTGATCAGTGCGCTATGGAGTTACTTATGGTAATACACTCATTCTTCGTTATAACAATATCCCAATTTTTAATTATGTATACTCTGGCTCCACATCCAAGATGCCTTTAGATAAGGTTTATGTTATAAGGCATCGCCGAACGATCCACCTGGCCTTGTCCTATCTGATCCTTAATCCCTGTCCCCGTGAATTTAACCAAAGGACTCCCCTTTTTCACATTTTGTATTCATGTAAATCATATGATAGGCACCGGTGGTGATTATGTATAGAGCATTGAATAAGTCAATATTGAATTTCTGCCAATGTAATGTGTATTACTGTGTACATTTTGCATCACCTATACCTCATGATGTATATACTTAAGGTTTAATAGGCGAGACGGCTACTCAGTTATTCCGTTTTCACATGATCGGTTTGCCTCGGGTTAGTTACACAATTATTGGTGCTGCTTTGTAAAGCCTTCATGAATCAATATGAACAAGGCCTCATGTGATCAATGCCACCATCAAACACTTATTCAGACAGACCAATTCTCTAAAGTAAAAAGGAAGAAAATATACCAGACCAATCCATTCCCTCGCCCAGATTCACATTTAGATCATGGATTCAATTGTTGCATTGATTTATTCTCAAAGAAATTGTCCAACTCCAGAATTTCTACTGGTGAGAAGCCAGCCAATACTAAATTTATTCTCCTTCATGTCTGTATTGGTGGTTCTGTACACGAAGGACCTCAAGTTTGCTCAAGTCATAGGTATTGTGTTTAAAGCATCTAAACTATTTCAGACAAACAATACTACATTAAATTTTCTCAAGCCAAAAAACAACACATACTATGAAGAAACTTGAAAAGACTGTTGTAGCCCTCGTGTGGCTTTTTGTGACGTCAAGGCTTTTTTCTCAAAGACTCAACTTTTTATTTTTGTTATAAATCAGTTCGGTCTTGCTTAACCTATGATTATTTCTCCCCTCTTCCAAGCGTACAGCACTATTCGACATCGTTGTGTTTTTTTTTTATCTGAGTTTGTTGGGTTAATTCTCTGATTTTGATATTTATAAATCCCCTAAAATGTGACTCTGAGGGTTCCTATGCAACGGTACACCCCCCCCCCCAACGCCTCTACGTGTCGCATAACGGCTGTCGCTCCAATTTTTATATCCATATCTAGGCTAGTGAGAAATTAAGGAACATTTTCTTTCCTTATGGTAAAGGTATACACGTAGCACTGGTACTCGCCACTTCATTAATAACCTTGAATTCTCAACCCATTGCACCAAGATTGTGGTAGATAACATATAGAAGTACATTATGATGACTTTGATGATTACTGATAACAATTGGCAAGATTAGGCAGCAGCCTATGTGACACTGATGCTCTTTTCCTTGCCCACTCTAGCATGAAGTGACCGTAAGTATATAGTGTTATTTCCGTCTCCGTGGCGCCACCTACAACCCTCTCGCGGGCTCTCGTGGCGTCACGTGACCGTGCCTGTTTGGTGGCACCCCTTGCAACGTTCCCTGCAACGTTCCACTGCATGAGTTTATTTAGTCCCACGTTGTAACGTCACTGTTAAAGGGATTTTTTTAGTTTCTGCAAAAGGTTTCCCACACTTTGTGGCTGCTTTTCATATACCACTGCCCCTTCCTCTACACATCCTCAACAAGCGTCAGCAAATGTCAATAGTATTATGTTGCTTTCACCGTCAACCCCCCGAGCATCTCTGTCTGAAATTGCCTGAACGTGTAGATCCAAAATGAATATAATCCCTAGTCTTGTATCTCACCCATACATACTGCCTGCTCGTCAGAAACAAACTTTAGACCCCATTTTCTGAGAATGTATGAGAAAGTTAGAAGTCCTGGCATGATAGGGTTAGATACACTGACATGTCCTTGTTGTAGTTGTGGCTACATGTCACCATACCATTTCTGTGAGGCATTCCAATATAACCACACACAGTTCTTAGCATACTAATCATGTAAGAGCATTATGCGTTTTGTTTGATAAGTGTTGACAGAAATATCTGTAGTTTCCCTGCAGAGCGTGCTGTAAAACTGAAAAGCAGTCCTTTCCTGCTAAGCTAGCATCTAGCTTACTACAGTAACATCACTGCTAAGCATATCTATCTTAATCAAGAGAGACCAGGTTAGATTTAAACATGTATAATGGGAAAAAGCAACAGCAATGGAGGTCAATGTTGGACACTAGTTGGTGGTAACTATGCACAACCTTATGCACGCTCGCGGACAATTAAGTAGGCAATTGGCCCAACCAGAGACACGTACTCATGTATGTAACATGTGTTTGATAGTTAAAGCATTTCACTAGAATGTGAAATGCTTTTAGATGATGTACATGTGATGAATATGTCCATCGTGTCTGTACATTGTCCATGTACATACCAATGACATGTGTCTATGCCATAATCAATAGTTTATTCATGTGCTCCATGTTTTTGATGTACCATAGGACAAGGTGCATATCTACTTGTGTAGATAGCTGTCTTTGAGCACATATCATGTGTGTATGTGGCTATATAAGACTAACATACATGTATACCATACAAACATGTGTGATATCCAGCGTATGTAAGTCCACGTACCCGTGTATGTATGTCATACACGGGTACGGGTCAGCAAACCATCAGGTACCTGTTACATAAGTGTGTATATGTCTCTGTTCTAACCCAGCACGCCGGGCTTCATCCACGTTAAAAGGCCCCCACTACCTGCTTCCCACTTAATGTATTTATGACCTCACAGGTTCATCATAATTTCTCATGGTCCTGGTTTCATGCCCATATCCATTTATTACAATGCTTTTTTTTGTTGTTTTTAATTAACCTTATCGTCTACGTTCATTTCATTCACAAACAAATGATTTACATTTTTAATAGACTGTTCACATCAGACACAGAAAACTTAGATAAAGAAATTATTTTTAAGGAAGACATATCTGTATTGAACCAACAATGAATTCTCTCTTCCTATCTGACATTGCACTTTATGACTTCAGAACCATCTGATTTCGGGGTACTCTGCATGTATGTGAACTGTACAAATCATGTTGCATAATACCCAGTCAAACCCCCTCTTTAGCAGCCTCCATATCATGAGCCCACTTGACACCTAAATTCTCAGAAAAATAAACTGGCGAGAAGAAGCCACTCACTCACCCTACCCCACCATGTTATCTTACAGAGAGCTATCATCGTCCACGAGGTGTATGAAGATGGTGCTGCGGCCAAGGACGGCCGACTCTGGGCTGGAGATCAGATCCTTGAGGTACATATACCGAGGTTCCAGGTTATCCAGTCGGAACCAAGTAGATGAACCCTATGATTGTGTATTCTGGTGAACTACACATAGATTGCAGCTTTATGGAATTTTGAATGTTTGATGATAAATTAAAACAATAGCTTGGAACACATAACGACCGTGGGATATACAATTATAACCATGGGTAATTAGTACAATACTGCATAGACTGTGCTCTGTTATTTGACATGTATGTGGGCAGTTTAGTCTAAATCGGCCTCTCCTCTGACAGGTAAATGGGGAGGACCTGCGTGAAGCCACCCATGACCGTGCCATCCAGGTGCTAAGACAGACCCCAGCTGTGGTGCGAATGGTGGTACTTAGGGACGAGACCCAACTTAAGGAGGAGGAGCTTTATGACACATTCAGTGTAGAACTCATGAAGAAACCGGGCAAGGGGCTCGGCCTCAGCATTGTTGGTAAACGCAATGGTGCTGGCGTATTCATATCAGATATCGTAAGTTCTACTTTGTTTTTCCTCATTGTGAGAAAGTTTAACAGACTTTTGTAGCAAGCCTTTCCTTTTGATCTTGTCAACTATGTGATTATCTCTTTGTAAATGCTCATTAGAGATGTATGACCATAAGATAGAAACCTAGAAATCTGTATGTGACTAGATCGCAAGCGTCAGTGAAACAGCATGTCCTGCCGCAAGGTATGGGACTGAAAGAAATTTAAAATTTCATATACTACTGATGTTCTAGATCAAATTTCAAAATCCCTGCACTACTCATAGGCACAGGATATACCTGATGAATATGTCAAGTACCATATACTACTTATATGGGGTGTTTGTCTGAGAGAAATGTTCATTTTCATATACTACTCACGTGGGGTGGGAGTGTCCACGATAGAAATGCACACTTCCATAATTATACTACTCATGACGGGTAATGGTACATTACCATATACTACTCACGGAGTAGAAGCAAGTTTAGATACATTATAAGCACTCCCGTTTGTAGGTAAAGGGGGGTGTGGCTGATGCTGACGGCAGATTAATGCAGGGTGACCAGATCCTTGTCGTTAATGGAGAGGACATGAGGAATTCCTCACAGGAACATGCGGCCGCGGTGCTCAAAGTAAGACAAAACGAATTTATTATTTTGAATATGATAGAGTGAAAACTGTGAATAATAATCATGATGCTATTCTCTTGACATTTGTATTATCTTTTCGTAATATCCGATATATGTAGTGTAGCTTTTGGAATAACCTTCTACAAATATTTGACCTTTTGTATATGTCTATTTTAGATAATATAGATCCAATACAGTGTAACGCTTATGGCTGATCTTTGGGGGGGGGGTTTAACGAATGCCTACTTCCTAACTTGGAAAGCAGGCCGCAGGAAGTGGGATGTGATAAATATAATGAATGTTATGTAATAGCGTTAATGTGCAATAGCGAAGCCGCCCACTATAAAGTGTTTTTGTATTGTGCACCTTCAGACATTAATGGGTAAGGTAGCCATGACGATAGGACGCCTTAAGGGTTCACGGTCCTCCTCCAGGCGGAGCTCAGCCAGTTCTCACGGCGGCCTTAAAAAGTCAGAATCAAGTGAAAAGAAGCGCGGCAAGCACTCCAAGAGTAAGTAACGTATTTTTCATGTCAAAAGTTCACTGGCCAGTGCCATGGAGAACCGGTTGAGAAAAAAAAACATATTATGTTCAATTGAAATCCTAGAAATATGATATATGAAGCACTTATAGGTTAGAAATCAATTTGTCGGTTAGTGTGGTCTTGTATCAAATTCAACACACTTTTATACTGATTTGCACACAAGCACAGGTATTTTGTAAAGATATAATTGTGGCACAATTTCTGTATTTCAGTCTCTGTATTCCAGTTTATGTATATGCGTACTCAACCAGCTCATTGCTAGGATACCATTATGATTATCGTAGATTGTGTTCTCCAGGACGTGTCGTGTCTTCACTTGATTACCCTTTTGTCTGGCACTTTCATTTTTTTGTGTCAAGTTCTGCACACAGACCTCTACAATATAGACATATTTTGTAAGTGTCTGGTTGCAGAAAAGAGTAATGTTTAAAAAAGCTAGCCTTTGAATCATAATTTACTTTTTATCTTATTTTCAAGTCTACCAGCTTGATCTAACGGTCACCCAATCACTCATACAGATGACACAGTATTTCACAAAATAGTAATAATTAAAAAAAATAAATTCATGACCATGTTAGATCAAGAAGGTAATGCAGAGTGGCATTGAGTAATCTCTAGCCTATTTGCCCCTTGTTTTCAAACAGGCAGCGACGACGATGGTAAAGCGTGATTTTATGTTGTGTATTCTCTTCATTCTTCTCTTGTCTCGCACCGAGGCGCTACATTTTCATGTTTCCGTTTCCTTTCTGTTGTGATTGTGATGTATCTTTTTATCTAGAAGGTTATATCTCAAGCACTGGGGAATTTCCGACTCCCTATATTTGATTCATGTTGTATTTTTGTCCAGCCAGGTAGGGGTGTCCGCCAATATATCACCTCTCGCGCCTTATTGTGCCTATATGTAAAGAAACGCAGTACCTTTAGATTCCCTTCCTCGCACCTTCTTAGTCATATATATGCTTTATCATATAAAATTAAGAAGCATTCCAAGTTAGATGAGTATAATTGATAACACAGAAAATGTTAAAGAAGAGAAAAAGGCAAAGCAGGAAGAGTCATACAAAAGTGTGGTATATGCAATCCAAAGAGAGCAGCTGAATTGGATTACATGGCTATATCACACAATTGTGAGGCCCTTCATGTTCATGTACATGAGATGCTATCTGAATTTATTTTGCCACTCCGGAATGTCTTGTTTTAAATGAATGGTAGCTTGTACTCGTGGTGGAATAAAAATGGGTATTAAAAAGGGCGTGATCAACTGTCACTATTCATAGGGCCCTGTCCTGAGCAAATTCTTGAACCCTTAGACACCTGTCACGTCTTTTTCTGCACCAGCGCATGGCCTTAATATGAAACATGTTCAGAACACAAGGGAACCTTCACATAAAGCAAAGCTGGGTCTATAACTATAAAAGAGCACCCTACGTAAAGATAAATCATGCTGCTGACCGCGATCACGTATCCCAACACGCATAGAAAGTGTGATCCCAATCTGCAGTGTTCTTCCCCATGGCTGCTGTAAATTCACCATGTTTATTCCCAAATTACACATAAATTCACGATGCTTATTCCCATATTACACCTAAAGTCGTATAAGTCACAGACACAAATCAATATTTAAATGCATTATTTCTCTATATTGCCTTCAATACTTAGGCTCTTCCCGCCCTTTCACATTGTATTATATACCTGTTGCCCTATTCATGTCACTAGAACTATTAGTGTCTTGTTAAGTCGCTACTCAAAGTGGACAACCTTGTTAAACAAATCTCGAGTCATTATATGCATTTATACATGCATCTTTTCTTTGCAATTTAACTATCCCCAGTCCGTGATTGTACCACTTTGAAACAGTCTATATCCCCCTACGATTTCTCAATTTTCCTCAGATCTTAATGCCTTTCTGATCTTTGAGAATGACCACCCTTTATCTGAGATACAGACCGTTGGGATCACTGAGCATTCATATATTAAGACTGACTCTTTACTTAATTACTTAGGGTCGGAAGCATGTCACAATTTATGATATAATTTCTTTGTTTGCTTATATATGCAAAGCAATTACGTGAACAACATGTACTGACATTATTGGCGATGTTTTCCTTCCAGAGAATTGCAAATAACACTGTTTTTCCCTGTTTCTATTTATACAGGTCTGCCATCGTCCAAAAGCTACTAGTACTTGGTTAACTTAAGTTGCTATACCAGAACCACTTCAGTTTGACACTAGATACACCTGTCACCATTGGCCAGAGAAGGGAAGACTTACATTTGATAAAACAACACATACCTTTTTTGTTGAGTTCTCTTCGGGAATTGTTTTATAATGACACATGTTTCACACACATACACACACAAAGCATTCCAACACGAATCATTGGGGCTGGGGAGGGGGGGGGGCGTCCCATCACTGTCGAATTTGCAACAAAGGTTAGCCAAGCTAGTATGCTGAAGGAATCTAGACATTGTGGAAGGTTAGAAGTGCTCCTTCATTCTTCTCATTCTTGTTGTGACTTGGACCTCTTTTGATATTCTATATAATTTTATGTATGTTTCTTAGCTCGGTGTTTCTGTAGTGTTTGGGTAGTCCCAAACGTACTCTTTGTGAGTACTTTATAATATCAAAAGGCTTTTTCCATCTGCCTTACGGTATAAATACATTTCTATAGATGGTGCTGATCAATCATGTACCATGTATACCTTTAGTATGCACTCCCAGAACTCTGTTTTTTCCTATTCATAATTCAGCATGCTTATATACCAAGGCCTGGTGGCGGTGCACATGTTTAGGAGGACTTGGGGCCATATTGGGTAGCTACTTTCACATTATATAAAGTCTACCTAACACGTTTGCACTGACCATCGGGCCAGATAAATTCTATTGGTTTTGTGCAGCAGAAATAGCGTCGTGAAATGTAAGTCACATTGCACAGTGCGTCTCTTACATTATATGCAAACTCGAATAAAGAGTAAGTACACATGAAGTAATTCAAACACCAGAACTGAACATACTATTGAACCTAAGAATCTATATGGTATCGCATACACTTTTGATGGTAAATACTTAAAGTGATGTTAAGAAATTCTGCTTCAGATTGACGCATGCATGCACCGGCTATTTGATGTGGATTTCCTATTCTATTTTCTTTTTTATCCATTTTCCTGACATGTGAATGGTAGATTTACACAGTTGTTTGGCTAGTGTCATATTTTGTTGATAAACTTATTTACATCAGTGCATTATTATGCAGCATCATAGTGTCTGTGGTCACTGACACACAGAATGATGGTGTGCCTGTTAATGCTCTTTTTTCTTTCATGGTGCCGACTGCTGATGAAGTTGCTTGTATTTACAGTCTTCCACAATCCCTCTCCCCCTCACGTTAGCAATGTACACTGGTAGTGGTACCCAGTAAATGGTAAATGTTAACTCAAAGTCCATGGACAAGTTAGAACCAAGATGCTCACCCTAATCGAAGAGGGAATGCATTCACCAAGAAGAGATCTGTAATAATGACCATGCTGGTTTTCCATATTGTATTTGTGAACTTAACCATTTACTGGATACCAAATGAATATCGAAAGACGAGTCTGTACACTGTGACTGTGACTCCCCTCTATATCTCTGTGGTCATCTGTTTGCCCTTTGTACTACTCATGAATGTGTTTGTGGTGGTCATGCTGTTATGTTGATTATTATTTCATAAATCCCTTTCCCCCACCCAGTAAACAACGCACCCCTTGTTCAGCACCAAAATACTAAATCTGTATTAACAGTGATTTGTGACCCTTGCAGCTGTGAGCATAGAGAGTGGGTATGAGATCCGGCTGGTTGAACTTGAGCGGGATGTCCATGGCTCTCTGGGGCTGAGTATCGCTGGTGGCCTCAACAGTCCGCTTGGTGATACACCACTTGTCATTGCACATATGCATCCTGATGGACCAGCAGCACGGACCAATTCACTGAGGGTAGGTCACTTCAAGGACCAAATAATCCTGCATCCACAGCTAGGAATTTGATTTCTTTTACGATAATTGTATGATTTCCCATTATTTCTTCTCTCACAAAGATTAACCTTGTATTGTTAATCAGATACTCTGAGAGAAGGGGATAGCATTGACGGGGTAAGAGCCAGGTATTCCTTGTGATGTTGTTTCAATGTTTTGAAAGAAGCCACTGGGTAACAATGTAAAGCACATTTCTGACTGCTTTTCCTTTTGGTTGTTTGGCTTGGCTTGATGTATAGAACAAAACAAGGGCTACAACAGTAATAATAACCATTTGGGTTTGTTTTTCTGTGTTAGGTGGGTGACCAGATCCTAGGGTTGAATGGAGAGAGCACTGAGGGTCTCACACACTCTGAGGCAGTCAGTGTTCTCAAGTCTACCCCGGGGCCAATCCTCCTGGAGGTTATGCAAGGTAAGTGTCAAATTTATTTCAAATTCCTTTTTTAAAGGAGAAGTATATTTGATGAACAATGAGCATGATATTAAGTAAACCTGGCTTCATACTATGAAATGATGGTTATAGTTTGCATGGACTTGTATGGATCTTGGTGAACTGGGGACATGGGATGGGATGAATTGAATAAAGTGATGTATCTGATACGTACACGTATTTGGACTACAATCCATGGTAATCCATTGTAACAGTAGTCAATATGCCCTCGGCATGCTGCGTAACTATGTGTCAGGGGACCCCATCCTTAATCAGAGTGAAATAAGATCAGGGGCGGGTGATGCAATATGGGGAGATAATCGTGTTAATGGTTTGGGCGTAGGAAGCAACTTTTAGACCTAGGGGCTGTATTAGAATTAGAGTTAGCACCTCACATTCAGGTCTGATGTATTATGAAATCAAGTCAACCCTTACATTGATTAAGATGTGCATCACCCTTAATGGCTCTTTTTCACTAAGCACATCCCCCCTCCATTTCCCATCCCTCTGCTATATGAAACTGCTCAGCTCCTACCTACATTGTCTATGCACTACTCTTCACTATTTGACACCTGCTGGACTGTTTGACACGTGCCTATATGATACCCACTAGACTATTAGACACCTACCTATCCATGTCTTTGGCACATGCCTATATGACAAATGCTTGACTATTTGATACCTTCCTATCCATGTTTTTGATACATGCCTATATGAGACATGCTTGACTATTTGACACCTACCTATATCCATGGACTAAATGCATGGCCTGCTGCCCTGTTTCAGGTGAGGACCTGGTGATTGGCAGTACCAACCTGGACAAAGGTCTGCACGCCGTCCACACCTCCCAGTTCTCCGACCTCTCCGACGACATCAGGTTTGTAAGCCTCCTACAGCTCTACGACATTAACCATTGGTGTACTCCGCCTGCATTTGGCTAATTACTTTGGGACATTGTTGGATGCTTTTATATCAATTCAAGGAATGATGTAAAGACTGAAAAAAACGCATGTCAATACTAAATCAGTTTCGGGTGTCTTACGATTACTTATTATATGGTTATGTATTTTTATGTTAGTGTTGACAAGTACCCTATCCCATCGAATCTATTCTGCTTTGCTTCAAGCATCAACTAATATAAAGAATTACAATCCAAATGTAAGATATAGCGGTATATTTGATTAATTTAGGCACATAGGGTTATACCCATAATTATGATTCAGAATTATTCAATATATCATGTATTCACAGAAATGATAACAATAACTTAATAGAGTCCCCCTTGTGCATTCCAGTGGTGCCAGCTCGGGTCCTAAGAAGATCTCCCTGGAGCGAGGACCTGATGGTCTGGGTTTTTCCATTGTTGGTGGTTACGGCAGTCCTCATGGGGACTTGCCAATTTACGTCAAGACCGTGTTCGCCCGCGGGGCCGCCTCCGAGGACGGCCGTCTGAAGCGCGGAGACCAAATCCTGGCCGTGAATGGCATGAGCTTATCAGGAGTTACTCACGAGGAGGCTGTGGCCATCCTCAAGAGGGCCACTGGTGTCATCGAGCTGACTGTGGAGTCATAGAGGAGAGATAAGAAACACAGGGTGGTGGTGATAAGGGGAAGATAAAGGGAGGGAGGGGATTGGTAGACTATACAAGTACTAGCATGGTAGATGTGCATGTGGAGCCTTAGAGACGTGTCAATAAGATACTTACAGGTATTACCATCATAAAACCTGCTAGTATGAGATATTAGATAATCATGCTTGTCCAATGTCAGCTATAAGACTGACCCCTCTCATACACAACAGGCGGTTTCCATCATGGCTATAGACTCCAATGTACATCTACCGTGCTAGCTCCTATCAAAATAGTACAATGTTGTTGGATATTTTGGTAGGCGGAAAGGGTATTATACGAATAATAAGATTGATATTTTGTAGTCGTGGTGGCTGGGGTAGAGGTTCTAACTAATGGAAGGTATGCAACGATAGAGCATGTGTCCAGTAAGTACAATGCATACAGTGGTTTGACTAGTGGGCTGTTCTGAACACCTTAAAATAGGTCTTATCAATGCAAACTGGAAATTTACCATCTGGGTAGAAGATAAACGTGAGTGAAGAGATGTCCCGCTCTCAGACAGATGAATATCATGGAATATCAGAGGATGCTTCAGCTAAACAAGTTCTACATTCACACCGGATTCAGTTCGATGTCGATGAGCGACAAAGTTATACTTGAATGGTAACACAATGTTCTAGATTCCTGCAAATATGTTCATTTTAACAAGATGCACTCGCACAGCGCACAGATATACAGACATTTTTCAAGAAGGCTTGTTGAGGCTTCTGGACTAGCAAATGTCTGTGAAGTACGCCGCAATACTCACAGCTTAATGGGTTATGGTATGATATCTATATATTGAGCTCTACGGTCATGGTGACGGTTGATATCATTTGGCCAAGACATGAACTTCACACGAAGACTAACCAAGGTCCTACGAGGTCTTAATAAGACGAGAACAAAAATTGAGATTGAACGAAACTATTATAAATGTACATGCTTGTTATATACTTCTGTAAAAAAGAATATAAATATTGAATACTTTTATATCTATATATAAAGCAGAATGAAGCCATGCCCAGGAAGGTGTGTAAACAGAGGGCAACAGAAATATGGTTGTTTTAACGATGATCATGTTCATCCAATCCGATCATGAGTGTCATTTTTCGTACCCCATTTTGTTTTTAACCATCTATGCAATGTGCCAGAGTTGTCACTTTCCAGCATATGGCCTCCGCAATGCACATGTTTTAGGTTTGCAGCAGTTGATAATGTTAGTTTCATTATTTGTTATGGTTTATGTGTTTTCCAATAGCACATACCAGGCCAGTGTTAATGATATTGAGAAGGGAATGTCCACATAAGGAGGAGCTTACTGAAATACGGATGTCTTCAATGGTCAGTAAGGGAACCATGTGTTCAGTGCTAATTTCAGCGAGACTACTAAGAGTGACAAATCTACCAGAAGGGGCTCCAAGCCTCACCCTTTGGTGGATCTCTATGGCGGCTTTCAATCAAGCATGGCAGTTGTCTGTTGCCCATGCCCTTGATATCCCTGCCATGAGTATTACACCAAAATACTTTACAGAAAACGAAAATGACACTCTCAATTTGCATTCCATCTCCCAAGTCTTATTGCAATGAAACTTTTTTTTATATACAACTTGTCTCTAAATGTTAGGTTTATTGTTCCAATGTTGCTAGCATGTTGATCAGCACTTTGACGGTAATTTACTTGATGCCAAACTAAAATAAGGACGTTGAGGCCCCTGGATTTGTTTCAGAAAGGCTAGTTGTATGTCAGAGTCTTCCTTCGTTGAGACGGTCACTACCAGCATTTGAGGGGTATTTCTAATAATATCCAAATGAAATCTTGTGAAAAGAGCAATACTTCAAGTATATCTACCCTGGATTACTGTTGGGTATAATAAATGGTGCCATTTGATAAAGAGGGCTACAAGGAGACAACCATACGTAAAGAATCCTCTTTTCTGAAGGGATGGTCTTTCGGAAAACTTATATATAAAATAGGATTAATGTTGTATTACTCTGTAAGATGGCGCCCTGGTAGGAAGCCCTCTCAGAGAAGGCTCAGTGATTGGTTGTAAAATTTTAAAGGGTATCTTATTATTGAAAAATCTCATTAATGCTTATAATTCTGTTATCAGATGCTGGTTGTGTATATAGATTTCACCCACCATGGTCACCTTGTTCTAGCAGCTTGAGAAGATGTGTACCATATTCGTTCCTGTCTCATGTCTGTCTATTCGCCTTGATTGGTTTGTCAAGCGATGAATGAATTTCATGTCTATACTTTCTTCGAATCATCAAACTCACCATTTAAATATGCTACAATCATTGTACGTCTAACTATCGAATAAATTGTTTATCTTTGTATAAAAATAAAGATGTATTCAGTGTTCATTCCTTTCATCAACTTTCCATTAAAGCTACTATTAGTAGCAACACCACACTCCCCACTCGTGTGCATTGGAGCATATCCAGTGTACTGTTGGTACTCCCACATAGGCCATTTTGTCACCACCCTGACAGATATTCCCTTCAAATTCTGTCACCTGGGGTTTCTATATGATGTCATAGGTTATCACAATCATTTTTGCAGATGAGATAAGGTATCTTATATCATTATTTCTCTAAGTTTGCTTTTGAGAAGAATTTACCCAAACCTGAGCTATAAAATATGATAAGCAGAGAAAGTCAGATTAACCCTTGTGGGTTTTAAATTGTATGCATGTTTGCCCACAGATAGACGCCCTGTGACATAGCTATATAAAATTATAGTGCTCCACTGCCCAGGCCTACCACCCCCACTGCAGGAGGGAGTCCAGTTCGTCAGTCTCATAGGATCGCCACTCTTTGGTATTGGAGTTATAATTATGGGCACTCTTAAAGCAGATCGGTACCCTTCTCTGTTCAATTGATAAATTAATTATATCCCTGAATACAGAGGGGGTCACCTTTAGCAAATCTCAGACTACCATAAGGTGAACATGTTCCATATATTATGAAGACTTTCCTAGTTTTATTCCTTTAATAAGAGGGAGTGATCTCTCCGAGTCAATACAATGCAATTCAAAGCACAATTCAGGGTTAGCATCTTGTCTGACTACTCTCTAATGTAGCAATTCATCACTATCCATGTTATTTTCGATGGTCGCAGCCAGTTTGGAACCAATTGTAGTAAAATAATCGTTAAAGGTACCAGCGACATCATCCCCTTTCACCCTATTGCCAACATAATCTTGTACGAGCTCAATGACTGGGATTTTTGTGCTTCCTTTCCATAACTGATTTAGCACCTTCCAAAAAGGCTTAGGGTTATTAGCATAAGTTAGCAGCGATTTCATTTTTGATGTTTTGTTTATAATAGCTTTAATGCATTTGTCACAATCCCTGACGGCACCTAAGTAGGGTTTGGCCTCACGGTTCCTTAGTTTCCACATTCTGTTCAGTAGTTACTTTTTCTTTCTCACTTCCCCATCTACATCAGCGTCAGAACCTTTTGGTCTGTCTAGATCTCAGTTATGCTTTTAACTGGATGGTTGGCGTTCAAATAATAATTGATAAAATCAATCATGTTTGAATACACAGCACCAGGGTAACCTTGAGTACCGGGATCCCAGATCCATCTACCGGCCTCTGCTCTCATTTTGACAGGGTCATAATGTTTATATGACCTCCCTTTGATACACACTTTCTTTTTCGGCGGACATTTTTGTTGTTTTTTAATAGCAAATATTGGACGGTGATCCCTTCTAAAGTTTAAAGTACCCCAATAAGGAGACTGGGATAAAATAAAAATCAGGCATTTTCCCTAGAGGTCCTGTTCAACTCTGATCACCTATGTACCACCTGCTGAGATCCCCAGCTATACAAACTCTCAGGCTTTGGTGTATATGCTACAGCACATAGGCTCCCTCTATTGATGCCAACAGCAGGCGACTAATAATTTCCCCGTCAAGATTTGCTACAGGGTTTCCCTGTTTGGAGGGAGAAATATTTATAAATCCTATTCTTTAGACATTATACATATTGATTAGAAAATTCAGCTAATCATGGATTGAGTATCCAAAGAGCGATGTCTCTCTAGCGGACATACTTTAAGAGCGTGAAAAACATAAGTAGAGAAATTCATGTGTATTAATAATCCTATCACAGAAAAATGAATATGATTTATTTACTTTTACCAAAAAAGGTTGTGGTGTTTTTATATTTTCTTACAATAGACATTTTTGAAGATCTCAACCAATGGCTATCTTGAGAGCCATATTGACAACATCCTCTCATCCAACTTTTGGTGCTAATAAAAAAATGAAAGCCACGATGTATTCTTTTAACACAATAATTGCATGTCAGGTAAGAAGAATAAACTAAATGTAGTGCCACAGGGTCATAGCGGTTGCCAAATTGGCCAACCTACGTACAATGAATAAAAAAGGCTTAAGTGCACGCAGGGTTCTTTCATATGCAATAACCATTAAATTTTGTAGGTTGGTCAGTTGCATCCATTCGAAACCACAGCCACATGCCATGGTATGTATAGATATCTTGGGTGTGGGCTTCACATTGCCTGGGGCACTACACCTACCAGCAGTGAGTTGTCCAACTACTGAACTGTCTGTGGTAGCCTTCATGTTCTCACGCTGACCAGTGGTTAGGGGCTTGTCACCCACTAGTCATACAGATACCACAGAGACCTACCTCCGCCCTTATGTTCTTTGATGTATGCTGGGGACATGAAATCCAGCAGTGTATGTTGGCAGGACATGGCTGTAGCATGGTGCGAGCAAGGTAGAGCATGAAACAATAAACCTAGAAAATATGGACCAAAGAAAACTAGCTCACAGACCTAGGGGTGTCGCACGGCTTTCTTTGCCCATGGAATCTGGATTCCTTTATATTCATGACATCAAGTTGCTATAGATACAAGCGCTATGTTATTTTAAAATGTTCAGAAAACAAAGCAGATGAGTTATTGATTGGCGGCTAGTTATAGGGGCGAAGGCGGTTGGTGGATATTTCAGTGGGGACATAATTTAAGATTCTGGTGGGTATGATCAATTGTCAAACCCAGGGGTAGAGCTGTGACCATGAGAGAATCAAGCAAACACTGCCTTCCCCTCTACAACTCAATATATTATATCATAGCGTATTCATATCGCCCAAAAGAGAAGTCAAAATTTATCAGTTGGAAAAAGATACACAAAACGTCCTTAATGGGCAATTTTCAAAGTATAAGGACTATTTCAGCAGTCTCCCTAGTTCAGGCTCACAGTCGCAGACGTCACATTTGTGACCATGTGATGTTCATGGCATGCCTATATCCGAGGGCGTTGCTTGAATGGTAGAATCCACAGGAAGCAGCCTTTGAGGTGAGGAGCATAGTTGTTTTCCTGCATCTATTCGGCCCCACCCTCCCTGGAATTAATACTGCCTGCATGTTTTAGTGTACATTTAACATATGACATGTAGGGCGGCAATATAAAAGTCGGTCATTTTAGTATACATTTGATAGGAATTCCCTCGGCTTTAGTTCTGAAAAAAGGAGCAGTAATTTCCAAGTGGATACTACGTCTAATTTTGATTATCATAATACTAGTGGGGAACATGCAATAATATCAACCTGGACTAACCGTGGCATCTGTATGGTTCAGCAGGACAATTTTACTCTAATCTTACCATGTACATTAGCTGTAGTTTGTGTGAATGTCACTAGGTAGAACACGATGACCATATGGAGAAGTAAGATATGTCAGTTCTCTAATAACATGAAATAATTATTGAAAAAGGGTAGGATCAAACTGCATTAATCATACACACTGCCTTTTCATAGACATGACTTATAGCCTGCAGAGAGTTAGAAATATGATTATACACTGGGCCTGTATAAAGTATTTTGAAAATGGGAATTTTCAACACCATTTCCAGTGACATGTATTTATAAACATACACCCAGACAGGGCTATAATAAGCGTCGGGAGGGGTGGCGCAGTCGGTAGCGCGTCCGCTCACAGGCCGTAAGGTCGTGGGTTCGGTTCCCGGCCCGGTCGGGGCATAGTGGTGGTTCCAAACGTCGCCGTAAGGTGTCGGTTGAGTTCCTCCCTGCTCTGGCTAGGCTGTGCTGGAAAGTCTCTCGGCGGTCATGGCAGACAAATGACTTGAAACAGGCCTGTCCATCTCTCACTATGCCTATGTAGTGGCGGATGTTAAAGAACCATTGCCTCGGTAAATGTGTAGGGGCGTGATTTCTACCTTCCCATAGATGCGGTCACCATCATCCCCCCTCCCCATTAGACTAGGGTCCAGGCATGCAACGCCACAAGGGTAATCTCACTTCGGTGTGGATACAACCCGCGGGACCTCTCACCCTTGAGTGTCGGCCGCAAGGAAGGCACGAGGTGAGATAAAATTCGTAAGTAAGTAAAAGTATAATAAGCAGACCAAGGACTTAGGCAGTTTGTCTACAGTCCCCTAATGATAGGCAGTGTCTATAGTTCTGGACGCTCCAAAGTATGAGCACAAAACTTAATGTACTCTACAGCAAAATCCAAATGCAGAAAGCAGTTTTGAAATTTAAACAACTCCCTGGAATCATGGATCAAATCTATACTGTAGACAGTGTAAAGTGATACACGGATGCATGAAAGATTGCCTAACAACATACTAAAGAAACAGCGAATCAGCATAAAAATATGGTAAACCTTTGTTGATAAACGACAGAGAATCCCTGTTCATTGTATGACAGGGAGCCTCCGGCAGCCGTCATTGCCAGTGAAACACCGTTTTTAGAGGAATCTTTTACTCTGCAGTGTCATGCATTTTGCTAGGTTCTCATCGTTCGACATTATGATTGAACTCACCTCTGAAGCTTTGTAAAGCCCATATTCAACTCAGTGTTCACTTGACCCAATAAGCCGAGATGCGACTTGAATTAGTTGGCTGTTAGATTGAACTTGTGCCCTAATACATGAGTTGGATCCCAATGAAGCATGCACTAACTACAATGTACTACAGGCTTCGGGAAGGTGTTTTGTATCAGGGCCAACGGAGTCATGTCTCCACAGCGTCACTACCCGCGCCTTCTTATCAGTAGAGGGAGGAACTGAGATTTCAAAATGAGTACTAATTGATAGAAGCTAGGGTCCCCAAAATTTTGTTATAGGTAGAGATACTACTGCTCTGAAGCTATTAATTATTTTTGTTAGGAATAGCTACACTCTTTAAAATGAAAGATATGATTTCTAATAGTGTGTTCCCACATTTCCTTACTTATGTAAATGGCTGAGTCAAAAGGATTTCTATTTGGAGGTACTTAAAATTTCAAAATGAGTTATAGATGGTTGGTCCAAAGATCATATTGCCTGTCATAAAATCGGCAGAAACTCCCATACATGTAGTGAATCACTCTACACTCTCAGCCCCGATGGTAAATAGGCAGTAGCTTGCCCTGTACGCAGTACAGGGGAAACTTCTATAGAGGCATTAGAGTTGTACTAACAGCAACTCCCCCTGTAGACCCGAAGAATAAGCAATCCACTGTAAAACGGGTGCGCTAGGCTGAGAGTGTACCCTAAACACTGAGTAGAAGAGACAATAACATAGAACACATGATAGAAACGTTTAATTCATTATAAAAATTACAGACATCTAATCACAGTTATTTCCTGGCATATTACTTGCCTCCTTCCACTCACCCATCCTAGCTTTAATACATGCCAGACAGCAGAAGAGTACAATACATAAACACAAACGCTCCGCTAAGCAACATAGTTCATCAATACAAGTAATTCATCAATACAAGGTAACATATAAAAACATCTTGTATAGAATTCACATACCTTAAACATTGTGCTTAATTGTATGGTAACTAGCACAGAATCAACATGCCTGTTTCCTCTATAGTTTGAATTTTATGACATCCCATACAGTGACTCCATCGAGTCCCCAGTCAGTTTGCTGACATTATAACCTAATTGGGAACATTAAGTGCCAGGCCTCATTAATTAGCAATCATTCATACACAAGTTCAACTGTCCCTCATCATCTGACTGACACATGAAAAACTGTCATGGTATCCGCTGTAACAATGACCAATCTTCAGGTTAAAAATGTGACAATCCACTGACCTGACTGCTAAAGAGAATTAAGCCTCTCTTTGATCATTCGGTTAGGCCATATTATATACAAGGATAGATTCATCTGAGCCATGGTTTAGATTAAGATGCTTTGAATACAAGCAATAATATTGAATAGATTTGTTTTCTAAAGTACATGAATGAGGTATATTGTATGAAAGCTTTAGTGACCGTTTTGACTAAGATGAACGTGACCCCAGTTGCGACTTTCTTGCTGTTGATGTCCTTCCATACACAAGACCAATACGTTTACAACTAGGCTTGATATTACAAGAATATACAGTCTACACTCTAAAAAGAATATCTGTTGAACCTACAAGGCATCCTTGTAAAACTGAACAGTGAACCACTGTAATTGTAATGCATTGAAGCAGTGTAGTTTCTATAATAAAGTTCAGTAAAGCACTGTGGTGCAATGAAAGTGATGGTGGATCCCTGGCAACTTTGGGACAGGGATTTCACCATTATTTTGATGATTTGTTTTACAGTGTGCATCATTTTGAATCTGGCATGCCCGCCCTGGTTTTGAATTCTTTTTAAAGCACTAAAAAGCAAATAAAAACAATCACGGCTGACGTGTTCGTATTGTTCCTATTGTTTGGGTTAACAATTACTGAGAAGGTCCACAGTACACTAGACATGCAACTCTTCATCGCTGTGGAGTCTCTTGCAATGCAGGTCACAACCATAGTTAGAACAATAGAGGCACATACTTTGAACATGGACATGTATCATGAACCCAGGTAGCAAGGAAACATTGGGCCAATGTGGGCTTATATTGGGCCAATGTGGGCTTATATTGGGCCAAGCATGGACAAGGATGGCCGAATGATCCATTGCTGATTGGGAATGCATACAGAATTAGTAGATCGCTATGTTCATACCCAAAACCCAAATACTCATCGAAAAAAGTCTCCTATTCATTTATTACCTATATTGGTACTTGGATATTGTTCTCAAAGCACTGAAAAGCAGCTTCTACACAAGGCTCAAACAATGATTTTGCTGTCCTAGAGAGATAGGTTACATCTGTACATGTATCTGCAGATTACAAATATAAAACTATGCTAGACAAGTTCTTTGCAAAGCCATCTTTAGGCTGTGAAGAGCCTAAAAAAATAACCAAACAATATTAAGAATGGCTGAAAACGAAACTCTTTAGGGATATCTACATGGTACTCACATTGCTAAAAGTAGATCCTCTACGAAAAACGTTGCGTAAAAAGCTAATCACTCCGTCGAAACTTGATAATCTAGATCTACTAGATTTTAAACAATCTTCCAAGTGCCTACACCTCTGTCATATCTACAATTGCAAGAACTATAATTCTGTTATCATAGTGTCACCTAGTGCATATTGCATAAGGAGCTCTCCACTTTTGTTGTCTCGTATCTTGACCGGATTCAATGTAGCTGTACTCATGCTATACAAATATTCATTATCGTGAATTGCTAAACCATCCTCATCAAGACCTAGTCCAAGTGATCTCTCTTGGTCATCATATTCTATCTTCTTGTAACCCACTGAAGTTTCAGAGACCACCTCACCACCAATGGCACCCCTTTCAGATGAACTTACCACCCGCTCATGGGGCTGCTGGGAGATGTACTCGGCATGAGTCTCAACTTCTTCTGTTTCATAATGATTTTTGGAAGCAGGTGCCTCTTCAAATTGTTCAGTTGTAGTCAGGTCAAGTTCTACAAAGCTCTCCTCAACAAGGGCCTCGTCCGACTGCTTTTTCACATGGGGCAAAGATCTTGGTCTCTCTGGTTCTGACACATAATCCACAGTCTTTGTCATTTTTTGTTCAGTTGTGGTGATTTTCATTAGATTACCTTCATCGTCCTCAACAAATTCCGAATGCACCTTTGGAGGGGATTGCTGATTCTCTGATTTAGTGAGGACAGAATTACGTTTCATATGTTCAGCCTCTACAGTAGGGAGGGCGTCTGGAAGGGAATCATTGTCATGTTCTGTTGAGATCAGCTCCTGTGTAACTGATCGGTGATGCTCACCCCTCTTACCATTGTTAGGCATATTAAAGAGCAGCTCACTGGACTCAACTGGAGTCCACTCAGGTACAGTAAAGTAGATATTCCCTGGGTCAAACCTGGAGACATACCTCTTTGACCTTTCAGACCCAGAGGAGATTTGTTTCTGGCCACTTCCCACGTGTGTTGCCTCTGAGTTCAGAGGTTTACTCAGATGGATATCTGCCTCAGTCAAATAGCGGGTACTACTTGTCTCATCATGTCCAAAGGGAATCTCAAATCCTCTCAGTCTGTCCACTCTCATCAGGCTGGTATTATCAGCAGATGAGTAACCTGAGGAATTGCTGGTGTCCCCTTCTCCAGCACCCTTTACCTGGCGGGTGTAGGTGGTAATGTGATGCTCCTTTAACTGAGTACCACCATCAGTAGTCATTGGTTTCTTGGGAGCTGTGACATAAGTGGTGGAATGTGTTCCCGATGCTATGTCTTTGGGGGAGGGATGCTGGTTGTGGGTAGTCACATACCTGCTACTCCTCTCTTCCCTTACTCCACTACTGCCACCTCCCTCACCACTCTCACCCCCACTGAGGCTATCACGAATAATTGTTGTAGAGGGCTTCCCACTGCTATAGTTACCACTTTTTCGGCCATGTTGTTGCTTGGCTCCATTTATTACTGTTGTGGAGTGTCTGTCATGAGAGTCATTTCCCATGGTAACAGGTCTGAAGCCAGCTAAATTAGTTAAGAGAGATGTAGAGTATTTAGCCTTGGCATCTTGAGCTGCCAATGGCACATGGGTGTCTGACCGTACACTCGTCCTTCCCTTAGCTCGTGGAGGAGAGGTCCGAGGACGTTCCATCTCCTGTTCAAATGTACTCATGTAATGACTTCTAGGGTAGTAGTAATCCAGGGATGTGCCATAGTTTCTACTATTTTCAGGTCCTCCCTCGGATGCCTCACCGCGACTGATCTCTATATTTACCAGACTTTTTGTTGGACGAGTGGTGACATGCTTTTGTCTTTTCAATGTGACATCTCTGTGCTCTGTGACCCCACTGCCTGGTTCATGGTCTGTTCCATCTAGGTGGTCAACCAGCTTCTGCTCAGATAACCTCTGAGTGAGGGCAGGTATGTTACTACCAGCCTGGACAACAATATCATCTCCCTCCCTATGTATATCATGCACCCGTGTCATCTTTTGCTTCCTTCTGTCGACCACAGCTTCATACTTGGGGATTGCCCATGGGACCAGCTCAGACGCTTTGCCACTCTCTTCAGTGGTCTTGCCACCTTGTGTTCTCTGAAGGTTAAATTCAATCTCCTCAAAGATGGCCATGGATAGACGCTGTTCCTTCTCCTCAACCTCTGTCCACTCATAGAATTCTTCATCTTCATCTGGCTCCCTTGGTTCCAGCTTAGGCTCAGGTGTTACCTTTACTATCTCCATTGATACTGGGATCTCCTTTATTGGTGGAGGTGGGGATGGGGTGGGTAGTCTCTCCTGCTCATATACCACCTCTTCTATTTCCTGAACTACAGATTGGATTGCAGCGTTAGATGCATGCATTTCGTCTACAGCTCTTTCAGCCTCCAGAGCCCTGCGCTCTGCTGAGGTGAGAGCACGATTTAGAGAGTCTACTTCATCCTCCCAGTCCTTCCCTGTCATATCTGTTTGTACACAGAACTCTGACTTAGGCGCAGGAGCAGGTGGGAGCTTTTCTATCTGCCTCTCCTTGGTGATGTAGTGGTGTGTCTCTCTATGAACCACTGGGGATTTTGGTCGTTCTGGTGATGGCGGTCTAGGAGCTATCCGCTTGATTATTCTCTCTTTCTTTTCAATACGTCTGGGTGGGCTCTTTGCCTTAGGAGGTGGGGATGTCCTTGGTGGTGGTAGGGTCTGAGTCTGTTTATGGTAAATAGTGTACATCTTCTTGTCTGGCATTTCTGGTTCAACAGGTTGATATGCCTGAACAGCCTGGGACACCATTTTTCTCATCTCCTCATCCCCAAGGTAAATCTCCCTAACCTGAACCTCTTCCCCATGATGTCTGGCCTCGACATTCTTGGCTGCATAAGAGATTCTTGGTACTGCTGCTTCCCTTTGCCCCTTCTGGTTAAAAACATAGAAGTTCAAAACCTGGTTGCGGTTCATGTTAACATGAGGGTTTCTATCCAGGCTGTAGAAGTTGGTCGGTTCAGGCTGGGGTCTATCTAATAAATCAGCCACTATGAGTGGCTCATTGCTGTAGGCACATGAGCTGTATTCCCCTGATTCCAACATAGCAGGAAGGCTTAGGTAGCTGTCATCAAGTCTGCTTGTATTATGTGGCACCATAATGGGAAGGCTTGCATTGTGTGGCATCATTATGGGCTGCATCTGCCGTGTCTCTGATGCAAGTAGATTAGAGTCACTACCATGTGGCCTGAAACTAGTCATGGTGTATGACATCTCCTGCTGCTGGGGTGACAGTGGCTGTGGTGGGGACAACACGATGGTGTCATCTATGTACCCTCCAGGCACATTTCCCAATAGGATGGACTGGGGACCAGAATCCTGTACCACACCACCAGATTGAAGGGTACTGTAGTGTATGGAGTCAGGTGACAAAGGGTTGTGGCCACCTGGTGGCGGCCAAGTGGATGTGTAGTCCCAACTGTTGGCATACTCCACAGATGTTGGCTGATCACCCTCCTCTGGCAGACTGCCGTGTAAAGCCTGGAGCTGTGCTAACAGCATACTGACAGGCATTTGACCATGCTGTCTATCCAACTCGTGGAACACCCGGGTAACAGTGCCTCGTGTGATGGTGGGAGGGTCCACCACATTCCTCCTGTAGGTCTCAGAGGTATGCTCCTGGTAGGCTGGTATGGGTGGGGGTCTTCCCCCTGTATCCTGATGGTAAACCTTGATACTGGTAGTTGTATTGGTATCAGCTTGATTCCTTGGCTGGGGCGGCCCTTCTTTTAGTCTTCTATACCATTCCATTTCTGCTTCTGACTTTATCTCTTCTCCATGGGGCTGAATTATCATATCATATAGCCCTGCCATATCCCCGCCTGTACGTTGACCCTGCATTGGCCGCATTCCACTTTGTTTTTGTCCTACCTGTCCTGAGTTCTGTCTTGGACGCATGGACTGAGAGCGCTTCTCCTTCTTGGCAAATGACTTCCTATTTTCTCGCATCATCTTCGGTGCATGTGAAGCCCTTCGGTGTATATGTTCTTCCACATGTTTCTCCACACGTTTCTCTATTTGGGAAGTGGACTTTTTCGCGGAGGCGGCAGATTGTCTGGAGGAGGAGTATGAAGATGAAGATTGCGACTTTTTGCGATCGCCATACACCACTCTCAGTGCCCTCTGAATAACATCATCAACAATAACTGCTGCTTGTTTGTCTATCCTTTTACGGCGGAACTTGACTCCCTTCATGGCCTTTGCACGTTTCTCTGCAGCAAGCACTGCTGCCTTCCCCCCTCCTGTCTTCACAAGTTGCTCCATTGTATATTTTGACTGATATCTTCTGCCTGAACCCTGACCTGAGCTATATGCTGAAGAGTTCTGTTTTCTCTTGGCTGATTTTGAAGAAGATGCAGAGGATTGCCGACGTTGTTGCATCTCAGAATGTGATGCTGCTGACATGGATTGTGACCTTGAGCCTGAGCGGGAAGCTGACCTTGAACCTTGTCTAGAACTTGACCTTGAACTTGGTCTTGAATCCATCATTTGTGAGCTGGATATCATCTCCTGCCTGTATTCTGACCTCGAACCTGGCCTTGAACCCATCATGGTAGCGGCCTGAGAGCTCGACCTTTCCCTTGAACTGCTGGCTGCTTGGCTACTACTGGCTGCTTGACTGCTACTGGCTGTTTGACTGCTACTGGCAGCTTGGCTACTACTGGCAGCTTGGCTACTACTGGCAGCCAGGCTACTTCTGGCCATTTGACTACGACCGGCAGCCGCCTGCTGACTGGAAGCTGAGTATGAACCGCCAGCAGCCTGAAAACTCTCTATGGCCTGGGACTGGGAGGAAGCGGCGCTGGCACTCATGGCACCTGTCATACCAGGTGCTGCCCCTACCCCCGTTATTCGGGAACTCTCCTGCATGGCAAATTCCAACTGGGTGTTCCCTGATTGGACCATCTTTTGCGCATGCGCAGTAGCTTCCTGTTGGCTTTTCCCCATAGGGGTCATGAGACTCCAACTGTAGCTGGAGGTCTCTGAGGCTGCCGACTCCATAGCCTCCATGTCTTCAGCCCGTGCCCCTGGAGGCGCTGTCTGCATGGGCAGGGGCATGCTCTTGTTGAAAACCTGCCGGACATTCTCGTATTGATCCAGGTTGCCTAGTTTGTTCACCCGCCGTGCCTCTTTTTTGGACGTGTGCTTGTCACCGTCCTGATAGTCCTCACTGTACACCTCTTCAAACTCGTCCACTATATTCTTCCATTTATTAGCTGCATCAATTTTAGGGTCATTTTGTCCAAGTATTCCCCTTTTAAGTCTAATCTGAGCAGAGCCTTTCCTGTTTTTCTTTTTTCCTTTTGGTGAGGAGCTGCTAGAATCAGTTGAAGCGTTGCTGGCGGCACTTTTTCTTCTATCCTTGCTTCCACTCCTTGGCGAAACACTCCTCTCTCTTTTGGATTCACTTGAATGGGAAGATTCAAATCTGGAGACAGATAAATCCATTGCCTGGGGGTCGGCCTTTGGGGTGGATGTCCTGTGGACGTGGTATCCAGAACGACTGCTGAAGTGGTCTGGATCGAAATCTACCTCTGTGTCGGCGTCGGAGTAGTCCGTGACTTTGATAACAGGTAGGGGAGAGCCAAGGCTACTGGAGGTGGCCGTGCTCATATGACGCTGTCTCCTTAGCCTTGTTGAGGGCAGTGGTCCATCAGCCCCTTCAGGGTTTGTAGGGGTGGGAGTGACCCTGCCAGAGCTGGCGGCCTGGCTTAATGACCGCTCCCTACCAGCACCAGAACGAAAGTTATGCTGGCTGCCATGCCTAAGCACATGCCCAGGAGACGGTGCCCGAGACTTTCTAGCTGATACAAGTAAGCTGGCGGGGGAGGAATGGGAGGTTCTCTTTGTGTTGCTCCTATCAGCTCCCTCGTTGCGTGTGAAATTACTGGTGTTGCTATTATTGGTGGTGATATTATACTGACTGGGTTGGTCAGGGTGCTGGAAGATGCTGCCACGGTAGCCCCCGTTCAATCGCTGGTGACCGACTGCTGATGCTGGAGGTGGCCAGACATTGGTCCGAGCTGGGTCGTTGTGGGGGCCATCATGACCACTGGTGTAGGTGGTGAGGTCGGGGGTGGGTGAGGGGAGGCTCTCCGTCTGACCCATCAGGTCCCTGTTGTCCACTTGGCATAAACAATGAGGTGCAGGAGAGGGATCAGCAGTGGTCAGCCACCGACATGCCTGCCTCTAGGCTCCACCTGGAACAACGCCAGAGAGACTCAGACAACATGAAACACTCACGGCACAAACACTACCACCATCAGTAAACATTATTCTCATCAGTTATTAAAATTTTAAAACTGCTTTTTCAATATAACCTAGCCTAATGTGTATATATTCGTATTACTTTGCAGGCAGTTCCTGTGTTGTTCTTTTTCTTAATGGTAAAGCCTAGTACTTTAACTTGTCGTGAGATTTTCTATCAGTAAAATTAGTTGCAACATCACCAATATAAGTTTTGCACATAATATTGGTGCCCATTGCAGCATTGATATAGGTTTGCACAGTCTGGGTTCTACAGCTTTCATAATAGATTCATATCAGAGGGGGACTATGATACAGTATTCAGTTACAAACTGATACACGTGTGCAGGTAAACATTTGGCATTGGTCATTGGCCACAAAAGTAAATATTCATCCACTGGTATTCATGGTGGGAAATTTCCAAATTACTACAGACAGGTCTGAGTGTGTCAGACAGACAGTGGCGTAGCTCCACAGTTGTACAGTTTGACATATGAGGAATGAGAGTTTGATGACTGTAAAACTTGATATGATGAAGGTATTGACAAAAACAGTTCTCTGCACGTGTTGGTATGCCCCTTCCCAGGCCTGGGGTCCAGTTAGACAGGGGACCTCACTCGATTGTCCCTCCTGGCCAGTGAAATGCTAAAATACAGTTAGTCTCATACCACACAGGTCAGAAATGTCATCACTATTCTTTGTTTGTGAAAATGTACCCCATGTCACATGTACTCATTTAGACTCTATAGCATTTCATGATAATTGTCCCCATTTATTCATAAATGTAATTTTAGTTCCAAATTCAATTCAAATAAAATCACATCGACGTGTGAGTTCATCGGTTCATGTCTATTCGCAAAGGTGATATCTACCAATATCATGCTGATAGTAGCATTACAATACCTAACCTAATAAGTGAGATAATATCAGCGGGGGTTACACCAAAAGTAGACTTTTACCCAGGATAAACTTTTAAATCATTAGATTGAATAAAGCGTGAATAGGATTGCATTCTAAAAAAGGAATACTTCCCCACATTCGCATATGTCTGCAATTCGCTGGAATATAGGAATGCGGGTGTTTGGTCTTCATTCATTTATTTCTTTTGCAGTGCAAAAATTATAATCACCTCTAATCATACTGAAAAAATTCAATACCGTATATCCCCGATTATAAGCCTGGGCTTATACTGATTTCAAATGGTAAATTGACCGGGCTTATAAACGGGGCAGGCTTATATTTGGGGCAGGTTTATAATTTATACACTTGAAAAATCCCCATTGAAACCTGTCAAAAGTTTCAATATATATGACCTATTACTACTCATCTCTCTGGAATAATTCTTACATTATTTAGATAAATGCAAACTCTATCTGTATTAAATATGTATTTGGTGTAAAATAAAGGACTTAAGCTTCATAAGACTGAAAAAATTGTGAAAATATTCCTATTAGAAGTGGAAGTATGCCCCTGTATGGGACTTCTAATGGATTTGCTTGTTCTGACCAGGCTTATATTCGGGCCCCGGCTTATATTACACCCAGTGGGCCTTTAGACCAGGCTTATAGTCGGGGAAGGCATATATTTGGGCCCCGGCTTATAATCGAGGATATACGGTAGATCTACTTTTAGATAGTGAAGTGACATTAAATTCTTCGGTATTGCGTGATACTGAAACAGCTCAAATTAACTCTCTTTAATTACTATCATATTTTAGGATCGGATCCAGACAACATGATAAATACAAAGGGGGACACTGGATCTATATATCAAAAGTATAAATAAAGTACCTACATGTGGTAACAATCTCAAGTAGGTCAGAGCAAAGGTAGGTATTAAATTAATCAGTACATACATCACGTAGTGTATGCATTAATTACACTCAGGTCAACTTTGTACGTGGTGATATATATGGTCTATGAAGCTAGCAACATCGTCTGGCCAAAGCTAGATATGTAAACCTGTACTACCCGCTATTATATTCTGTTAGTAATGTTGCATTTACAGCATCTGTATGTACTATAAGACGATGATGCTAGCTTCATAGACCACATGTACTGGCAATAGGGTCCTTAAAGTAGCCTGCACTAAGGGCCTTTTTCGCAGATCGTGTCACATATTATATTGCCTCAAGATTCCAAACCGTCCTATAGATTACAGCACAGAGCCCCCTATGGCACACCCCATCCGATAATTAGTTATCCCTACCCCATATCGCACACCCAATTTCATCTCAAATGGACACATAACTATATCAAAATGCCATAAATGTATGGAATATTGAACATCAATGCTAAATAACGTATATACGAATATGGAAATTTCTGACTAAAACAACATAGGGAAAGCACAAATGGTCAGGTGAATTGGTCTGACTGTATGGAAGTCGTGGAGGTCCACACCTTGAAAAAAATCAACTTGAACTTTTTTTTATCTTCAATCAACAACATAAAATGGAACATAAAAAGCTACTGTCAAACCTGAAATTTCACCTGTCAACTGTCAAAGCAGAAAAGAAATCTGCTGTCAATATGATATTTTCCCCTGTCAACTGTCAAGTTGACAGTTGACGGCAATTTTTTTTTCTAACTTGACAGTGGAAAATCATGTTTCCTTATCTGGTGTTAACATGTTTTCTTTTCGCTGTCAACTGTCAAGTTGAGTTGACAGAAAAAATTTTCTTATTTGACACTTGACAGGAGAAATTATCATGTTTGACAGCAATATTTTCTTCTTGGTGGTTGTAAGAAAATCATGCTGATTTTGAAGTGCATGTTCTTTTGGTCTGGCCTTTCACGGCTTCCATATTACGGAGGGTTAAAATTTGCCTATGTCATTGTAACATTTCATCTTTGCTACATTGTCAGCCCAGCGCACCAGTTTTACAGTGGATTGCTTATCATTAGGATCTATAGGGGGAGTTGCTGCTAGTACAAATATAGTTACCCTACAGTAGCTTGTCCTGTATCGCATACAGGGCAAGCTACTGCCCATTAACAATCGGGACTGAGAGTGTAGGCAATTTATTCAGGATTAAAATATGCTTGAATTTGAAAGTTGAATAAAATCAACTGTGATTCAACATAGATCTGACAGTCAGTGTTGAGACGATGCTGTGTATTTCTATGTTCATTCAATGTTGTTTCAGCGTTGAGAGTTATGAGGTGATTCTAAGTTGATGTCAACATTGAATCAACATTGAATTTAGAACAATATTTCAATGTTCAGATGGCAACTGTTGATCGGATGTTGAAATGGTGATGGTTGACAAAATGAATTGGAATCATTGAAAATGTGTCAAAAACAGGCTGATCTACACCATCAACACATATCGACCAGTTATCGATGTTTATCCAATGTTCTGTTCCCATTGGGCTTGACCTGACCTACCCCCAAGTGGGAAACAAAAAAAACAGTTCAACGTTGATTCAACATTGCTGAGTGACTGAATAACATTCATCAACCTGCAATGTTGATTTTCTTAGTGTTATCTATCCAGCTGTGAAGGCATAAACAACTCGAACTGGCTATATAAGCAGGCTATCTCTTAATATATATATATATATATATATATATATATATATATATATATATATATATATATATATATATATGCAAGAGTTAGATTACATCAGTGAAAGGTCAACTGGGACAAGAAGTTATAACAGGAGGTCAATGTGTTTCATGTTGATTATTAGGGATGTAAGTATTTAAACTGCTGTAACCATGCAACTGATTGGACAACGGATACATTCAATGTCAACTGATTCTTAGTACTGTTTATATCACTAAGTAAGCTCTTTTGTAAAACAATTATTTTGAAACAATTGTATGTGAGTTTGAACACAGTTGTCTTGTAATTTAGGAAATACAACAATGTTGCACTGTGACTAGAACTATCCTAGCTAGCATGACTTGCGAAATTTTTCCGTGAAAGCTCACCAGCTTTAGGTTAAAAAGGGATAAAATAAATGAGCTGTGCTAGCAGGGATCTTATCCCCCGTAATCAAATTCAAACCTGAATGTTATTGATTAAGTTATCCTATATATTTCAAACCATTGGCAAGCTTTTCAATGTCGATATTTGGACAATAATGTCACGTAGGTGGTTGCTTTAGAAGTCAAATTTCGAACTCTTTTCGATTTATAATTTTGGTCATACTAAATTTTCGCCCCTTGAAATTAGGCTGAAACAATACTAGATTTGAAGATTTAAACTATATTGGCTTGAAAGATGCTATTGAATGCCAAAGGACAATAGAAAATAGCTTACCTTTTATAAGGATGTAGGCACCTGTCCGTTGGCACAGAGACCGGTTGATGTCAGGATGATGGGCAATGTCCAGAGTTGTGAGTTTACTCCAGCATGATCTGAAATCTGCTAAAATTGTGATGGAAATTGTGCCAACAGTGATTGGCGCTCTCTCTGCCTCGTCACATCAAAAGGTGGGCGGGATGTGGGGGAATGTCCATAGGTGTGGTTATTGCTCCTGTGGTATGGGGCTGTTGTTTACCGATGGGTGTATTGTTGATGTTGTCTGTTTTTTGTCAATCTTTTGACGTGATTTCTTTTCTGGGAATCGTGAATTCACGGGATTGCTCTACGCAGAACAAGCACAGGCGAGGTGGAACTGGAAAGGACACTCTATCCCTGGAAACTGAGAGCGTCAGGCAGGGAGGCCCCTCTGATGTCTGTTTAGCAGCTTTATGACCAACGTGTGACACATAAAATGAGTAAAATTAATCAGATCTGAATTGTTGACGACTGGTATGGCTTCCCTGTACTGCTGATGACCACTAGTCACGAAGGGGGAGAGTCTATAGGTTATATATACACCCAGCAGGCTGTTGCAAAATGATTTGGAAACGATTTTGTCGGAGGTGGTATTCCCAAAATGGAACTGACTGACCTCAGGGAATCAATTCCCTGTTGGGTTGCCAAAAGATAATTGGTCATAGAAGTAGTTTAGGAGTGGTCAGGAACTGGTGAATGCTTCCTAATCGAGAACCAATTCCCAGCCAGTTCCTTTCTCCGATTCCCTGGCCTTTCGACTATGGGAAGCATTCAGGTGGCATTAATCATGGAACCAGTTCCTCAACTTTTTGCAATGCAGTCTAATTCAGAGTAAGTCAATTCCATTACAGTATAAGGTGGGAATTGGTCTCCCTGGGTGGAGAATCGGGAGAAACTGGAAGATGCATTAGTTACAGTGAGAATTAAATTCCAAATCTTTTCGCAACAGCCTCCAGGTGTTGTTCTCCTATAGGCAGGAATCAAGTGATTTATAAACGGTCTTTCCTCTCCTGTGTGAAGTCCCTGTATGGGTATCCAGTCTGCTCTGTCCAGGACCTACTCCTTGACTTCTAGCAGAGAGAAAGAAAAAGAAAAAGAAAGCCTTGGTCCAATCCAATTGGCTATGCACGACGAACCAAGATGGAGCGGTGCATTTCAATTGGACCTAGCAATTATAAAAGTTGATTTGAATTTGCTTTTTGCCCTTTTAAATGAATATAAGTGTTTAATAGGTGAGCGGGTGGGGTCAGAGGCAGTGTAGATTAACTGTGAGTGGTCCACATATCTTGGAACGCCAATCCCACTAAAAATCAGGCTGATATACTGTATCAACATTGCAAACTGGCTGAATCAATTCTGATCAACCAGATTTCAGAGTTGATCCAGCACCAAACTAAATTCTAAAACCGATAAGTGGGGTCGATGTCTGAAGGTAGGTGGACGACTCAGAGTTAATCTATCCTACCAGTGTCCAGTGTTGTCTGGAGAGCCTGGACACGCAGGCCTTGGTCAGAATCCTTAATGAGAACCCGCTCTTGTAAAGGCTGTACTCACCATGGAGGTACATGCCATGGAGGAGATATGGAATGCTTTGATGGACACCCAGGAGCAGCAGAAGAACCTGTTGCGTTCTCCTCCTGGGTGCGGTAACAATATGTACATCCTCCGTGGCAGGTTTGATCAGAACCAAGAGTGGCAGTGCAGAGGATTACCTCTGCGTGACATGCACTGGGAAAGGGGCCCTTATTCCCCCTGCACTAAGGGCCCTTTTCGCAGATCTTGTCACAAATATTGTTTGGTACCAGGTCTCTTGAAGCATGCCAGGAAATATGGCACATGATTTCAGCTAATGTAGTACGCCTTTTGTAGCGGATACAACGTCAACGTCTCTAACTATTTTATGGTATTTCAATTACTACCTAGCTAAAATATTCATCAGGTCATTTGAAATGGCTGACTGAATTGCACACATATATTTATTTCTAACATTGGCTCTAACGCAGTCATTTACTCTTGAATTAAGGGTGCCAGCCGTTTTGTCTGTTATGACATGTAGCACCCCACCCCCTTAATGGGTTTGAGATATATATATATATATATATATATATATATATATATATATATATATATATATATATATATATATATATGAGCCTCCATTGAGCATTGAAATGTCAGGATTTAGCATGAATTTCAGTTTATCTTTTAATTGAGGGGAAGAGGGAGGCTGAGTCGGAGGAATATCAATTTTGATTATTAAAAGGGCGGCTAACATGCTAATGCAGGCCCGCATTAAAAAGTCACGTGACAACCCATTGACCAATCAGGGCGGCGTGATTTTTCCGCTGGTTCCCGCGATTTTATGAACGCTTTTGAATCGGTACCCATTTAATGGCAATCCAATCAGGACCAGAAACCAGATTCTTTCATCAGGAAATTCTGATTAAATAAGTGATCCATGATTCAATCGTAAAGTTGACTTTAATTCAGTCAGTGTTTCAGACTTTTTTTCCAGTTGGCTTCCAAACTTCTACCCATCAGTTGTCAAACTTTGTTAGCCCACCTCGGCTTTCAGCCAGTACACCTAATTTCACTAGCTGTCATCCAATAGCTAGAAAACTTAACGTAAGTCTGACTAGACTGAGAAGTTAATAAAGCGGACCTTCAGAAAAATAGACTTTTTGAAATATTAAAATTACAATTCTGTCAAGGTGATAATTCTGTGCATTACAGCCACAAAAGCAAACTTTATCTGTCTCAATTCATCTATTCCTACCACTAAAAGAGGTACTGTAATAGGCTTATAAGTGTATTTCAATGCACATTTAAGCCGTTAGTACTTGGCAGAGGGCTCCAATAACTCTATTGAATGGTGCATATACACTATACTGTCTCCAGTGCGCTGAGGGTCTACTTAGATATGCCCACCACGTACTGGAGACGGACAGGAGGGTTCATATTGGTACATCCCCCTCTGTGTTGGTTTTACATCATCATTTTACACTATAAATGTGCACCATGCCAGTTACTATTGTCTCCATGAGTTCCCATGTCCCCCTGTGGATATGTAGTGTAATATTATGTATAGCTGAACCAGAATTACACAGTTGAAACACAACTGGTTAAGGCCTTATTCCGTTGCAATCAGTAAAAGTCAAAGTCCAGGTCAGTCGACTGAGAAAGTCTGCCTGAATAGGTGCTACCTGCTTCCATTGTGAAGTTGATTTGTTCAGTCAATTTTCAAACTTTTTTTCTGTCAGTTCCCCGACATTTTCAGTCCACCTATGATTTGAAGTCAGTACATCTGATTCCACTGGTCGTCAGTCAATTATTAAAGTTGACTGAATAAGTCAAAAGTCAGATACAAACTGACAAAATTGGACTGAAAAAGTTCAACTTTTGATGAATTTAAAAAATGACAACATTTAGAAAAGTCAAGGCCTCACTGGAAAAGTGTGACTTGACTTGAAAGTTGCTTTCACTGACCATCAGTTTGCTAAAAGGTTAAGGAAAGCCAACCTTTTCAGTCAACGCTGCATGATGGAATACGTCTAAATGGAATCATGGAAAAGGGAAATGTCTGTGAAAGTGAGAGACTGCTGACTGGAAAAGACAGGATTTCACGTTTGCAGCTACAGAATGTGGGACAAATTCAGCCAAAGTTTGATTTTTCAGTCAACTTTTGTGCCTTTTGCAGATGTAACTGAAGTGGAATGAAGTCTTCATGTTCTATTCAAGGTGAATCAGAACATGGTGAATAGAGCGGAGGAGCCGTCTATCTAAATGTGTGTAGTTTAGTCTGTTTCAAAACACAACAAAGATTGAAAACCTATATTGAGTGTTTGTTTTATACTGGTTTAGATATCTACCTAGATCAAGTCTATTTTGGAAGACTCAATTTCAGGTATTTTTCTCTGTGTTGTGCCAATTGTCAATGTAGATCTCATATGTGGCTAAATGGAGTGCCACATTAAATGATGACCATACTATAATCATTCAGTAACATGAATCTTTATGGGGATGCTGAGGCCGCATCTCTGGTCACTTGTCACCAAGTACAGTAATCTGCTCGACTGCCAGGCCTACAGTCCTGGCCATAATACAGTCTGTCATCTTTCTAGAGCATTAGCCCAAGGGTAGCTTTTAATTTTAAAGCCACCGAGTCTGAAGAAAATGAAAAATATGTTTGACCTGCCAGAAGATTCATTTGGATATAGATGCGCATCTGCTAGTACATGCATATTAGACTAATGTATTATCGCAATCATTGATATTTCGACATGGCTTGGGCTTTTCTGGGGGCTAGGAAATGTGCAGGAAATGTTGCCCACAGATCATTTTGTTGAAAAGATAAATATGAATAAATTCAATCTACTCATGTCACATAAAAGGTATTGGAAACACAATAACATTAGTTGGCAAGAAATCATAAAAAGCTTATCTGATATAGACACGTCTAAGTCATCTGCCATTGATTATTTATCTACTGAAATATTTAAAAAAACTATGTTAAAGTTTCCCCAAAAATTTATAAAAATTATTAACTTGATCACAACTACAGGCCGAATTCCAGATAGTTGGAAAATTGCTACGGTGACTCCATTACCTAAGGGAGGAGATCCATCCAATGTTTCAAATCTTAGACCGATTAGTGTCTTACCAGTACCAGGCAAAATTCTTGAGAGACTCATACATAATAAATTAAGTGAACACTTAGAAAGATATGATATATTATCGAAAAATCAAGGTGGTTACCAGAAATGTAAATCTACACTGGACTCTATCTCAGTACTAGTTGATGATGTATTAAAAAATAGAAATGAAGGAAATATAACAATGGCTGCTTTTATTGACATAAAAAAAGCTTTTGATTCGGTAAATCATTTGATATTATTAAAAAAACTTGAACAATACGGAGTCAGAAATAGGAATTTAACCTTAATAGAAAATTACTTGTCAAGAAGACAACAATGTTGCATAACCAACCATATACGTTCTGAAAGAGCAAATTTAGCATGTGGCGTACCGCAGGGCTCAATTTTGGGTCCTTTGTTCTTTTTATTGTATATTAACGACTGCATATCTGATAATGATACACATAAAACTTTGTTATATGCCGATGACTCTGTACTATATGTATCAGGTAAAAGTCTAGATGTATTAACAAATGAGCTTTCCATTGCACTTAACTCCTTCTCTCTCTGGTCTTCAGCCAACAAACTTACAATGAATGAATCCAAAACGAAAATAATGACCTTTGCCTCAGCAGTTAAGTTGAAAAGAATACAGAAACCTAAGATTGTTCTTAATGGTAAAACTTTAATGAATGTCCAATCATACAAATATCTAGGAGTTACCCTGGACCAAGAAATGAATTTTAATATGTATATGAGAAATGTTATTAAGAGTGTTCGGTTCAAATCATTAATTCTGTATAAAACAAGAAAATATTTATCAACCGCAGCAAGAATATGAATGTATAAAATGCATATTATACCTATTATTGACTACTGTGATATACTATATAATGGAGCTAATGCTGAGTTGCTACAAGTACTTCAGAGATTGCAAAATAAGTGTTTAAAGACCTGTTTAGATGTACACGTATTGACTCCTACTGATCTTGTACATAGAGATACAAGGAGCCCGAAACTTGAGGCTAGAAGACTATATCATATAAAAATGCTTGCTTTTAAAAGATCTACAATGGAAGAATATATTAAATCAACTGTTAGGACAACAAGATTCTCTAGTGCTCCTGTATTAAAATATATGAAAATTAATTTTACAGCTTACACAAAATCTCCTGAATGTCTATGTGCCCAAACGTGGAATAATCTGGAAATTGAAACTAGAAATATTAGGGACAAAGTTAAATTTAAAGCGTTATCAAAAAAATGCATGCTAGAATCTATTGGATGAAATATTTTGTAAATACCGTAATCTCCCGCGTATAAGGCGCATCCCGCGTATAAGGCGCACCCAGAGTTTCAGAATATGGTAAAAAAAAAAAAAATTCATAACTTTTGTTCTAATGAATGGATTTTCAAAATTCAAAAAGCTATGTGTTGTTTTGACCCCCGTGACCCTCCTGGACCCCAAATGGAGCAGATGAGCTTATATGGGAGTGTAATATATCAAAAGAAAGGTCTTGGTGTCCCCCTTGTGGATCTAATGAGAACTAAACCCCCCCGTATAAGACGCGCCTTATACGCGGGAGATTACGGTAATTATACATACTGTATCAAAGACGGACAGTGTTAAACCTACTCCATATATAGTTACAATGTGAATGGTTGATTTAAAGACTGCTTGTGATTATCTGTGTCGACCTTGTCAAATCCAGCATAATGTTATTTATTATTGGATCATATTTGTGTATGTGGTAAAATTACTTATATGACATGGGGGGGGGGGAAACTATAACTATCCTGTACTTAAAGTAGATTGCAAGTGCCCCAAACTGTTCAAAGTAATTGTTATAATCACAATACACGGCATGCCTATGTTTACATGATGTATGTACTACTAGACCAAATAAAGTTTAAATCTGTTCAAAAAAAAAAAAAGATGTACCATCAGGCGTCGGGCCTCCCTAGCCCACTTAAAAGGGTCTATTTCTCCTCTTTCCTATCCCCTCAGGATGTGTGTGGTGCACATATGCGTGGGCACTGACACATTCCTCTGTGAAATTGTGTAATGTAGTTCTCGCCATGAATATGACCTCAGCTGTCAAAATGGCGTTAAACATCTATTACTCACTCACTCACCATCAGGCGTCTTGGGCTATGGTTCCTCTCGATGTTTTCACTCGCTATAACCTTTTCACGAATTAAGTACTCAAGACGACCACTTAATCTGTCATAGTTAGACAATCCATTTCAATACAGCGTATGAAGATGTGTATTGCAAAAGAAATGTTTAGAAATCTTATCAAATTTTCTGGTGTAATACACATTTTACAGCACACATTTCTTCTTGGCTAACTGTCACTTAACACATGTGTGACAGGATCTGCGAAAAGGGCCCTTAGTGCAGGGTGCATTAAGGTCCCCATTACTATGCAGTACATGTCACATGTATATAGCAGTTCATCCTTATACTTCTCTTTGCTTTATGATATGGTAGCACTCATGGTGTACCACATCACCACCTATCACCCTGCCTGCAGTTACCACACCCACACCCACAGGTCAGTGCAACAGGGGTCATATGTGGTGACAGCATTCCCCTTTCCTACCCACCACACCTTGATACCTGTGCAATGAATATGACTGGTCAACTCACTCACCTACCACCCACTCACTCACATACATATAACTTTTGGTTGCTATTGTAGTGAAGACCAATGATGAATCTGTGGTTAAATGCATCTACCTTGGCAATACTCCATGAATCCGTGTTTTGTGTGGGACCCACCTTGCAAAAAGGTTGGGGGTCTGCCTAAGGTTTGCGCAATACATGTTAATGGCTTTGATAAATTTAACAGCAATCTGGTTCCATTATTGTAATACTACAATTCACCTGCGTAGATAATACCACGAATGTACAATGACACTCCAAAGATTGTTTGAGTGAGTTAGAGGTAGTGAACTGATTGTCCTAAATATAGTCACTAGATTCTTTTCTAAATTAACATTCATTATACCATCAAGACAATATGGATTTTGCTTCTATCACTCATAAAATTTAATCAGCAATTAACTCTTCAAGTAAGAGTGCATGTCTGACACATTTGCCAGCAAGATTTATATATTTCTAAGAATCCATAAGGTGATGAGGACTGAGTATAAACTCTGAAGAGCTTCAAAAATGAGGACTTTTTTAATTGGAAAGGTTTGAATAAAATGATTCCTCTACCTTGCGCCCAACCAATCGGAAAATATATTTGTATTTGGATGTACTGTCAGTAGATTAACAGTTAGTATCATCATCAGGTTAGAATATGCAATCCTGATATTTCATTTCCTACATACACTACGTAATTGTCATCAGTGTTTCTAGGATTCTCTGGACTTCTGGACATACCTCTAGCACAATAATACTTGTACAGGGAAAACTGTTGTTGTCATCATGAAAATTGAGCTGAGCTCTATTCCATTTATTCCAATGTGCGCAAAAAAAAACAGGTTTTATAACAAAATTTGATTTGAGTTTGAAGAAATTGATTTGAGTTTGAAAATTCCTCTCATGTCCCTGAATAGACATTCAACTGATCAGAATCAGTTTTTGATGATGTCAGAAGGAACACTAGTCTTTCTTGTTGTAAAATGTCTTGATTAATTTCAGATCCATGTAATTATGGGCTCCTATTTTTCATCTTATTTACATTTCCATCCCTCCCCATAGGGTCCAACATGGTCATCTAATAAACCAAATACTTTACCCAAAATCTGTACTTTTACCTCACACCTTTTTTCTATGAATTTCCACAGCTCCTATGTAATATATTTACTATGCTCGTGCCATCTATTCAATTCTTCTATAAGTATTTGAAACATATTCAAGCACACATCAGTTTATGATGTAGTAGCACTCATCAGTCTTGGTGCATGTCATCAACATATGTCTTCAAATCTGCAGTGTCCAGTAAGTTGGGACATCACCCCATCGCTCTACCCACACATTAATACCTGTGCAGTGAATGTGACTAGTTAACTCACTAACCTACCACCCACCCACCCTCTCACTTACACATAATATCTTGGTTTATTTTCCCAGTGGGCACCAAACGTTGAAACAATGTTGACAATCGGTCGATCAACGTTGTTCAATATTTTTTCAACATTGATAGAGCATTCTGTGGGCACATTGAAGACTAATCAATTCAAATGAGGGTCTCTTGACAACGTTCCCTGAATCCCTATTTTCTTTAGACACTAGCATGGTCTGAATGAGATGCTGACAAATTGGCAAAACGTGAAAGAAGACCTGCAGAGTTAATCATGTTGAAAATCAATAATGCATTCATGCCAACAAAAGTTGCATACCAGTATATGCCGATTTATCAAGCCAGGGTCACCGACCAGTGCGGACAACAGTAGTTATCATCCCTTATACCACGATTTCTGGGTTGCTCAGTGCTTTTTGCTGGATATTCCCATGCACATACCTATCGATACTGCACACCCTGTAGGCTGTAACATCAATTTTGTAAGGCGTGTGGTTATCCATAAATAACCTGCACACCGTGCGGTTATCCATGGATAACCCGCACGCCTCTCATGTCCTTCCATGTCATATGTTACATGTTAAAACCTACAGAATTTTTCATTGCCATGGTAGGGGTCAAACCTGCAGTCTCAGGTCCCTATGCACTGCGTCACAGGGACTAACGTGTGATGGTCTGGGTTTGCTTGGTAATCTTGTAGAGGTAGGTGGGACGAGTCCCGGTCCGGGTGTATATTTTTGTTCAAACATAGCTAAGCCGAGACGGGCACCGAAGGAGGAGACACGGTGGTCTAGTGGTTAGCGCATTGTGCTCAGCTGTTAGAGGTACGCGGGTTGAGTCCCGGTCCGGGCGCATCTTTTTTCGCCATGTGCGCTGTCACTGTCCACTGCCGGGCGACGAGGTGTATATCTAGTCTAACACGGTCCGGGCGCATCTTTTTTCGCTGTGTGTGCTGTCGCTGTCCGCTGCCGGGCGACGAGGTGTATTATACACAAACATAACCGCGAGACACTTTCAAAGCTTTAGCTGTCCGCTGCCGGGCGAGGAGGTGTATGCACCGATCATGTACAAACACTACTTTTTGCTGTGTGCCGCTGCCAAGCCTAGCCGTGACGGGTGCTGTCGCTGTCCGCTGCCGGGCGACGAGGTGTATGTACCTGTGTACACACACTATGGCTGGCTTTGAGTCCCGGGGAGGGGGAATAATTTTTGTTTTCAACTTAAATTTATTGGTATTCTATTGATTATTTATTGGTTTCGTGGTATAAAATAAGTAATCAATGGATAATTCATGACGAGTGTGTGTTAGCAAAGGCTAATTACACTCGGCCTACGGCCTCGTGTAATTATCCTTCACTAACACACACTCGTCATGAATTATCCATTGATTACTTGTTCATTAGGGGCATAGACCTACACTAACCACAAAAATAAAGAAGTACTGGCTGCCAAAAAAGAGTGTAGGATTTCTGGCTAAACTCTTTGGTGTAAATTTAATAAATAGGAAAGACTGCAGTATAAAGAGGGCAATGTTGTGTCGTCTTGAACTGCTACGGATGGATTAGCTGATAAACTACCTATGGGGATGGAGATAACTCTAGGTTGTAAGAAAGTGACAGTAATTGGAACCATTAGATTTTAAGCCTACCATCTTCACTGATCAGCGGTTATGGCGTCAGTCCAGTAGCGCACCGCAATGCGGCTCCCCCATATTTCCGATTTATAGCTGTTTAAACTGACTGAATGGTACTCTCTTGGGACTACCATACCATGAACACCCTTGGAACCTATGGGTATGTAAAATTGAACTGATTTTGCTTTTGTTCAGCCACATTTTGTGATTGAAAGCAAGTCACCACTTCATGGTCCAGTGAGCAAGCTCAGGTGTGCTATACTGCACCCACCCATACCTGTACATAGCAACTGGGTAAACACTGTAGTGTGTCAGTGCTGTAGTGTGTCAGTGTGTCAGTGCTGTGTTGGCCTAATATATACTGTGACTGAATGGTACTCTCTTCTACACACTGAAGGAGCTAAACACTCAGTGATCATTGATACTGCATAAACTGGGTATGTAAAGTGTGTTTTAGTACCTATTGGAGGAGATTCATTGTCTTAGTTCTACTGAAGTTAGACCCACACAGGTAGAGTCCCTAGTGACTGTTGCTAGGCCAAGGTAAACATTCTACCATGCACTATAAGGTGGATAGTAGACGTGGGGGCAGGCAATTCAACCCTCACCACTCTCACAACATGTCTCACCGTAATGGATATCAGGACTTGGAGGAAGACCAGTGGCCTGCACCATTTAGTAAGCCTGACATGAGACATAAGGTCAGTGGTTCAAGGAAAAGGGAGAGGCAGTCAAGTGATGAGTCCTCACCAACATCAGGTAGCTATGTTAGCTCATATAACGCACAGAAGCCGCTTCCTAAGAAAAGCTATCGCCCAAGTAATTCATTGTCAAATCACCCCAATCCAGATAGGCGATCTCTACCTACATCAGCGCAACCACATGACAAATCAAGCACAGTAGGTGAATCGGCAATGGAGAATCACTTAAAAGAGATAAAAGAAATGAACTCAAGGAGTGACGTGAATATTTCTGGTGAAATTCAAAACCTATGTCAACGTATGGATATTGAGAAGATGGGGTATGAACAGCGTTTTGATGACCTAGAAAGAAACCAAGACGAGGGAATTAGGGCTACAATGCATGAAGTGGACAAACTGAGAAACCAATTTGCACAGAGTCAACAACAGGTAAATATACTTGAATCAGAGCTGAGAGAAACAATTAGGAAACTGTCATATGCTGGTGTTGCTGACCCAGATACTGATTCCCGTTTTCACTCACCTCGTCGATTTAATATAATTATCGATGGACTCGATGAGGACATAGAAGGTGATGCATATGATCATGCACTCTACTTACTTATGGACATTGGTATTGAACTTGACCCTAGTGAATTAAAGTTCGTAACACGCATGAACACATCATCTCCCAACCAGAAATGCAGACCTATACTTGTATGTTTCACCACTGCATGGAGGCGTGATGTTTGCCTAAAATACAAGTCTGAGCTTGACAGTATTGACAAGTATAAAAAGAAGGTATTTATCAATGCTGATGAAGATCCCACCACCAGAAGGGTCAAAGGAATTGTGAGGAAGATAGGATGGTATTGTAGAGAGGTGGTGAAGTGTGAGGTAACCATGAAAGGCACTCGCATATTGATTGAAGGAGTGCTTTATGATGGGCACAATCCACACAGGATCCCTGACAGGTATAAACCCGATGATCTGCATTATGAGAATTTGGATAGGCAAGACTACAGAAGTGATGAGGTGAATCATCGTGGGAGAGACATCATTCGAGTGGGGGCTCGTAATAGATGGGATAACACAAGTGATGATAGAATGGTAAAGGATCTGACTAAAAGATACCGGCCACATGATTCACATGACAGACGACTTGATAAACATGTATCCCATAATGGCAATGGCAGTAACGAAGTAAGAAGACCTCAAAAGCAACCGACTAGAGAGAAAAAAGGCGATCACAATTCAAATAGTTATGTTCACCGAGACCGCTCCCGTGACAACATTGGGCATAAGCCTTATACCCATTCAAGGGAACGCCATCAGCAAGATGGGAGCATCACACAGAGCCACCACCTAGTGGATAAGAAGAATACTAGCAGTCAGGAGAGAGGAAATCGAGACAAGTCGCCATCTGGAGGATCATCCGAGAATTGGTGGAGACTAAGCCCCGAGCCCGATAGTTATAGACACGCCCATGATGATGAAAATTCATCTCTAAAGCAGAAGGAAAAAGAGAAGAGTCAACCTTCAGTGAAGTCAACCTTCAAAGAGAGATTAAATATAGCCATAGAACGAGCTGAAGGAGGTGAATTATGTCAACGTCTGACGAATTCAGGAATGACATTCTGTGGCGCCAAATGCTTCCTAAGTAATCTCTATCCCTGCCATATTCATCACGATGGGGTAGATTTTCATAGTTCGGAGCAACTATACCAGTGGATAAAGTGCTGTGAGCATAATGACCCAACTCGAGCTGATCAAGTATTAGACACAATCACCGCCCTAGAGGCTAAAAGAGCCACACATGGCATGAGAGAATCCGAAGAGTGGAAGAGCTCTACACGTCTAACTGCAATGAGAATTGCTGTATCTAAAAAATTCGTCCAAGATAAAGAGTTAAAAAGGCAGCTGATAACTCTGGGGGATGTCGATATAATCGAAGCCAAGATGGAGGATTATTGGGGAGGCTTTGGACGTTACGGTGATCCAGTCTATGACACCGGATTGTACACAGGCAAAAACAATCTGGGCAGACTGTTAACTGATCTTCGCATACGCCTCACCAACAAAGAACGAATGAAAGGCAGCGCTGGAAAGCATGCTAAAGATGCGATGGAGAGCGAGGCTGCCGCTGACGCGTGACTCGAAAGTGAGGACTCTGATATTCTAGCAGATGAGACGGACAACGCTGAATCCTCCGTCGAGCATATCTATGAAGTTGACAAAGATCAACGACAGTAAGTCTTATGACCTACTGCCACCACTTGTGAATTCATATACAGTATGACAGTTGAGATCTACCATCATGATCTCTATCTTATGCATCATGTGTTGTGAATACATGACATACTATGGTGTCTCTTCATGGAAGTACGAGATGCTGTTTTTGACCTATGTGACTATTACCTGTATCAATGTCCTGGAGCTGTGAAAACAACTTTAAAATGGTTTCAGCCAACCAAACAGAGTCCAGACAGCTAAGACATTTCCATTGTTTCGCACACTTCTTTAATTACAATACATCAGTTCTTCAAGTGATGTCATTAGATATCTAAGAAACTATTTTATACCGTTATTGAATTTAAATTCCTAGCAACAGAATTCTTCTGAATTTCTTCGAGAAGTTAATTCATTACCCTACTTATAGATACATGACCCTATAAACTTTTATTTTGCACTGTCTTATTAAAACATCATTTAATATGAATTGTTTCTTCCAGGATTATAGTTTGTTATCTTACATAGTACGATTATCTTATAGTTAAGGCAGTGTTTATCATTATTATATGAATTTTACTAGTATGACAGGGGGAGCCTACCCAGCAGAGTTACCGACCGAGTATTTCTATCTGGATTGCACAATTGTTTTGTTAAGTACCCTTAGGGCCAAGTTAAATTGTGCAGAGTATATCCTAGGGGTTTATATCTACTGGTTCCTGCACTGAAATTAATTTTCGGTAATTTGAGTAGCTGATGCAACTTTGAATTAACTGATTGATATACAATTTGATAGGTGAAATTATTTTGTTTGATTCATTCCCGATACATGTATTGATATAGTTATCTTTAAGTGATTGTGTTGTCCTGTTTGACCTTTTCTGACTGCAATGTAAATTGTTAGTCTGTTAGTTTAAGTATACCTCCAGCTTTTGTTACTGTGGGGACTGTATCTTGCACATAGAGCCACTACTTTACTTATTCGTAACGGGTTGCTCTTGGCTTCTTGGCCCTCATCATTGCATTGAGTGCCATTAGTCGCTCCTATTGCACATTTCTCTGTAAATCATGTTCTGTCTGTTGTGCGCTCGATTAGGTATGTTTACTTTTGTTCTGAAAGGTAGGAGCAACAGGGTCAGGTTGAAAGCGACCTATATCACTAATGCTTCTTAAGTATGACTAGCCACTACTCTTGTGACAAAATCAATAGCTTGAAGGGACTGAAACTAATTACTATGAATGTACAAAGTCTCAATGATAAGGTTTTGGACTTACGTCGCTCCGATCTTGGTTTTGATTACATCTGCGTGACGGAGACCTGGTTAGACAGACGTGATCAAACTCATAATGTCGATTTGAATAATATGAGACTGTATAGGAAGGATCGCCTAAATTGCCTTAGGAAGAGTGGTGGAGTAGGTTGTTATGTTAATAATAAGTATGTAGATTACACTTTCGGCCATGCAGCATTAACAGTAAGCAATAAAGACATAGAATGTATTGGATTAATAACTAAATTTCCAAATCAGAAGCACCGTGTGATATTGTCTGTATACCGCCCCCCTAATGGTAATGTAAAGTTATGTTATAAAAAATTGAGTGAAATGTTAAAGCATCCAGACATTCGCAGGATGGAGGTCTGGATCCTTGGGGATTTTAATGTTAATTCTGCAGTTAGAACAAGTAGTAAATATAAAAGTCTAACATCTTTTTTAAGGAAAAACAAGTTGAAATATTTACGTACTAGATCAACGTATTATCATACCAGGGGCAAATCTACTTTGGACCATATTTATTGTAACTCTCCGCATATTTCCACAAATGGTCTGCTTGACTACAAATTTGGTGATCATTTCCCTGTATTTGCTATAAAGAAACAAAGAAGAATAGAGAGGTGTCAAACTCGTTCAATTACTGGTAGATCATATAAGAATTTTGATCAAAATGCTTTGAATAATTATGTGAATAATGCTGCCCTCACTGAAAACCATATGCTTTCTCCAGGTGAACTTTATAGTGAATTTGTAAATTGCATCCGTGTGTACCTGGATAGACATCACCCAGTTAAGGAAATGGCCATTAATATGGATGCACCTACTGGTTTTAATCAGAATCTGGCTTTTTTGACTGCTAAGAAAAAAAGATTTCTTAAGAAACTCCGGGGTTACAGAGGTCAGGATGCTAATCCATTCAGAGCCAAAATTAGAGACCTGGACAAACAAATAAAAAACAAGCTGGTCTTGAACAGACAAAAAGAGATAACCAGGAATCTTAATAAATACAAAACTGACCCAAGGCGTTTTTGGAATGTAATAAGTAGTTTATGGAAGGGACCTCGCACTGAGATAAAAATGTCATTAATAAATGAGCATGGTACTGGCATCCCTGACCTTGAGATTCCTGACTTTGTAAATAAATATTATACTTGTATTGGTCCTAACCTTGCGAATCTGATACCAGTTGTCAGTAACACTGACCATCGATGGATTACTGACCTTATACTTTCCCATGTCCCTGAACGTGACCAATTGTTTGAATTGTTGCCTATTGATTTATTAACCTGCACTAATATTATTAACGGTATCAACTCTGTAAAATCATCAAGTATTCAACACATCAGAGCAAATGTGGTGAAAAACGTGTTGTTACATATCCCACATATACTACTTCAAATAATTAATGGTTCAATCACTAATAGTGTCATACCGGAGATGTTCAAAATAGCTAATGTAATTCCGTTGCCAAAGTCAGGCGATTTGCTGAATATCTCAAACTGGCGCCCAGTGAGTCAACTCAATATTGTCTCGAAACTAATTGAGAAATCAATCCACCGCCAGTTAATTAGGTATTTACTGGATAATGATTTTATATCTAAAAGACAGTTTGGCTTTGTTCCAGGTAGATCTACTAATGGTGCTATTTATATTTTGACTCAAGATCTATTTGAAGGATTTAACAGGGGGGAGTGCTCGGCTGTAGTCTTCCTAGATCTGAGAAAGGCTTTTGATACTGTCGACCACTCCCTCCTCCTAGGAAGGCTTAGGAATTTGCATTTATCTGTACAGTATGTATCTTGGTTTAATTCTTATCTTAAGGACAGAAAGCAATATGCTACTGCCAATGGGCGTGTATCTGCTGAAGAGGCTGTAACGTGTGGCGTCCCGCAAGGGTCCGTGTTAGGTCCGTTATTATTTATAATATATATTGATAGTATAGTATCGGTTATAAAATCCTGCAAATTCTGTTTGTACGCCGATGATCTCGCTATTTATGTCAATGATACCGACCCCAATCATGTACTAAGGAAATTACAGTCTGATCTGGATAGTATCAGTAAATGGTGTAAATTGTTCAAGCTTACTATCAATAATGAAAAAACAAAGTTGTTATGGTGTGCAAGTGATTTACTTAATGCCAGACACAATTTGAGTATAATGAATGCTGAACTGGATGGTAAGCGCCTTGAAGTGGTTGATGAATTCAATTACCTTGGTGTTATCATTGATCGTGGTCTTAATTTTCAGAGAAACAACGAAAAGATAATATCTAGTTTCCGCCACAAGATGTACCAATTAAGACAGTTAAGGAAATTTGTCGATAATAAGCTGTGTCTGACCTTATACAAACAAATGGTTCTACCTGTGCTGGAACATGCAAGTTTTCTACATGAAAGTGGTCCTAAATCCAGTGTTGGCCGCTTACAACTTATGCAGAATCATTGCCTACGGTTATGTCTTCGAATCTTTAATACTCGAGATATATCTATATACGATCTCCATGTTAGAACTTACATGAAAATGCTAAAGGTTAGACGTGATAAGAACTTATTATCTATGATGTATGATGTTTCTTTTGATCCAAACTGTGTCAAACTCCCTGCCAGGAACTTGCGCGGCAATGGTAAAAAACAGTTAAAGGTATCCAGATCCAGGTGTTTGACGTATGATAAGTCACCACTGTACAGGGGGTGTGTCCTTTGGGACAAATTGGATGCAAATACTCAGCAGATAGGCAGTAAGAAAGAATTCATGAACAAAATCTGAATGTATTTGGTGTATAACGGTCACTTGATACTACGCAATTATTTTTGAAAGATGTGATATACATGCTGCCTGCGGATAATCGACTAGTGCAAATCATGGTGATACATACAGCCCCTAAGAGGCTTTAGTTATGTCTTTAGTAATATCGTAATGATCTACACCCAAAATGATGCCTGCCTGATGTAACTTTGTACAACCTGATTGAGCGCTACACTATTTCTTTCCTGTTGCCGTGTTTTGGCCGATCTGAAAAACGTACATGTATGATTTCTGCCAATAAACTTGTTAAAACTCAAACTCAAACTATAGCATTGTACTCATAACATCATAGAGGAATGTCACCCCAGACTGGCCCCATCCCCTATCCCAACATGCATGGGTCTTCGATTTTGTAGATGTAAAATCTGTGTAATTCTTTTATCATATTCTTGGAATGATCTAACAGGAAGCCCGACAAGGAAACAATCAAAATTTGAACTTTATTTTATAACATCAACTGCTACAAAATGCGGTCATGGGTTGGCAACATCATTTTGACTTCAATATATAGGTTTTCTTCACGCTGGTATTTTTGTTCTAAAGCTCTTGAAAATCAATAATTGAAGCAGATATATTGACCCTCCCCTTTCTATGTAAGACCCTCTGGTCCTTCGGGTACTTTATCACATCAAATTGCGATATCCTAAATGTGGAAAATGTGGCCTTACATGATTCTCTCTTTTATTATCTTTAACCCCTTTGAAAGGCCGTTTAACAATAACCAGTTCCACATAATAAAAATAAACACATGAAAATGGTTGGTTCCGTGAAATAACACTAGGGGGCAGGTCAGTCCAACCACTTGCTCCTTTCCCCCCCCCCCAGACTCCATTATAATACCCTCCTCCTCTATCTTCTCTTGCCCTGTCTGCTCTTTTGAAATTCAAGATATTGAATAAATAATGAGAGATGCTCCATCTAATTATATAAACGTCCGTTTTTTTTATTGATTGGGTAAGCATAGTATGACGTTTAAATAGAAAACGTTTGCTTCTGCTCTGTTGTAAGGCCACTGAGGTGATATTCGTCAAAGGGATATTAGCATGTCAGAGATGACATATCTACTCGTCAACCAACTACTTCTGCATGACGTTACAAGTCGGCCAAGCGTTATCATATTACATAGTTCCTAAGCTTGCCTCCAGACGCCATCCATATCTGTAAAGTGGTAGTATGAGTATGGCCCCAGTACACCACTCACTGGCAGTGTGTAGGCCTACCGCACATAAGTACATTCCATTTACTTTCCTGAGACCTTCAGCAAACAGCTGCCTTAACTCACACAATGTATATATTTGTATGAACCATATGTACACTACTGAACATTATATTGCCTAGACCAGAGAAAATCTGTCAGGACGATAGGTAGAGCCTGAACCTACAGCTTATTAACTTAGATATAACCCCCAGTGACCCCGACCTCCTGGGTTAGACCGTGCAGGGGTGGGGTGTGCTGGAGCAGGCAGGTATAAGGTATGGTAGGGAAGAACGAGTTCAGTCTCGTAAACTCTACTAAATATAGCGCACTGATGTTAGACATTGCATGAGTGCACAAATGGGGTAGTCTAAAGGGGGAGACATCATAGCTTACTCCTACAGGCTAGGTGTGCTACTACCTGGAGTACCTGTATTAAGGTGTGTGGACTTACCCTAGGAGGAGATACAAATACAGCTTACCCCACTTCCTCCATGGTAGGTACACATAATGTATAATGTGGACAGCATATGAGAAAAGTACCACACCTAAACCATCCTGGTTTTTAGGGATTTTATTGGTGATCAAGTTGAACTGTAGAATGAATGTAGCCTTCCGTTGACGACACCACACCTACACACAGATGGAATAGGTAGAGTGGAACATATACTAGACGTGCGGTGTAATACACAGGGTGGAAGGTTGACAGCTATAGAAACGTCACTAAACAAGCGACCGATTTTACAACCAGTTAGATCTTTCCCACCACAGTGATTTACTAAGGGTAAAAGGGTGGAAATGGTACAATTATATACACTGTTTGATCAGAGTCTCTATTATACCGCTCGCTATATGTTGATTCTGCGACATTGTGTAAGAGGTGTATTAAGACAAGCACCCAGTGCTAAGGGAGTGGTCAGGTGGGGGGGTGGTGGGTTTTGGGGGGACAAAAAAAAATTTCAGATCCCTCTTAGGGGCGGACAAAAAAATATCAGATCGCTCTTGCGGGGGAGAAAAAAAATCGCCCCTTTTGAGGGAAAAAAATCTGTGCGCCACTAAAGGGGGGGGGGGACGGAAAAATTTCAGACCCCTCCAAGGGGGGTGAGAAGATTTTCACCGTGCACGTGCGGAATTTCACCGACCCCCCCTGTCTGTTGTTAAAAAATGACCACTCCCTAAGAATACAATAGTTTGTTGCCTGATATATACAAGTATATAAAACATTAGAAATATTATACATTCTCCTCAGAGAAGCGTTTCTTTTTCAATTATTAAAGGTGGTGACATGGGGACGAGGTTTATTTGTATTACTGCACCCCTCTATCAGGAAAATGTACATATCATAATACAGAGATGATAGACTTCAAGATTCTCATTGATTTCAAGCCATAAAAAATCTGCTAATAGTCTCGAGATCAGCTATTCAATGACTTTCAAGTTTGTTTGTTTTTTTTGTGTGTGTGTGTTTTTTTTGGGGGGGCGGGGGTAATCATTTCCATAGATTCATATATATATATATATATATATATATATATATATATATATATATATATATATATATGTACTGCAAACCATGTTTAAAACACACAGTCACCTGTCATTAACATTGGATCTAATACCTAGAGTAAGAGTAAAAAAAAGGACAATAAAAAGTCTGGCTGAAAACGTGGATAGCTTACACAACGTATGATATTGATTTCTGAGGCTTGTATAGAGTGGTCATTGCTGTATGGCAGGGTGAGGACGAGAAGTGAGCATTATTGATCAATCTGACATTAACAGAGCATGACAGCTGTGGTTGGGTATTGGAGGAGGTCTGAGGGTAGGGCGTCAACCGACTATATAATAACTTACAACCTCTATGTCTTATATAGGGCATGTGCAGTACACCTTACAGGCAAGGCTTGTATCACCCAGCCTCACTCTCATCTCCTCAATTATTAATTCACACCCAACACACTTATTACAATCACAGTTATCTCAAAGCTCTTCATGTAATAACAGGCACATTGCTCAAGACGAAGGACACTTTTTTGTACACTAAGGTATTATGTCTACAGTTTTCCTCCGCCCCACGTAGACTATATGTACACCACCCTTATGACTCAGTGGATGTTTAGTTAGGGTGTTCTGAGGGTGCATATATCCTCCTGTACCTTACACTCCACTGTGTTTGAACTTATAGAGTGAGAGGGGAATACCGGCCGGGCACAACCACCATGGAGGAACAAGATTCCTGACAGCTGCATATTCTCCTTAAGGTGAGAATTATCACATTATATGTGACAAAATTCATTCTTGTTCGTTTAGTATTCTATCAATGAATCTATACAGCGGTATCTTCAATCTTGGGATGTTTTGGCTATAAGGACATAGCCTGAAAAGTGTGTGTACACTTGGTAGACTAGTCTGTGAGGGGTAGTACTAGTATGTCACGGCCCCTATTCGTGTCCCTGCCCCATCTTTGCATGTTCTTGTGGTATGATTGGAAGTACATTGTGTATTTTCGTCTATTAGTGTTTACTCTGGCACTCGTTTCATATAAGACATTCCGCTGTTGTTACTATTAGTGATAATGGTTCTTATCCAAAAATGACAGGTTACATGCAACTTGTAATCTTACATACGAAGATAGTACAAGAATTCACACTCAAATAGAAATGCTGTGATAATAGGGGTTTCGATTGATTTCGATTAAAGTAAGACTATTTAAGACAAAAATAAAACAATAAATCGCTCTGTTTTGGTTCTGTTCATAAATTATGTCTTCAACTTAAGCTAAGTCGGTAAATACCACCCAGTCTCACATTTCCTGAACTGGGGTCACACCCTTGAAGCTTACCTTCAATGGTCATGAAGGTTGACTCAGCAGATCAGGGACAGAACTAGTAGGCCAACACCAATGGGGGTTCTACAATGGTAAACCGAAATACTTAGACTTAGAAGGTCTATGATGATGGGTATGGTCACAATGCCTGATCTATTGTCATGTACTTCCCAAAATATATCAGCTACATTGACCTAAGACTAAAGCCTCTGTATGCTGGTATGTGCTGCTGATATGTTTCACTTCAGAAGGGCATTTCTTAACAGTGTTAATTAGCATTGGTAAGAAATGCCCTCCTGTCATATGGATCTTCAATGCTCCAAATTCTAGACATAAAGTCATACCTCGTTATGGAACTAATGGCAAGTGCAATGTATCTGGGTCAACGCCTTGTGTCTTTTTCTTGGTTGACACACAGAGACCACACCTTAATTTGGATCTCGATATCATTTACTTACAAACAATAGTTCATTTTGTAACTTCAGCAAAACCATGCAAATTATATATGAATAGGTGTATAGGTGAGGTAAATATCCATCGGTGAGCACATTTCCACTGTGTATTTTGAAGATTGAGGAACTATCCAACGCTAAATGAGGTACCTGTGAACTCCTTATACATGTATTCTCGTGCTTTCCATCCTCCATCTGGCTTACCTTTAAGTACCTGTAATAAATCAAAGACGCCCTGTGTACTGCAGTACATGTGTGAACAGTCAAGGAAGGCCTATCCTTTCCCCTATCCTTAGCCCTACCATATCCCTACCCTTACCCTATCACTGCCCTTGCCCTAAGCCTATCCTTACCCCTACCACAACCCTTACTCTTACCGTAACCCTATACTTATCCCTAATCTTACCCTTACCCTATCCTTACCCCTACCCTAACCCTATCACTATCCTAACCCTATCCCTTCCCCTCTATCTCTATCCGTAACCTTACCCGTCACCATAACTTTAAACCTATATACCCTTCTCTATCCAAACTATGACAGTAGTATAGTATGTATCGGAACAGGACTATAGTTAATCTAAGGATATTACTCACTGGGGATGCAGCCAATCAGAGGCCTCCCTTTTGGCGGGAAATTCAAAATAGTCACGTGACCTAGACCCCCTGTGGTGTGGCGCCAAAATGGCGCCCTCTGATTGGCTGGCTGTTTAGGTCACGTGACCTCTATTATGCAAATAAGGTCACATGACCCTAATTTGAATGGACCAATCAGAGGTCGTCATTTTGGTGGGAAATTTGAAAAATTTGGTGACGAGACTCTATATTTTTAATTTTTTGCCAAAATGGAGACCTCTGATTGGTTGGCTGTCCACACGTCATACCATCAGCTGTATGCAAGCAAGTAGTTATGTAACCTTATTAGCATAAAGAGGTGTGGTTTATTATGTAGATGAGGGTGTGACTATAGTGAGATATTTTTTATATAAATAAATAAAGGCAAGCTGAAAGCTTGCCAAGAAAAAAACAACAACCAAAAACAAAAAAAAACTTGGAAATATTTGGGGGGGCCTTGGGGTGGGGGGGCCTTTGGGGGGATCATTGGGTTGGGGGGGCCTTGGGTGGGGGGCTCCCTTTTTTTTTTTAAACCCGCCCCTTGGGTAGGGGCGGGTTTACTAAAAATAAATTTACATAAGGCAGTTACATATTAAATAGAAATACAATAGAACATACATATGGGGTATTACACATTCCACTTTTTATTTGTCATAATTTTATTCCATTTTTTAAATTTTTGAGCAATTATATTTACACTCTCTACATATCATAGTTGAATATAGCATAGGAATACGATAGAACCCACACATGGAACAGTACACATTTTATTTATATTTACAAGTCCGTGAATACAAGCTTGGTGTCTTATCTATACATGAATCGTGATACATTGTGGGAGGTCTTTGTCCGGTTCATATATGTTGTTCCTGGTGAATCTACAGTGGTGTCTGGTATATATACGCTGTTTCTCATTTATCTACTGTGTCCTCCGACGTTACAACGTCAGAAAACACAGAAGTAGTTTGTCCAAAAGGAAAAACTCCTCCACGTTTCATTCTGAAAAGCTGCAACTCGTTGTCTAGAGAGTTCAATTTCTTCAACATTTTCGTCAGCAAAATTTTGCTCTGTGCACTTAGGTTCATACCTTCCGAGGCCAATGGCCAGGTAGGAGAATGTCTGAAATGCTCCACGGCTACGTCATCACTTTCTAACCATGTGTGTATAGCGATTCCACATTGGTAGCATTGAACAACATCCTTACCTCTGATGTAAAAGAATCCGTGGGCAGCGAGTTTCTCTGTGAAAGGACAGGATTTATTCCACATAACTGTGTCGAAAGTGTTGAGTCTCCTTGATAAATCGACAAAACGTACATACTTGACCATTCTCTTAGGTAGGTAGGTAGTTAGGTAACGCGGTGGGAGCAGTGACGACGGTGGTAGTAGCTGTGTCGAGTGTGGACGTACCAGTGGTAGGCAAGGTGGTAAATGAGACATCAGAGACGTGACGTAAGTGGTTCATATAGATGTACTTAATCCCCTTTCCAGCTGCATACTCTCCGTCTCCACCATGTTCCTGTGTAGCGACTTAAGATGTGATTCCCGTGGTGCACACCTCTGCTTCCTTTACATAATTCACCACGCAATACTATTTAGCTTTTCAGACGTCAAGCCTAAATACGTCCCCATATCTTTCCACTCCCTAGATGGAGATTCAGACATGGTGACAATGTACCTCTCCATTAAAAACTAGTCGGGGTTGTTGTAATCCAATTTGTACCTCTTGAAAAAGTTCTGCGACTGAAGTAACAGATCTTGTTGATGAACACTCATGTAGGCGTGGCATAGTTTTAGACCACCAAGTTTGGAACTTCTCCATACACATATCCTGCACTGTCTTGATAACGACCATCTCCTGCAGACGCTCATAGGGGATGTCCAAGTAGATTCCCAACTTCTTCCAAGATCCAACTAACAGCCTTCCTATATCATGAAGCAAACAATCGCTATATGTAAATTTCATTTCACACATGATATCCTGTACACTCAGTTCACATTCGTTAGAGTCAGATAGGGAGGGAGTATTTTCAAGACTCATCTCGTCTGCAAAAACTTTCAGAAATCACTTGATGAAGGTCGGTAGGCAGGTAGCCGGCGGGTAGGTGGTGCTGGTGATGGTAAAGGAAGTGGCGGTAGGCGCGGTAGTCGTAGTGGTCAGCAGTGATATATCCTTCCAAGAGAAATTGGGGTGCTTTATATAGGGTAATCTAAGTCTATTTCCAGCTGGATACTTATCACCACCTTTTCCTTTCTGTGTAGTGTCTTATCAGCATGAGCCTTTTGAATTTGTTAACATCAAACAGGAGGAAAGACACTGTGACAAGTGTATTTGGTGAAATTAGGGGTGATTGCTTTCATTCTGTGTAGTGACTTATCTTTTAGATCTGTTGACATAAAACAGGTGGAAAGGTATTGTGATAACTGTATTTTGGTGGGATTACAGGGAGTTAAAACTGTGATAATTAGCTTAATCTACTTTACAGGTGTGAGGCAGGCTCGCTCGTTAAGGTATTATGAGATTCCTTAAATTTTACTTTTCCCCTTGTTAACAGGGGGTGTGTAATTGCGACCAACTACTCTTTGAAGTTTTTTAATCCTATTTAGACAAACTTTCATCTGGATCCTCCTACAGTTTGGTTTACCTGTGGTTATCCTCTTTTCAAAAGTCCCGAGATACCAACGCGAGCGTTGCTCCTGTTGCTGGTTCTGCTGTTGATTCAGCTCACACTGATGGCGCTACTTTTCTTACTTTGAGACCCTCTACGGGTATCAAGAGGAGTTTTACCAAGAGTGGCGACCAGGCGTCCAAGAAGAGAAAACGCATAACTTGTCCCAACAGGGACAAGTTATGCGTCTTTTGCTGCATATCCTTTCACTTATACAAGACCGGCAAACATGGTTCAAAATTGTTGCGTCAGTCCGATTCCACTGCGAAACCTGAAAACTTTCAGGGACTTACCCACGTTAGAGAACTTGTTCCATATACAAATAGCGGTTTACAACACCCTTAACCCCTTCAACACAATAAAGCAGGGTTTGCACGAAAATCCTATAGAGAAATGGAAATCCAGGGGTGAAAGGGTTAAAGTGAGAGGTCAGAACCTGAAAAACTGAGTTACCCTGATCAGTCTACCTTCCAAAACATCGGCCACCCGAGGTAAATTCAACCTACACCTGTCCGCGACACACGGTTTGCACGTGTCCCTTGTTACGGATTTCAATGAATACCCTGGCATCTACGAATGTCCCGAGTGTAAGTCAGCGTTCACGACTAAGTTCTTACTGAAAAGGCACAGGAACCAACTTTCCCCTTGCAGACAAGTCGCCTTGAAATACGTAGGTGGAATCTACCAAAATTCGAAAACAGTTTTCGAAGCACTAGCAGATTTTTCCATTTTTCCTCCTGACGGAAATTAAAAAATGTACCCTTACAAAATTACCTTCTATTTCGAAGCTTTCTTCAGACCGACCAAAGAACCGGCGACCGAACACATGTCAGTCCTGTGGGAACATGTCCCTCTGTCGGCTAGCGTCGCATCCGACGCGAAGGTGCGGTCTGCTTCTTGAGACAATCCGACACAGATTCAGACCCCTTGTTGGATAAAGTTTTGAATTACATAAACGACACCGCCAAGGTCATCGGGGAAGCAGTGCTAGACCTTTACCGGCCGACGTTAGCGAAGTTAGATGAGAGGATAGCTGAAGCTCTCCAACTAGAGGAGGCGTTCAGGTCTCCTGGCATCGACTTTAATGAAACTCGGACAAGACACCCTTTAGTTGAACTGAAGAAGAGACTTTTGAGATATCTCCGCCAAGTTCCGGTCATGGGTTTCAACTCGGGGCGTTATGAATTAAATCTGATCAAAGTACAGCTTCACTCGTTCTTCTCCTCCAAAGACCGAGAGAACGAAGAATTCAGCGTCATAAAGAGAAGTAACCAATACTTGGCGATTTACACTCGGCACACTGATTTCTTGGATGTAGTAAACTATTTGGTACCTGGTTATAACTATGCGAATTATCTACTAGCTTTTACCAGAAATCAGCACAAAGGTCACTTTCCTCATGAATGGATGACATCTACCAGGAAACTGGAAAACAGAACACTACCACCAAGTTCTGCATTTGTCAGCAAACTGACTGGCACCAAGATGTCTGAATCTGACTACGCCGAATGTGAAAAAGTTTGGTCCGAACAGAACATGCAAACTTTCAGAGATTACTTGATCCACTACAACAACAAAGACGTGAAACCCTTCATAGAGGCACTGAATAATCACGCCAAATTTTTCAGGGAGCGCAACATTGACATGTTCAAAGACGGCATCTCCCTTCCGGGTTTGACTTTACGGTTCCTTTTTCAAACCTCAGATACCCCGTTTGTGACCTTCCACCAGTTCGACTCACACCTCCACTCTCTGATCAAAAAAAATCTGGTCAGGGATCCTTCCATAATCTTCCATAGATTTCATGAGAAGGGTGCCACGCTGATAAGGGAACACAAGTACGGCGAAAAAGAGAGAACCTGCGAACACATCCTAGGTGTAGATGCTAAGTCTCTGTACTTGCGCTGCATGAGCGAAGCACACTGCACAGGTTATTACCTGGTGAGACGACCCGAGACCGAGTTCAAACCGAAAATTAGGCAAAGACACTCTAAGAGCGCTTTAGAGTGGTTACGCTACGTGGAGCACACCCACAGCGTGAAACTTCGCCAGGAGAGGTATCTCTAGGTTGCCGAAAAATTCGCGTAGACGGTTTTTCACCCGCCCTCTAATACCGTTTTCCAATTTCACGGGTGTTGGTTCCACGCTCACGAGTGCATACCGCTGAACAGATATCCGTGTGCTTCAGAGAGGGACGAGAAACGTGACAGAACAGCTAGAGTAACCGCTTACTTAAAAAGCTCTAGGTCACAAGTTGATCGTCGTATGGGAGTGTGAATGGAGAAAGATGAAATGCCAGGATCCGCAGGTTATGGCGTCCGAACAACACTGGAAGGTCGACGACTTGAAAGCGGTTCAAAATCCCATGACAGAGAGTGACATCATATCCTCTGTGAAAGACGGGAAAATGTTCGGTTTGATTCAGGTGGACATTACTACTCCTCCTCACCTATGTGAATACTTTGAAGAAATGACTCCTGTTTTCAAGAACGTGACCATTTCGAAATCCGACATAGGAACTCACATGACAGACTTTGCGAACAACGAAAACCTGATAAACGCTCCTCAGAGATCCTTGATAGGCAGTTACCACAGAAAAAAGATTCTCTTGGGAACACCTCTTCTTAATTGGTATTTGGATCATGGTTTAATAGTCACCGAAGCGCAGATGTTCATAGAATACTTTCCTAGACGACCCTTTGCCGGTTTCGCAGATGAAGTAACCGCGGCGCGAAGACGTGGTGATGTAAACGCGAACGAGAAAATTCTGTCTGACTGTTACAAGTTGATGGGAAACACCACATACGGTAAAACAATTTGCAACAAAAAAAAAAAACAACACACCACTGTGAAATACACTAGAGGTCGAACCTTCGAATTATTGACCAATTCGTGGCGGTTCAAAAAGGGTACAGAGTTGAGCACAGATATCTTTGAAGTTGAACTGCAACCGAAAACAGTCAGGAACAATCTTCCTATTCAAATAGGATTCATGGTGTACTAGTACGCCAAGTTGAAAATGTTAGAGTTCATGTTCGACTTTTTGGATAAATTTATCGATCGACATGATTACGCTCTTTGTCAAATGGACACTGACAGTCTTTGGCTCTCAGTGGCGAATCGTTGGACCAACTCATGAAACCCGACCTGAGAGAATCGTACTTTAGAGAGAAATGAAACTGGATTCCAACAGCGGTGTGCAATGACCACTTAGAGCTTTTCGTAAAGATAAAAACCCAAGGTGTCAAAGAATGGATCCCCCTCGCTTGTTGTCAGAAACGATACGTCCATGATCAGAGAACTCCGGTTCTTTTCAAATCCATGTGGGAGGGTGATGGAATTCGAAGTCTCAACTCCAAGACTTACATTTGCTACGATAAAGACTCAATAGGTGAAAGAAAATCAAAGAAATGGAGTGCAAAGGGTGTCATAAAAAAACAAAACGTTCAAGAACCCAAAGACTTCTTGGATGTTCTTTTGAAACGAAAAACTATCCACGCTGTTAATACCGGTGAGATAATACCCCTTGTTGTTGTATTAACTTCATCTACTACATCCACCGACTTACCTCGTGTATCAGTGTTGAAAAAAAAACAAGACAATGTGTACTTGCAATCCCATTTTCACTTGGGAAATAATAGATGCATCAGATGTGTTGTTCTTTAAGGCCCCGTTGTTAAACCAAGGTGTTCATAAAGTGTTCGTTTCTAATGTTGTATTTGATTCATTGAGTGTGTGTTTCAAAGATGCATTTCAAAGAGTGGTTGGTACCACTACAGATAGAGCTATTGGAGTATATAAATTCCATAACGAGAACACATTCATCAAAAGGCGATATCGATCAACACATTGCTTTCTCTTTTGGAAGAGAGCTCAGACTTCTTGAGAAAGATGTGTCATTGTTCAAAGGGAACATTCGACTCTTTTTGTCAAAAGTGTGTCGACCGAATGTTGTGTAGCAACGTTCCTTACCCCGGTGTACCAGCTGCTCACCTGAGAAGTATCATGTCCAGACAAACTGAATGGAGTACTTGGTATAGCACTTTAGTGGATTTCACTTGTAATATCGATGAGATGTGGATGGGAAATATGGCTTACACCTATCCTTCATTTCAAGAGGGTACTTTCTCCAAAGTTGTACACCAAGATTACGCCATATACAGTCTGAATTATAACAAACAAAAGTTGAATGTGTACATCTCGATGTGTGGGTTCTGTCATGTTCCTCTCCGATATTCAACTATGTTATGTAGAGAGTGTGAACTTGTATTTAGCAACTTGTAAATAATGAAGTGTAAATATTATCTATCAAAATTAAAAAATAAAATAAATTTGTTTGTTAAGTTTTTATTTTTAGTAAACCCGCCCCTACCCAAGGGGCGGGTTTCCAAAAAAAAAAAGGGGCCCCCCACCCCAATGCCCCCCAACCCAATGGTCCCCCCAAAGGTCCCCCAACCAAAGGGCCCCCCAAATATTTCCTAGCTTTTTTTTGTTTTTTTTTTCTTGGCAAGCTTTCAGCTTGCCTTTTTTCATTTATATAAAAAATATCTCACTATAGTCACACCCTCAGCTACATAATAAACCACACCTCTTTATGCTAACAAGGTCACATAACTACTTGCTTGCATACAGCTGACGGTATGACGTGTGGACAGCCAACCAATCAGAGGTCTTCATTTTGGCAAAAAAAATTTAAAAAATAGAGTCACGTCACCAAATTTTTCAAATTTCCCACCAAAATAACGACCGCTGATTGGTCCATTCAAATTAGGGTCATGTGACCTTATTTGCATAATAGAGGTCATGTGACCTAAACAGCCAGCCAATCAGAGGGCGTCATTTTGGCGGCACACCACAGGGGGTTTAGGTCACATGACCATTTTGAATTTCCCTGCCAAAAGGGAGGGTTCTGATTGATCCATTTTGGTGCCACACCATGGGGTCTAGGTCATGTGACCCCACATTTGAATTTCCCGCCAAAAGGGAGGCCTCTGATTGGCTGCATCCCCAATGAGTAATATCCTTAGATTAGCTATAGTCCCGTTCCGATACATACTATATTACTTATGACCCTAACCCTATTGCTAGGAGGGGGTTATTGTCCTAGGGGGGTAATGTCTGAGGAGGGGTAATGTCCAGGGAGTTAATGCCCAGGGGGCTATTGTCCTGACACAATGCATGATATGGTCGTGATCTGGTTTCGGATCCATATAGGTGATTACTATGATGTGTGTGTCTCAAAAAGCTACAGTGTATCGACACTAGTATGATGTTTAAACTTCTCACTTATTGTCTAGTGAAACGGGTAACTTGGTCAACACCTTTTCCTTCTATTTGGTTTGTGTATGAGATATACTCTCTGGGGGCACTATCATGTATAGGAGCCAATTTGATATTTCTATCACACATTAGTCCTAATGGACAGACGTAGTACTTACAGCTTTTATGAAAGCTGCTGAGCTAAAAGTTGGTGCAGATCATCCTAGAGGCACAGGGGAACTCGGAGAAAAACATATCCTGTGTATATATAACCAGGACGTTGGGGTGTATTAATTCATATAGACCTGATTTCCTAGCTATATTCCTTTTTGTAATTCTAGTGTGTAAGACAGGATAGGCATATGGGGTTTTAGACGAGACAGACCACTGGACACGCTATCCAACATATTCAGTAGGCCCAGTTTGCACAAGTTGGAGGATGAAAACTTCTCTTTGTGGTTAAGGATGGATCCAAATTAGTCACTGATGTAAAATTGTGACGTTGATGGTTCCATGCTCTGATAATCTCGGCCTCATTTCATAAGGTTTCAAATGATATGCTTAACATGGATACAACGGCTCTGATATCGTATAGCTCAATGTGAACGTGTACGTAATATTTGCCCTCCTTTTTAATTATAGGTTCAAATCCTACACGTACATTTTGAAATCAATATGATAAATATCTATTGGCCCTTATAATCGTATCTAAACCCCCCTGGCTGTTAGAGATTCTGTGGAATGACATCTACTGCCATAATGACCTATATGAAGGTAATTAAAGGTCTGGTTGAAAAAAGGTGTTTTGGTACTTCAAATGTACTTTATATAACATATAGTCATGTAATTGTCTATAGTTACTATAGCATGACCGCAGCGTACCTAATTACTCAACTATTTGGTTTTGCTTTATATAAAGTTCATGTTAACAGTTCACATGGTTAGACCATGTACACAGCAAAATAGCCCATAATAGTTCTGGGGGCTTTACATTGCAGCTTTCATGTTGTTGTACGCCTGCATATTCTGTACAACAGGTTCTTCACAATCAGACAATTCGTCTTTACTAAGAGGTGCGTCCACTGCATCCGTATCATTTGTCATTGATTTCTATGGAGAAAATGACGGATGAAGGGAGACGGATGGTCCATCCGTCGCAGTAGATGCACCCCTATAAAGGTTGAGTCGGTGGCCTGGCACCCAGGATAATTACAAAGTTTTAAAACATCCTTGTAGATTTACATGGGCTAGATGTCAAAATTATACATCATTCAATATGTGATTTTAAACTCTGTACTTTAAGATTCAGTCCCCAGGGAAAGAGACAATGGAAGTACGTTCTATCCTCTTCTTTCAGTTGCACATTGATATAACGATAAAAGATTATTGTGTTTTAGGATGGCAAAATTGGGCTACTTCATGGCGATTCGGCCTCCTGACTTGATTATCTTAAGTTCCCTTCGCACTGACTTATCTAATGGGACAAGTTGAAATGCTGTAATCAATGTTCGTGCTGAACGAATGAGGTGAGAGCTAAAGTAAGGGAGTGATCATTTTTTAACAACGGGGGGGGGGGGACTGGTGGATTTGCACGCGGACGCGCAAAAAAAATTTCGACCCCCCCCTCTCTAGGGGGTAAAATTTTTTCGACCCCCATAAGGGACAAAAATCGCGCGCGAACGTCCCCTTTTAGCCTATAGTAACGCACGGGGTTTTCCACTGAAAACAGGTGAAATTATTTTGACCCCCCATCAGAGGTATTGAAAAAATTCTGACCCCCCCTGGTCAAGGGGTTGAAAAAATTCTGACCCCCCCTCTAACCCACCGGCCCCCCCTGTTGTTAAAAAATGATCACTCCCTAAATTGAGGAGAATGGGCAAAACAAGCCCAAAATTTAACAAGTGACCAATATTGGTAACTTCATGTAACAATGGTCCAAATGTCCTTTCCTTTTATAAGAGGTTCTTAAAAGTTACCAGTGGCTGCTCCTTGATTTGATCTCTTACCCATCCCATTTACTCTGTAAAAATCTACCAGGAGGTTAATTCAAAAGATCCTGGGATCGCAACCTCAGCGATCTTAGGAATTATTCTGCCTTATCCTATTAAGCGATCTAAAGATCACTTTTCCTAGCCAGCACTAAGATCGCATTGATCTTAGCCTCAGCCCTCCTAGACTATTCCAAGAAGTACTGACTTGGCACAGGGGTAAGAGTCCCAAAATAAAGGAATAGCTGTGGAGTCATTCTTCTTTACAACAGTGTTTATACCATCGTTCCCCGTCCCCATATGGGCTAACAAAAGAGCACAGGGTGCAGTTGACCCCATACAGTATTCAAGAGTTGTTCACATGAATGTATGATTTATGCTTGCCTATTAGAAGCATTGTGCCCCCCAGGACAAAGAGAGAGAAGGGAAGAATTACCTTACAGTGCACTTAATGCATGAGTAGCCCTAAGAGCCATCAAGGACACTCAGAAAATGTCCTCCCTCCCCTCTATATGTATGCAGCAGGCTATTCACTCTTTCGATCAGGAGTGTTCCCTGTAAGTGCTCTTGTACTCAGATTAAACCACTATGCAATTCTTTCACTAAGATCGCAGTGATCTTAGCGCTGGAAAAGGAATAGTGAAGTGATCTCAGGACTTGTTATTCCTGACAGGCCTGCAACCACTGCATTAGATAGGGTAGACTGGCCAGGTCTTATGATATGTGCCTACACTAAGATTGCAGGGGTAGAAATCCCCGGATCTTTTGAATTAGCCTCCTGGGATCCTTGTAAAACCGATCAGTGAAACCATAAGTGTATTGCAGTGAACCAGTGTAGTATTTACAAGAAGCTCTATTAATTCATATGTTTACAGTTTTATCGCAATTTTTCACATCAGAATGAAAACAAGGGCCCCTATACATAAGGGGGGATCCTATGCCCCTTGTCGATTTTAAGATGTGGCCTTGTCCCCTTGTCAATTTTACCCATCTGGGGCCCTAAAACACAAACAGACTAATACCAGACACAGTCATCTAATTTAGAAAGTACATTTTATCACGGGTGCTGCTAGCTGCATAGTACATGTACATGCACAATGTATTCCAAACACATAAGGGGCCTTAGAGTCGTATTGCTGTTAGTCTGATTAATTGTGTACGGGACCTACACAGGTGCCACATCCTTTATGTGGTTATGCTGATGATCAATAACATAGTGGACTGTAAGTGTTACCCAAACACTCATCCAGCATGCAGCCTATGCACAAGTCTGCACTGACCAATACACACACATAGTGACACACCCACTCACCTATTCCCATACACAACTATAGTCTACATCCCATCAAGCACTCTCTCTCTGAGAAGACCACAGAGGACATCAAAGCTCATACAAAAGTTGTAAAACAAAGGTATCTAGGACAGTATGTGGGCTGAGCAAGAGGCAGTCAAAGCAAGGAGGGTCGGGAGGCCATGTAGAAGAGTCGGCCTACCAAAAGTCGTCTGCTTCCACTGGTTGGTGCCGGTTTGCAACTAACATGTCTGGATGTGACCGTGTGATGTAGTGACAGTAAAGGTAACGTGTCGCCTTTGTACAACATTGTTGGGCACATTTTCTGCATAGCATGTTTTAGTTTTACTGACAACAGTGGATATTTATACCTGACGTTTATTTTAGGTATACATGACTCCTGTCCTGTTTGATTCTGTCACAAACGACACATTGTATATCATATCTCAGATCGACATGTCAGAGTATTTTATATTTGATTGCATTCTGTATTATCTGCATTAGGTCGAAATAGGTTAATTTGTGTTATTGTCTAACAACGCATTGGCAATCCTCTAAAGAAGTTAGATGCCCGAAAGTGTATAACGGATATAATCCTGTGGGCCGACAGGCAATATCATTGGCATGAGCTGAGGCTGAAGGCCGAGGTGCATATCAAGGTTTTTATACATGAAGAATAGCTTTCCTTGGAGTTCCGTGATTGGTGGGCGGGAAGCACCTAGGGGAACAGGTCATTGGGAACAAAGTATGTTTGGGGCCTCCATAATTGTGAGGAAACCAAACAATTGTAACCTTAAAGCTTGCCACCGTGTACAACAATCTTGATATAGAATTTCAAGACTTAAAAAAGAAATCCAGCAATACAGATGGGAATTCTTAAACTGTCAGTATGTCATCTCGTACAAAACAAATCATGGATGATACATGAATAGTAAAGTAGATTTTCAACATTTACTAATGAGTCGTTATGCTGGGGGGTTGAGACTCTAAGACCCTGATGTACACATGTATATATTTATGGTATTGTGTCAGTCAGCCCTTTTGCTTATTCTCTATTGTATACAAACATTTTTGCTGTCTATTTTGCGCCTGTGTGGACACAGGCCATGTGCTATGAACCTGATAAGGTCTTTCACATGAAAAGGCACACGTTACAGGAACAATATTAAAAAATAACGCCATATAGTATATATAGATCTAGGTGAATGCTGGCTGTATTGCACTTGGCTAATAACTCCGTCCTACATAAACTACAATGTACATCCACATATTTGTGAATATCATTACATGCAGTAGGGCACTTCGTATATAAATTTAAACCAATTTATTAAGTAACCAATTAATTAACCACCGTTGATATTGGCCCAGTATGAACAAAGGACACTTCAGTAAAATATACTGAATGCAATCTCAGACTATAAAAATGTTTGTGGTCACTTGTTGGCCCAACATTGGAATTCTTATGATTGTCGCATTGATTTGCCCTCTTATCAAGTCCTTGTCCACCCTCTATGCCCGAACTCTGGTCGTTCAGCTATTGGAAAAGTGTTGGCTGTATAATTACATTGGCCAAATGTCAGCTGTACAAATACCGTCGGAGGCTTATTTATCTTTTGACTAGAAAACCGATATTGAATACAGGGTGTTAGCTATAAATCAGGATTGGAATACCACATCGCTCTCATAGATTGATAACGGTTTGATATGTCATTTCCTTTTGTTCTTTTTTCTTTGTAGAATTTGACCACCATAGCATGTAGAGGGGATTGTCCCTGTATATTTTTAGTCGTCAAATCTTCTTCTGAAATGATTGACTCTGTCTGTTCCTTTTTAGGGTAGTGCGGGAGTAAGCTGACCGGCCCTAATCCTATCTCTGAACCAAGGGAAGTCAAAAAGATGGCCAAGTCTCACGAGAGGGTGATCGTCGACGTTCGAGACCTGTTCGGTCAGGCCAAAGACAAGGTCGAACTACCTGACCCGGACCCACCCCGTAAGGCCCCAACCCCAGGAGGAGGGCTATCTCAGGCGGGCTGGGGTAATGGGGCTCTAGGAGAGTACAAACCTAAAGTATGCTCCACAGGCAATGGGGATGTGTTCTTTGGGGGGCCTGGTGGGCCGCCATCCACTGGGCGGCGTCGTCAGGCCCCCTGCGCCCCAGCCATGATTGACATTGACGTTGGTATAGATGAGCAGTTAGCAGGTAGTCGTGACGTCACTGACCCTCCTGCTGCTGACCCGCCCCGCCAGGAGGGACCCTGGAGTTTCGGACCGCGCGTGGCTAAGGGCGGCGGGGATGGCAGCAGGAGTAGTGGACAGCTGGGGCCATCTGACGACGACGGTAAGTCACGTCCCCAGGCCAGTTCAGGGTCGGCAGTGGGAGGCGGCGTGAATGTTAATGCTCACAGCATCATGAACGGCCGTGTGCCGGGCAGGCCGGTCAATAAGTATGAAGGACGGCCTTTACCTCCTCCTCCAGCGCCTCCAGCGCCTCCACAGCCCCCTGCCGCCAGCCAACATCCCAAGACGACGACGACGTCGGCGGGGGCTGGGGTTGGAGGGCGGGTCGGGGTTAAGGACGTGACTACAGGTCGTGTAAGTAACATTAGCCTAGAGGCTAAGACACCAACTACACCTTCCAATCAACATGCTGGAGGGAGGGCGCCTGGAGGAGGAGGAGTGGCTACTGGAGGAGGTGGAGGTAGCGCCAACAGCCAGGCCAGTTTGGACCGCAGCTCCTCTGGAGTGGAGACGGACGATAACGGTACCCCTAATGGTACCATACAGACACCCAGGAGTAATACCAGTGCACCTGACAGAGGGCGCCCTACAGCCCCCTCACAACCGCCCCCGGCGTCCAGCGCCCCCAGGCACCGTGACAGCAGCTACCATTCTGGGGACGACGACAGTGAATTTGAGGACGAGGCAACGCTAGTCTTTGACGACGAGGACGAAGACGCAGTAGGAGGCCAGAAGCAGCTTTTTATTGAGTACCACGGTGACGACTACGGTCAGTTCCTAAAAGACGACACAGTCATTGATGCTGGTGCCGCACCGCGCGGCCGGAAGAAGCGGCAACGGCGGAAGAAGAAAGAGGGCGAGGTAGCCCCTGGGAGTACCGTATCATCGACAGAGAACGATACATTTAAAAACAAAAAGCGGACTCTTAAGGGTCGCCTGGCTGCTGTCTTCATGGGGAGTGTCAATGGCAGCACGCAGAAGTTACAACCGGAAGTCAAACATGTAGAAACCGGAAGTACCATACACACTTTCTCCTTTGCCGACTCCAAGATCAGCAATTATATGCAGGGGCCAGATGGCACCCCTAACCCTTTGTATGGGACAACAGCCAGTTCCGGTCCCGAGCTTGCACCATGCGACTCGGCCTATGGAGGCGACCGGAAGTGGTGGAGTACCGATACCTTGTCTGCGCGGACACTAGCGAGCAACTCGGACGTTATGCTGCGGTCCCGCCGCGCACCTACCGCCAACGGCGGCAATTTCCAATTCCAGTCTAAACCTAACCCCGACCCAGCTATTAATGGGTCGGATGAGGGAGTGGACAGTGGACGAGGGATGGACTTTGAGTCTCAGAGGAAGAGTGTTATCTATGGTGTGCAAACGGACCGCAGGTCTCAGAACAAGAGCATTTTCAGACGCTTTAAGAAAGACGCCAATCCAGGGATTAACAGCCTTGCAGATAATACAGTCACCAATCCACTGGCAGCAATGGAGGGAGAGGCCAATGATACACGGTTTTAGTTAGGGTAATCTTCATATATGATATAACATAACACATGCGAAGGCTATGAATGTTGACGTAAGATTAAAACCAAAGGTACATGTATTGTGAAGTCAAAATGTGTGTAGGCCTACTGCTTCTTGCCCATTAGAGAATGCATTATTTCGGAAACCTGGTCTGTCCAACCCAGGTTAGGATATCAATAATCCTATCGTGAATCTTTGTGTATAAGGCGACCTTCCTATCATTTATACCGGTGATAGAAGGCTCTTCTCAACCCTTAGCCATCCATGGGTTTTTAGAATTTTGAAGATCCAGATGATCAATTGAACATAAGAAACAATTGAACATAAGAAACAAATGTTACTATATCAGTCTTGGTGCGTCTTATACAGCGGATTTTCGGTAACAAGAGAGTGTCCTGAAGCGTTTGAATACGATATTGCTGACATTGGTTCCATCCTGCTCTTACATTGATTTTACGTTATATAAAGCAGAGTATACACTGCAAAAATGGTGTTTAGATTTTAAACATGTTTAGGTCTAAACACATTTAAAACCTAAACATATAGGTCAGTTAGGTGTCTCATCGACTACACATTTAGGAAATGAACACTTTTATTCTAACTACATAAACATTTATGCTAAACATGTTTAGATGTTTAGAGTTGAGACAGTTGAATAATAGGTGTTTAGATTTAAACATCAATATGTTTAGATACTTGGATGTTGAATCCACACCAGGTAGCAGCACTACCTTTGACTGGACTATCTGCACACAGTTATAATCAATTGTTGTGACAAATGTCCCCAAATCCCATGTTTATCATGGTTTCATTTCATAGAATGTCATGTGAATAGAAAGGGCAATAGAAAATTGACTAGATTCACCTCATGCCACCATCATTACCATAAAATAATCAATAAACTCCATGACTGACACCTATTTGATGTTATTCTGGAATAGATAAGACAATTTCCTTCCTGCCAAGCTGTTGTACTTTCTCAAGTCTCTCATTCTGATGCAGTGTGTAATATATGTACACGTATATAGCTGTGGCTGACATCTTTGGAGACTTTGACAAGTAAATACCTGCTGATGTCCCCCCCAGTAAATGAGAAAAAAAATATCTCTCTGTTTTTTAATGCATACATGTCTGCAAACCTTAAATCTCCATCAAATCATTTAAACATCTAAACACAAAAATTCATAAACACCTAAACACAAAAATTCATATATCTAAACACAAAAGTTTTAACCTAAACACCTACATTTCTAAACACTTGAGCTAAGCACATTGTTTGGCTAAACATGTTTAGGAAATTAATGTGATTACAAAAACGTTGCAAGAATATGTTTAGAATTGTGTTTAGGATCTAAACACCATTTTTGCAGTGTACATTAGCGCACCATGTAAAAGGTTAAGTAGTAGATAATCCTCAAATCAACAAATACTGGGTTCAGCCGTTAGACCTACTATACATTTCATATTAATGTAGCTGTATGTTGTCATGTTTAATATTTGAATGTTTGAATATTGCACAAACAGTGAATAATGCTATTCTTTATAACATATGAAAATAGAAGAAGAAAATCTATGTGAAGATATGGCGGGGAGGGGGTATGGCTGTGTACAAATCCAACATCTTTATCCTTTATGGAAAAGGTGCATGTTATTCATGTTTTAGTGCTTATCTAGAAAACGGTATACGCAAATCTATTTATCAATCTATTTAAAATGTAGTCTATTATTGTTAGGGAGCCTTACAAGTATCTATGATTCATCATTGTATATAAAAAGAATTGCAGCTGCATCCACACGTACCAGGCGTGAGAATACAGCATTAGTTTAATTGAATCACATATGAAAGTGCTAACTGATTGCCTCGGATATCAAATGTTTGTGCAAATATTATATAAATTTCTGCTTACACCAATTGAATTATGAGGAAAAATGAATCCAAATATTTTAAACCAACAAACTGCCAGTAATCATTTTGATGATCGTGAAGCCCAGTATTCCTGTTATACTCGAAGGATTTGTCTGTCCTTTTCTCAGAGGAGTCTTTCTGTATTTGGTTTTTTAATGTGATGTTTTAGCTGTGATGTCCTGCTGGCTCAAGGACTAGACGCTATGTTAGATAACCCAACAGTAAGAGACTCCTATCAATAGACTCCAGCTATATCCTCCCATATGTCCGTCTCCGCCCATCATGTCAACTGTTAGCTTCTAGGGAGGGACTATGTGCAGTAGTCACGACCTCTGCCAAGAACTATGTCACAGACACACACAGCTCTATGTTTTTGATCCCTCCATGAGTTTATGATGTTTTTATCCTAGGCTATATGTAAGGATGTCCAAGTTAAGACCATTCAATCCAGAGGATTTGGTTAAGTTATTAAGTGCCCTTAGATTGAGTAAATTATAGAATTATGCACAGGTGTTGGAGAGAGGTATTGCATTGGGAAAGTACTTGGCCAAAATAGCAACGTATACAACTAGATCATCTTGATCTTATTCATTCATATATGCTTGAACATTTATTGATTTATTTTCACCAAAGATAAGCAATCATGTGAAATGTAGAATGAAGGAGTGGTGATATATTCTGCATGTCTGTGAGAAACAAGCTAATAGCTCGTGCCGGAAAAAAAACCACACACATAATTAGACATGTATGTTTCGTTCTGAAGGGAAATACGTAAGCAATCCACAATATACATTATTTACAGTCAACAGATAGCATTCTATAGCATTTTTGAATGATAAGTAATCATTGGAATTCTCCACAAATACCTTCCCTAAGTTTTTCATCAAATTTCGATCACATACAAACCATAATGATCAAGTGTACTTCATAGGCCTGTGTCAAATATATTCAAATATCAGTTGAATTTCACACATCAACACTTGATTACAAGTGTAAGATAGTCCCATTGAACATGATTACTCTACCTTGTCCAATTATTGCCATTCAGATCTTGTACATATACTGCATATCAAAAGCATTGTATGCAGGAGGGCGATTGCGTCTGCCAACCAAGTCCCACGGATTTGGCGCCTGCCGCGTACCGCGTCCGCCAGTCACTGCCGCGTGACATGCTCTGCCCCATGCGAGATAGGCGGTGCTGCCTGCACCGCCCCCTGCTCAAGTCCTGGGGACTTAGGATGGACTTTGCAAGTGGCTTAAAACTATGCTGTCCCATATCAAGTCCTCAGGACTGAGTATCAAGGCCTCAGGACTAGGCGTTAATTCCCCGGGACTTGGCATTCAGTCCCCCCGGGACTTGTGTTCGGATCAATTTCAAGTCCTAGGGACTTTGTGTGAAGTCCTAGAGACTTATTGCCAAGTCCTCAGGACCTGACTGCAATACTTAGGCTTACCAGTATGTGATAACCTATTCAAGTCCTCAGGACCTAATCTTAAGTCCCAAGGACTTCTATACCCTGTGTCACAGTGTGTGCTTAGACCTGTAATTGCAGTACACACTCTTAGGTCCTCAGGACTTCAACTCAAGTCCCAGGGACCTGGAATTAGGTCCCTGGGACTTGCTGTCAAGTCCTTGGGAGTTGTGTTCAAGTCCTTGGGACTTGAGCCCCTGCATCAAGTCCTGAGGACTTAAATGCAAAGTCCTGGGGACTTGAGGCAATGTCCAAAGGGCATTCTCTCATCTGCAATGTCTGAGATCTTCAAAACTTGAGTTTAACTCCTCAGGAATTGATAGAAAGTCCTGAGGACAGGGGCTCAAGTCCCAAGGACTTGAACCTAAGTCCCAAGGACTTGACAGCAAGTCCCCGGGATCTAACTCTAAGTCCTGGGACCAGAGTTGGAGTCCCAAGGACTTGATGTAATTCCCATCATAGGCTTATTCACACACTATGTGACACATGACATACAGGGGTAGAAGACCTGAGGACTTGAGATTTAGTCCTAGGGAATTAAGGCTACTTAAAAAGAATTCAGCTTTACAGATCCCCCCGTACCATATAAAAAGGGCCGCATTGTAGCTTTTTATTACAAATTTCCTTTAAAAAAAGGTGTAAAAATCCCTCATCCACTGAGAAAAATTTCCATAGACAAAATAATTCATATCTCAGCGATTATTTTGAATAGAAACATAATTTAAAAAGCATATTAATACCCATTTCTCCATTTACAAGGTAAGAGTGCAATTTACATGGGGTTAAAGTTCGATCTGTTTATGAAAATACTTAGAAATAATATATTTTTTTATACTTACAAAAATAATCAATAAATAAAAATAAAAGAGACCCTCCCTCATCACTCTAGACCCAAATAAAAAAAAAAATTAAAAAAAGCCTCCCTCCCGCACCCTATTTTTCAGAAAAGTATCTGCAAAGCTGTTTTTTAAGTGGCCTAAATAGGATAATGGTATGAAAGTAAATGGCACATCCCAAGGACTTTGTTTGAAGTCCCCAGGACTTGGTAACAAGTCCCTAGGACTTGAAATTGATTCAAACACAAGTCCCGGGACTGAACGCTAAGTCCTGAGGACTGAAAGCCAAGTCCTCAGGACTGAAAGCCAAGTCCTCAGGACTGAAAGCCAAGGCCTCAGGACTTAACACCTAGTCCTGGGGACTTAACCCCTAGTCCCAGGGACTTAACTCCAAGTCCTGAGGACTTGACGCCCAAGGAGTAATAACAGGGTGGGGGGACTGGTGGGTTTGAGGGGGTACATAAACATTTCAGACCCCTCCCGAGGGGAGGGGTCTGAAATGTCTGAAATGTCTGAAATTTACCCTCTTTTTAGCAAAAAAAGCCTGCGCTCTACTATAAATCAAAGAGGGGCGCCAAAATTCTCCGTAAAAAACTTCTGCGCATCCCTGCGAAAACCCATCACCCCTCCTGTTTATTTGAAGGGGGGTGGTGGTTTTTCACAGCGACACATGGAAAATTTTTATGCCCCCCTTGATGGCAGCCAATTTTTTTTTTGGTCCCCTCCCCCGTGCTGGAGGCGCAGAGAATTTCCACGCCCCTCTTTGATCTTTAGTAGCGTGTGGGCTTTTTTGCTTAAAAAGAGGGTAAATCTTTTTAGCCCCCCCCCCTCAAGAGTGGTCAACATTTTTTTACCCCCCCCCTCGGCAGGCGTCTGAAATTTTATGCCCCCCTCAAACCCACCCCCCTCTCCCTGTTGATAAATAATGACTACTCCCTAAGTCCGCAGGACTGTATATTAAGCTAATAGATCATGGATATGGGGGCCCTAGGGCTGTATATGCTGTATATACCTGAGCCGCGAAGCGGCGAGGGTATATACAGCATATACAGCCCGTGGGGCCCCCATATCCATGACCTAATAGGTTTATACCACCATTTCCTCCATTTTGTATTAATTTCTTACCTGAAATCCAAAGAATATAGCCAGGCGAAGACATTTTGTAAGTGCTAGCGACACGGCCCGTGGCTGCCCTGCGCGAAGCCATTGTTTTTGTTCTGGCCGGGAGAGGTACCGCCGTGTTTACACTCACTTTTCGTATGGAATCCAGCCATGACATGTTATAATATTAAAATCCCAAGAAGTATTCGATCCATAGACGAGGAATGCGTGCTAGTTTTCTCCATTTTCTTCAATATAAATAAGAATCCATTGATTTTCCAAACCGGTCCGCAGTTTTCGCCGTCTTCCTCGTACAGCGAGCGGATGACCTATATCTACATCCGGGCCACTGACACACTTTCGCCGAACAAGGAGGCGGGTGAGAATGGCCGGACCGCGACTCGCGTACGTTGGGAAAATCAATGGATTCTTATTTATATCGAAGAAAATGGAGACAATTAGCACGCATTACTCTTCTATGGATCAAAAACTTCTTAGGATTTTGATATTATAACATGAAAAGGTTGGATTCATGACGAAAACTGAATGGAAACGTACCACTAGGACCTCAGGTTAGAACTTATTTACTATCGTATTGGGTTTCATCACCGTTCAGTGTGGCGCTATGGCTAAGGCCTTCGCCTACCACCACTGCGGCCGGGGTTCAATCCTCATACGAGTTGTGACGATTTTTCACATTGAAACAATGGCGAGACCAAATTTCTATGTCCGCCAGCGTCTCCAAAAATATTCTAAGTCCAACTTGACCTCGAAAAAGTATATACCAAAAATTTCAAAAATGCACAAGTGTGGTATATGCAGAATAATGCACGGCTAAACTGCATATAAACCCACCGGAAGTTCCGAAATCGTGGTATAAGGGGTGCGTATATGGGGGCGGCAGGGTGTATGCCGCGCGTCACGCAGGCCAGCAGCATGACGCGGCAGCCACGGACTTGGTTGGCAGACACAATCGCCTTCCTGCACATTGCATACATCTACATAATAAAAGTGCGAGTTGAAAATAAATTAAAAAAAGGTAAGAGGTATATATGTGTTAAGAGTATTTTCTTTAACATCTACATCATGCATTTTCCACTAAATGTGGCTTTACATAGATGCCATGTTGCCAAAAAATGTACCCCTTTTCTAAGTAAGATATTCAATCATATATTAAGTCAAAAGATTCACAAGTATTGACCCGGGTCACATTCTCAAGTTGTTCTAGTGAGATATTAGGTTACAAATGTCATTTATTTGGTACAAAATACTGATTCAATCATAAATATTTAGCCATTTACCGTGATTTGGGATGCTGCAACTGGCCGTGAAATACGAGGTACGGTTACTGCAAGGGGGAGGTGCAATACAGAGTTCCTCGATTAACCTGTGGGGTTTCAATATTCAACTTGAGATAAAAATTCATGAAATGCATTAAACATTCTAAAAGAAATATAATAATGGATAGATATACGCAACTCTTACAGACTTTCTGGCTTCCTCTGCGCACTTCACTAATGTCGGATGTATATATTTTGTCAGCTTTATGTGCCACTTCCATTGCATGTTTATGGCCATATGTAACAGATGGCATTACCTAACCATAATTCAAGTACATTCACATTGACCCAAAAGTCTCATCTGCATGTAGTCTGGTCGATTCGATAAAAAGACAATGTAAATATATCTAAAGGCCGATTAACAGAGGATAATTATGTTCGTGATAATCAGAATCTCACCCAGAGGCCCACCATTCTAAACTCTTAGGGGGATATGAGCCTCTATTGTCAAGAATTCTTGGATATATTAACGCGGTTATTATGCTGAAATTTTCATGGTATTGCCTATAATAATTCATTCTAAAAAAATCATTAGTGGCCAAAGAGCATGAGGCTGAACGCGTTTAGACTGAATATACCATGTCCCTACTATCATAAATTCTATGTAGGTGTTCAGAGGTAGGTACTAGCATGGAACGACTGGCTAACCGTGGACATACACTTCAGGAGGGTGTTGCTCCTATAGTAAAAGGAAGAGCTGGCTAAAAATGCCCTTGTTTCCAGTCCTTTCTTTTCATGTAGCTATAACTTGTCCATTTTGTTGCTCACAAGTGGTCATTCAAGTTCGGTGCTGAAAAAGGGGGATTTTAGTAGGTACCTAGTTGGGAGAAGTCAGTCAGTATAATAAACTGTAGAGCGTGTGACATTAGTAGGTACCTGGTAGTGCAGCTCTCTCTTTTTTAAACAAGGCAGGTTACTTTTCAGACTAATGTGGTGAGTGCAAGTACTTAGGTGAAGCAGTGCACGACTTGTTTAGAAAAAAGGGCACATACTCAAAGCTCTTTTTACAATAGGAGCAACACCTTCCAGACATGTTGACCCGATGTCTGCAGCAGCTGGGCACTCATGGGGAGAGTGCCAAGTTAAGAGGCCAGCCTCCTACCATGCAGCACATTGTATAGTTAGTTGTATTAAGGTCAAAACAAAGGTAAACTATATACAGGTATATACTCGTTTTTAGGTCACATAATTTTGGAATGAAAGGGGAAGCCTAACTGCATTTTTCTGAATGATATAATTATATTTATGTAGGTGGTGATTTATGTTTGTATACTCAGTCCTAGTGAGCACAAAACATTGCATCAAGGTTGAACAACATTGATCAACCATAGTTGAACAACGTTGATCAACCATTGATCTGTATCGATTCAACATTGATTACTTGGCCGGGTAAGATATCTAGATAATACCAAGCACGTAGAAAGGACAGGGGCATGACGACATAGAGTTGGATCCCATCATGGCAGGTGGGTGGTGGGCGCCGCCTACTTGTTTCAGTCAGTGACTATAGATATATTCTATGATTCAGGCTACCATGAAATTTGATGTGACTAGCAGAAATAAAACAAAGCCCGAGACCTCTCGTTTTCAACATGGATAGCAGTGTATGCTTTTCAATACGGTTAGAAGGAATGTGAATTAAATTGATGAGGAGGATATGAAATAAACACTAATGATAACCCAATTAGATTTGATCCTGATAGTTAATGGTTATATACTCGTAATTAAAATTGTATGCGATCCAAACATTTCAGAAAGTTCTCCGAAAAATTCAATTAACATTCTCTCAGAAGGGCCTAGTCGAATTTCTGAACAGCTTTCCTGGGATATTCACTGGGGCTTAATCCCAATTATACTCCTTTCACGTGGAGAACTAGAGGTTCTGTATTAATGAGGGGAAGCCAATCCCTCAAGGGGACGTGGACAAAAATTAATGTATCTCCTTCTTAATGGTTCATTCCCACTCTACACAGTGACGTCTATGAAGCAAATCCAGACATGATATATTAGGCAGATTCTCATCGATGTCCTTGTATGTAGCTATTTCGATGTATAAGTGCGCAAAGCCCATAGCACATACGGTGGGCAACATAATCCAAATCCAAATTGGATGCAGTCATATATGTACTATTTACGCACTGATTAGAACTGTAGCGAATTAGGCCATGTCCTAGTATTTCGCAATTAACAAACAATTCACCATGCCTGCTTCGATACACGATTTCGCGCAGGGATTCGCATTATAATTATGGAGCGTCAGAGAACGCGAGAAATTGCGAGTTTATGAAAAAAGGGCGTAATAGGCCTCCTGGCCAGCCTTTGAGCCACAGTTCTACTTTACTTTTACAGTCACATGGTTTCATTGTGGGGAATTGCCCCATTCGTGGACGGCTGTATGTCCGGTTGCGCGGAGAGGGTGCGCAGTCGGCTTTGGCGCTGGCGCGTCTCTTTCTTCTTGAAGTTGATTATGAACCAATTCTCGGCGACGTCCCGTGTGAACAAATGGAAGCGATGTTTGATGACCTGCCAGAAGGTGGTGGGACCCTGGAGGATAAAAAGGAGCCGACATGGAACATATTGTTATTCTCGCCAGATGAATTCGCAGCAAAAAAAAAGGAAATACATCTGAGATATAAAAGACCAAGCAGAATGATAATCATATTTCAATGGCAAATCACGTGTGCAAACCTTACATATCTTATCATGGTCCCCTTTCATTACTTGTGGATTAAATAATTTCCTTCTTTTTGCGATTTTCTTTCTCTACTCAGGCTATGTACTCAGGAGGTTATTTCAAAGCAGTGGTAATTTACCATTGTTTTGAATTAACCTCTAGGCTGACCCCCTTATGAAGGCTTATGCCTACCACTGAGTGAGTGTGAATGGTGAATAATCAGAGCGTAATGTTGGGAGTATTTCTAGTTCTTCTCGACAATTTCGTTGCTTTTTCTGTTTTATATTGTCCTACAACCATATTATCATACTTTGTGCTCAGGACTGATTCTGTGGTAGAATGGCTTTATATATTAAATTCCTGTCCAGAACACCGGTTACCTGTACCTGCCTCCCTATCAATAATAAAACTGAATGTTGCAAATTACCTGTTCACCAGAGGGATCTACAGCTGTGTAGGCAGACACAATCCATTCCACAATGAGTACAAGGGCAGACATCACTAAGCCACTGTAGATGATCCAGAAGACCCCCCACAGAGACGGCATGCCTATCTGTACTGTTTGATCCTGTAGCTTCCCCGCTCCTGAGTCCACACAGACAGCCGTCCGGCTGATCCTAAAGCACAAAAGCAATGAGACAGGATAGACGTTTGTAGTTGGATACCTTTTCATATCTCTGGAATATGAATTACTGAAATATGATCAATTTTTGGATCTAAACTAAATTACTCATTTCATCTTTTGTCATCCGCATGAACCTCACATTTGAATATCACAGGAAGACTTGTTTTTTAATAAAAATTATCCAAGCATCTGAAATAGGGCACTGATGTCTTTTGATCTGGAGAGCATCTGTCACTTATAGCTCATAAATGTTTTTAATCATGGCAATGGCCTCAGGGGTAGTATACATCACATACACAATGACCTCAATATAAGCAAGTAACCTTCGGCCTTGAATAGAACATAGAAGTTCATTATTGTAGCTCTTTCTGAATTGCGCACAATATGATCGTTTAGATGTAAAATAATAATATGTGACCAGATGGGGGAAAACATGCATCCATGGGGGGAAAAGGTTTTTTGAAGTTTAAGTCACAGGTTTTAAAATAAGATATCATGAGCTAAATACCCCAGGTAGTTCTTCTGTAATTGCTTGTCAAGCCTAGGTTGATGCGTGCAACTGAGAAAGCCAAATAGGCTCTAAATGCTTTATATCCTAGCTTAAATACCGATAATGCAAAAAAATACAATTTTGTGGAAAGATAAACAAAGAAATGTGATGTTTTCATCATAAAATTTGTTCTAGAAGAATTTTTTAGGTCTGTTTTCAGTTCTGAGTTCCTTGTGTAAATATCCAACACATTTGTGGTGAAAATCACCATTTAGAATAATGGAGTGGTTTCAATGACAACAAGAAGTTTTCATATATGCTAATTTAAATGTTTCCATGGCAATGGATGTTTCTTTTGGATTCCATAAATGGAATGTTTTCAGTGGAGACGGAATAGTTCTGAGCATACCACTGGATTCCCAATAAAAAATTAGCCTAAATCATCTTTTGGAATATTTTTCAATGTTTTACTCATACACTGCCCCCTGGTGGCCATAGGCAGAACTAAAAATCACGCAAGGATGCACCCTTTCTCCAGACGGGTCACAGTCATGTTTTAAAACATCATTTATGAGGAGTGATAGACATGCAATCCTATGATCAGGTTGCATACAGTGATAGAAAGGAGAAAAGCATAAACGAGACAAAATGAACCATATTGCAATATATGGCAAACCTCTGTTCTTAGAAACATTCTGGATATGCACATGATTTTGACATTGAAATATTGGATATACTAGTAGCAAAACTGGTTACATAAACAGAGCCGTCCCCATAAGCTGTTTATAGACTTTTGCACTCTCGAGCTCCTTAGTAGATATTGAGGGACAGCGTTTCTCTTCGCTACTGGCTTGTTAACTCCAAAATCAACCCTCATTACAAATTTCCCAAAAACACAATGTCTGGAATTCGTGATTATTAGAATTTGCAGATGTATCATGGATTTTCGAAAAGGGCATTGAATCACACAGCTCCAGTCCAGTATTCGAAATTACCCAGACCATTGTGAAAGGAAAAAGAAGTTGAATATTATGTGGAAGATTTCATATTTCGAGATGTTTCGTCCCTCTTGAGACATCCTCAGTGAGGGGTTAATGTTATGTTTATTTTATCCCAGATTGTGATAATGTTAATTGTATAATCATCGTCAACTGGGCATTGGGATAGACAGTAACATTTGAGAGCTATATAGTAGGACGGTCACTGTTAAGTTTAGCCATGCTTATAAGATACCAGGTGGCATTGTCAGACTCGGAGGCCTCATGGCAGAAAGGATTTTGTGGTCTTAATAGTTCAGACAGTATTCCTCTTTATTTTTCTTACCAACGATCATCTAATGTGTCCAGGAAGCCAGCTTCTCTGAGGTGATAGATCTTGATGGTAAGTTCCTTGGTGTAGATGGACCCAAGAGGCAATCCAAAGCCGTACCCGACGTTACTAAACCCATTTGTCACCAGCCGGAATCGACAGCTTTGTCCTTTGAATAATGAATAAGATGTTTGATACCAAGACAATATAAGAAATATTTAAACTGAATCTCATACTTCCTAATGGTTAAAAAGGATAAAAAGAAAAGAAAAGGTGCCAGGCATATCTGAGAAACACGATTACACGTCTTTTCAATCTGACATCAACACACGTAATAGATCAGATCGGCTATTCGAGATAGAACTAGAATTATCTGCTAGAATAGGTCTACCTTTCCAGTACTGTACAGCAGGCATGTCATAGAGGAGGGCAAATGAACCATTCTGCTGTTCTGTGAAGTTTGCTGCCACAGTAACGTTGTCGAAGTACGTGTCCCAGCTCCTCATTTGATCACCCATTTCCCTGTAAGAGTACAAAACAAACGTCCAGAAGGGATCCATTAGGCAATAAGACTTGAGAATTCCGAAATATCTTAAAATTTCAGATGTTTTGAATCTGCAGTTGTATGCGTTTGTATTATGAGGAATGGCAAATACACACTAGACCAAGTAAAGACATGAAATACTTAAAACTAGAATCCCCTTCTCCAAGTCTTATATCAAACTATACTTACTTAAATGGTGATCGTAAGCAAGTGTCAAAGAATTCCTGCACCTGGCTCTGTCTGACGGTGCCATAACGCAGGGCAGTCTGCTGTGCCAGGTCCTCTATGCTATTCACCTCCTCACCTGACGACTTAATAGTCAGAAAGGCTGCCAAGTTGGCCGTGTATGATTGGACGATGATGAGGGCTCCCACCCACCACGCCCCAGCTACAACCCGCGCTGTCACCAACGAGTGCATGAATTAAAAATCGACTTTCATTCACAATAATAAGGTATATATGTGAACTAAACCATGCATTAACATGTAGTAGGGTCCTACTCGTCCCACGTAAAAGGGGTTTCTCTAGAATTAGAAACTTGTTGTCCTTTCTACTTTCAATCATGGTAATGCCTTTCATTAGGTCATCCATAAGTCAAAAGTCTTCATTGAAATCATAGATAGCAGTGTATTATACATAGGATTAAGTCAGAATTTTTATTTCAACGATTATGAGGAGGATGCACAATATACCAACCTGACCATGACTTGGGATGACGTTCTCCTCCTTGTTCAAATAATGATGCTAGAGACCACAAGATGGCGTTTGTGACACTCATAGTGGCCTTCTCACGACGCCATTCCTTCTGTTCCCAATAGTCTACAGTCCCATCATCGTTTTTATCCATCGCCTCATGCTCGGTATCAATGTCTATCATGGCCTTACGACCTACAATATAGGGTTTACTTGCCTGAGAATTTCCTAACATACTATTACCAATATTCCCATAGGAATAGCATTGAGATTTCAAGTTGTAAGGCAGTGTGCGACCACAGTGCTTTAAGAAATGACCTGCAGGTATCCATGTAATACTTAGAACTGTCTGTTAGAAAGGCTAAAAAGATAGTTGTACTCATTTGGATTAGTTAAATAGAGACAGTCATTTAGGACAAAACCAGGCACATTATGGACATTTGACACAAGTCTGTACTCACCATAGTGTCCATAGGGGCTTAACTTGTCCAGTATTGTGATTACCAGAGCCACCACAAAGGCAGTGCCAAAGGTGAGACCCCATAAGTCATAGGTCAGTGGGATGAGGAAGGACCAGGGGTCATACAGTTCCTGGAGGAAAAGGTGGTATATGAAGATTTATATAATGAAGGGGTCAATCTTGTCTTGAGAATATATAACATGGGATATGGTGTGGTTAGTATAGGGGGTAAAGACTCACATCTACTATTTACATTTTATGTCAGTCATTGCAATGAAAAATGCATTTAGGCTATCACTATAATCTATGTCATCTTACTAAATCCTTGTAAAATGTAGGGCATGTGTGGACACGCAAGCTATGTAAGAGATGTGAAGACAATATGAATAGTGTTTCATAACAATGGTATTTGTGGATATTTTCTAGGTGGCTGCACCTGTGCTAATTGGTACACCAGCTACCCATTTCTCAAACACTACGATCCTACCCCTACCCCTCCGATTTCAACCACCCCTACAATCCAGTCCAATCATAGTGATTGACCCTTGGTGATCATGTATTACCTACGATTGCCTATTCAGGTGCATGCCTTTTCCTCCTGTATCTGCTGTAATCGTAGTGATTGACCCTGTACAATGAAGAATTCCCTTCCAATCCTGGCCAGGTCAGTACGATTTCAGGGTGCCCAAAACTTAGTGTCTGAGAAATGACTTCCAGGGGTCTGTCACTCAATCCCCTCGCTATGTTTGCAAAATGAATCTAGGAGCTCTGTGTATTTCAGGGTGGGTATTGTTGACAGCAAATTGTTTAGTGCCCTATAATGTATAACTAAATGCCAGATCCTGCATGTATAGCAAGATGGGATCAAGAATTCGATGGGATCGTGAATGGGATCAAGCATTTGGTTAGTCTTGCTCGCAAGATTCCTTTAAGAACACATAGAAACATCCCAGATTCACTGAGATCACAGGAGCTTCATTCTGCCACCGGTGAGAACATAACGGGTATGTTGCTGATACCTTAATATTTTGGGTACTTTTAAGTAACAGATATCATTCAGATATCATTCAGATATCTGTTCACTCCTATGTATTATGCCTTCTTGTGCATTATATCTACGTTTATCTAATGACAATGCTCAATGAATCATCACACAAATTGCATCTTTGGTGATGACATTAGTAGTATTATGAACAGTGAAAAGCGACAATTGAATACTCAACTATTCTATACAATTATGTCATTTGCAATTAATTCAACGAGAGAGACAAAGTAAAATGAAATTTGTATGTCATGAGATATCCAAAGAATACTTTCATATTTGTCCGTATTAATTTTAATCATAATAATATGGTCAATATATATATATATATATATATATATATATATATATATATATATATATATATATTGTAGCATATTTTAAGCTCCTCCGGATAAGAGAATGACGACCAGTAACTCGGACAAGTATAATTAACGTGTATCCTTTATTGCCTGGCTTGCTCTGCCACACCAGCTAAGTATATCTCGTTATATGCCGCTTTTCCTCCTCCCTGGAGCAAGTGCAGGTGTGTCTTATAGCCACCCCAAACCCAGACTGACTGCCCGGTGGGACACCTCCAGTATTTATACACTTGCAAGTCCACCGGCGCTGGTGTATGTACAACATACACCGCCGCCGGAGACGCTACTCCGAATAACACAACTTTACACAATGCTGATGTGACTCCGCCTCCGCCGGCTTCCCCCGCCCCCATGCCAGGATGGTTTCGGGATCCACCGACGTCGGCTCGGTCTACGTCACACTCTCCCCAACTAATTAACAATCGTACTGGGAAAGAATGTCACAGTACCCTCCTGCAGATGGTTATCCAATTTTGAATAAACAGTTATACACCATGGCCCCTGGGTGTTTGTCATTATTAACTTTAAAAATACATTGAGCAATATAGATAATCATACAGTATACACAGTATCAATACTTATAGCATGCTCCACCGGATAGCTTCATAATTTACAAATGGTTTGAACTATTATACAACTGCTGCCTTCAAGGCCAATACAACATCACTGCCACCGCCGAGATGCCCCCGACTCATCCACCGAACCGTCCACCGGTCCTCCGAACCATCCACCAACGGCCACCTTCCTCCGGTTGTTGCCGTCTCTCCTCCGCCTGCCTCCGGATGCCGCCCCCGTGGCTCGACCAGGTCTGCAACACAAGGTAAGGCACTTGTACTGCTTACCCCACCGGAACTGATGCATTTTGTTCTTCATTTAAGGTGCTACTGCTCCCCCAGCCTGTACTGGCTTACACCCATAGATTACTTGGGTGCATTCCACGTCGTCCCAGCTTATCCCGCAGTCACCCTCCGACCCGGCTGCATCACCGCCCTCCCTCCTTCTTCTCCCACCGACCTCCGCCGGCGCCCTCCTGTACTGGAGTTTCCCCTGCCGTAGATACACCGGAAGAGACACTTACCCTTTTCTTTACTGGGTGCTCGTAGAGGCTTCCTCCTCCTCTCCCTCCTCCTTCTCCGGGGCCTTCGGGGTAATAGGCCATGGCTGCCTGTATCTGGAGCAGAGTCCCCCCCTGGAAGCCTGGGCGTACCTGGTTCGGGTCACCTGAACCAGTTCCACATCACCGTCAGCCAAGCTTTGCACTGCCGAGCTGCACACACCCCCCGGCACCACTCTCATCTCGGGCCCCAAGTTCCCCGGGTTCCGCAAGCGCCTCGTATACTCCTGCAGCTCACGGGGGCCTGTGAAGTCCTCGTTCCAGGGCATCAAGTTCTCTTCCACCTCTACTCTTTTATCAGAGTCTGGAGCCGGGGGAGTGGTAACCACCACGTGGCTTACAGACACTACTCCTTGTGTGGGAGCCACGCCCCCGTCAGGTATGGGTACCACCTGGGCGTCTGTTACTATTATAACACGTTTGGAGGTTGGTGGGCCTAAAGGTTCCTCATCCTCCACACTCCCCTGAACCGTCTCCACCCCCTCCGGCACCAACACCATAGTCTCCATGTGTCCCGCCTCCTCCCCAGCTTCGATTTGTAAGAGAAAGTCCCCCTTGGGAGACTGCACCACCAGCCCCTCCAATCCAACAGTAACTGTCCTGGGGTAATGCACTAAGTCAGGCCTCCCTTTTGCTCTCCCGGCCATCTTGCCTTTTTGTTGGGGGGTTACTCCAACAGGTTCCCCCTCATTGTCCATGGGTTTGCTGCCGGAGCTCGTTTTTGCCGGGGTCTTGGGGCGCTGGCCCGTGGGAGTTAATGTACTCAGTAATATTTCCTCAAGGCGCCCCGTTCCGGGGGTGGGAGTCTGGGGCACCACCGGTGGACTAGCCTTTTCCGGGGTCTCCCCCGTGCGCACGGTAACCTGCTCCATCAGTGTTTCTAACCCTGTTTTCTGGCTACTCTTTCCCGGGCCTTTCCCTTTTCCTCCTCTTGTCTTTTTAGATTTCTGTTCTTGCAAAGCTCTTTTCTCCTCCGCCACCCTGGCTTCTGCTTCTTTCTTTTTCTCTATAGCCTTCTGTCTTTCCATTTCTCTCTCCTTCTCTAACCTCTTTTGTTCCTCTTCTGCCTGGCCCTCTCTCTGCCAGCTTTGACCATCGCTGCATACTGCTCCTCGAGGTCAGGGTAGCCAGAAACGCCGGGGGGGGGGGGTATTCAAAGATCTCTTCACCGACTTTAGCTGGAGCAGAGACCATCTCCGTGGCTCCGTCTTCGGGGTCTGGTTTACCTGGTCCCATGTCCTCCTCCGCCTCCGGGGAGTCGGGGGTGGAGGTGGCCTCTCCCTTAGCAGGTGTACGTAATTCCGGTTCAATGTGGTGTTTGGGGCGGTCCTCCTTCAAGGTGTACTCCGGCAGTTTTTCAGGGCTGGAATCGAGTCTCCCGGATATTTCAAATGCCTTTCCTTTTTCAGGGCTGGACTCCTGAGCTGACTGTGAACCGTCGCCTGTGATGTCATCGTAAGTACCAACCTTTAGCTGTGTTCTCCGTGTTGGCATACCCGTCTTAGCCGCATCATATTCCTTTTCTATTTCAGCTATGTCCAGTGTGCCCACCGGCAACTCCTTCTGGAGTCTAGTTAAGGTTTTGGTCGGGGTCTCCCCCTCCTTACTGTACCTGTCCATTAGTAATTTAAGAACAAAGAGGACCTTTCCCTCCTCCTCTGGCTCCAATTGATATTTACCGGTGACGGGGTCCGTAATCATTTCTGTAACACAGCGGACGGCTCCCTCCTTACCGGGGGACCGGCGCACCTTTTTGTCGGGGGGCTCCTCCACTGCCTCCTCGGACACCCGTTTCCGCCCCTTGCCGGTACTACTCTGGGTGGCCACCCCTTGCACAGGTGGTTCCTGATTGGGTGGAGTTTTCAGTCCTACCAGTTCCTCTAGATATTTGGCCGCTGCGGCCACCTCCTCCATTTCCTCATCCCCTATGCTTATCCCGGGGGACACCAGTGACGATATGATAGAGGCGCTGCCCGGTGTCTGGCTGGAGGGCACCACCGCCTCCGTTTTAGAAGTGCTTGCGGCGGCGGACTCGGCCGGCTCCTCCGCCTTCCCAGCCCCCTCTTTTGAAGTGTGGACCTTAACCTTCCGGGGTTTGCCTTTAGACTTGGGTTTTGTGGAGGTGCCTGGAGTTTGTGCTGGAACGGCCCCCGCCTCCCCTTCACTAGACAGCCGCAGTTGCTTGGTTTCTTTCGGGGGCACCCATCCTTTTATGTCCGGGTGCTGTCTCTCCACGTGGCGCACCAGGTCATTCTTATAATCTTTGGCGATCACAGCCGGTGGAGGGCACTCGTATCCTTCTTGCACGGCCTCATGCTTCCTCTGATGGCGTTTCAAAGCATCGCTGCGTCCAAAGGCATACGGTTTGCCCTCCTCCCTGCAGATCTCACACCTGTCCTTTGGTATCTGCACTCCCCCTACCCATACCATGGGCACGGACTTCTCGTCTTCGTGTGTCTTAGGCATATTACTGAGTTCTAACTGCTTCCAATCAATGGTCGATATTGCCGAATCCAGGGGATGAGTCCCTCCTTTATACACCCCCGGCCCGGCCACACCCCTCCCCCTTGAGTTGTCTTGGCCAATCATCAGCCAGGAACCTTCCCCGCACGCCTGTGCCGCCGGGGTTTCCCCTGTCATGAGGCCGTCACCCGACCGCGAGAAAGTCCGCTCTGCTCCTTCCTCCGAACGTTGCGGTGGGTAGTGGCTGTGGGAATGGGTTCTTGACCAGCTGTCTTTCGCACGGTCCTTCTTCCTGTAGGGTTTGTTGTTTACTTTCCGGTGGACTGTTTCATCGGTGGGCCGTTGGCGGTGTTTAGTTCTATCTTTCTCCCTTCCCCCGTGCCTAGGGCGGCTGTGGGACCGTGAGGACGAGGATTTGGGTGGAGATCGGCCCCCTCTCTCCCTCCGGCGGCCCTCCCGGTGAACCCCGTCTTTCTTTACGCGCTCCCTTGGCCTTTCTTTTCTTTCTTCCCGTCCGGCTTGTGTGCCCCCTGTTACACCATTTTTACAGCTCTCCTCCACCTTCCTCATTACAACACATCTGTCCTCCGCCATTTCCGTTGGGAATGTGACTGTTATCTTCAAATAGTGGTCGTCTCCCTCCTCATTGACGTCACTCGCATTCTGGTTTCGTAGCAACACCGGTTTTGGCGGGACTATCACTCCGGCAGGGGGCGCGCTCGGCGTTTTAGGCGGAGTTTTAGGCGCGTCCCCCAAGCTAGGCGGTGTAGTAGGCTTGAAGGCGCCCGGCGGGGCCGTGACCCCAGCCTGTGGTAAGTATAGACACGTAGGCGCAACCTTAGGCGTCTCCTCCGCCTTAGGCGGTGTTTTAGGCCTCCGGGGTAAGCGACCCTGGGCCATTAGATGGCTCTCTCTCTCCTCATTCCGTTCGTTATCGTACTCTGCCTCCTCTAGCATTTCATAGACCGCCACCTCTCTGCATGCTTGGCTAAGATGCGACATCTCTCTGGGTCCTCTTGAACTCGTTTCTCTCCCTGTTTTCTTCTGTCTCCTCCTCCAAAGGGGATAAATATTCTTCATCCAGGGGGGGTTCGTCATCTGGGGGTTCACCCCTCCAGTGGGCCATCGCAGCTTCTGCTCTGACCCTAGTCTCCCCCTCCCACCACCCTTTCCACCAGCTGTCCCCACCTTCAGCCATCTCAACAGGTAAGTATGCTTGGTCACACGCCCCGGGGTTAGGGTCCCTTATTAACGCCCGTATCGCCTTAGCCCCCGGCGATCCGTCCCCCGCACCCTGGTCGGGGTTGGCCACCTCTTCCTCCGCCGGGTCTATCTCCGTGCACTCATCCCCCAGATCCTCTTCCTCTGGCAGGCAGACCTCCTTTATAGAATCAAAATGTACCACTTTGGTCACACGGTCCCTCTTTATCTTGTACACTGCATCCCATATTCTCTCCTGCACAGTCCAAGGGCCGGTCCAATAACATTGCAACTTGGGGGATAGTCCTCTCTTCTTTAGGGGGTGATAGTAAAAGACCTGGGATCCCATTGGCAGATGGCCCTCCTCCGCCCTCGCATCATAGTTACGTCGTTGGCGGGCCACCGACCTCCCTATGTTACTCCTAGCTGCCTCATACGCCCGTGCCATCTTCTCCTGAACCTCAGCCACGTATCCAGCCCTATTCCTCGGGGGTGGATCCAAAGGGTAGATCAGATGCAGGGGGACGGTTGTTTCTCTTCCCAACATCATCATGTTAGGCGATACTCCGGTGGAGCTATGCACTGATGACCTATAGGCGGCCATCACAAAAGGGAGCTGCAGGTCCCAATCCTGCTGGTCGGTGGCCACCACCGTAGCCAGTAGTGCCTCAATGGTCCGGTTAGCTCTCTCCACCATTCCATCACTTTGAGGCCTAAAAGCCCAAGTCCTTGTTTGTTTGACCCCCAGCAAGGCTACTATCTCCTTGAACAACCCCGACTGGAAATTCTTGCCCTGATCGGTGTGAATCTCCACCGGCGCCCCTAGCCGACATATGAACTCCTCCACCAACTTCCTTGCCACGGTGGGCGCTTCCTGATTGGAAATGGCGTAGGCCTCCGTCCACTTAGTGAAATAGTCGGCTGCTACCAGGATGTGTTGATTACCCCGTGAGGTAGGGGGCAGAGGACCCATCACATCCAGGGCTACCCTTTGGAGTGGTAGTCCAGCCCCAACATGTCCCATTGGAGCTCGGTGGGGGGCGGGGATGCCTTCCGCCGCAGGCACGGCTCACACTGCTCCGGAATTCAGGCCAGTAATATCCTCCCTGTACCCGCCTGATGGTCTTGTTACGCCCTAGGTGTCCGGCCAGGGGTTCTCCGTGTACCTCCTGCAGCACATCCTTCCTGTTAGGCTTGGGAACTGCTATCTGGAAGTGGGCCGACCCCGCCTCCCCTATCCACCACCTCCCTAACACGCCCTTGTGTATTGTCAGCCTCTCTCTCTGGGCATACCAGGCCTTTTTTTCGTAGCTCCAATCCCGTCTTACTGCTTCAGTGGGGGCCTCTCCTCCTTCCACCCACCCCCGTACTTCCCTGAGAAGGGGGTCATCATCCTGCAGCTTTTCCCATGCCGCCCCCACCGGAGGATCCGGCCCCTCTGCGGGGGATCGGTTCTCTCCTTCTAGTACTTGGCTCTGAGCTCGTGTGAAGACACGACACCACCGCCTGTCTTCTTCAGAGTCTCTGCCGCATTGTTTACAGGGTGTCCTGGATAGGCCATCCGCATTACCATGGGCCTTTCCTGGTCGGTGTTGTATCACTATGTCATAAGTGCCTATGATCTGAAGCCACCGCGCCAACTGGCCCTCCGGTTCTTTGAACTCCAATAGCCACCGAAGAGATGCATGGTCGGTGCGCACTACCACCGGCCGACCCACTAAATAGTGTCTGAATTTCCGGAGGCCAAAGACGATGGCTAACAACTCCCACCGCGTAACACAATAGTTTCTCTCAGGTTTGCTAAGGGTGCGACTGCCATAAGCCAATACTCTCTCTTCCCCATCTTGTTCTTGTGCCAGCACCGTGCCCAACCCCGTATCACTGGCATCCGTGTCCATAATAAGTTGGCCTTCTGATCGGGGGAACCCCAGGATAGGAGCTTCTATCAATTTCTGCTTCAGTATCTCGAAGGCATTTTCACACTCCGGCGTCCCCTTGAAAGGCCGTCCCTTTTCCGCCAAAGAACTGAGTGGTTTAGCCTTAGTTGAGAAGTCGGGGATGAAGGCTCTATAATACCCCGCCAGACCGAGAAAACTCCTCACTTCTGTGATATTCTGTGGTGGGGGCCACCTCTGAACAGCCTCCACCTTGCCTGGGTCGGTCCCTACCCCGGCCTCACTGATCTGGTGCCCCAGAAACAGTATCCTCCGGCGGGCCAGTTGGCATTTGGAGGGTTTTATCTTCAGGCCGGCCTCCGTCAGTCTTTGTAGTACCTCGCCCAACCTCTCCATATGCTGTTCAAAGGACTCGGCAAACACGACGATGTCGTCTAAATATACCAAACAGGTACGCCACTGAAGCCCCCGCATGGCAACCTCCATCACTCGCTCAAAAGTCCCTGGGGCATTACATAACCCAAACGGCATTCTGATGAATTGGTAGAGCCCCCGGTGGGTGGTGAACGCTGTTTTCTCTCTGTCTTCCGCTGTTACATCTAGTTGCCAATAACCACTGGCAAGATCCATTGATGAGAACCAGGTGGCCCCCGCCATAGTGTCCAAGCAGTCCTCCACCCGGGGCAGAGGGTAGGCATCTTTTACTGTAGCTTTGTTTAACCGCCTATAGTCCACACAGAAACGGGTTATCCCGTCTTTCTTCTTCACTAGCACCACCGGAGATTCCCATGGGCTTACTGAAGGCTCGATTACCCCCGCCTCCAACATTTTGTCAACCTCCTCTTCCACCATGGCCCTTCGATGGGGGGCTAAGCGTCTTGGTGGCTGCTTTATAGGGGGTTGATCCCCCGTATCTATTCGGTGTTGGGCAATAGTGGTGTGTCCCTTATCACCCTTATGAAGCTGGAAGGCCGCCAGGTGTTGATTAAGTAACCCCGCCAGCTCCTTTCTTCTGTCTGGCTCTGTTCCCTCCACCAGCTCTCTTATAAGCCCTCTCTTCTCCTCCGGAGACACAACCTCCACCCGACGGCACCAGCTTCCGGGGTTCTCCCCCGGATCCTCTCCCGGCATTTCCACCCGTTGGATGCCACCCAGAGTCATATCCTTGTAGACGATGATCGGTTCCGGCCCAGGGTTCAGCACCCTGACCCAAGTTCCTCTGTTTATTGGCTGGACCAGGCCTCTGCCCACCAGGAAGTGGGGTTCACCTTTGTGCCCGGCCATACTTTCTATCATACCATTCCCACCGTCCAACCACCGACCCATCACCGCGCCTTCCAGAAATGCTTCCTCCCCCGCTCCGACCACTGCTGAGCGGGTGCTCACCACTCGACACACAGATTGTGGTTGGGTCCAGATTAATCTCCCCCTGGCCACGTCCACCACAAGCTGGTTTTCTCGTAGAAAGGCGGCGCCCAATATTCCTTCCGTCCCTGTGTCCCCCATGATAAACATCGCGTTCGTGCTCCTGCTCCCCAATTGTAATGAAGCCTGCACCTCCCCTTTAAGTTTCAGGGGTCTTCCATCCACCGAAAAGACAACTTCCCCCGTTTCTTGGAGCGGCCGATCACCCCCGTGTCGTTCCCACCACCCGTGGGAGATAAGGTTTAGTGAGGCGCCAGTATCTACCAGCATCTGTATAATGGCTCCCTCCAACTTGCCTTCCACTATTAGTCCTCCGCCGCCCCTCTCTCGCCTTCCTTGCACAATATTCCTAGGCCCAATCCCCCCGACCTGTACCTGGCCTTGGGTAAAGGTCGGCTCTAGTTTCCCGATGGAATAAGATCCTTTCCAGTCTCGGGGGCCCCCCCAGGTTTGTCAGTTCTCCTGTTGGGGCACTCCCGCTTGAAATGCCCTTCCTGGCCGCACCCATAGCAGGCAGTACTCCGCCTCTTCTTTTTGGTGGAGAGGGGCTCCTCCATCTTCTTAGCCAGGCGGTCCATTAGTTCCACCATTTTATCCATCCTGTCGGTGTTGGTTTTGAGATGCTCATTTACCGACCCTCTGTGATGTTTCCTGCTTCACCTTCAGGTAGGCCTCTGCCCCTACGGCTGTCATGACGGCAGCTTGTAGGTCCTTTGGCTGTGACTGATAGACCCATTGTCTCAGAGGATTATCCAAACATAGCAGGAATCTGTCCAAAACCAGGGTGTCTGTAGTTCGGGCGTCGGCCTCGGGGTAAGCTAGCCGGGTGTACTTCATCAGGTCCTCCCTTAATTCTTGCAACGCCTCCCCCATCCTCCGTACCCTGGTGCGGAGGACAGCTTTATAGGTCTCCTCTTGATTCGTGGGCTCGAACCTTTCGACCAGCGCCTTCCGGAGTTTGGTGTACCCTTCTGGCGTAGCTGGTTTTCTGCCGTTCAACAGCCTCCGAGCGGCCCCCGCCAAACTCAGCCCTAGGAACATGCCGGCCTCAGCCTCGTCCCATCCATTCACCTTCACACACAGGTCGAAGTGGTTGAGGTAATCGCCTAGATCCCCCGTCCCGTCATATTTTGTGGGTTTAACCACCGGTTTTCCTTTTGCACTCACTTCACCGTCAGCTCCGCCGGGTAGGGAAGGCAAAGCAGGTAACCAGGTTTCATCCACTGATGGTTGCTCTCCCCAGGCCACCTCTTTTTTTACAGTCATCCCCTCTCCCTTGTTGTCAGGGCCCTCCGTCCCTCTTCCTTCCTCCCGTCTCTCCGCTGCCGGTTTTACCTTCCTATGCTTTGAGAGAGTCTCTAGGAGCTGGTCCCACTCCTCCTCCGTCCAATCCTCTGACCCTTCCTCCAATCTCCTCCGAGTGATGCTTGAAGTATTTTCGGTCTTGACTCTGGGTTGGCGCCTCCCCCGGCTTGGCCTCCGGGGTATCTCCCTCTCCACCTCCTCCTTCTCCCAAGGCCATCTGAAGTCGTTTACGGGACTTGCACGCCCTCCTCCCACCTCTACCTGATTGCCTTCCCCCGTCCAATTCCGATCCATAGGCTCCTCCTGCCTTTCGGGGTATGGTTCCTCAGGTCTGCTTTCTGTGGGTCTTCTGATTGTCACCTCCTCGTCCACTACTTCCAGGATGGTCCCCCGACCAACTCCTTCTCCTTCCAATTTCAATGAGTCTGTTTCCGTTATTCTTGCCTCCGCCATCTCTAGTCCCGCGTGGATCCGTTGAAAACACCGCTGTCACCAATGTAGCGTATTTTAAGCTCCTCCGGATAAGAGAATGACGACCAGTAACTCGGACAAGTATAATTAACGTGTATCCTTTATTGCCTGGCTTGCTCTGCCACACCAGCTAAGTATATCTCGTTATATGCCGCTTTTCCTCCTCCCTGGAGCAAGTGCAGGTGTGTCTTATAGCCACCCCAAACCCAGACTGACTGCCCGGTGGGACACCTCCAGTATTTATACACTTGCAAGTCCACCGGCGCTGGTGTATGTACAACATACACCGCCGCCGGAGACGCTACTCCGAATAACACAACTTTACACAATGCTGACGTGACTCCGCCTCCGCCGGCTTCCCCCGCCCCCATGCCAGGATGGTTTCGGGATCCACCGACGTCGGCTCGGTCTACGCCACAATATATATATATATATATATATATATATATATATATATATATATATATGTATATATAAAGTAACTATTACTGACCTCTGCTGGTGTTCCAAAAAGTATGCCCAGTTGTAGATCCCTGAAGGGTTTGGTGAAGGAGATGACCTTCTGTCTATCTGATGTAATGGTGAATGCTCCTATACCCAGGTCAGCCTCCTGTAATATAGCGATATACATGTGTCTTAACATCCTGACCTACTGCCTGAATACCCTAACTATAATTTATCATCACTATAGTCATTCAGGGGTGGAGTGTGTATAACTAATAGCAATGACATTTATATTCTAATTCTTCATCACTTTCATTGGCCCTGAGTAGTTCACGAAGTCTTTTAACATATTAGCTTAAAAGTTATACATGTTGTATGGCAAGTCTCGTGCGTGCTCTTAGTATAGGCCTACCATCAGGTTTTGTTCCAACATGTCCAGCAACAATTAGATTGCTCGACATTACGGACCCAGTGGATAAACAAAACATTGCTGGACAGAATGAAGAATACCAATACAAACTCATCCAAATATTAACCCTCGACCTCTTCATGGCAGACTGAGTAGTATAATGGAAGAGGCATTATTTACTGGACCTATATTTTTTTCTTTATTCAACAAACCTACGGGATAACCATAATGTATACTTTTTATATAAACAAATTGTGCATGGAATGTGTTCTTATTGCCAATATGTAATTTATTATGTACATAATGTACTGCCAATTTAGATTTCACTTCTAACGAGGTCTTATATTCTCGTTATTGGATTTTGCTTCATCGCAAACATAGTAGTATATGAAAGAGTTAAATATCTTAACTTTACCAAACTTCTCTTGACAAACAAAAAATTGTGAGTGAGTTAGGTTTACTGTTGGCCATCACATACATTTCTCATAACATTATCGGAGGCCTAACTCACAGTATTGTCATCTTCATCTGGTATGAGCTCCGCCATCATACCGCTCCACTGCTCAGTGACGGGGTCCCGTAGGCCGTAGAATCCGTCTGGAATGTCTCGTATGGTGTATCTGAAACCAAGATCTGTCGCTATCCTGGTCAGAAGGTCTATGGCATAACCATAGTAACAGTCGTTACCGGAACAATCCGTGCCGTCCCCACCCTCCCTGACAGGACCGTGTTTGAAGACAAAGGGAGGATCCTAGAAACACAATGAAAATATAACGTAGCGGCTTTTTGCTCAGGTCTCCAAGTTAAAGATAGCCCCAATCAATTAATGCGATAGTATATAAATTGGTCATGCCACAAAGGATGATTAAATTCGAGACATTTTTTCTTAAGTAACTAATATTATTGAAGGAGCTACTTAGGAAGATGAGTTGTTTTCCCTATAATCTGTTCTGTAAATACATATTCTGAAACTGCAATGTGAGGGAAGAGAGTGGGAAAAGTGCATAAAGTCAGATTGTTTTAAGATAGTAAGGATTCAGTATTGTAAGGTTGGATGTAGAATATGTTAAAAACAACAACGTGGTGATGATTGCCACACCAGGACCGTGACCACCCTCAGCGTCTTGTTGATGAGGTCGCCCACATAGTCCCTGATCTCCGGTAGGGGGCGTCCTCCCAATGCTGCAGGCCCTGTCACGTTAACCTCAGCACCCAGTGGCTCCGACCAGTGGCCGAACTGTGAAACAAATGACAAAATAGTGGGTATCATAATATGTCATGATAATATAATCTACATGTTTACATCGACATTTGCTGTTTTTTGTCATGGTGGAACTTAGAGGCAGCATGGTTGTCGACATTTTCTTTGACTTAAGGGCTTAAGGGCTTAAGGGCAGTCTATGCATTTCGGTGAAAGGGGTATAATTAGAGTACCTCATGTACTTAGAGCACATGACTGGCCATACAGATGGCTGAGTACTAACCGTGTCCCAGCCTTGGGGGGTCAGGGTGACATAATTGTAGACACTTTGTTCTGGAGTTGGACCACCACCATCTTCAAACTCTAATTTCCTTGTCACACCTTCTGCAGACACCTGCAACCAACAGTTACTGAGTTATGGATTCAGGTAGGGTGTGATGTGTTTGTGCATCTATCATTGATCTAATATTTTTGTTCAGAAAGAAACAACTTTCTCTGCTGAGCCAACCTGATTTCCAGTAAGCCAATGGTACCTGTATTTTTATATATCATGATAGCGAGTATAGAAATAGTGATAAAATCAAGAAATTACATAGCTAAACAAATTTGATGCTATGTGACCACCTTTTAACTTTGTGTTGCAGTAGTCATTTGTATTCGTGTGAAGTGGACCGACCCATTTCATTGATAACCAAAACTTTATGTAGGTATTCTAAATACATGAGAAGACTTATTTTGGCATCACAATAACAATACTTGCATGGCAATATTCCAATAAACACTCTGGAGAGATTGCAAACTAAAGTAGTGAACCTCACCTTAGTCAGGTATTCATATAATGTGGGCCCCATATTCCATGGCCGCGCAGGTATCTCTCTACAGTCTCTGGAGGAAATGTTCAGCACAGCTCCATCCCTCTCCAGTAAGTCATGCATGGCATGAGCATACACAAGCACAGCATCATAGAACATCAGAGACCATGTCTGATGGTAAGAGATAGCATAGCTTAGATTTATAAAATTGATGCTTGTGTAAACTCAATTCTCAATGATAAGCCATTATTATCTAGGCTATTGGCAACATTATAAAAGAAAAAATCTAGATGCAATATACCCATTTCTTCTCTCTCTTTTAAAAAAATACGTGTTAATATGTGCAATCTTTTTCCAAAACAAATGTCAGCAAGTGCCAAGTGGGATGTGAAGAATAAATGTTAGTCAGTTGGTTAGGATGATTCAAATTCATGTAATTAGTATTTATTTTGATAAGGTTTAACATACGGGTAAGAAGGTGTCATTAGAGGTGCCGGCCCCATAGTAATAACTGGGGTCAGCTTTACTCCAAGCTTCTGTAAACTCCTGGTAGAGGGAACCACCGGTCGTGTCTGGGCGCGTCCCGACCAGACCTACCCACTCAGGATGTTCTCCAACAAGGCTGGCTATCTGTGTCTAAAACGTAGAGAGAGACAAATACATGATCCACCAGTTTACATAGTTTCTCTTTTCAATTGTGTATGTGGTCATATTTGAACAGTAATGTTTTATCTAATAATGGGAATGTCTACTGACAAAAGGCTTCATTAAAGTTGCTCATATTCATTCGTCACGTCGCTTCAGAGTGCATTTTGCATGAGTTGGATGATGGTATTCACATAGAAAAAATGAACGTATTTCTTTATGAAGAAATGAACGTATTTCTTTATGATGGTGCCAAAGATAAAAAAAAAAAAGAGCGATCAGTGCGAAGCAGTGAAATATACATGCCACGAGACGACCTGGCGCCACTCAGACTCGCTGAAGCAGCCCGCGGTGAAGCAGACGACATTTGCATGCCTCGTTTTAACCGTTTCCCGCTCTTGTATAGTATTGAGCTTATTACAGTTAGAGCTATTCAACAAGGAAGAGTGACTTCTGTGAATACGTTGTATTAACCTCTGTGTTGGGGATACACTAGTTGGGTTCAAAGATACCCGTGTCTAGGTTGTAGTTTACCCATCGATTTGAATCATCAATGAATACATGTATTATGACTCGGAGGAGCTCACCCCTCCTGCCACGCCGTCCGTAACGATCCACACCCAGCCGGCCTGCAGCATCCCCTCCTGACTGGCCTGGAGGAAGATTCCGACGGCATGAGCAGCTAGGCAGTTTAATATGATGATCCGTGCTCCTACACAGAGAAAAGGGTAAGTGATAAAAAACTGATTCAGATGATAGGGCTTCATGATTGAATTATTAGGCTATCGTAGCCCGTTTGTCCAAAACAATGACAAAAAAAAAGACAAATGAAAATGTGTTCATTAAAAACAACACAATATAGGCCTACATGCAAATCCCATTACAATGATTTTCCATGCCCTGCGAAACCAACTCTTATTTCTTGATAGTCTATAGAGCCTGCCTGCTTAATTACAGTCAGACCTTGCTTCTTCAGACATGAAAAAAAACAACTAAAGTAAGAGCAAATTTCTGAAGGACCAAACTATTTAAGAATTTAAGTTAAAATATAGTAGAATACATAGAGACAGTTGCTGATGTTCTGTCTGAGGTGATGGGGATTTGATGAACTTAAGGCTGGAGGAAGTGAAGGTTGACCCGCACCAGTGCCCTTTATCGCTATGAGCTGCTCCCGAGCTTCCACGTCCGAGGGATTCGGTGTGGCTACAAATTGCTGTACGCTCAACACGCGCCATTTGTTCTGGGCAGCCAACGTCTGGAACTCTAGAAGTCCATTAATACCTGCAAATAACGAGGAAAAAATATTACCGATACGGGGTATATCGTCTCAGCCCAAGCTTTACCTCATTCAACCCTCCAATATCTCGGCACGTGCCTGAGGAGTGACCATGCCCAGGGGAATTACATGTATTGATAACTGATCATTTAAATGTTTGATTTTTTAACAATCTGACAGATTGCTAGCTTATCGAGGAATGAGGAATTCTCATCACCCATATCATCAGGTCCGAGTGGCATGGGAGATGATTCTCAAATTTTGATATAAAATTTGTTTCATGCAGTGGGTCTGGTCAGATTTTCATGGCATCACAGAACAGACCATGCCATACAACCATATTGATACTTATTTATAAAACCATGAATATCGTATATTATTGCTAATTAAAAGGAAAGGCAAATAATTATATGCATGGAATCAATTGTGCACATATCCCGTTAGTCGTTCTATTTACCATAGTCTGTGTTGTCCGTGAGAATGGCCATTGTGTCCCACCTGAAGTGCTCTATGAAGCTCACCAGGGCATGGCTCTGGGTGGAGTCTGGCGGCATCATACGTAATAGGTACCTATGTAGGGGAGTAAGAACGTCCCAGTAATAACTTTATTTTACAAAGTCAGGGCAGTATTAATGCACCTACTGTGAAGGATTGTATAACATTATTCCAGATATTCTAGATTATGACAACGTGAATGCTACTGATAGAGTCAACTCAAGAAATCAATAATTTGACTTGAAATGCAAATAAATGAAATGATTGCAATACACGTAATCATTTGGGTAGTCTGACCACATATTTTGTATATCCCGAGGTGCATCTTATTTGTTGTGTCTATGAGTATTGAGACCAACTGAAAACACCATTATTTCATCAACCCTGACTGACCAATTTATTATCTATCAGTAGAGCAGCTCTCCCAATGTCAGGTGTATAGTGTGACAATGAGCGACTCACCTGTAGGCGTCCCTGTTCTGCAGCATAGGGTTGCTGGCAGAGGGGGCTATCATAGGCACATGTAGCCCCAGACACATGGGGTGGGAGGCCTTCACTGTGGATGATGTCATTGGTCCCAAGATAGTGGTCACACCAGCTGCCAACTGATAGCACACTGAGGTGAAATATGTTTGATTTCATGTTTAGGTAATCCTCAGTAATTAACGTCGTTTACACCCTATGTATTGGTGAGCGATTTAGATATATGGTTAAGTCACTGTCCAGCCATTTGGCTGCATTCTTTTCGAGACAACAAATGTGCCTTAGTAGAAATATATGCAGTCTCATCTTTATTGAAAATCGTTCGAACAATTATACCATTTCTATATAATTACATAGATTGAATAGCCTGCAGAAACAAATGCATTATATATAAACGTATTTGGCCTTTTAGGGTACTTTTAACGCATTTCCTTTGTATGAAATAGAACTACCATGAAATTTGGGCATTCTTTCTGATGTAATCTTACCCGTCTGTATGTTTTCGAAGTCTGCTAACATGCCAGTGTTGTTTCCAATGTACTCCAGCTCAAAGTTTTGCAGAAGAGATGAATCACTATTGACCCGGTCAATTGCAAATCGCACCATACCTTCTTCGGTCGAGTTCACAGAGTGAAATATTGCCCCTAGTGAAAACAGTTGCTAATGATGAGACAGGGGACTTTATTAGTGGTTGTTCGTTCAGAATCAGTCATTTTTAAAATAATCTTGAAAAGACATTTCATAAAGTCGAGTCGGTGTAAAAGTAATAGGCTTTTGATGTATATGATAGAGACCTTCATTAATATGTGCCCATTACATTTACTGACGTTGCCCCCCCCCCTCATCGCTGAAAGGGGTAAAACTATTGATCCTTGAAACAACATTGCTATTGGCAATCTACGCCACTTTCAATGCTTTAATTATTCAGACGTATATTGAACGGTTCCTTTGATTAACTTAATGTTTAATGGGACCTTTACATGTCTCTAAAGTACCTAACATTTTATGTAAATTCGGTGTAATTTTCTGTGTGAAGACACACCCTCTGCTAAATTTATACATGTACATAGTAATGGTAATAAGCCTACTTGGGACAGCTTTATAAATAAACATATGATGTTGCATGTCGCTTTTCATATACTAACAATTAACATTTTTGGAAGCAGGGACTATTTATTACGTCACAGCAGAACCTGTCAGTGAGTTAGTAATGCGTGTTCAAGACATTTCAACATCTAATGTCATAATTATTCATGCTGAGAAATCTACAATATATAGAAATCAATTATAGATGAATGTGTATATCCGTGACTGTGTATGTGTGAACCAGACACATAGGCCTAGTTGGGGGGGGGGGGGCAACAATTATGGCCTCATCGTGAGTGAGTGAGTAAAAGATGGAAATAGATGGAAAGAGGAAAAATAGACCCTTTTAATGGGCTATGGAGGCCCGTAGCCTCATCGTAAACGTCTACCCTTACCTATCAGCAGTTTTTGTTTGGCTGCCAAGCACAGGGTGCTGGAAAGGCTGATGCTACCCAGGAGCAGAACCACCAGGTGAGACATCTTTATGGTACCTGTCTCCAATATTTCCATGGCAACGCTAAATACTCTCACCTTCAGCTTATACGTTCATAACAATATATCCATGATCACCATTCCTGAAATTTAGCCTCCTGCTGATACGTTGGACAGGCCGCTCTCCTGCTTTAATCGCGTTTTACTGTAAATGTTATCACCCATTTCCACCTGGCCGGTGTGTAGAGTACAGGTAGGCGTACAGGTACAGGTAGGGGTGGGATAAGTCAGCACTGCATTAAACGATCCAATCTGCCTCTGTCCCCACCCACCCCGGGGACAGTGTGTGCAAAGGACCGGTATTGATCCCCATGCCGGTGTCTGTGTGCTCACAGTTGCCATCAGATCTGGACCCTTTCTCTCTACTACTCACCCATCCTACCGGTTAGTACCCCAGGGTGCCTTATGATATACTGATAGGATAGGGCCTATATGAGGTGTTAAATATGCAGGGTGTACTTCCTACAGGTAGGACAGGGTCGTGCCATTTTCAATATATCTGTGACACAGGTGTGCCTCGTTTAGCCATGAAAAAGGACCATTGATGATTTTTGACGTTCGCAACAGTTCATTTCATTCCCCTCATATATACCTTTATGTTTTTACCTATTCAAAAGTCGGTGTATGAGAATGCAGGCAGTAACGCTAGCCAGGGAGTCGTTATTATTCATGTGGATAACAGATGTCAGTTTTCAAGTTTCAAAGGTCGAGTAGGTGTACTAAATGGTGGGATATATCTGCCTATGCAAATGATACCATTGGGGCTGCTTAATTGCAAAATATTTTATGATCCAAAAATATAGACTTCGCCCAAGAAATATTTTCTCCATCTTCACCCTCAGGTTTGTGATAGTAATCATTTTCGATACGTTTGCTGTTTACTTTATTGACCTCTTGAAATAGTCCTTTGCGTTACCCATTTCGACGAAGCATAATTTATAAATTGTGTAATATTTTACATAACAAAACCGTTGTCTGCTGGAATTTACTTCACATCATTTTCCACAAACTACAATTCCAAAATGATTTATTTCTTTTCCAATACCTTCATTTTGCCAAAGTTGGGGACAATATGTAGTGCAGTTAGGATGCAACACAACAGTAAGATGACACAAAACGTTGTATGAATAATCTTTATTCACATAGATCTACTTGTATGTATATATAATGCTGGCTGCTTTGGAAGAACTGTGGAGATGGCTGTCTCTCATAATACATAGTTCTGGTTGGAATTTACAAGCAGTCCCCACTGTGGATAAAATCTATGTCTACTAAAATAAAGAAATGTAAAGACCATAAAAATTCTATGATACTATTAATATACAACTCAATATTTACATACAAGTGGAATGTAATTGATAGTCATTCTAAAATCCCTTTCTTCCATGCATTGCTCTTATCCAAACTGCATTCATGTTTAACTATAAAATGCATGTACACATGCTCATATCATAACATCGAATTTCATTTTGAAGTTGCTATGGAGAACCATAAAGGACCATGTGAAGGTATATTTAATTAAGAGCAGTATTCTCACGTATACGCAGGACCTGCACATTATACTAATGTATTGCAGCTGGAATAATTATACTGAGATGGTTTATCAATTTGTCTGTAAGCATTGAGTCAGCAAACTCAAGTAAGCCTTCATTACATATATAAGGCCTACCATTGTCTACCCAAGTATTATACGGTTATATTTCCTAGAGGCAGTATTTGTTTGATATGGTAATTTTCCATTGTACATATATTTAGGACGACATCCAAAGTCTACTTACAACTATGTACAATAATACACTGTGGTATTCCTTCAAGAGATCTTCAATTTATGCTGAGCTGCAAATGCTATATTCTAACAAAGTAAATACAAAATTCATTTTGTTAAGATAGGAACCACCTCTATAGATCTATGTACAATTTACAATTTTACTGATATACTTATATACATGTATGCATCTTCTGTCCAACTATCAGTAAAAATTAAAAAGTGCTGGTCTGTTTATATATATACATCACCTATTGCTATGTACATGCTGTCTTTCTGACACTGGTAATGAGACAATGTATTCGATGTATCAGTCAATGTTGTGTATCTATAGAATGGTGTGATGGTAGTTTATCTAGTGATACATGCATTTAATCCTGTTTCTAAGTGATATGGAAGGACCAACTTGGTATCAGTTTACGATAGCCATACAATACGATAATACACCAGACTCGGGTTTATGGTCCATATCAGGTAGGTGATTCTGTGCTAAACGACAGGTGGCAGCCCAGTAGAGCAGCCGCACCTGCGGGCCTTGATTATAGTGATAGGCCTGGGTCAGCATTAGACAGTTCCCCCTGCTCATCACAAGTCGGTTTCAATGCTCTGAAACAACAATAAAATATTCATTCAATAGTGGTCACTGAGGAAATATTCAATGTTTCAACGAGGACTGCAGCAGGCCAAGAGTTAAAAGTATACAATGGTCTCAATAGTCCTATGTGCAGTCTGAAGGTAGTAATTTACGTATGCCCAAGATAATTGATGAATGTGTGGTGAAATGTCATAGTATTGCTTCAACAAAGGTGATGCATATGTGACAGCTATGACAGGTTAATGGACGACTTACAAGCGTAACCTTACTATAGGAATCTTATCCACGTTCTATAGGAACATATGACCTTTTGTATGTATCATCAATACTATGTTTAATAACTTATAAAAATCACTGATATATATATTGTAGCGGAAATCCGATTCGCCCTTCCTGTTAACACAACACAACTCGGAACATACAAGTTAACAGTTTATTAAACCCTGGCACCTGGCCACACCATCTAACTCCAGATCGGAGGTTCTGTCGTGTTATTTCTCTGCTGTGTGTCCGCCTTGCTTTCTACCGGGAAACCGTCCTTTAAACTACACGCACACGCTCTTTTATAGCCGCCGCAGCCTTCCGACGCTGGTATCACATACCCAGCGTCGGACGCTCCGTCCCTTGGCTCGGACTCCAGGCGCCCGGAGCTCTGCCGGCCCCATCTAGGATGGTTCCGACTCGGCTCCGTGCTCCCTCGGTCTTACCGCCACACTCTCCCCTACTAATATAACACTACGGGGTGAAGTGCAAAACAACAAAAACCCCCCTTATGAGGGTAGCTAACTTCTACATAACATATTTACAAGCGCAGGATCCCCTGGGCGCTGAATAAATAATAACAACTTCCTCCGTCTTGGCCTCGTTTCTTCTCCCCGGACCCCGGAGGTGACTTGGTGAGGAGACTCCGGGCCTCCGGGCGCTCCGATCGCCCCGATGAATAGCTGCTGCCTTTCCCCGAAGGCACGTCAACTGGAACCTGGAGATAACTTGGTGAGGACTCCGCCTCTGGGCGCTCCGATCGCCCCGATGAATAGCTGCTGCCTTTCCCCGAAGGCACGTCAACTGGAACCCGGAGATAACTTGGTGAGGACTCCGCCTCTGGGCGCTCCGATCGCCCCGATGAATAGCTGCTGCCTTTCCCCGAAGGCACGTCAACTGGAACCCGGAGATAACTTGGTGAGGACTCCGCCTCTGGGCGCTCCGGTCGCCCCGATGAATAGCTGCTGCCTTTCCCCGAAGGCACGTCAACTGGAACCCGGAGATACCTGGAACTGGCCCCGGGATACCGTCTCCGACCTCCTGACGCTCCCTACTGCGTCCACCTGGCCCGGCGTCCCTAGCTCCACGTATCTTATGTACACACGGCTCCCTCCGCCGTCCGCCCGCGACAGCTGCGGCCCTAGTCTGCCTCCGACCTTGCCGCCGCTGCCACCCTCATCGCTTCCGTCCTGCAAGTACCAAACATGAAGCACCCGATGAGCCACTGCTTTCGACCTCTCCGTCCTCGGTAACAGCCACCCCAGTACTCTACCGCTTCCGGACCCTTGCCTCTCCACCCCGTCTACTCGGGGTGGGTTGCCCTCGTCCTTCGCTTCCTTCCCCGCCCCCTGCCGCCGTGTACTCGGGGCCTCACGGGATTCGACCCGTCACTAGGAACAGGATGAATAGAACCACACTTACCCTGTCCCTCTCCGCTGGTTCCGGGCTCCTCGTCCTCCCCACGCTCGCCTCCCTCCGACTGTGCTGGCGACTGCTCCGGGTTGCTCGGCTCTGGCGGCTGCCGCCGACTCCCACACTCATGGCAGAACTTCCCCGGAGCCGATCCCACTGGCTCCCCGAACCGGGTGCGATATGTCTGTACGACCTCAAACTGTCCCTCCGGCAGCTGCCGTATCTCGGTGCCCATCCCTCCTCCCGGGACCACCACCAGGTCTGGAGTAAGGTCCGGGTTCATTCCCAGCATCTCCGCGTATGCCCGCAGCGTCGTCGGGCCGTCATATTCCGGAACCCAGAACATTTTCTTCGCCCTTCTCGCCCTCGCTAACTCCTCCCGTGGTATCCTCTGTACTGGTGGCGGAGAGACGACTCGGGGCTGGTCTCCTCCTGGTCTCAGTTTACAGTCCGGTACTACCACCACCCGGCTCCCTGGCTCCCCTTCCAGAGGCAAGCAGGAGTCCCCAGGTCTCCCTATTGCCCACGGGGTCCCCTCAGGTAACATAATCGTTGTGATTGTCCCTTCCCCCTCCTTCTCGGAAGCGATGACTTGTACAAGAAACTCGCCCCCTTCCGAGTCCAAGCAGATGCCATGGTCCGGGACCACCGCCCGTATCGGGTTGCCCAGGTCAGCCCTCACCTTCTCCTCCGCCTGGCCCCGTCGTCGTGGGGGAGTCTTTTGGACCTTCCGTAGAGCTACGTGAGGTGTCCCCCTCCGGTTAACTTGGTCCCGGAGCTCTGCCTGCTCCTCCGACCGGTCTCCCTCCGATCCCCGCCCGATCTCCCCTGTCTTTGCAGTCCCAAGGTAAATCTTTTTCTCACTCCCAACGTCCTTTCCCTTCTTCGCTTGCTCTCCCTCTTCGGCCTCTCTCGCCTTCCTCTTCTCCTCCGCTTGCTGCCTTTCCAGCTCCGCCTCCTTCTCCTGCCTCTCCCTTTTCTCCTTCCTCCTCCGTGCTTCCTCCTCTTGCTCCTTCTCCTTTCTGACCTTCTCCTCCGCCTCTCGCCGGGACCTCTCCGCCTCTTCCCTTTCTCGCCTCCTCCCTTCCCTGAGCCGCAGCAACTCCAGGTACTCCTTTCCCAGGTCGGGGTCGTCCCGGAACATGTTGGCCACCGGTTCCTCGGCCGGGGGCTGCTCCCGGCTACTGCCCTTCTCTGGGGATGATGGTAACATCAGGTTCTTGGTTGCTAGACTCCCCCCTCCGATCTCTTCCCCCGAGACCTGTTCCGGCTCGGCCTGCTCCGACAAAGTCAAGTTCCTGGTCGCTAGACTCCCCCCTCCGATCTCCTCCCCCGAGACCTGTTCCGGCTCGGCCTGCTCCGATCCTCTCTTAGGGGTGCTGGTCCGAGGCCTACTCGCCCGGGATGAGGTGGAGTGGTCCAGGCCCCAGAGGTTAGCTGATGTCCCCCCCTCTCCTGACTCCCCCAGCTCCCCCTTTTCCACTTCCTCGGCCGCCGGTGCTGGGAACAACTCGGCCTCAGATGGTTTCGGGAACAACTCATTGAACTGCCTCTCCAACTCCGCTATACTGAGTCCCGCGGGGGCTGGGGACCCCCTCATTCGCTGCAGCATCTGGTTAGGTGTTTCCCCTATCTCTCCGTACTCCCGATGCACTTCCCTTATTATCCACTCCACCTTGTGGAACTGCCGGGGCGTCAGGTACGTCGGCATCCCCTCCTCCGTCGTTATCAAGCTGCCCCCAAGAGTTGGTTGCTCCCCTCCTTCCGGGTTCACTCCTAGTGCCGCTGACGGCTGAGCTTCCAGAGACGCGCCCAGACTCGGCCCCCTCCTCTGCCCACCGCTCCGCGTATGGGGCTTCCCCTTCGACGGTGCCTTCTCCGGCGTCCGGTACCCCAGCAATACCTCCAAGTTGATGGCCGCCAGCTCCGTCTCGTCCCCGCTGATGGTGCCCAGACTGCCGAGGCTAATGGCCGGCGACCTCCACCTACTTTCCGTGGTGGACCCCGAGCCCCCTCCCTCCGGGAGAGTTTTGCTGCGACTGGGCGGAGTTGTCTCTCCGGGATACCTCCGGGTCGGGTTGCTGACTGGGGTCCCCTCCGTCTCCGAGACCCCCGGCCGGGATTTACTCGGGACTGCGACCACCGACTTGGGTTTCCTCTTCCTCTTATCTGACGAGCCCTCGGCCCCTCTTTGCTTCTTCTCCTCCGTACTCTGCTTCCTCTTGCGGCTTGCCCCCGGCTGGACCGCCTCCGGGTCCGGGAGCACCACCTTCTCCGGTTCCCATTCTCCGAAGTCCGAATGCCGGCTGGCAATGTGCGCCTTCATATCCGGCAGATAGTCCTCCTTTACCTGATGGCCACAGCCCCCGACCGGGCATACGTACCCCCTTACGTCCTTCTCGTGTGCCTTGAGATGCCTGTCCCTGTTGGAGCGGGAGGAAAACCACCACTTGGGGCCTCCCTCCTTCAATCTGCACCTGTCGCACCTCCACCTCGGAAGGGAGTCCGGCCCGGCCTCTAGAGGCGCCGTCTCCGGTCCTCCGCTCGCCATTTCTGTCTCTGATGGTGATGGTCGTCGGTTGTGTCTCTCGTCGAAGTGTTCCCTACAGGGGTTCGCTGCAGACTGGTTTTCGGAGCGGCTCCGCTCCCCTTTATACCCGTCTCCCCTTCCGGAAGCGTGGGAACTGCTCCTCTCCGTCTGTGCGACCACGTCGCTACGTCCGGTCGAGCCGTGGGAATGACGTCTTTCAGCACGTTCCGTCCCGTGCGACCTCCGCCTCTTCCTGCTCCTCGACTCCCTTTCCCACGCCTCTGTGCGACTTCCGCGGGAGCTGCTCGACCTACGTCTCTTTTGTCTATGGTGACTAGTCGAGTCAGCTCTGGCAGCTTCCACCCTCGTCCGCTCCCTGTTCCGAGTCCTCTCTTTCTCATCGCATCCCCCGGTCACCACCACCCGTCTGTCTCCATTGCCGACTGCCATCCTTACCCTCAGCCCGACCCCCCCTCCTCCCTTTATGGTGGAGTCGCTCTCTCCTGATTGGTCGGTACTGTTGCCGGGGGCCTCGTCCGCTCCCTCCTCTCCGCCTACTGCGCCGGCGGTCGCTAGGGTGCTTACATCCACGTCCGCGCCCTTTCCCGCCCTTTCTGAGAGACCGTCCGATCTCTGGGATTGGCCCCCCGGCTCCTGCCGTGCTGGTGGATCCCATTCCTCGGATGTCTCCCCTGCCTTCCCCGGTTCCCCAGCTATCGGTCGCTGGGCCTGGATCATCTCCCTTTCTCTCAAGAGATTCAGCCAGTTGTCCTCCCCTGCTTGTTCCATCATCTCGTCATACCGCAGGAAATTGTTCCACATCCTCCCCCATTCTTTTACCGCTCTCTGCCTCTCCGGGTCTGCCCTTCTCTCCGCCCTCCTGCCCTCCCTCCCCCTGTTTCGAGCTATCCTCTCTCTCTCTCTCTTCCTTTTCTGCCTCCGTGCGTCTCCGCCTCCACCTCCCCTCCTCGTCCGGAGAAGAACGGTCCACCCACTCCCTGTCCCCTGACAAGGGGGATTCCTCGTCCCAGGAAATGCTGGTTTCATCCTCCACTGGTTTCTCAGGGGGAGTCGGTGGCCACACCATGGCTGTCACTCGCCGAATGATGCCGACCCCCTCCTCTCCCCGAGTCGCCTTGTTCTGGTCCCGCGCCGGCCCCGACTCCACGGCGCCTCTTGCCTCTCCGACGCTGTCCTCCTCCGGCACGACCTCCTTCAGAGCGTCGTAGTGCACCACCTTCCGGCTCCCCCCTTTTCGGATCTCGTAGACCGCCTGCCCTATCCTCCTCTCTACCCTCCATGGTCCCGTCCAATAAGACTGCAGCTTCGGAGACTGGCCCTTTTTTTTTAGAGGATGGAAGTAGTACACCATGCTCCCCTCCGGGATGGTTTTGTGGTCCGTCCTCCCATCATAGTTCCGTCGCTGCCGCTCCACAGCTCGGCCCACCGAGCTCCGAGCTGTCTCGAACGCCTCCGCCATCTCCCACTGCATCTCCGCCACGTAGTTCCCGTCGGCCTTTTCCGGCCATTCCTCCGGGTAGAACAACCCCAAAGGCGTGGCCGTCTCCCTTCCCATCATGAGTAGGTTCGGAGACAGACCCGTGGTGGAGTGAGCCGAGGACCTGTACGCCGCCATCACAAACGGCAGGCGGCGATCCCAATCTTTCTGGTCCCTCCTGACCACCGTGGCCAAGAGCATCTCTATCGTCCGGTTCGCCCTTTCCACCATCCCATCACTCTGTGGTCTGAAGGCGCAGGTTCTGGTTTGCTTTACCTCCAACAGGCCGACTATCTCCCTAAACAGGGCGGATTGGAAGTTAGTCCCCCGGTCTGTGTGCAACTCCACAGGCGGCCCCAACCGGCATACAAACTCCTCCACGAAGACCCTGGCTACCGTACTGGCCTCCTGGTTCGCCATGGGATACGCCTCCGTCCACTTTGTAAAATAGTCGGCTGCTACTAAGATAAACTTATTGCCCCTAGTAGATCGGGGCAGGGGACCCATCACATCCAGAGCCACCCTCTGTAACGGCAGCCCCGCCCCGACATGCCCCATCTTAGCTCTGTGGATCGGGACCGCCGACTTCCTCCGGTTGCATGCTTCACATCGAGCGCACCAGCGAGTGGCATCCCGTCGAAAGTCGGGCCAGTAGAACCCCTGCTGCAGCCGGCGTATGGTTCGAGCCCTTCCCAGATGGCCCGCCAGTGGGGTCCCATGTGCTCCCGCCAGCACCTCCGTCCGGCTCCCCTTTGGTACCGCCACCTGGAAGCTTTCCCGGCTCATTGGGCCCACCCATCTCCGGACCAGTACTCCCCCTCGGAGCTCCAGCCTCCCCGTCTGGACCCTCCAGGCTTGCTCCTCATAGCTGAAGTCCCGCGCCTCATCTGCGGTTGGGGCGTGCTCTGCCTCCACCCAACTCCGGACCCGGTGGAGCAGGTGGTCCTCTTCCTTTAGTTTCCTCCAATCTCGTCGTTCTACTTCCACCGGGCTCTCCGCCAGTGTCCCCAGACCTTCCCCCCGCGCCCGGGACCTGGACACCACTCGGCAAACCTCCGGGCTACCAGGAACTTAGGCTCCCCATGGTGTCCAGCGAGGCCTTCCACCAGTCCCTCCTGCCCGTCCTCCTACTCCTCTCGTAGCGTTCCTTTCAGTACCGCCTCCTCCCCAGCTCCGATCACCGCCGTACGTGAGCTCACTATCCGGCAGGAACTCTCGCCCTCCGACCAGACCAGCCGCTCCCGTCCCAGATCCACCACCAAAGCTTGTTGCCGTATGAAGGCCGCTCCTAGTATGGCTTCGTTCGGTACCTCCACCACTCCGAACGTGAGCCGGACCGACCTGCCCCCTAGCTCCAACAGGGCGCTCCCTTCTCCCGCCAGTTCCATGGACCGTCCGTCCACCGTAAACACGGTCCTCCCTGACTGCTCCAGTGACCTCGGCTCTCCGTTCTTCTGCCACCAGCTCGTCGAGATCAAATTCATGGAGGCCCCCGTATCAATCAAGAGCTGTATGGGGGCCCCTCCTAAGCGAGCCTCCACCAACAGGCCACCTCCCCCTCTCTCCCTCCGTCCTTGCACTATATTCTCCGGCCTCTCTACTCCGACCTCCGCGCGGCCTCTGGCGCAGATCGGCGCTAGTTTTCCGCCGGCTTACTGGAGGTGGGTCCCCCACCACCACCTTCCGACGCGCTCCTCCGGCCTTTCCTCTCTGGGCACTCACGCTTAAAGTGTCCCTCTTTTCCGCAGCCGAAGCATGCTGTCCCCGAGGTCCTCCTCCTCCCGTTTTCCTCCGAGTCTCTCCTTTCCGCCAGCACCTTCACCAACTCCACAAGGCTTTCTAATTTCCTGTCATTGGACAGCAGTCTCTCCGACACTGTTGCATCCGCTGCCCTCACCCGAGTCCGCTGGTCCCCCTCGTTTTTCAAATAGGCCTCCCCACTGATGGCTGTCATGACCGCCGATTGAAGGCTCTTCGGCGCCGACTGGTAGACCCACTGCCTCAGGGGCAGTGACAGACACAGCAAGAATCTATCCAACACAAGCGTGTCCCGGGTGCGGGCATCCGCCTCCGGGTATGCCCAACGCGTATACTTAGCCAGGTCCTCCTGCAACTCCTGCAGATCCTCCCCTGGCTTCCGCTCCCTCGTCCGAAGACATGCCTTATAGGTTTCCTCCTGGTTTACCGGCTCAAACCTAGCTATCAACGCCGCCCTTAATTCCTCATATCCTTCCTGAGTCCCGGGTTTCCTCCCCGCCAGCAACCTCCTGGCCTGTCCCGACAGACTCAATCCCAGAAACACGCCAGCCTCCTCCGGAGACCATTTGTTCGCCTTCGCACAGAGGTCAAAGTGGTTCAAGTAATCCGTCAGGTCGGAGGTCCCATCGTACTTAGTCGGTTTCACAACTGGCTTGCCGCCGGTCCCATCACCCGCCTCCGTAGGCCGACATCTGTTTCTCCCCTTCGCCGCCTCCACCGCCAGCTGAGCTATGGCCTCCGCCAATCTGTCTCCCTCTCTTGCCCACTCCTCTCTCCCCTGGTCCCGATCTGCGTTAGCTCTCTCTTTACTCCTGCCCCTGGTTTCTTCTCCCTCCTCGTCGCTCGAGTCGCCTCGATCATCCGGGTCCCTGTCCGGTCCCCCTCCGGCGGCTCCTAACAGGCGTCTGGGTACTCCTCCTTCAACGCACGACCGCCCGGTACCAGCTTCAGTTCGGGCCCCGCCTTGGCGCTCCAGGTTCGGCCCCCCCTGAGCCGCCTCCCCCTGCCGTTCTCTCCTTGCAGCCTCTGCCCAATCTTCCTCCGTCCACCACAGCTCCTCTCTCGGGCCAGAATCCGGTCTAGGATCCTTTCCCGCCACCCTCCAGCGGGGTTTCCTCTCCTGCCCGTTCTCTACCGTCTCCGATCCCATTTCCCACGGCCATCTTGGAATCGGCCTGTCACGTCCCTCCTCCTGCCTCTCTGGTCCCGTCTCTCGCCGCGGGGGACCCTCCCGTCGTAGGGTGATCTCCTCGTCTACCACTTCCAGCAAGCTCGCCTTTCCTGCGGTTTCCATCTTCATGGCATCCTTGGTGTCATCCGATCCGTCCATGTTTACGTTGAAGCGGGGTTCGTCACTAGCTGTCACCAATGTAGCGGAAATCCGATTCGCCCTTCCTGTAAACACAACACAACTCGGAACATACAAGTTAACAGTTTATTAAACCCTGGCACCTGGCCACACCATCTAACTCCAGATCGGAGGTTCTGTCGTGTTATTTCTCTGCTGTGTGTCCGCCTTGCTTTCTACCGGGAAACCGTTTCTTTAAACTACACGCACACGCTCTTTTAAAGCCGCCGCAGCCTTCCGACGCTGGTATCACATACCCAGCGTCGGACGCTCCGTCCCTTGGCTCGGACTCCAGGCGCCCGGAGCTCCGCCGGCCCCATCTAGGATGGTTCCGACTCGGCTCCGTGCTCCCTCGGTCTTACCGCCACAATATATATATAAATATATATATATATATATATATATATATGCCCAAACAGTGAAAATTACCCGATTAATTTTTATTCTAGAGTGGTTGCGACTTAAGCAAATACTTGTGTATCTATTATATTGATTATCATTGATTCACCAATGATTATATGGGTGAAGCAGGGTATAGCACACCTATTTGTGATGGTATTAGGGATAATGCCGCCTGGTATACTCTATTATACGTACCGGGTCCTTATGAGCAATACAACAAAGACAATGTATTTCAAAAGAATTAATATAATATCGATGCAGTGGTATACATACATGCAATTACAATCTAGATCTTCATATGCATGAAAGGCATTGAACTTTGACCACTGAACTTTGAACACTGAGAATAACCACAGGGATCTATAGAAGTCTACAGGTGATTGAAAATAATTGAATTACTTAAAAAACATTAAAAGTAACTATAATTAGTGTTAGTTGTCATAAGTATAACCATCTTTGGTGACGAGGACATGGCAGACATGACACCAAATTTACTCTGAACCCCAACACGTGACAGGTAATACTTCCAGTGCACATAACGTCATATTTGCAAATAAAAAAGTGTACAAACGGATTGTGTGTTGCACAAATATCAAAGGTGATAAATAAGCACGGAATGGTTGTCATAGAAGTGATAGTGAATTGGCTATTATCACCGTAGGTGAGAGGAGGAGCTGGTGGTTAAGTCAGAAGTCTCCTATTAAAGTTTGAGGTAATACACCAGGAACCAGAAGTTAACAAATTATAATGTACAGACTCACATCTAAATCGTCGAGACTTCTGCTCTGCCTTTTGTATTTTCTTTTAGGGTTGGGTTTATGATGAACAACGAAGGGTTCAGCCGTATGACCTCTAGCAATTGAGTATGGGGACGTCAAAAGTTTGTGGCGTTTCAGCCAGAGAGTAATCATGTCCTTTACACACCTTTGTTGTTCCTTTATTGGCTTCAGAGCCATTTGCTGCAGAATGTCCTCAATCTCTTTCTGATCGAGTCCACTTTCACTAAAGATTTCCCTGAGCATTGGGTTCCAGTCTTTTCTATTTGCTATACTAACAAGGTTTCTTACCTCATGTGTGAGACCACGAGCTCTGGTCATGGGCTGGTTCCCTTGGGGTGCTGCTGCCTGCTGGGCCATCATCTGCTGATGTTGCTGCTGTTGTTGCTGCTGCACAAACTGCTGCTGAAACATCTGATGTATCAACATCTGCTGAGTAGCTGCCTGTTGATGCTTTGCTGCCTGTAGCTGCTGTTGTTGCTGTAGCTGCTGTTGTTGATGCAACATCATCTGTTGCTGCATCACATGTTGCTGTGTAAGTTGGTGTGGACTCATCTGTGCCGAGTGTAGGATACCATTGTTATTTTCCTCCGGATGATGAACCGGCATCAGTCCAATTTGCTGATACTTCTTGGGGGGAGATTCCCTGTCCAGAATAGCATTGTTGTTTTCGATGGGCAAAGCATTGTTGTTTTCGATGGGCAAAGCATATGCTGAAGGGCTCTTGTTTTTCAAAATTGATCTTGGTCTTATATCGGCCTGAATGTCATCCATACTTTTTGCAGCACCACTGGAGTAGACATTCATCTCAGACATCTGTCCCCTGACAGACCCATTGTGGAGGGATTTCGAGGAAGGCGCTCGTTCCATGTCACCTTGCTGGACATCAGACAGAAAATACCCATCATATGTGAGAGCCATCTGCCGGGGACGCTGTGCACCAACATCCGGGGTGTCTAGGTTAGACGTGCTTCCACCTTGGGCATGGCGATGTAGGGCATTACGTATTGGATCAGGAATCCTGGTTGAAGAGGACAACCGAGGCAACTTGTTTCCTTGATCTCCAGCTGAGTAGTGTCCTTCAGGAGAAGAGCCATATGATTGCTCCTCATTGTCACCATTTAAAATTACTTGTTTGCTTGCGGGCTGCCATAGCGGTTGATTCTGTATGCGCTTTATAGTGTCCTTGAGTAATGCATACCAGGCATCATCCGCGGTGTAGGTGACGGTGGCTGTAAAGAGATGTGAATATGTTTTAGCAAACAGCTGCGACTCTTCAAACATGTAACTTGACCTTTTGGCAAAGCCTGGTGCAAGAGACACTCTGAGTTTCTTGACCACATCCTTGCTGCCAGGAGTGAGATAGATAACGATGGGGTAGAGTTTGGTTGTCGTTAAATATTGGATAGCCCTTGGTGACATGATCATCAATGGGTGTTTGTTAGTCCTAATGATATCCTGGATGTGCCTAGCATCCACGGGCACCTTGTTAGAGTCCCCAGCTTCTGCTGTTGTCGGGATCTCAACCTCTGGAGGAGGCTTTTCAAACATCCCCGGAAGATCCTGGAGTAGCCTGTCTCTAACACTATCACAAAACAAACCAATAACAATCACTGGTCGGAGGAAACCAGGAGCCCTCTGCTCTACCCTCTCGTAAGTCTTAACATCTTCCAATTGAGGCACTTGGGACTTTGTAAAGGCCTCATTCTCCTTTTGAAGCCTTTCTGCAGATTTTGAGCGTCTTAGACTTCTGCGAATGAATGATCCCCTGTTTTCTTTTTCAATACCCCTTCCTCTCTCCAGAGCCTTCCTTGAAGCGAGTGCTACTTGCTCTGCTCTGGATTCGTTTGGAATAAGTCCATGCTGGGCTTCATTTGGTCTAGCATTTACCTTGAGGGCCTGCCAAGAGCCCATACGCCCATTCGGAAGAGTGTCTCTGACGGAAAATATATCACCATCATGAATTTTCATTTCTCCTTTTTGTTTCGGGTCATGGGTGAAACAGGCCTTGACAAAGAAAGCATCCCCCATTCCCCCATTCAGTCTGATACTATTGTACCTATCCTTCTTGTGTCGCACAACCATGCTAACAATTTCTTGAAGGCTCATGAGCTGCAGGGTAACTTCTTCCTTAGTCTTCCCGATGGTACTCACACCATCTATCTGCAGGATCTGATCTCCTTCCATCAGACCTTGCTGCTCTGCATCACTGCCAGGATCAATCCTATGGATAAACACACCATCAGAATTTCCACCAATAATAGTGAGTCTCATCTTGCCTTTTGTGTCAAACGTTATTTGCCTGTGATCATGATCTGGTGGAAGTTTCTCCTCATCAGAAATCAGTTTAATCCTCTCAGACCCTATGGTCACCTTTCTTTGTTGTTGTTGTGTCGGCGATCCATCCATTTCATTTCTGTCTCCAGAAGCAGGTTCTACAGAGTTTTGTCTGGAAGTGTTCCCAAGGGAAGTATGTGATGGACTTCTACTGACACCATGGTAAGGGACACCGTTTGTATTCTGAGAGTCTGTAGCTTGTTTGCTCTGTTTGATAGCTGTAACCAACTGAGCATTTCTCTCCTCTTGTATTGAGTTGCTCCTCCTAACAAGAACAGGGCTAGGCTGGTTGAGAGGCATCCCATTTACTAAAGCTCCATCTCTCACAACAACAATATCTGCTTTAGCCTTTTGGGTCCCTTTCTTAGTGGGTGATGGAGGTTTATCAAGTCTTTTATTCATCTCTCCTGCACCTGGAAGCATGACACTATGGGCATTAGTGCTAGAATGACGAGCATTTGCCACTATGTCACCTGTTGGAGTAGCAAGCACCAGATTAGCCATCCCCTGGCTTTGGGGTGGAAGTTTGAAATGGCGTGCCACGAGATGGCAGCTGTTTGGAATCCCTTCATCATCAGAATCAGATTCAAAAGAATCAAAGCTATCATCGTCAAAGTCATCAGATTCAGTACCATTCTGCTGCTGTGCCTTGATGTTATTTGTATCCTGGTGGGAGTTTTGCATTTCGTGTTGCTGCAATTTATGTTGCAGTTGCTGATTAAATGACTCCTGCTTTAGCTTGGGGTTATGTGGCTCTTTGTTTAAGTCTTTTACTGGAGCCTTCAATGTCCCATTCATTTCCATATACACAACCTCTGGTCCAGAGACATTATTCTGTTGCTGTTTTGCTGGTGATTTCTTATGTGTGAGAGTGTCTTCTGTGTGGTCCCAGTATAGTGAAGCTTGAGAGGTGTCATTTGAATTTGTCTCTAAATGAACCTTCTCCCATTGTTTATCCTCATGTTTAGGAGTAATAGGAGCTTCTTGTTTGGATTTTGGGGTATCAGTCTTTCGTGCTGGGGGGATGGGTTTGGCCAAAGGTTTGCCAGGTTTGTTCAGATCATTCATGTCTGTATACTCCACAAAGTCCCCTTCTCCGTTAGCACATGGAGGACCCTTTGAAGTAAGTTGTTTGATTTCTTCATCATCGGTAGAATCAATGTTCTGGCTTTGTAAGATAATCTGTTTTTGGGGTATTGGGACGACTTTCCTTGGATCTGACCCATCTTCAGTTTCTGAATCAGACAAAGGTGGTTTTCCAAATGCATGTCTTAGTTTATTTTCCAATTCCCTCCTAGACAATGGTGGGGTACTCTGAGCTATTGGACCTGGTCCCTGAGGCTTCCTTTCCTTCAGAAGAACTGCCTGCTCGGATAGCCAGTCTTGCAGCTTTGGGTCGTTAAGAACCTTATTCAGTTGATCTGGAGATGGCTTCTTTTTATGGCCAAGATTAGTTGGCTTTGGAGGTGGAGGGGGCTTGTGTCTATTCTCTCGTGGCTCCAGCATGTCAGAGATTGTTTCAAATGACTCATCATCAAAGAAGGTATCATCACTGTCCATGGTGTTGTTAATCCCTGGTGCTGGGGAATTTGCCTTGGGTTGGTCTTCAGGCAGAAGGCTATTCACCTGAATGGCCTGAGCCTGCCCATTTGGAGATGTCTTTATAGTTATACTTTGATGGGGACTGATCTTTATGGTGATTTCCTGACTATTCCTATCAGCAGCTTTTGTTGGTGGTGTAGTCGCAGACTCTTGTGCCACTGGGGGTGATGAAGGGACAGGCGGCAGTGGTTTATCATTCTCCTGTTTTGGAGGCAATGGTGGAAGAGGCCTTCTTGGAGCTCTCGGTGGGGGTTGTGGTTTCTCGGGAGTTGGCTTTTCATCTGGAATGTTATCATAGATCTGACTTTCATCACATGGCATGTTTTCATATACATCTCCGTCTGTCACATCCTCTCCAACCCCATTTGCACCATCCGTAAAGTTCGCAGAGGCATGACTCCCCTCAGGCGTACTACGGCTAGATGTGTTGCCTTCTGACGTATCATCATCTGCTCTAAGTGTAGATTGAGAGGTATACGGGGTAATGGTGGAGCCACTCATGTAGCTGGACTTGGATACCGTCGAAGCTTGGCTGTTCAGACTAGTTTGGCTACTACGCATCTTGCCCGTTTGCCCCTTTTGTTTTCTCCCAGCTTGCTTGCCTAGAGGCTGTATCAAGAAGGGAGATTTTGGCTTCTTTGCCTTTCTGTGATGGTCAGAAGTTATAACATCAACAGAAGCTGACCGTTGGCGTGGCGTGGAGTGTTTTGGCTTGATGGGTATGTCCTCATACTGACTCGAGTCAGAGCTATCTCTTGGTGCATTTTGACTGTTCCTCTTTTCAGTACCACGCTTACGCCGAATAAGCCTTGGTGCAACTATGCCTATTGCTGCACTCTCACTAACCACCCCATCACTGTCTATAGAGCAGTAGGTGTTTACTGGGGCTGTCATGGCAGAGTGGAAGCTGCCTATAGAGTCTTGTCTATGCAGGGGCATTCCAGCAAAACTCTGTACACCAAAGCTTGCTTGACTTCCTATGCTGCCTAGTCTAGGTCTGGAAGAGAAAGGCTGTAGGTAGCCATCCTGACTATAGAGCATGCTACCATCATGAAGGAATAGTCCTGGGCTGCTGTTAGTCCTGCTAATCATACCTGGGCTCATAGTTGGTATTTGTATCATTGATTGGGACATTGGACCATTGAGTGACATGTTTGGACTCAGCATAAGTTGGTTTAGAGACTGTGTTGATGTAGAGAACCCACGGGCCCTGATTTCAAGAAGCTCGCTCATGAGTTTCTCCCTGTCAGTAACTGCTCTTTTCAGAAGATTGGTAGTTACAGCATCATCGTCTGAAACCAGGTCAATGGCTTTATTCCTGTCAAAGTCCTCTATGAGTGGATCTGCTCCTGCTCGGATGAGTAATTCAGCCACTTTCTGGAACTCATTCCTTGATGCATGGTGGAGAGCGGTTTCACCACGATCATTTTTCTTATTGCAATCTGCACCAAATTTCAAGAGTAAAAGTGCAGTGTCAGCATAGTCATCCTTACTCTTCATGCCAAAGGGATCATACTCATGGAGAACCGTGCAGTGTAGGGGAGTTTCACCCTCAGAGTCAGGCATGTTCACGTCAGCCTTACATTTCTGTATTAAAGTTAAAACTGCCTCCACATGACCCTCCTCACATGCTACATTTAGTGGTGTTTTCTCGCGCATTTCGGCATAACATGGGATCTTCACATTGATATTACTCCCATGCGTTGCTAACCACTCTATTAGGCTTATATGTCCCTCTTTGGATGCAATGTGGATGGGGATTGCACCGTACTGTCCCCGTTTGTACAAATCCCCACCATATTGCATCAGCAGCTTTACAAGTTCCAAATGGCCAAACTTGGTAGCAACATGCAGAGGAGAGTTATCAGACTTATCGGTCAGATTGGGCTGTGCCCCTTTTGTCAGGAGCATCTTGGCCATGCGATAATTGGCTTTACAGACTGCATGATGTAGAGCTGTACGCCCCTTGTGATCCTGTAGGTTGGTGTTGGCATTCAGCTCCAGGAGGACCTCCACGGTGTGGTACAGTCCTGCCTTTACTGCAATGATGAGTGGGGTATGCAGCTTGATCCTCTTTCCTGTCCCCTGCCTGTGCACAAAGTTCACATCGTTACCCTGCTTCAGCACAAGATAGCGGATGATAGTGGCATCAGGAATGGCAGCAGCCAGCATGAGTGGACAGTCCACATTATCAGAGGCCAGTCTCTTGATGTCTGCAGTACATGTCTCCCTGATCTTGTTCTTGTTGCGGATCTGTACAGCCAGGATCTCATGCACCTTGGCGTGGTCATTGGCATCAATGGCCACCAGTAGGTGGGGGCCATGGGTCCTGCGCCCCATCTTGATCCTTAGTGTTGACCGTTTGGGATCACTTAGGTGTAGCGCTCACATCATGGACGTCTGGAATATATAAGAAAAGAGGACCTATCATTATTATGATGCTTTTATGCATAATGATGAAGTTGAATAGTCTATAAATGGTATAGTTTTTTTTAGCGTCCGAAATATGTATTAGAGGTAACTACTAGTATATTTGGTTAGGAGTATTGACATGACCAGATTATACTAATACTTGTAATAGATCATCATGAGCTATGATAGTATTGGTCAGAATCTTTTATGCCAACCCACATCCTTATGTTCGCTGGCAAGGTTCAATAATACTGTATGTTGTCGATTTACAGAAATAAAACCGTAGTTTTGTAGATTTTAATAGAATAGTAGAGAATAGACCTGTGAGACATAGCGCGGCAACTTGTAATCTTGTGTCTAGTGATAGAATAATAGGAAAGCTAACTTCAAAGGCAATTAAAGGTTGTACCATCTGGCTCACCCTGTAACTCTTGTGCTGCCTTGTACTACTAGGTCTACTACCAAGAAGTTCTGCCTGCCCATACACAGAAAACCTAGGCTAGTTGAAAAGTAATCAATGCAGATGACTTTAGGTCATCATTCCTCATTGATGAAAGAAAGTAATCATTTTGATCATACCATTTCTCCCACCAGGGGGCCCTACTTTATGATGATGTGACATGTCTCATACAATCCAGATCATTGTTGTGGTAAAATTGATATAAATAATTGCCATAAATGTATCAACATGCATGTTTAAAGTGGGGAAGTTATGTAAAATTGTGTTGAAAAGGGGATATGTTGTAAAATGAGAATGGAGGTAAGATAGACATATTCAGAGCATAAACACCTATTCTTTGTCAATGGTCCTATCAAGTAGTATAAAGATAGGCATCAACTGCTCCAACTTATATAACTATGAATCCCATATCTTCAAGAAGACCCACTCTAATAAACGAATGGGGGTCAGGTTGATGGGGTGGGGTCGGGGGAATTCCAAAACTATTCTTTTATTTCTCATTTTGGGCAACATTGTACTTCAATTAAATTGCTTATCCAGGTAATTATTACCTCAGCATGTGAAAAACTAATCAGTATTGATGACCTGAAGTAATCGTATTGATGACCTTAACTAATCACATATGATGAAAGGGGTACTCTCCCTGGTCTGCATCAAATTGAGCACCCTAAAGTGATCACTACTGATTAGTTTCTGCAGTCATAGGTTTTCAGTGTAGATGACCACTACAAATGGTAGAGGTGGGCATGTTCAATGACCCAGAACCATATGCACCAAGGACCCCAGAATGACTAGGGTTGTGTGTGGCAGTCTTACCAACCCCAACAGCATACAGCTGGTCACAACCCCCTCCCCACCAAACTGGTAACCCCCTCCCCTCTGTAGACAGGGTACACCAAGTTTAGCATTTGTCTCTCCATAGAGATTTATAGAGATTCTAAACAGTAAATATCTTCTTCAAATACAGAATATATGATCCAAATGTACCATAACCCCGTGAGATGAAACCTTTAGTACATATATACAGCAATTTCAGACCACAGAATTATCAGATAAAGCCTACAGAGATGTATTGGTGAATCTTAATTTTGTCTTATGCTAATCTTCCATAGAGCTCCAGGAGCTGAAATGTCTAATCTAATCATAAAACCCAAACTGAACGTATATCACAAAAACAAGTTATCTACCATTAGTACATACATATGCTGATAACAATGCCTCAATATTGTGCCAAAATAGTCCATAGGAGAAGAACAGTGAACGAAAATAGAAATCAGGGCTCCCCTATCCCTTACACCGTGGCGACTCTGAACCATTGACTAGTCTACAAGTCTCACTAGTAGGACTTAGAGTCGCCGCACTAAAAATAATGTATCTTATAATACCTAATGGCCAAGATAGTTCAAAGTTTGTTCTAAAAAAATAGATCAACATTTGAGATGTAAATCTACATCAGTGGTTGTCATGTATATGTGGCACACTTCCAATATGGTGACAGTGCCTTTTGATAAATAAATAATCTCTCCAATAATCTCATCAAGATGCTCAAGTATTTCAACAAGTATTATGCCTGGTTTTGCATGATTCAAATTTCCCATGTAGTCCGGCGAACATACTAGCAGTACATATTTTGTATACTATTAGGTATTTGCATAACGAAATCGCACTAAGCCTTTGAAGTTACTCCCGGGAGGTTATGCATGTGTTTGGTTTTCGGTCACCTTAAAACTTTTCATGTGTGAGTAGCACTAGTTCCAGAGAATAGCGTACCTGCATAGTGGGAGACATGGCGTGTTACATAGTCATTATCTGGCTAAAATATCGATCTCATGCCTGACCTATATTTCAAAGTGCATCTCAGCAGGTTATCAGCATCTATATCACCCTGCTGTGCCTACACATTTGTGCACAGGTAGGCCCTGTGGCCATGGGTATGGGTATCATGAGTGTGAATCTATGCGGTGTTACTCAGGTGTTTAACCCCCCCCCCCTCCATCATTCCCTGCAACAGCAACCCAAGTATGAAAAGAGTCAGTTTTATAAACCGATTTAAGTATCGTTTGATTCTTATATTTCTGTCGCTCTATTGTGTAGTTATTCACATCTGCATAAGCCTTATGATAGGGAATCATAGAAAGAGGTTGCGGCAGTTGCCAGCTCTTTCACAATTCAAAAAGAAAACATGCATCAATTATATTACCGGTGCAGCTTTGCCTGTCTACATTGGTGTTCTTGATCCAGAAAGGGGAAATGGTCTTTGTCTGGGTCTAATTCCGGAGACCCTTTAAAGTTAAGCATAGCGCCCATCCCGGATGTGGTTATATTATCACTCACATCTCTTCAGGCTACCTTCCTGGTCGTGGCTGTGTAGGGGTGAAAGGTAAACTTAGTGGTTACCTGGTATTTACAGAGGATTACCGTGAGATAGGACGACGTAGATTAGATCTTTAAACTTGCTGTTGAAGTAACAGTAAGCAATTACCACTGAACTGTACATATGATACTAGGTGGGGGTGGGGGGGGGGTAGTTACTGCTTCATATGTACAATGTATATCCCAACCAGGATTGAAATACTCCAGCGGAAATGTGAGGATGTGTCGGTGGACCTTATCATCCATGACCTCACCCATTACAAGGAGTAGAACATACTTTCAATTGTGATTTGCTTGAGAAATAGATCTTCCGCGTAAGTTACTGCTAATTGGATGCTGAATAACTATAGCGACTATTGTAATTCTCATGGCAATGTGACAGAGTGGGCCCAGGAGGTGGACAAGGGGGGAAGGGGCTGTGAGGCCCCTAAGTCTCAAAAAGGCCCTACCCCTCATATTAATCTGTTTTGAGACATAGGGCCTATGTCAAGTCCCTAACTGTTAAACAGTCCCTATATCACAAAGCCTTTTGCTACATAGGGGCTATGTGCATGAGGTCCCTAAATCACAAAAAAAAAGTTGAAATGGCCCCTAAATCACAAAATCATTATTTCAACCCACATTGAGCTGTTTTGACCCAATTCACACATCTTGTGTCCATATGTCCCAAGTAGGTCAAATCTGGTCAGATTAGGTCAAAATGGGTCAGAATAGGTCTGATTAGATCAATTCTGTGCAAAAAAAAATAGGTCAAATTGGCCAAAAATAGGCAGATAAGGTAAAATTGGTTTAATTCAGATCAAAGTGGGTCATATTGGTCTGATTCCAGATAAGACAGGTCAATTTGCCCAACAAATTGGCCAAGTGGGTCAAATCGGATAAATTTGGTCAAATCAAGTCAAATTAGACCAATTCAGGACAAAACATGTGGACAGATGAGGGGGAAGGGTCCTCCGAGGTGAGATGTGACATTTAAAATTGAAGTTATCAGCTCTAAAATGAGGTATCACCCGTGTAGATAGTTCTTTTGGTCTTGGAGATATTGCTTCACAAAAATGGAATGACATAACTGTATCAATATAGGCAATAGCTGTATTATTCACTGTTTGCATTGAATTTGACATCTAATTAGCATAATGATTTAAATAATCAATCAAAAATGACCAAACCTTTTCAAACTTTTGGGCACAGTTTTGGATCTAGAAATGGTATCTATATGCTTTTTTCAGCATATGACTCATGATGGATCATTCTATCCATTGACATTATTTTTTTTCTATTTTGAACATTTATTTTGGTTGTTATGGTAACACATTTACCTGAGAACCCCTATTTTAGCCTCTTTTTGGATTCAAAACATTCCATTTGCATTCCAAATAGACAGGAAGTGCCAGAAAATAGAACATTTTTGATAAACTTTTTTCTATGTTAAAAAGTACATAATGGTAATTTTTGGCCCATTTTTTACATTTATGGTTGTTGTAGCTTCCCCAGTGGCCAAACACAGTACTAAAAATCCCGCAGGGAGGGCCCTTTCCCCTCATCTGCCCACACATGTCAAATTTGCAAAAGAAATGGGACAAACCAGGGAAATTTTCCCAAATCAGGTAAAATAGATCAATTGGGTCAATTCTGGGTAAAATATAGTAAGCTTGCATAAAAAGGGCCAAGTGGGGATAATTGTGTCAAAGTAGGTCAACACAGGTAAAATAAGGTCAAATTGGACTAATTCTGGGTCATATAGCCCAGGATGGATCTAATCTTACCTATTTCGACCAATTTGAACGTATTTGGCCCAATTGACCCATTCTTAGCCAATTTGACCTGTTTTACTTAGAATTCGGTCTACTTTGACCTATTTTCACACATTTTGACCTTTTATGACTTGATCTGACCAATGTGGCCATTTTTGGCCAATTACTCCTATTTTAACCGGAAATGATCTAATTTGACCCGATTTGACTAAGTGGACACATAGATCTTTGGCAAATTTGACCTGTTTTACTGGGAATTAGTCCAATTTGACCTATTTTAAGGTGAGTGAGTAAGTAATAGATGTTTAACACCATTTCGACAGCTAAGGTCATATTCCTGGCGAGAACGACATTATGCAATTTCACAGAGGAATGTGTCGGTGCCGACGCATATGTGCACCACACACACCTGAGGGGATAGGAAAGAGGAGAAATAGACCCTTTTAAGTGGGCTAGGGAAGCCTGCCTATTTTAAGGACTACCCATTTTAACGTATTTACCCCTTTATGACCTAATTTGACTCAATTAGCTATAATTTGACCTATTCGACCCAAATTGACCTGAACAAGACTAATTCTTGGCCAATTAGACTTGCATTACCCAGATTTGGTCCAATTTAACCCATTTTGACCTAATTTGATCTAATTTAGCCCAATTGGCTAGTTTGACCTGTTTTGACCTATTCTGACCAAATTTCACCAATTTGACCCACTTAATCTACTTTGGATCAATTTGACCTGTTTTACCCAGAATTGATCCAGTTTGACCTATGGCTACTTGGTGTGGAGACTATAGAGAACGAAAATATCATCAATAATCTGTTTTAAGGATAGAGCTTTTGAGAGATACCGTAATCTCCCGCGTATAAGACGCGCCCTCTAGGCCAAACAAATGCATTGTGAGTCTTATAGGATTTCTTCAAGTTGGGGGTGCGTCTTATGCGAGGGGTAATTTTACTATAGAAATGTACTAATCTTACAAATTCCATCCTTAAAATGTGCGTCTTATACGCAAAAATGCATGTGCTGAGTTTGGGGTGCGTCTTATACACGCAGCGTATCTTATACGCGGGAGACTACGGTAGTAACTTTTTGAAACATAGGGGCCTGACATGCCCCTATCTCACAAATGGTCCCTATCCCACAAATATTTGTGAGATAGGGGCCAAATGGACATGATCCCTACATCTCAAAATTTTGTGGGATAGGGACATTTTGTAGGTTAGGGGCTTCAGGTGGGCCCTAAATCTCAAACGGCCCCCATCCCACACATTTTTGAGGGATAGGGACATTTTAGACTGAGGGGCCTCACAGTGGCGACAAGGACGGCACATGTACCAGTAGGCTACCTAGGCAACCACTATCGTTCCCTGGGGGGAGGGGGTTTCTACTCCTTGTCAATGTATGGTTCAGTATGTTTGCGCATTCTGTCTAATGGCTTAACACATGCATGTTAATTAATCTCTGGGATGAATTGCATATTGGTTATCTCTAAAGATACCTCATGGCAGGATTGCAGCACATGTTGCGTATTGATAAATCTTAATACATGCTAAGGAACCATCGTCAAGCTTCATTTGTGACAAGTCAGCTGTAGGAATATTAGAAATATTTAGACCATTTTAAGTTGCATGCCGTTCCATGTTTTATTCGTTTTATTACATTGTATGTTCCGTCTCTCAGTTGGGGTGTATACCTAGTACTGGAAACATGTAATCTTGACCTACATAGAAAGGCTTCAGGTAGAGTAAATATTGTTTTCTTCCATAGAGGCACGTAAACAGGGGATAAATGATGAAACATGCTACTGTTTGGGGAGTCCCCTGTGCCACCCAACAAAATGTGACTTGTGAATAGTACCGTGAGTGAAAGGTAATAGGTGTGCGTGACTCCCAGCAGGGTTCAATACAGTAATATGCAAATCAATGACCACCGGAGTGAAGCATTGAAGGGGAATACAGCCAAATAGGTAGACCTATAATACATTTTATTTCATATCTGTGACACGTGTCCAACTTCAGAAGCCATATTTAAGATACAATCCTAAATAATTAAAAGGGCATCTTCATTTTAATAATCGATCTATATTAGAATAAAATGTCATATGTATTTTAAGGAGACAGCCCAATTTCGATGTCTGTATATATCTGCCGCAATGATAAATGTATTTTGCACCTCAGTGGTTACATTAAGTGATGATTGTGATGGAATGTTTTAATACAAGCATTAGGTGGGGGCATACGAATAGATAGACGAAGTTCCTATCTCTAGCACTCGTTGTTACTGTAGCCCAATAAGTGGAGGTCGGGTAGTGGTTGTGGAATGGCGGGGGCGTGGGAAACGTCGTGGGTGCCCTTTGACCAATATACAGAGCCTTACATTACTATAGTTGGCCTAATACACAAGAAGTCTGTATGTAAGTTCGTACGAAGGTGCATGGTTGCTGTAACAATAAATTTTCCTTTGCACAAGTCAATGAATGGTCTCCGTAACATTGCGGTATGCTGATGAAATGGAAAGGAATTCTTCTCAGGGACACACATTGACGGCAACCGTCTAAGAAACAGTTAATAGTCGACATCGTAAAAAATAGCATGGCGACTTGCAGTTCTATTATCTTTTATTATTATCATCGTTACCAACCGTAGCCACCCAGAGGTCCAGAATGTAAGGCCGGGAAGTGGTACAGTGCACTACATTTATTTATCATTATTATTTTATAGCACAGGTAATAGGTTTTTGAAGTACAGATAGTAGATGTACCTGGGATGGGGGATAGGACAGCACTGTTAACCACCCTATTACATACACAGGTGTAAAACTCTGTACTATTTGTAGGTATAGGGGATCCAACAAACCACCCCAAACTACCCTCCATACAGAGGTTCCCTGTTAACACGGCAGGTATGATAAAGCCCGTCTGGCAGCTGACAAAGACCCGTGTACCAGGACAACAAGACTCTGGGATGTGTCACTCGGCACACCACAATAGAAGGACAGGAGATGGTGAGGAGACAACACCCTTCTTGCAGAGCTTAAGACGGCTCCTTCTCAGCAGGGTTCCGTGTGTATTGTAGTGTGTTCCTTCGCTGTGGAGTCATACATAGCTGAACTCTGGAAAAGGTGCCAAACAGAGAATAACCTAACTCTATCCTATGTGACAAGTCTTTGTGATTTAGAATGGAGGTCGTTGTTTTGGTCTGAATCAAAATACGTGTAAATTTAATACCTGCTTCGATGTGCCTTCATGGTAAATAATACTAACGATAGGTGTGTTTTTATGTCGTGTAGGACAATATAAAAATCCCTTTTTTATTTGGGGTTTACTTGGCATCGATTGAATCCAATCACAACTATACCAATTTAACGGGAAGTCAAGAGATCCTTACAATAAATCAGTTCACCTACTATATATTGCGGTTCATAAAAGGATGAGAATTTTGTCTTTTCCATGTTCCACAATACACGAGGCGTCGACTCAACGTTAATAAACCAGCTGCCAATGTTGATTCACTGTTGCGTTGTTTTAAAGCCCTGTGCCCCTAGGATTGGTTGCCAGTAGGGCATACATGAAAGGAAGGCTATGACCCATTGCAATATCAAAAATCAAAATGAGTTCAAGCCTGTTGACTTTGCGTGTTTAAGCATGTGCAAGGTAAAGAAGCACGTATAAAAATGTCAACATAACCTATCCTCGGAACGCGTACATAATGGCCCATTCTGGAATGTGGCCAAGGTGAAGGGAAAGGTAAGCCGTACACGCCATATTTAATACTTTCGTCACTTTACAATTAGTTTAAGAATTCCTGAATCACCCACTTTTCTATACCCATTGACCTTCAATGAATATGGCTTTTCACTTCACGTTCCACTCAGAATAGTCTCTATAGCCTAGGGAGTAGTTATTTCACTTCTCAGTATACATTACAATGTGTTTATTTTATTCATTTCATAGGGAAGAGAATGGCTGAGGGAAAACTAACTGAAACGAAACACAATGGCAGTATGGGGACTACAGTTAATGGAAATGACAGGTCTGTTCACACCTGAACCAGATTACATTGAAAATATTTTTTGACATACAACTGGGTATCTTTGTCTGATACATCACTTGGCACGAGGACGTAGTTTTATACACTCTTGCAGCTCGAAAACGGTCCTCCCATAATTCCACCATTAAGGAATGTTAGCTTTTGGCAGCAGATGGGCCAACCTAGTATTAGTAGAAACGATACGCCTACGCCACTAAGACGATTGTGGTGTGAAAAGAAGGAGGAGACAACAGCCCTTCCATCCAATTACATGTACCTGGTTTATCAATGACCATAGGCACATCCTGTTGCTCATTGGACCGTGCCCTGAGCTGCTCATTAAATGAGTAGGTCCATGCCCTAAACATGGTCAATGACCTCCGATTCCGGGAATTGTACTTATGGTTAGTTTTGCCAATGATGTATCTATACAAGTCATGTTCATCATTGAGAAGCCAGCTTTTTACCCACTGATATGGACAGGTAAAAAAATACTTGTAACAATAGCATAGAATATCAGTTACCGGTATCTCTCCTTTGAATGCCGATATATTCTCTCTGCAAAAACAGTGGCTATGATATTACTATTGCTACAAAGTTAATATGTATGGGCTGTATATGTATTAGGTCTATAATATTGTCGACTTCAAAAATGTAATGTCTCCCTAGGGTACAAAGAGAAGATGTCACTTCGATAGAAGATAGCTGTGAATCTGCCGACCTAAAAGATATTGACCTCTGCAAGGGGAAATGGGTGTTCACCCATGCATGTCAAACTTTGCAGCACCGGCCTCTGGCGTGCATTCCATAGTACCATTCAGGTGATGGGGACATACAGGTATGGGAACCCATCAGACCGTGACGATGGTCTAAGTTGATGCCCCCCCCCACCTCCAATGCAGTGATGGATGTGTAGAGTGAGAACATGTAGGTACTCTAAGTTATCAGCGAGAAGACATCTATCAGAAAACATCATAATGGGGACTAGGTTAATTAAATACGTCGAGGCATTTAAATGTTAATGTTAAAGAGACCTTCTTTTTAGCCTCTTATAAATGCTCATTGTACGCCAAAAGAAAGTGTGCTAGGGTAAAAATGGAAACATGACATTTTTGGCGATATTGAACAATCCGAGCACAATGGTTACCTTTGAATGGAAATCGATCCTGATTCTATTATTGCCACATTATACCAGACAATCCCTATATTGACTGTGAGCACAGTCTGGGTTATTTTGACAGCATTATTGATCTTGCCAGAAACAGTAAATCAGAGAAGTCGAGCGAAAGGAACCCTTTCCATTTCATCTTTTTTGGAAAGTATCACATAGTACTACTGGGAGGCCACACCACAATATGACATTGCAACATCACTTTTATGCAGATTTAGATCACGCCTGTATATTACAAAAGTAAATTATTACTGTCATCTTAGATATTGCGATTTTTAGGGCGATAGCTGAAACCTACATTTATATCAGTATATTATTGCACAGTTGATGTGCCTTCTTTGTCCATGGATGGCACATAATAACTTTGCATCTCTTCAAATTCAAAGTCAAGCCATAGGACGTAGAGTGTCTTTCATCGTAAAACTGTAATCACATATGCTAACCTGTATACATGTTTTACAGACAGTGCCCATGGCGTTCATGGATGTCTGTTTCTGACAGAGGTCTATGTGTTTGTCGTAGTCGGGCTAGGCCCAAGGCCATGGACAATAGTAAAGTACCTGTCAGACACTATATCCCACATAGGTGAAATGGGACGATCAACAGTGAGTGGCCATCAATAGCAGGGGCAGACTGATTAAAGGATCGTTATGGTCTGGTTAATGTCATTGTAAAGTCCTGTATGTGCCTCATTAATGACGTCTAGATTAGATTTATTTGTACAACATTCAATGCGCTAGGCAAACATATACCGAGAGTTTAATTTCTCAGACATTGTCTGGGGATGGGGCAGGTTTTGATGACATCTACAGTCCATTGTTAACGTCTTAGTTTCTTCTGATATATCTCCGGTATTGGGTTCTAGGTTCTACATTGAATGTTAAAGTTGGCAACTCTGTCATGAAATCATGGAATTTGAAAGTTCTAAATAGGTAAATGCCAATAACTTTGGCATTCATCACCCTATGTTATTACGGATGGTACCTTATCATCGCTATTTTCCTGTGAAGTATCCTTCCCCTAGTTTAACACCCTATCTATAATTGTATATGACAATACTGACCACAGGTCAAGTGCAGATGACAAAGTAGCAAAGTAGGCCTGAATCTATTCACGTGTGTCTACATGTAACACGCGGAGAGAGGACCACATCGTGTACATTATCGACCTTGGCAACATGTGGTGTCCAGGGCCTCAGTGTGCATCATCATTTAGCATGCAGTGACCCTGCTGACAGTAGGTGTGCAGCTGCTGGTTTGATCTCTTATTAGGTATCCTCATGAAATGCTAAACCATTTCCATTCTTTTTTTTTGCGTCTATCTTAAACATTTTGTGTATGGGGATGAATAATTCCATATGTGAGTTTTGATGGGACAGGGCATCACTTTTATGTCCAAAATGACAACTGTTATACATATTGGATACTATCTTCCTCGGATATTTCAAGACACTTTTAATGGATCTGAAAGGCTATCTCACCCCTTTTATTGCCCTCATTTGCCTAGGTTGCATGTCTGCCAAAATAGTGGGCTGATGGGCCCGGAAGACGTGGAACCATGCCAAATCACATAGCATTTGATTGTCCACCATACCAATACCATTCTTGGTGATACCCGGTATGTAGAACAAAGGGGGATACTATAATAGACGCATGATGTTTGATATGAATCTCAGATTAATTAGTAATATTGAAACCGCTTATAACGGTGACCATATTAGATCAATATAATGCACTCCCTAAGTACTCAATAAAAGTACTCCTTGACCCAGGTTATTCGCACCAAGCCACTATTCGCATAACTCCCATCAAAACTGCGCTATTCGCACCACATTGCAAAAAAAGGTGGGAAAGTTGATACATGGATCAACATCATATACCTTCACCATTGGAGGCAAAAAGTGTCTTATGGCTGCCAACCATCTGAGTCTGTACAATTTTGAAAATTTCTCAAAATTTACAAAACTTGGTAATGAAATACCTTTTCCTGTGAGACCCCTACATCTCCTCCTTTAATGGCACTACAAATTTCTTTTTTAAAACTTATTCGCACCACCAAAATGACTGATAGTGCAGGGCCCCAGGGTGTCTCCTGATAACTCGCTTTTCAAGTTAAATATGACAGCGATCAGTATACTTTGCAACCCAGGACAATTCTATTTATAAAATTATTCTATATGTTGATAGTCCTAGATTCATAGTTGACATATGTATCAATGTTGTAACTTTCTAATCAATCTATATAGTTCGCATCAACAACCACATGTCACCATGTCGATATTTTATCATGTGGCTTCTATTAAAAGAATATAGTAATAGCCATGTACTGAGTCTGAGTACATTTTCAATGTTCTCTTTATAATCCCTTTGATTTCCTACTTTCTAATGGTGTGGCTTCACATGGTGTATTAACACTGCATATACCAACTTATGGTATTGATTATGTTCACCATAAACAGTGTTGTCACACACAATATTTGTCTGCTTTATCACACCCAATCTACTGGTCGATCACGTTACAAAGATAAGCCAGAAAAATGCGTTGTAGGTTTATCAGAATCAGAATCCGATCCCCCCCACCTCCATGAGATTACCACACCCGATTACATGGATCGAACAATCTGAATTTTCGTATGCACCCACTGAAAACCTAAGCCGTGTTGTTGTGCCTCCCTGAATGCATAATAGATGTATTTACATTGGCATGGCAGGGTCAGAGGAGTCCGTGTTAGCTAGGTTATATATGTAGGCTCCACTAACTGGATGAAACCTTATCACCTACATGGGTTTCAGTCCCTCACCTGGTTGGATCCCAGTGTTGTCAAGTGTGGTGCGTGAAGGTAGAGGGACAGGGGGTAGGTTACTTACCTCCAGGGTCGCTCACGATCTCCCATAGAACCAGTAGAGGTTGTGTGACAGTTACTCTGCATTTTAAGTCCAGCCTCCTCCAAGGCTTTCAGTGCCACCGCGTGTGACTACCTCACATATTCTACCTGGGCAGCAAGGAAAGGGAGGTGGGGGTGAACGTCTGACCTAGTTCTCATGTATGACTTACAGGTGTTGGACCAGGTGAGGAAAATAGTAAAAGGTAGCTGTGACATACACCAAATGTCCTACATACTTTATATACCAGTACCATATCTTAAATACCATTATATTCTGTATAATATAGGGGGTATGTGTCACAAGGACCGACCAGTACATGTATAGTATACATGCTGCTGTCAATACAATACACCACCAGCATGGATACGCTGCTGCTGGTGTAGAGACTAACTGTCTATCCCATACAGACCCAATGCAAATACACTGGACCCTGAGTGGCAGTATGCTAGAGCTCTACATAGAGGTGTACACCTTTGACAGGCTTTGTTGTATGTAGTCTGTAGAGAAACACTCACCTGACAGGTATATGCCTTAAGGTGGCCAGGTATGACTGGTTGCGTCCTTCCTTATTCCAAACCCTCCTATCTTAATCCCAATACACATCCAATACACACCTTCCCAGGTGCGCCACTGGTCCTCCTGTAGGCTTCAGGCCTACTCCTGAGGTGATTGGTCATGAAGCAGGTCGTCCTTAATGCTTATCTCTGTCGTTCTATACACTCCATGGTCCTAAAGTTCACATACTACAACCCACTCCCTCATAACCCACGCTGCATAACCACTACCTTTCCACTTACAGACCTGGTTGGTTGGAGTGGTGTACCTATTACAGGTAGATTGCAGTCTCACTCTCTTTTAGTAAGAGTATATGGTAATGCCTCAGGTGCTTCTGAAGGTAGTCAACTGTTTTTAACGTGCTGGGGGTACAACCCAGTACGTCTCTCTACATAGTAGTCTCCGGGCCCGCGGGTGTTCGCCTCCCGTCAGGCATGAACTGTTTTCCCAGCCCAGCTGACTGAAGCTCCACCACCACCCACTATGCACCGCCTCCACCACTGTGGGTGTGGGTCACCTGACAGTACAAAGAAGGGAATGAGGGGTGGGGGTGGAGAGGGTGGACAGCAGAGTTGTTTAGGTCCAGGTGTGTACATGAGTGTGTGGGGGAGGGGTGGGGAGGGGTAAAGGTGTTTAGGGTTGAAAGGTGAGAGTTGGTTGGTGAATTAGGCATAAAGTCCACTCCCGAGTCCACACCATCTATTAGGTTCGGATGGGGTGTGCGACAAGGGGTTCTCATGGGATTTACACATGGGGAAAATCCCGGGAAAATCAATACTGTATTGTATTGATTTGTAATTTGTTGGAATACAGAAACAACACGGGAAGATGAAAGGCTGTGATTCCCACTCATATCTACTCATGTACACACATGTGCCAATAACCTTAAACGTTTCGATATGTATGAAATCTAAAATGATTTTCTGACAAGGGTAAATGCAAAAGTATTTGTTAAGAAATAACATTTATAGAAAATATATATACATGGAGCTTTGCACGTTATACCTCTAGGGCCCTGGGCTAAGGGAGGGACGATTTTAATTATCGCAATTTGTACATGTTATGTGAATCGCATGTCTAGTGTAACACTGTGGAGTGGGGATGGTGCAGTTATGATGACATGTGAATGCACACATAGCATGTCACATACTTGATGAGTAAGTGGGTAAAGCTGAGGCACAAAGCCCCTTTATGTATCCATCTCTTACCATCGTTTTGCATTTCAAACAACCCCCCCCCTACAATAAAAAAAAAAGCTTAACATCAAACAAAAAGCCCTACCATGTATGTCATAGTAGTATATTCGATTTGGTATGTAGGTATTGTTTCAATGCCTACCTTTGGTGAACGTCTGGTATATTTTAAATTTATACATGTTATCTGACAATTGTTATACACTTTGCTATGAAGTATAGCTCCAATCTTACTTCGTGGACATGGCACACACAATACATCACCACAACCATCAAACACCGTGATTGGGGGCATTCACCTTACAGCTGCAGGTACCTTGTGCGAGTACAATTCCTCCAGGTGGTCCACACCTCCTGTCACTTCAATCCTCCAGCCTCACTCCTCCAGGTATGCACACCATGCCAGCATACGGGCTGTCTGGGTTATGATCCAAGATAGAAGTACCACTGCTAGGTATTTCTCAAACGCTACGAATTGAGACTGCCCACTACGAATTGCACACCCCTTACGAACCAATCCACTCGTACCGTAGTGATTGACCCTGGGTGATCATGTATTACCTACGATTGCCTATACAGGTACATGCATTTCCCCTCTATATCTGCACCAATCGTAGTGATTGACTCTGTCTAGCCAAGAATTCCCTTCCGATCCAGGTCAGGGCGGTACGATTTGGGGGTGCCCAAAACTTAGCGTTTGAGAAATGACTTCCTAGACAACGACCCAGGATAACAAAAGGGAGGGGTCAATCTGGCCCCAGCTCGACCACTAGCATGAGTCGTCTCTGGCACCTAGCGTTTGTGGGTAAAAGAAGTTTTTCCGCTGGTTGCTGTAGTGCTTATTTGTAGGCAGGTACCTCGCATAGTAATCTTCTCCAGAAAATGGGGACCACCATCATCCCCATACACGAGAGAGGTATTCCCTAGAATCCCGACCGGGTGAGACTGGGGAGGGGTAGGTCAGAGTGAATACCCCTAAGAAACTAAATTCGTGGTATTGAAACGCATTCACTCACCGGAGGGTGAAGGCGGCTACTCACTTTGTTAACTGCAAAAATGAAACATTCTACCTCACCACCGAGCCTTGAAAGAAGTGACGTGGGAGGCTTTCAATAGTCATCTTTGTTTTTCTTGCATTAGCAGCTAGCGAAGGCCAATAAATCATGCATTATAGCTATCCACAGGCAAAAAGAAAAAGCGTTTTCATTGCAAAGTTATCATTACGACATTAGTATAAATTCTTGGTTTAAACAATAAAGCAACGGAATAACACGGCCTTGTGGTTTACTTGATTTACTTTTCGTTTGATAAAGGAGTGTGTTAAAGATGGGTGTGGACCACTAAAATCGACATGGCGACATGGGCTATTTTAGGCTTAGTGACATGGGACATGAACAATTTCTTAAAACTGATATGGTGACATGAACAATTTCTTAAAATCGACATGGTGACATGACCATTTCTTAAAATTGACATGGGGACATGGCCATTTTTTAAAATCGACATGTGACATAGGGGACCCCTCATCCACACCCCCTTAAAGGCCCACTGACCTCCCCCCCCCCAAAAGGGTGAAAATGGTCATCAATTTTAGGTGATCTTACAGGGATTATGAGAGTGTAGTACTCTTTGATCTTACAAATATCATGAGAGCAAAAGTATACACTCAGGTCGGGACTCAGGTGATCTTACAGGGCAGCTGAGAGCAAGAGAAGTCAGATTCTTGGTCCCATTCATGATCCCTTCATATAATTCTTTGTTCTCTTTTTAATCCCATCTTGTTTTACATTCAGGGGATAATCATGTTGTACCTTGGGGCACCAAGCAAGTTCCACACAGAGTTCCTAAAATCATTTTGTGTGCATGAGGGTTTGAGCAACAGACCCCAACAGTTCATACCGATCGATCTTACTGGAGTGTATTGACGCCGTAGAATCGGCATGATGAATGGGCTGCATTCATGCATCGTGACGACTAATGGGCATGATGCATTAATGTATTTTCGGGTTAATTAATTGTGCTTGAAAACGACATATATACTGGATTCCTAGGGGAATCTAGTATACCCTAAAGAGGGAAGCTAACACATATCGACTTTCTGACAAAAAGGAACGAGTCCGACTATGTTGGACGGGCTGCATGCCACCACCTATTCACAGGCGCTATCCCACTACTGCCAGACGCGGGGCCTTTTGCCTGCTATGTTTCCATCCTGGGCCAGTGCGACCCTCCTTAGACAACCTGGTGAGTCTAGGCTCCCCCGGACCCACCATATCGACGCCTAGCTTAGCGTGGACACCCGATCGACATAGAGCAGCGACACGCAGGGACCCCGCCCTCAAGCCATCCATGTTCCCGACCTCCAGGTAGCTGGATTACAGGACTGCGCCACCAGTCCCAGTCAATTTCATCAGCCCTGGAACTTCTACTGTATCCTGCAACCACCACTGGTGACAGTCATGTGTCTACAGGTAGCCATATAGACAAACCAAGCACCGGCAGAGGCAACCTGATGCTGGTATCAGTCAGGTGTCAGTACTGTACAAATAGGGTACCCATAAGGCCCAATGTTGTAGCTGGTTACTTGCAATACTGACAGAGATGGACCAGAGAGAGGCCTAGCATTAGTTTTACCCATGGGGACAAGCAACCTCTCTGTATAGTACTGCCACCTGCAGAGGAAGAGCGTAACCAACGCATGCATTTCAGGAGATGATGTGAAGGGACTGCAGAACACTAATTATTTTTCCACTGTTGGCCTATATAGCTTTTGGAAGAAAATAAAATACTTGTGCAAGTATCTGGGCTTAGCCACTATTATTTTCTTGTAGATATACATTTTTCCTAAATAATTTAGGGCCATGGCATGTGGTACAATGTGATTAACTTTTTTGCTATAGGCCTTAAGAGTGCGGACATACCCAGATTTATGGGTTTTGCAGTGAATGATTTCAATAAATTCTAGAGCCTCCCCCTCAACTTACCATCGAATATTTATTTTTGAACAACTTTGAACTTTATTGGTCATAGACATATGAGTCAACGAGCAGATAGTACAGAGTTAGATTGTACAAAATATTCATATATGAAGACCAATAGGTTCATGGGTCGAGGCGTATCAAAAGATATTATTATGCCTCTCCCCATAGTATATAGATTCCTAAAAATAGTTTGACATTGAGTTTTGGTACATGGCGGTATATATAATCGTGTTTAAACAATAGATGAGTGTATTTAAAAAAGAAATTATTATTTCTAATCACAGTCATAATGTTGCATCAATATAATTAACCATATATAGATGAGAATTTTACACATTTCTTTTCATGGGATGGTATTCATTAAATCCAATTTCATCAGGTTTTTGAAAGTACCTATTTCTCTTATATTTCTAGTATTTGTAGGTAGGGTATTCCACAATTGTGCACATTTTACTTCAGGACCTTTTTCATAGGCTTTACAATTGATATTACTATAGAAAAGTACAGGAGCATCGTGTAGGCGAGTTTGTCTGTTTGCAACTCTAACATTAATACCTAGTCTAACCATTTTATGTGCAAACATCTTGCAATGGTATTGTCTTCTGTATATAAGTTTGGGAAGATTTGCTACATGATGAACTCTATCTGTTGATGTTAAGATATTCAAACCAAGGCATGTTTTAATGCATTTGTTTTGCAGTCGTTGGAGTTCATCAAGTAAAGTTCCATTGGCAGTATCATAGAAGATATCAGCATAATCAATTATTGGTAATACATAGGTTTTATATACGCGTAGGAGTACTGTGTGTGATAGCATATGTCGTATTTTATATAATAGAAATGATTTGTAGCGAACATTTTTCATTAAGGTCTTCACATGTAGATTAAAATTCATTTCCTGGTCTATGAGTACTCCTAACCCAGTAAACACAGTTACGTTATACATACGTAGATTGCACGTAGAAATTTCAGTACATTTACGTATTTTCTCAACGTAGAATAACGTATAAACGTGTATGCTGATGTATGTATTTCTGACATAGATGTAGAATTTACGTACATATACCTCATTATTACCCGAATTAACGAAGAAAAATTATGTTCTTTAAACGTAAATGTTCCTATATATTTAGATATCCAACGTATATTTTCAATACTTTTATACTAATAACTACGATGTATGTAGTTTTGCAGGTTCTGGTTATGCTCCAATATATGTAAAATTACCTCAAAGAGACGTTCATATACCTACCCCTATACCCTCAGTTAACTTTATTCATTTAAGAATGTTATTTCCTTGTCTCATTCTATAATACTGGTATATTCAGGGCCAGTATTTAGCAAGAGACACCAATGCTTTAGCCATCAGTTTCATCATTTGAATTAAGAGTCAAGTATAACTCCTGATTGTATGTTGAAGGTTCTGTGATGCTAGGTGTATAAGTCTATTTCTTAATGCTACAGCATAGGTGTTTACCATACCTGGATCCCAAAATATACATGGTAGCATCATCAATCTTTGAATATTTTGCACAAACCTATTCCCAAATGAAAGGTTGATACAATGAGTTCTCAATAATGTGTTTTTAATTAGTATAGTTGATTAATATAGATGACAATCATCATGGAGGTCTAAATTAAATACAATGCTCAGCAATAGTGACACCTGTTGAGATAAACTGAAAGTACAGAAATACGTAGATAAACGTAATTTTACGTATTTCAGACCTCTTTTCGTGTAGAAACATTTAGAACAGATTAGGTGAGCACTAAATGGAAATGAATCTGCCTTGTGATTTTTATTTTCTACATTTAGATAGACCCAGACTATGTTTGATAGCTGTAACCATACAGCTTTCATATTTGTACTGGTATTGGATATGCTGCCATCTAGTGAGATAGGAGTGAAGCACAAAATAACGTATGTGGGACGTAATCTAACGTATTTCCAACCTCTATGACCATGTGCTTTCTATATTCCCTATTATCACCCTCTGCACACCTACATTTCCACTGTTTGTTTGGAATCTAGAATTCATTACTGAATGAGATTTTGCCACATGATGCTCTAACCCATATGGTACATATATTTTATATGACCAACAAATATATAATGTCAATACAGTGTTAATCCCCATAGTGATATGAAAATAGGAATTATTATCCATTATTACCTAAAAGTGCACATAATTACAACTACTGCATGTAGGTCAGATGCTTGTCCACCAATAGATTTGATTATGATAGAAAACATGGTTTATTCCAGGGTCAATCTGTTATTTATCCTATCTATCTGTACTGGACTCTAAACACCATGATATGTACAGGATTCTTGTAGACCTAGGCCCAGCTGAGTTATCTTTTTTCATGTCAAGTGATTGATTTTCATCATTATACATCCCTGATCTTTATAAGGCAAATGAAAGTTTAGTTAGATAAATGAAACAATACTATTTATCATTAGAAGTTTTTATCCAAAATCTACATACATGAACCAACCAACATCTACGTCTTACAATCGTTCTACCTACGAACAAAGCCAATCAAAAATATGGATCAAGATTTACGTGGATAAACCTCTTAAAATTGCAAAGCATAAACCTTATTTATCAACATATATCCACCAACCGATATCTATGTTGCTGGAACCTCATATAGAGGTTCAGTAGAAAACCAACCTAGATCTACCAGAAATCTATGTTGAAACATGTAGTGTGTTTACTGGGAAGTATTTATATGAATTGACATTCAGTAGCATTTTTCCATTTATTTCTATGTTAGGTCTACGTAGATTTTTGAGGGTTTGGGCTGAAGAAAAGGTCATAATTTTTGTTTTGCCCTCGTTGATAGTTAATTTGTTCTTATTCGCCCAAGTTATGAATTTGTTTAAAGCATGTTGTAGATTTGTCTCTAATATATCAATACTGGGTCCAGACACATATAATACACTATCATCAGCATATAACATTGTTTTATGTATATCAACCTGTTGTATGCAGTCATTAATATAAAGTAAGAAAAATAAAGGACCCAAAATTGATCCTTGGGGTACTCCACAGGTCAGGGGTAATTCTACTGACTTAATATTATTTGCCATGGTATATTGTTTTCTGTTCATTAAGTAATTTCTAATTAATTCCAATTTTTTTCTCCTTATACCATAGCGTTCTAGCTATATCAACCTAAATAACATTGAACTCAATTAATTTACACCCTAAGGATTAATTCTATGCCTGGTTTGCCTACCCACTGTCAGATTTTAGACCAATAATCATTGTACAACACCCTTCAGTGCGGAGTTACAAATACAAAGTGTCTCCTGCTGCCACCTCCTGTCAATTGGTGTCCTGCAACCTAAACTAACTGAGGGAGTGATCATTTTTTAACAATGGGGGGGGGGGGGGCTGGTGGATTGTGGGGTCAGAATTCTTCGACCCCTTGACCGGTGGAGGGAGGGTTGAAATTTTGTTGACCACTCTTGGGGGGGTCGAAATAATTTTACTTGTCTGATATCTTTGCATGCACTACAATATACATACATAATAATGGTCATCGATTGGGATCTTACAGAACACCGTTATGGCTATTAAACCGATTTAGTGGGCTTATCTATCAGATGGGGAGGCGATGTGTTAAACATATACAAAGCATTTAAGGTTGAAATCAAACGCATAATCCAAGGTTCCTGGGGAGATGTACAATTCTATGCAATGAAACCAGGTCCAGTATCCTGCTGAGTTGGGTTCTTATTTTAACGTGGATTACTTGGAGTTGGCAGCTCATGCTCTTAGAAATCACAGAAGGGGTTCTTCTCACCAGGTGGAGTAGTTACATATGAAAGCTATAATCTATATCTAGTATGTTCATTCATCGCTACCAGTCAAATCCATAGAGCTAACATGCACTGCCATACTGATTGTTGACTGCGGTGTGTAGCTAGGCAGAGCTTTGAAACTACCTATAAAGTGTGCATCAGGGATACGTGATATGAGTTTGTTCAGTGCACTGGAGTAATTTCATAGGCAATTCAGAAATTTATCAACAAAGCACTTGCTGAATAGCTAAGGTAAGTGATACCAATGCTAAATGAAACAATTTGAGTACAAACAAATAATTATAATTAACGCTATGAAAGCACTCTGTGTTACATTGAGATACTTCACAAAAATATTTTCGAAGGATTTGATGAACGTCTATGTGACAATAACAGCCATTATCAAAGCTATCTGACATAGGAATATGAATAAATGTATACCTTGATAATTATTTATCTAAATGTGATAATTAAGGATTTATACGGCACTATCGCACTCGTTTGTATTTGTTCCGGTTATAGGCCTAGTTCCCACTTGTCAGTTATAAGACAGCTGAACCTATTTTTGTAAAAAAAAAATAGTTTGGGAAATGCCAGTGGTATTTTGACTAACTAAACTTAGGGGGGGGGGGGTGATTGTCAAGATTCTGCATGAATTTGAAAAAAAAAAAAGAAAACATTAAACACCTTCGCTCAACAGGGGAAGGTTTTTTCATAAGCCCCACAAATCATTTAAGATTTGGTAAGTTAAAAAATTATAAATATCAGGTAAAAGTCAGTTAAACTCATGACCATGAAAACGGTGAACCCCGGGGCTATCATTTAAATAAATCAAACTCTGAACTTTGCGCTGCTGAAATGAATGAGTAAAATCTGACAGGGTCGTATGCTATTAAAGGGAAACAGTATCCTATTTATACGGTAGGGGTTTTGGTAGCATCAATATCAGACTCTTAAGATGCCGACATAGTTTGTGAAAAAGAAAGAATAATATAGATCACGACACAGCCTTATCTGGTGAATTTGATGACATCGTCATTGTGGAAAATCCATCCACGTTGTGCTTGCACAGTACTGATAGGATGCAGTCAGATGCTGTTTGTCTGGTAGAATTTATCTATTCCTTCGACAACATAACAAAATGGCTTTACAGAAATTACCTATGTACAATATCACGATGGTGGACACTTGAGTATTATGATTAAAGCACATTTTGTATATCCTTCTATGCATAAGCAATGCAACACATGTTGCATTTGGGCAATTGTGACGTCATCAGCTGCATCTAATTAAGCTGCTGCTCTTCACTACAGTGACACATATTTGAATAACTATACCAGAATCTTTTTATCTGCAATAAAAGCTACCAAAAAACACTATCATGAAAAATCGAGTACTGTTTCCCTTTAAATTTGGATTAAACTAAACGATTGAGGGAATGCCATATGCGTATGTTTATAAATGTATAGACTGAGGACGCAGGGAAATCAACGCTATTTGTTTCATATTTCCATATAGAAATATCTGAAAATGGCAGACGAAGAAGAAAAGAAGAAGAAAAAGAAAAAGAAAAGCAAAGAAGATGGAGAAGGTACAGACACGGCTAAAGAAGACAAGAAGAAGAAAAAGAAGAAGAAGGAATCTGGAGAAGATACAGAAGCTGCTGCTACAGGTGAATCGGAAGTGGACGATAAGAAGAAAAAGAAGAAGAAAAAGAAGGATACCGGAGGTGAAACAACTTCAGATGAAGCAAAGGCTGATGATGTTGGTAAGGAAGCCTCAACGCTTAAGCCCCCTGAACTGTCTGTTTCTGCCCCTCCTGCAGATCCTACTCCAGTAGCTGGAACCCCAAGGCAGGACCCTAGGGCGCCTACCCGCGCTTCACATGGTTCTAGGGCGTCTCGGGCGTCCCAGGAAAGGGCGCCTTCTCAACTGAGCATCATGCCACCCATTGACAGGAGGGCTAGCATGGCACCCTCTGACGTCACGCGGCCCAGTGTGGCACCCTCTCTGGCACCCTCTGCAATAAGTAACTTACTGCCGGCTCTTAAGACTTCAAACCAGTTGCAGCAGCAGGCCAAGGCTGCCCCAATTCCAGCAGCTCAGCAAGGGGCTGCTGCTCCAGTTGACAGCGGCTGGTGGGATAAAGACTGGGTAGCTGCCCCCAGGAGGGTCATTCCTCCAGTGTCGAAAGATACTTGGGCTAAAATGGAACTGCTCAATAAGCGACTCATGGTTGAACCCAAACAGGTTAAGTTTGAAGATGAGCAGCTCCCTGATAAATTCGACCTGACAATGGAGTTCTACACAGATGGTCAAGAAAGCGATAAGAAGGAAAAGAAAGGGAAAAAGGGAAAAGATAAGTCAGATAAAGACACTGATAAAGATACTGACAAAGAAAAGGGCAAAAAGAAAAAGAAGGACAAGAATAAAGATGTTTCTGAAAATGAATTAGACGATACAGAGGAGGACCGGGACAAAAAGAAGAAGAAAAAAAGCAAAAAGAAAGACACAGGAGAGAGTGAAAACGAACTTGACGATACTGAGGAGGATAGATCCAAAAAGAAAAAGAAAGACAAAAAGAAAGACAGGGGCGAGAGTGAAAACGAATTGGATGATACCGACACAGACAGGGATAGGAAGAAGAAGAGGAAAGATAAAAAGGTAAAATCTGCGAGTGATGCTGAGAGAGATCCCCCAAGGAGGAGTTCCATAAGGCCTCAGTCTGAAAAACACTACGAGGAGGACAGTGATGAAGATGAGGAGGTTGATGCTATGGACTTTGACCCAGTGGAGGTGGTGGATCCCCGTATGGCCCGCATCATGGCTAGATTATCTGATGCTAGGGCTGACCCTAAAGAAAGTCAATTGGTAGACCCTATTTTCCCTGCTAAGTGTGAGTGCTGCTCAGACCGCAATGACTACACCCGTGGTATTATACGTGATGAGACTGTTGTAGCCAGGCCTCACTTCATTCAAAAGACTATAGAGGATGGACTGATGGTTAAGAGAAGGGATAATGGCCTTGGCTTCTACAGATCAGACTCCAGGGTCCTCATCCCAGTGTCTAATTACGTAGAGAAGCATCTGAGCACTGAGATGATGAATGCTGGATATAGCCATGAAGAAGCACGTAAGATAGAGCACATCAGGACCAAGGCCAACCAAGCCATTCCACCTAACCTTATTGAGTGGCCTTACTACCCTAATGGACCTGCCCTGGCCCAGGAGCTGGAGAGGTTTGTGGGTAATGAGGCACCAACATCAGCAGATGGATTTGTACTGTCAGACACCATTAATGAATCAAATACAAAATTAGATGATGCTATGAGGAGACTTAAAAAGTCAATAAGCAGATTTTAATTGTATATATTTTCAAGACTGCTGGTGCATACAATGTATAAGGAAGTGATGTCAAAGAAATAACATGTTTCTAAATACCTGATGCATTCTATATTCTATATCATTTATCTTCTAGGATGGAATAATTGCACTCCAGTATTCATGAACAGCTTCAGGTATTCATCAATTTAATTCTAGTGTATGTCAAATTTTGGAGCTTAAACTAAAGGAAACAACAGGCAGTGTTTATAATGCATTGCAGGTTTCGCTCTAGCTTAAATGATTCTGTCAGTTGGTATATGGGTGCTTCAAGAATATCTTAGATTAGATTTAAGCCAGACAACCTCCAAAATTGAACATATTTAAACAGAGTGCAATAACTAGTATTTCCCTTTTGATAATTCAGGAGAAAGAAAAGACGTTTCAAAATCAATATATCGTATTGTCTCCTCAACATAAAATCATCATTCAAATCTACATATTATATTTGGTGACAAATTATATTGTTCAAAGTTAAAATGTCCAATTATCAAATGCCGAACGAATGTGTTACAACTTACGGATTGCACTTAGTTTACAACAAACAATTTTGTTTTATTATGACTGTCCATTCTGTTTGACTTACTTGTAAATCTTTTCTTGAAATGAATGTTTGTCAATAAAAATCTATCAATCAATCAATCGTAATAAACAATTTTTTTTCCGAAAAAGTCGAAAATGAAAGAGAATATGCCAATCAAAGGGCAGTGTAGCATTTTACATGTATGTCTGGTTATATAGGAAAGTATGTTTTGTCTCAAAGTTTGATTAACCTGAGCATGTGCATTATGAATTGTATATTATCTTTTTGCAGGAAGGTAGACTTTAAGTGGGGATACATAATATTTCATTCGTGAATAAAACATTAATCATAAAGGCACCTGTTTGTTTATTTATGTCCGAGAATACCGCCTCTATGTCAAACTACATAATTTGTTAAGCCATGCTATAAGGACATTGGAGCTTAATGATTAATTCATCTGATATCGAGGCCATACTAGAAACAATGCCATCAGGGCGGATGTGCTCTTTTCTATATACCTTTTTTCGAGCTATAGGCCGCATCACACTCTTAGCTTTAGCCTTAGGTTATATTACACAGCCCAAACTTACGGCGAATGAAAAAAATTACCCAACCTATCATGGCTATTCTGTAATGACATATCTGAAATAGAACCAAAGTACTAGAGCTATATTTTATGTATTATGGACAATGATTTCTATCACAATATAAAAAAAATGTCTTTGGAGAGAGAGAGAGAGAGAGAGAGAGAGAGAGAGAGAGAGAGAGAGAGAGAGAGACAGAGACAGAGACAGACATACAGACATAAAGAGGCAGAGAGAGAAAGAGAGAGAAAGAGAACAGATATACAGCGAGAGAGAGAGAGAGAGAGAGAGAGAGAGAGAGAGAGAGAGAGAGAGAGGAGAGAGAGAGAGAGAGAGAGAGACTGGCATATATAGCCTACAGACAGTCAGAGAGGATGGGTAGGCCCTTTATTCGATTATTATTAGTTCAGGACAGATCCAATATACCATCGTTATCTTACAACATTATATCTGACATGAATTTCTATCATAGGTAGTGGACGCAATCTGAAACCTCACCCAAAGCAAGAGATTAAAAATTCAAACAATTTCCGCCTTTTATTTTCAACCTCATTGGTACTTGGCATGATCAGCACATCCTGTAATGGTATAGGGCACATAGCTATCCCTCTATGGGGGTCGCCATTTTTGTTTTTAGCCCCCGACGCCATCTTAGATTCAGTCAGGGAATTCTGGGTAATCTCTTATCTTCACCCTCATCCACCATAAAACAATGGTTACTGATAAGACTGATAGAGGCAGGGTGCAACTTATCTCCCCTATCTTAATCACCCTAAGTACCTCCCTATTGTTTCAGGTGTGAGGGGAGAGGATTAGACTGATAATGAGACAATGGCCTGGGTGTACTCAATGTGGGTGACATTGAGTACACTGAAATCTTAAAGTTGTATTTCTCTTGTATTTAAAGTATTGGATTTATAATATTATTATGCTTATCTAGTAAAAGTTGAAGGTTTTTACTATCCATAGATATAAATTTTACAGAATATCTACACATAGTATGACTATGAGACCATCAAAGTAAACTATACAAAGAGGTTTATTATAGTGTTAGCCCCCGACTACTTGAGCCACCTGACTGATGTTCTTATCACTAGCAATGTGCTAGTCCCGTATACCACATGCTTGTATAATATAGCCTATGGATCTATACGTTGTTGCTTATATTGGGATGATGTCTATGTCAGAGTGCAATGACTAGTATTCCCTGAGGATTATAGGATCAAATTTTGCAGCGGGGATTAGTGTACGATTAAGTGGCGAAGTGGTCTCGCAGTGGGGGTCAATAGCAAATTGTGGTGAGATCTACTGGCAGATTGTCACTTGGACCCCATGCCGCAGGTGTATAAGAAATACAGGCATAAAAAAAGAATGAGGGTCTATCTGGCATAGACCGGAGTGCGACGGAGTATTAGGTGGTCGGTATGACCAAAGTAAACAGACCCCAAGGTTGTTTTCACAGGGTAGCCATCATGGGACAACTTGAATTCAGGAAAGCTAAGATAAAGGATTACATTCTCTAAATGGACTTATTCTCCATAGACCTGCACTTTTGGAAGCCAGGATTCTTCATAAGGTAACAGTATTCCAGAAAATTAGATCACATCAATTATTTTGATATACACAGAGACGTATACATACATGCGTGTATGCCTGCAGTACATTTTATTTCAAGCTCCCTTTTCATTGTATGATTCTTCGATAAAATGGAAAATCTTAATACGGTAATAAAACTTACATTAACGTGTGGAACATGATGAATGAGGATGTCATGTATAACACTTTTTGGGAAAGAATTCAGATCAGAATATCGAAGCTTTATTTTCTGCGGCGGTTATTTAATCATAATTTAAGTAAACACGCAACTGTTTATTTTCATTTGTATTCTTTGATATTATAATGAAAACTCTTTTTTTTCAGCTGTGATAAAATAGCTACAAAGGAATCAAAATGGCGCCCTCTGAAGTCAATAAGTCGGTTTCTGGTGAGGCGGAGAAACCTTTAAGCAAGCCAGCTTCTCGTGCGTCGCAGAAGCCAGCCTCCCGTGCTTCACAGAAGCCAGAGAGTAAGCCAGCCTCTCCTGCAGAAGAGAAGCAGCCAAGTAAACCTCCCTCTGTTGCATCTGAGAAGCCACCGAGCAAACCGCCCTCTCGCACTTCTCAGAAGCCTCCCAGTAAGCCTCCTTCTGCTGCATCTGAGAAGCCACCCACTCAGCCACCTTCCCGAGCTTCTCAGAAGCCACCCAGTAAACCACCATCACCAGAACCAGAAAAACCACCAAGCAAGGCACCCTCAGAGAAAGCACCCTCTATGATTAGCAATGCCTCCAAGCAAAGGTCTAAGGCAAGTCGACAGTCAAAACGATCAAAACAAGATACCCCAAGTTTACAAACCGCTAACCATCCTTTCCCCAGAAAGAATAACACCCATCTCGGTCACAGATCTCCCACTCGGCAGTCTTTGCCTGACAAGACGCCCAGGAGTAAGAGCATGCCAGCTAAGGGCACCAGCTTCTCCACAGGCCCTCCCCCATCACCCATACAAAGGGACGCCAGTGCTGGACCCTCTATTGGAGTTCCATTGGCCGCAGGAACTCCAGTCCCTGGAACAGAGACACCTAGAAGTAGTGTTAAACTAGACCCCTTGGGGAGCATGATCTCTATTGGTACTCTGGCTACCCTAGCCAGGGGCCCCACAATGGGGTCCATGGGCTCTCTGAACATCCCAGATCCATTAGAACAGCCAGGTATGCTGGTTTCCTCGCACAGGTTCCTAGATCAAGTGACTGATGAGGAACCCCAACCCCTCCCAGAGCTGCCACGGGAGAGGTATTTTGGCAGTGCGACATCATTAAGGTCAAAGAAGTCTTTAAAGCCTCTCCCTGAAATCAAGGAACTCAAAGAACCAAGGCACCCCAGGAATATATACATACAAAAGAAACTGGGTGAACTTGAAGAACTGAACAAAAGGTTGAAGGGCGGTCCATGGCATGTGCCTGTGAATGACTATGGGCTCACACCCAGGAAGCCAGATATAGAAATAATGGGCCCGTATACACTTGACGACGTGAAATACGATGTGGACGACCCACCAGCAAGGATTACAACCACCCCTGAGAATCCTAAAGACATCATTAGTGTCATAAAGACACGGTTCCAACTCCCTCCAGCCTGGGACCCAGAGACGGGTCAGGTGAAGGAGGAAATTGCCCGGGCTGCAGCTATAATGGCCACAGCCACTGCTGACCCAAGAGAAAGCAGACAGAATCCAGACCCCATAGGGCCCTCTGCGTGTGACTGCTGTGAGGACATGAATGATCATAACCGCCATATGGCTGATCTAGAACGTAATGACCCCAGACCTAGGGTGGTCCAAGCTAAGGAGCTGGAGGAGCAATTAGGACCAACACCTACTCAGTCCATGGGTTACTATCGCTCTGATTCTCCCACCCTCATCCCCGTGTCTACCTATATGGACCGTGACTTGGCATCAGAGGAGCTGCTCAAGGTAGGAGTGGCTGAGACTATGGTGAACAAGTTAAAGACCATATCCAAGCCGCATTCCCTGAATGCCAGCCAGGTGCCATGGCCCTTCTATGCCCATGACATGACCTCCACCAATGACCTTAATGCTTACCTAGATACAGGCCTACCCATGACGACAGACGCCTTGCTTACAGTGAACCTGGGTCAGGCTAACTCAAGATACAAGGACTCTATGGACAGATTGGCAAAGGTCCTCAAGAAGTTCTAGTAATCGCTTAATGACTAGCACTTTCATATTACACTAGTGCATTAACATTTACATGTAGTTTAAAATAGACTACTTCGCATATGGAGTCTCCTTGTTACAAAATATCTTCACCGATCTAATATTGAGAGGCATGTTCAAAATGAAGCAGGGATGTGATTTCATTTTGGCCAATGTGTAGGAACCTTGATCAGACAACCGGCTGTGGCTCATGTGGTGCTTCATAGCCTCAAAATGTCAAAGACAGCCCCCCCCAATAAATCATATCCCTGATTAAATTATTGTACACACATGTATGCTGCATTAACGATTGGGCATTGACATTTCTTGATTACATGCTACTTCTTAAAGACATGAAAAATTAGTTTAAGTTTCCCACTCTCAGATCCCTACTGCACCACATGGAATAATCACTTCGTCGCCTCTGTGCAACAGGGGTGTAACTGTAATACTCTGGATCGCCGAGGAAAAATGTACCTCTGTGAGACTTCTCACAGAGTTAAGTTTACCGTGTTGAACCAGATAAAGTTACAACCGTAATCTCTCGCGTTGAAGATGCAGTGCGCATATAAGACGCACCCCAAACTCAGAAAAGGCTGGTTCACGTATAAGATGCACCTCTTAGGGGTGACTTTTGTAAAATTCAGTACTGTTCTATGGTAAAAGTACCCTACCTATAGGACGCACCCCCTTCTTTGGGAAAATCTATAAGACGCACCAGGCATTTGTTTGGCATAGAAGACGCGTCTTATACGCGAGAGATTACGGAACCTTGTTGCACTGAGGCGACGACTTATTTTCCCCTAAAAAAATGTGAATAAAAGACAGGTGATGAGAGAGTGATGAGTGATAACTGTTTATTCTGTAAAAAAAATGAGATGTGAACACATTCATGATGAGGGTCTCGGGTACCTATAAAATGGCTTATCTAGACATCATTAACATTTAGTCTTGGGCATCCACCAGGTCGCCATAGTAGGCCGTGAGTGTCTTTAGTTTCTTGTTGAGAAGGTTCTGTTCAACCTCCACTTTGCCCCCGGGACCAGCCAGGGCAACCAACTGCAATAGAAGCAGGGACAATATTGTTACTTTTATACACAATGAGATTTACTGGAGATTTTCTATCTCAAATACCGTATTCAATGTAATTAGCTCACAGCACGCTTAAAAATTACATAAAATGTATGTCTAATAGCTATAGTTAAAAATTTAACTGTGTTTCAAAATTCGAAATTTATTGAACTTTTATAGTCAGAAATGTGACCAAGAAAGAGGGGGTGTTCGCTTATTGGGGTATGTGCGCTCTGGTATGTCAAATACGGTACTAATTATAACTCATGTTTTCTAAATCACTATGCCCAAGAATGTGTGATTTTCTAATTTCAAATCGATCCTTCATTTTACATGGAATGTCTTTATTTTTCTACTTAACAATTTGCTGATTATCTCAATAAAATGACACCTACCTGTTCAATATCAGCATTACGTGGCATGAAGTAGGCGATGTTGTTGGTTATTTTAGACGTAACATTGAAGATCTCCAACCTGTAAATAGGATATAAAGGTATCACTAAAGCATTTGTCAAAGGGTTGGTGAAGTTTTATCTAAATCTAAACACTGTTTTTAGATAAAAGATCCCATGGGGTTGATATCTCTGCAAGCTACCATTGTAAAAGGACCATTTCCATATACTACCTATGTGGAAGAGATAGTACCCTGCGCATTTTGGGGACATCTTCGAAAGTACATTGACTACAATAGTCATATCAAGTTATTCCAAAGTATTTAGCTGATTTACGCCCTAGATAACATTGAAGACCTTTTACGAGTGGTATTGGTGATCGAATATATATTTTAAAGTCAGTAGAGCTTTCTCCCGAACAATAAGGCATGGGTTCTTTCATACAATTTATCAACACCAGATATCTGGTTACGGCATGAGATGGGATAGGCCTTTGTGCATACATGGGGATGCGAACTTACGCAACCAAAATACTATAGAACTAAGTTCTTATGTTTTGTCCACTGGCTTTGTTCCCTACGCTCTTATTTGAAATGCATGTTCCATCTAGATACATGATATCAACGTCCAAACGCAGGATATGAGAGATATTCGCAACTGATCTTACACATTTAATCAATTTGTCATAAAAAAGGGCTACATCCATGCGCAACTTACCCCAGTTTCCCTAGATTCAATGAATTTACTTGAATACACCGTGCGAAAAGTGCCATATCCATATACTACTTAGGCTGCATAAAATCGATGATGAGCTTTGCGGACACCTTTTGAAAAAGTATGGCGAGGGAGGGAGGCTTTTTATTTGTTATATGATATTTTTACAGTGAGGGAGGTAACTTTTTATTTTCCCCCCTTGTTTGAAATGATGAGGGAGGTGGCATTTTATTTTTTCCATAATTTGATATGGTCCACAGACATAATTGAGAGGTTTTCACATTGTCTGCCCCTTTAAATGCTGCTTATCTTACTCCTCTTATAGAGCACTTTAAGTAGAATATAATCATAACAATGTGTTGCAAAGTTCAAAACCTATTCTCTTCTATGCTGTTCTGGCTTTGATATACACCCCAACACCATGGAAAATATGTTTCCTATTCCTTCATCTTGCATCCTATCAACCATTCACATAATCAATCTGACAATTTTAGGAAAGAATACATTTTGAGGTTTTCAAAACTGTTTAAATTGTAAAAATTGATTGAGTAGAAGTACCACAATGGAGGTGAGGATTTTGAGTGATTAATTTTTATAATTTTTCAATGGATGCGGATTTTGTGGGCTATTTTTTTTTGTAGAGTGGTGATAAAAAGGGTGCATGCGGCTCTTTTTAAGGGATGAGGGCGGTGTCCGCAAAGCTGATTATCAATTTTATGTAGCCTTAGATAGAAAAAAGGAGCCATTCAAGGAAAAGCCCTTAAAATATAATCGGACCTTCTCTGATCGCATGACTCCCATGCATTTAATATGTCAGTAAAAAGTACAGTGAACCAATTATACCGGGATTACTATCTCTATAAACCACCTGGCAAGCAAGCAAAATACTCAATAGATCCTGGTGACAATCTCCATTTTCGTATACTGCTTACACATTTGGATCTAGAAATAAAGTCTGATTAATGGTTTACAGAGATACAAAACAGTAAAGCTTTCGCTGGTTCCAAGAGTACCTACCCGTCCAGTCCACCCATCATTGTCTGCATGTTGAAGACCTCGGCATCCAGGTAGTCGGGCCCACCCCAGGGTGGGCTGAGGAAGACAGCGTCCGCCTTGAGACGAGGTGCTAGCTTCAAGTAGTCCCCCTGGATGAACTCTATCCTGTCAGCCACACCATACACCTGGGCATTATGTCGTGCATACTCCAGCTTCACGGGGTCTATATCTATAGCAATCACTACAATATAAACATATTGTACTATCAGAATGAAATTCATTAATATTCCAGAATTTAATGAATCATTACTTCTACAATTCTATAATAAACCTTTTCGGGGTCCTTTTTTTTCCATTTTATTGCACTCGCTACTTTGGTTGCTCTTTAGTCTATCCTTTTTTATTAGTTTGTTTTCTCTATTTTTGTCACGGATAGCATATATAATATACCGTAAAATTGTGTGTATAAGCTGCAACTGGTATGGAAGTCCCACGCAGATTTCAGAAATTTCTTCAAGTCACACTGTGGGTTCACTTTTTGAAGATTTAATTCTGTACCATTTTGTTAAATATCTCGCCAATTAATTTCATCCAAGCGTTAGTCGTCACTTGTCAGCCATAGGTTATACACGACGTTTTGCAACAAATAACCATACCTCTTTCACATACTGCAGCAAACTGGATGGCGTTTCCTCCAATGCCACAGAATGCATCGACAATAAGGTCACAGCGACATCTTTCAGCAATGTGCTCGGCAATCTTCTCTGGTGTAACTGAGAACCAACCCTCTGCAAAAAAGTACATGTACTCAGTAAAGTAGCGAGTAGACCTTTTCAATCTACTGCTATCGAGAAGGATAATATATACTGGATATTTGTCTTATTTAATCATAAAACGATACTGGTAGATCACGTTTGTGATAAAATACAAATGTCCTGTTTCAAAATACGTAAGCTGATAATAGAGAACTCCCAATGTAACGCGATCTCGTCGAATAAAAACATCATAAACATCAACTCTCAATCTTCAGCTCTTGCAAATGTTCACCCTAAGTTATCCGTACCTTTGTCCATTTTGATGCCTTGGTCAAACTTGGAAAATAGTCTGTAGCGCTGAAACCAATACTTCTGTAGCTGCTCATCCCCCATGATCTCTGGAGGAATGCTGATTTTCCGCCTTCTCTTTTTCTTATTTTTCTTCTTGGGTTTCTGCTTTTCTTCTTGTAAGTTCTTTGACTCTTCTGCATCATCTTTGATTGATTCTAAAGTCTCTGGGATAGACGGCTTTCCCTCCTCATCTTCTTCTGAGTCTTCATCACTACTGCCTGACAGCATTGGGTCTACATCAGCAGGCAGTGTGAAGTTAGATAAACTTTCATTGGTTATCCCACCAAGTAAAGATATGTCCTTTTTGCTATCAGTAGAGGCATCCTCTTCTTTGGCTTCTTCGCTTTCTTTTTCCTTAGCTGTATGAATGAAGCTTTTCACTTTTGTCAAAACATGGCTACCTCCTCCATCCTCATCAAATCGGATATGAGTAGGCCCCTTCCGTAGGTCCAGCTGCTTTGTGCTTTTCTTAATTTGCTTCTCTTTGTACGTGACATGGGCTGAGGCGAATCCCTTTGCTTTATCACTGGAAAATGAACAGGCATTATCAATGAATATTTTACTTTAAGATGATCATACCATGAAGGTGCACAGTTATACAGGTACCGGTAATCTATACTAATCTGTAATTATTACTGCTATCCTTAGGAACATATTACCTTGTATTGTACATACCGTAATCTCCCGCGTATAAGGCGCGTATTGTACGTGAATCAGAGCATCCCTGTCCTTTATAAAGCCAGTCCCAAGTCAGTGTGTACCTTATAGGCGGGGTATTTTTTTTTTTTTTTTACTAAAGAACAGTACTAGATTGGCTCTCAGATGCGCCTTGTAGGTTTTCCTTAAATTTGTTTGGCCTTATATGCGGGAGATTACGGTATATATCATGAAGGTTACAAGAATTGAAAGTTTGTACACAAAAAGTATTTAACTGTACTAACCCCTTCTCATTTTGGTCTGCGAGGCTGTATCCCATGAGTTCAAAGACGGCTTTTATTTTCTCCTTGGGCTCTTGCGTGAGGTCATCCTCGTCATCTGTGAGCTGCTCAGTGTCCTGCTCATGGCTGTATGATAAAAATTCCAATAATGTCATTACCGGGTATATATTGTTCCCTGAGCTCTTAAAGTCTACCCCAGTAGTTAACACCAATGTCATTCAGATTAAGATAGCAGAAAACAGGTATCGTATTCTCATAACAGAAAAGCAATGAGATAAGTGTAGTTTTAGATTTGTGTAGCGTTAGGCTACCTTACCTGTTTGGTAGTTTAATTGGTCGTTCGTCTGGGGGCTCGTCCCCTCCATTATCCTTATCTGTACTAGATCCGTGTGTATTGGGGGTACCAGAATGACCTGGTGTAGATAAGTTTCCTGAAAAAAGGGGATCATCAAATTTTACATGTATGCTTATTCCTGATGTGAAAATACCACCCAAAATCGAAAATCAGAAGGCCTTATAACCACTTTATCACAAAACTATAATTACAAACAGCTGAGTAATCCAGTCTAACTTTATTTATAAGAATATTTTACCTTGGGCAGCAGCTTTCTTTTGTTGGCGTTTCTGTTCCCGCTTCCTTTTCTTCCCAGCTTTACCATCCTCTGGCTCATCATCTCCAGAACCATCGCACTGGGTCGGAACTAAACTGACCCTGTCATTATCACAGTCTAAAGCAGCACCTTTATCATTTGTGGCCACAGAGTCTGTATCTATATTCAACTCACTGAGTTTATCGTGGAGACAGTCCAATCCTGCATTAACATCACTAACTGAATGTTCTGTTGGGTCATTAGCTTTCTCTTTATCAGCACTCTGTGTTACTTGGTGACTTGTATTCTTAAAGTCCTCCTCACTCATAGTAGTCACCTGGCCATTTTCACCTAGGATAACCACTCCCTCTGCTACTTGGCTCTGACCACCAGCGGTATACCAAGCCTTGTATTGTTCTTGATAGTACCAGTAGACCTCATTAGTGTGCTGCTCCCACAGCTCACGCCATTGTTCGTCATAGTTCTCCTCCTGCCCCTCAGAAACTCCACCCACATCCCCACCAGGCCCTGTCTGAAGATCAGCTGTCCCTACATACGATGTATTGTTACTATCACAAGGTAGAGTCTTTGTTTCTGTATTCTCAGTTTCTATCGAGGACTCATTTGAATCACCTGAGGAGGTCACTGTTACATCTTGGATCTCCACTTCTTTATCCCTTTGTTTCTCGTGTGTACTATCTACCTGTGAACCCTGTAGCTGTGAGGTGTCCTCTGTAGCATCTGTTATATAATCAGGACTAGTAGTACCAACTTCAACTTCAGTTATAGCAGGCATGGCTACATGGTCAAGCATGTCCTGGTTGATGTGATCTGGGTATTTCTCCATCCAGGAGTTCCAAACCATGAATTCTCCATTATCTGCCCAATAGGCATCCCAGGCTGCATCGACATCGGAAATGGATACTGGAGTTGTCTGTTCAATGTACTCGTCGGGTGGATCTTTTTTCTGTTTTGTCTGTTTCCTCTTTTGCTTCTGCTTCCTTGTACCTTCCTTTCCCCCTCGGTCTTGGCGATCACTTTTGATTTTACTGGTTGTGGTGTGTTTCTGTCAAAAAAAAAAAGGAAAAACACACAGGCGTCAGCAATGATTTTTTTTTTATTATATAAAAATTGTATCATAATCTAAGTGTGCATTTATTATAATTATATATATGACAGAGTTTACTAGTACATGTAACTCCCACCTAGGACCTCACTGGTCACTGTGTGTGTGGAGGTGTCCCACCTCCTGACCCCCTAGGGGTCAACCTCTCTCTCACAGTACCACACAGTGCCACACACCCCACAGGTAGCCATATTGGTTCTTGGGTCCCAAAAATATTTTTATTTGTCATGAACATCATAAGCAGGGATGGCATGAATTTGCCATTATGTTCTCAGATTTAGTGATTAGAAACCTACATTCTTGTGCTAATGGACAACAAAAATAAGTACTCAGGAAAAAAAAAATCCCGTTCTCACAAAAAGAAAAATCCACCAGGCCTCTGGACAGGAAACGAACATATTTCTAAAGAAGGCCCCATTAAATTGGGAAAGCTCTTAACTGGCAATCATATGTCAACAGCTGAGGTGACCAACTAATCAAGAAAGTAACATAAGTTTGCAAAACAATTTGTCGTTGTTGCATCATGGGTGGTGTAGTTGTTAGAATTTCATTACCTTTTTCCTATCTGCCCCAAAAGATACAGGTAGTCCCATGGCTATCATCATCTGCATCTCTTCAGTCATCTCATCCTCTATGTCCTGAATTGTGCTATTTGCTTCATCTTCATCCCTGTTTTCGAAAGCTTGAGTTTTGTCTTCTGAAGAGCATGTTATATTTTCATCATTCTTCCTGTCTCTCCAATTTTCACTATTCTTCCTGTCTCGCCAATTTCTATCAATTGTTGGTTGTTCTTCAATTTCTGGGCCAGCGATGCTTTGTTTCAAGAGGTCATAGTCTCTGCAATAATGAATAATCAAAAGTTATTTCTGTACCAATCTTTCAAACTTATACATATACCATAAAACCTCGCCTGAAATTGAATACAAAATACAATCTCTGACACTGACGGCATAGCTGATACGAACATCACTAGAGAACAGTATATGTTTGGAAACAGAAATTCAACCTCATACATGTAGTCCTAAGACTCCTATCGTCTGCATAGATTTGAGCTTTGCGCGGCATCGATTTTGCACAATTCGCAAACAGTGCTGTACTCTTTGGCGATCTGCGCCAATGGCAAAGTACGCCTAACAAAGAAATTAGGCATGGCAGTACTCCCCAGGTGGTGTGACAAACACTCTGCCTGCTGAAGCAGCCATTCCTGCCCGATTTTTCTATCTGGGAAATGTCAACTTTGCCCCCACCCTGAAGGAGAACCTACAAAGATATTTACATGATTCCAAATGCTAAGATTGCCTACAACACCTCTAATTTTAGTATCAGGCTATAATTTTGGTAAAAACAAATTATCAATGATATATATCAGAGGTTGACAAAATTAGTGATACTCCCTAACCACTATATAGGTGATGGAAAGTCATTATTTGTCTATATAAATCAGTGAAATGTTCATTGATTTGTGCATGGCAGTGTTTGTGGGAAAGTAAGGTTTAGATCAAGGTTGACCCCAAAATTTTGGCTATATCCACCTTCCTGGTCTTCAAAATTAGGAAATCATCACAGAATTTCTAAAATGAATCAATGATGTAATAATATAATATTTTTCCTACAAAGAAAACCGAACAGCATTAAAATCCATTGAGAATTCAATGATTTATGATCAATTATATTGAAGATGTCAAGTGTGCTTTTTTATCATTTTCTGTGAAAACTCCCTCTGACAGCCTGTACACAATCACCTCTTGTACAAAAACTATTAACACTGAAACATGGAGAGAAAATGTTACGCTTCCTTATAACTGATAACAGATAGCTGTAGGATCAATTTTTCATTTTCTTCGAATCTCACCAGGACCCCCCTCCTTGGGCAAATTCAGGGCCATTCTCAGTCAAAAGCCTGTTCCTGGCAGCATTATAAATTGATGGATTTGGTTATCAAAAGCATATCAAATCCTAATTAAAGCACATTATTCACACTTCTAGCATCCTACAGTATTGATAAATTTTATTTTTGTAATTTTTGACAATTTTTTTTTGACCCCCTGCCATGCCTAAAGGCATGATGATGATGATGATGATGATGGTTTGTGGGTCACTATATAATCATGCCTTCATGAATCATGGCAGTGCTATTCAAACTTACTCTATAAATGCTCGTGTGCAGTGACAGCTGATAAATTCTCGATGTCCAACATCCTGGACCTCGAGATACATCTTGATGTCTGCAAGTCGACTCCAACGATAACACATCTGAAATTATGAAAGGCCAAACACCCAAATTAAGGGGGAAGACACTTAAAACACGCTGTTACTTTATTCACCATTGGAGTGAATGGTACCTACCCATATTATCGCTCTATCACGCAGATTTACCCAAATCAAAATGGCTTCAGCGAACTTTACTCTGGGTGATATGATCGGAAATCTTAATATGCTAAGAATATATATAATCTGTTCATGACATCAATGTTTCTTAAAGATATCAAATTGAATATAACACAAATTACCGTTTTATTGTTGAGCACAGGCCGGCAATCACGCCTCAGGTTCTACTTCTGTTGTTAAACACCAGACGACTCTGCAGAAACAACTGGCACTCTTGCGGTCATCACGGAAACCATTAGTTCCGCGTCTACTGCCAGGTGGCGATACTGTACTTGCAAAGAATTTTTCGCGCTTCAGTTCTGCCTAGGTCAATGTTACCCGGCCAGGTACTGGTGGCCTGGGGAGCGGTCAGATTGTGTTCTTAAAGGCCGCTCACCTCACAGCAACAATACAACACAGGTGTAATCCCCTGCTACTCACACAGTGTTATTCCCTACTAACAGCTTACCACCTCCAGTGTGCTGGGTGGAGGACCGTGAGTTAGGTGCAGGAGGAAGTCAGCAGCAGGGAGGGAGCGTGCCTATTCATGTGTGAACAGTGGTGGGGAGCTTACAACGACTGGTTTGACGACTGGATGTGAATTTTACCTGGGTCTCCTCCCCCAGCAGCCTGTGCAGCCTACCTACCAGCAGCACCACTACCTTCCCATCCCCCATACCACCGCTCCGCTCTTCTCCCATACAAGACCTACCAAGTCCCATACCGTGGTCGGGCATGGCTGGCTGGCCACATCAGTGACGTGAGGCAATGGAACAAATGACTTGGCCTGCAGTACTATCACCATAAAGCGGTAGGCGCTTTTACAGTCCACAACAAACCCATTCCGGATTGATATATTTGTGTATTGGATACTTATCAGGGAGTCTACCACATCCCACCTTATCAGCAACCACCAATGCCCGTCATGGCTGATACGGATGATTCCAGTGGTGCCACGGGGATGGTAAAACTACCCCTTAAAGATTTTCTGGAGTGTTTCCCCCCGCCACAGAGTGGCCGTATTGTGGATGGATACGAGCCGGATTTTAACACCCATGAAGCCTTCAACCTTCCCACTGGATCTATATTAAATTTCCACCGACAGGTGAGCCCAAATGTCCCTCTTTCATTTCGCGATAGCTGGGGCGGTTCCCGCAGCGACCACTCAGTGAAAGTCACCCTGCCAATTGAGTTCCAGGGTAAATTCATACCCCTGCCTTTTGACCCTGCCTCAGGGGAGACTACTATTGACCACATTTACCCCACCGTGGAGGACCTGGTGAAAGCCTTCCCTGTTTATGTTCAGGTCAATTCCTCCTACCAGGCCCCGGAGGAGGCTGAGATAGCAGGGGTAAGTGTGATATCTTCATTAGCGTGTGGTGATCGGCTCAAGTTGATCCGTCTTGTACACAAGTATGGCAGTAAGTTACTGGAGTGTAGGCGGCTGAGTGAGACCCGCCTCCTCCTGCTGCCTATGGACTGTGCGGGACATTTCACGGCCCTACCAGACCATAACGAATACCTACTGTCTGACCTAATGAGCATGCTCCCACGACGCAGGCGCCTACAGGTATCGGACGCCACCAAGAGCACACACAAGATCCCAGGCCTGCCTGCCAACTTTAAGGGTGACCTGCTCCTTGAGGAACCTGAGGCCTTTGTAGAAGCCAGCCCCATGGACGACCCAGGCCTCATCATTGGGCTGCCCAGCAACCTCAACATCACTGTTAGCCCTGAGGACAACTCGTATGACCGTGGGCAACTGCTCAACAACTTTGCCACCAATAACCGCACCCTGTTCCCTGTGGTGGCCCGCCTGACAGATTGGGATGAGGAGACCACCATCCTTGAGAACCACTATGTGAAACCTGGCATCGAGCTAGTCATCCACGGCTGGACGAGGCAATCTAAGGTTTTGGCACAGACCCAGGAGGGCAAGCAATATGCCATCCCCCTCACCTACCAGGGCCAGTTCCGCATAATGCCTCAGCGTTTTGATGGAGTGTCCGAGCTGGAGCACTCTCACCCTGCTTACAAGGTCCGAGTGGTCGGCAAGGATGCTGGTGACACCTCTAACATTGCGGAGGGTGATGTGCTCAGGGTGAAGAGAGCAGACACTGGCAGTAGGAAGCAGCTCCATGGGGAGGTGCAATACATTAAGGTGGAGAAACTGGACAGTAATGGCAAGGTCCGAGAGATCGTTCGACTGCCCATTGGCTCTAATGCCCGCTTTGAGGAGGTTTTGGAGGACAATAAGACCATGAATTTCTGGATCCGTGACCTGGTGAGTTTTGTCACTGACCAGGAGCTGGTGGTGGAGCTGGTGAACAGCTCATTAGACCAGAAGGTCACAGAGCGTGACCTACCAGAGAAGACAAGAATCACCCTGTGTGACTTTATCATCGAGCCTGCTGTGTATGTCAGTGTGGAGACAGCTGAAGCTCCTGCCTTCCACATCCCCCTGAGGACTCTCGTCTACCTGACCTTCGTCCAGCAGCTGGAGAAGTCCTCCAGTCCCCTGCTCACCAAGCAGAATCCTCGCCTTTCCACCTTGGACCGCTGCGTGGAAGTACTCCCTATGGAGGTGTTCAATGCCCTTCAGCCAAGGTCTCGTGGCGAGAATGAGCTCACAATATCTGCACTCTCGGCCATGCAGCAACAACTTAACAACACCAGACCACAGCCCAATGCATGGTACAGTAGAGTTTCACCCAGTCACCCCCACAACACGCCCCAGAAGTAGCCACACCCTATTCCTCTCACCCCTACATGTATCACATTCATACCTCTAACAGGTTTACTAAAAGGGAGAACATGATATATGTAGATAGCACCAATTGTATAAAGATGCACCTTTTAACTGCATGGGTATAGTTGACACATTTGCATGCATAGTTGCCTTCTTTACCTCACACACCAGTGTATCAATGTTCCAGAATGAATAATGGGGAATCATGAATAAAACCAACCAGGCTTTATGCCAATAATTCTATTGCTTAATGTATGCCTATATAATTGATTTTCGCAAAGAACAGATCGCTGTAATATCCTTAAGCTGGAGCTGCTTTGGTCTGTACTTTGAACATTTGAAATTATGCCATATTAACCGAAATTATAGACATGTGGCTCTACTGACATTTGAATCACTGTTGCGACAAATAATTTGTCAACAGTGTTGATGACCCTTCCTTTTGCGAGAGCTCTCTTCGTTCTCTTCCATACTGGACCGACATAATGGTGTAGACTGTTTCTTCTGCTCTGTGCTTGTTTGATGTCTACACAGTGTCGTGGCATAATTTTACCCACACATTTTTCTCTTTTTGGTGGCAGGCGGTGGATACGACTAACATTGCCTTTTTTTTTGCTTTCTAACAGAACACCCTACTAACCTGTATAAACCAGATACACCAGGTAAGTATAAGTCTGTATAAACCGCGATCTTCCACGGTTAAGTTCACATATGAAAAAAATAAACTGTTTTGATTAATCATTATCATATTGGTATGGATTTCTGAAACAATGAAAGTTTGAAATTTGCTGTCGTGCCTGGTTTACTTGGAAATACATGTGGCAACTTCAAGATGTGTGTCATTTCTATTTTTGGTTCAACATGTTGGAGACGCCTTGATGCTTACAGACGGGTTAATGTACCAGTTGGGAGGGGAAGGGGGCAATGAGGACACTCTGTGAGGATAACTGAACATTGCGTTGGCCATATACCAGTTGGTCTCCTGGCATGGGGCATATTGCCAAATGAGGGACAATATTTGTGGTTGGGATTAAGGGGAAGGGTGGTCATACCATTTACACTATATCCAGGTGCTCTCTCCAGAACAGGGTGTGGGATATGTGGGACCATGGTGCCCAGCTATACACACACCTCCTAATTCTACATACCAACGGAAAAACTCTGTGTGCCCAAAGGTGCCACAAATACACCACAAAAACTGCCATGAATATATCAGTGCTTCCCCTGAATATAACTTGCATTGCTTCAATGTTCCAACTCTTACACTGCCAGTTTTGTTTGTTTGCAGTACATAAAGAAGGCAAACTTTGCATGCAAATTTGTACAGTCTATAGTCGTACACTAGAAAGGGATACCTCTAAATTGGTATAAGACGAACAGTGTCTTGATTGGGATTCCATACATTAACATACCTACCCCCAAGGTAATATACTTAACCCCTCTCCCACATTTAGCCAGATGTTCCTTTCGTTCATTTCATCATTTACATACTGATCAAATTCAATCCAGACCAATTTTAAATAGAGAGAGGATGATTCCCATTCTATTCATGCTGGACATATACTTATTCTCAATATATAGAGGTGCTTTTTGGGGGATAGTGCTTTTTGGGGAAATTAACCTAAAACATGAGGGTGCACAGTTAAAGTTGTTAACACCCATGGAAGAAGCCCCATGGAAGAAGCCCCCCCCCCGGCCCCACCGATACTCACAGAATGTACATTAATAAGTAGATCTAATCAACTGGAGTATCCTATCCCAAACTTACAAATATGAGAACCATAACTTCGCCATGAGATTCCAAGAGACACTGACACTGATAGACAGAGCACATGGTAGTGAGGCAATCCAATTATCTGACGGAATCAAAGGCATTTTGAACCTCCCCTCATGAAAGAAAGGGAATTTACCTGGACCAAAGATCTGTATGCCGCAGAGAACTATTACAATCATGGTGTACCACGGACGGCACTGCATTGTATTGACTAAAATATTTTAGTTGTTGCTTCTGATTAGTTGAAGAATATGGCATTATAGACTTACAAACGACCCATATATTCATAAGTGGTCAGTCGATATATGAATGGGCTTACCTTTCTCAATTGAACATTATTAGTGGGGAACTACTTCTTGCCAGTTAGACTATTTGCAGAAAAAAAGTTGATGACTTGACACCTGCATGGCAGAAGGTATGTGTCATGACATATTCTTTAGTTTTATCATTCTAACCTCACCTAACGATGTACCAATATATCATTTTCTTTCCATTTGCGATGAATATCTTACCTTAACCATTAACTACCATATTCACATTGTGAGAAAGCAGATATGTAGTTGACTGAGACCCATTCAAATTCTAGAGGACAATCCACATAAAAGAACTGTATAGAGATGGTCTAGAGATCTATTTTAGTAGTATGGACATTGTGCAGATAGATTCACCCAACGACTTCCAATGCCAGCAGAGTTCTGGGCTACAGGATAAAAGCTATTCACGAAGTTCCCATTGAATGTACTCTACCTGGAGACTGACGTCTCGCCTCAGGGGTCTCAGAGTCGGATGGTAATTGTGCACGAGGGGGTTGAATAGATTTGAGTAAAGTAATGGGTCTAAGTTGGATGGACAAGGAGTAGGAGTGATGGAAGTAAGAGAGGGTTGGTTTTGGAGATTAAGAGATAGCAGTGGGGAAGTGTTCTGACCGGTGGTAGAGAGAGATTACACAGACTCATATGTGAATATTGTGAGAAAGGTGATGGCTACAGGAATGCCATAGTGAACATGTCTTGATTGGTCAGGAGGGTATTTCTCAAGATGGTACGACTGCACACATTCACTACGACTTGAGAACCTCAAATTTAGAGTGGGTGATGGTAGGCAATGCACTACGACTTCTCTGTACGATCAGTGCTTAATGTAGTAATTACATGGGGTTTGTTAGGGCAGTCGTGAGAGATCCCATGGGCGTGGAAAGCGGGGGGGGGGGCAGGGGGGACATTTCACCCCCCCCCACTTTTGGCCAACTCCTCAAAAGGTCAAAACTAAAAGGTCAAGCAAAGGGAGGTCAACAATTGTAGAAAACCTCCCACCCACTCTGAAACTGCTTCCCACGCCCCTGGATCCCACTACGATATGAAAGGGTCTAGTCGTATCATCTTGAGAAATGGCTTCCAGGGTAGTGAGGGGTTAGATTCCCACACGTAAGTTGAAGCTAGATGGGATCGGTAAGACTCACCTCACCAGGTGAGGACCACAAAGCTAGGTCCTGGACAAATGGGTCTTTTCATGGTTCTCTAATTCTATCAGGAAAATAAAGCTATTCATTCTAGGCTTTCATCCTAAGAAGCCCCAAAGGGCAAATTCAGAGGAAGAAAAGGGGCACTAACTATTTTTCACTTTTCCCCGTACAAGAAGTAAAATGCATGGAGCAATGAAGCAATGGCAGTCGTGTCCTCAAGTTGTCCAGGGGCCTTTTTCTGTTCTGAAAATGAAGATTCTTTATAATCTTTAGATGTTTCAAGATTATAAAACGAATTTGTTTGATCTTAAAAGAGTAGGCCTTTCTGAATGGATTCCCGTTTGACACTCTTTAGAGAATTCTAAATGGAGAAATGGTTTATACAAAACAGAAATAGATTACAAAAGATTATTTGAAATAATCTTGGACCTCAAATAATCTAGAATTATTCTTTGAGAATTTTGGTGCAATGAAATTTGTGCCAAATTGTATATAATTGATGGGGATATACCCCTGTGACATCATAAAAGGAAGGGAATTCCCTGGTCATGTGATCTTTGTAAGATTATCTTTCAGAATTCTCTAGAATCTGTAACGATTATTGTTTCCAGAATGCCTTAGAAAATAAACTACAGTAAAATATAGTTAACTACAAATTTATGATGGCTTTGAAATCTAATATCTTACAATTATTACACTATGATCATGTGATACCTCAAGATTTTCTTTTAAACGTGTTTCCATTTCCCATAGGATTCCCCATAATATACATTCAAAATCATGCTAATTTGGCTAAAAGAATTTAAAACGATTATTGTCCAGTATTCTTTAAAACACAAATAATAGTGAACTTGATAAAAGCGTAATGAATGAATACATTTTTCATTTCAGCACTTCAATGGACTTAAAACAAAACATACTTTTACCATGAACTGTTATGTCTAAGAAATATACATTTTTAAGCATTTTGATATATTTAGTCCCACCTATTTTGCTCTGACCAAAACAGCCTTAAGAAAGACTTTTAAGCCAAATGAAGATTGGTAAAGATTATCTTAGATCATACCGAAAATTCAAAGATAATCTTGAAAACCTATTTAGAAATGCCAAAAATTGTTTACCAAAAGAACATTTTGAATAATCTTTTGCACAAACGGATACATTATTATATTTCCTTGAAAACACATTTAGAAACACAAAATCAAAACAAATTCGTTTATAATTTTCTTTTTAAAAACAGAAAAAGGCCCCAGAGCAAATAATTATGCAATTGGAAGACTGAAAAGATCGATTGGAAATATTACCTCATGAAAAATACACTTCATCCTTGATTAATTGCCACTAATTGTTCTTAGCAAATAGTGGATGCTCCACTACGCAATATTTTTGTACATTCTCATGAAATGTTATTGCTATAGTGCCTAAGGTATAGGGTGTTGACATTCCTATATTGTAAACATGAGATTCAAAATTGTAAAAATGAGATTTCGAGGTCATTTCAGGGGTGATCTCTCTCCTTGTGTGCCATATTTACAAACTAACCAGGACCTGCATAGACTCTGTGATTGGGTGGGAGTTCAATATATAAACATCAACACAGCAAAATATAAATAACGAAACAGCAGATCACAGGATCTTGTACTGTAAAAATCAAACCTGTCTGATATTGAATTGCAGAGACTCATCAGTATGAAAGTCGAGATCACCTACAAACCCTTCCCCACATCAACAAATGTCTCTGTCAACATTCAATTTCCACATTGAAAGAATAACAAATATCACCATATAAGCTGTGTTTGTGTCTCCTTTCATGAGAATAGCTGCGATTCTCTGTGAAAATCACGTATTGGAGCCTCCACTAATCTTACCATGCATGTAGTTTCTTTTCTTTCAGCACAATAAGGCAATCGTCCATTAGTCAAAGTCCTCGACGGCCATTCTTAGGGATGTCATATCACCTTTATAGTATATTATTTTGAGAGGTCAATTAATCAAGTGTCCAAATGCTTCCAATTTGTCCAGGTCCGTTACTGGAGGCGACACCACTGATGGATATAACAACTATGGAGGGTTTGGAGGCCCAGTGATGCCTCACGTTGGCATGAGACCACAGTCATTCTCATCCTGTAAGTTTTTTTTTATTAAGTAATAACATCTTGAATTCGTTACACCGATCTATTTTCCAAACCAAGATAAGTTTTTCCACCCAAAATAGCATTACAGACTTCATTGAATGTCATACGTTTGCTTAGAGTGCAGTACAACAAATGCATTCAATTCAACATTTATGTCACGAACAGAAATTGGTGAATAAGCAGTGACTTTAAACTCATTATTTCAAATGTTAAAATTCAACACACAGATGACATGCTGCCACTATCATATTGTCAAAATTAGACTTGCATTATTATGAGTTCATTTTGTAAAGACCTATATACATGTAGATACTTACTCCAGCTACAGCCTCTACAAAAAGATAGTACAGTTGATCGATTTGTTTGTAAAGGAAACATATGACTAGATTTTACATGTACATCAAGGTGGGGGTGTAAGATGTAAGAGGTTATGCTAACGTCAAGGTAAAAACTGTTGATGACTTACATTTACCTGTATAAAATAATGTTACAGATGGGGCCGTACCTCACACACAGTCTGTAAGGTGTACGTACTCACCTTAAATAATGCCTCTCCTTTGTCACGTGTATCCTCAGTCACTAACCCATAGTACAGTTTACAGTTGTACTTATCTGACACCTTAAGTATAGCTTGAGCTTGGACTTAATGCATAAATTAATGTCTATTTGCATATTAAGCAGGCAGTATTTTAAGCTGCAATTTTCTGTGAAAGACAGTAAGATAAAAATCCTTCCCATACAGCATGATTACCTAATTTCACGCATACACATCATATCAGAGTTACTGTTAGATAAGACAATTCTCTGTCATCACAGTTAGATGCACCAACTACAATAAAGAGTAATATATGTCAATACAAGTGATATGCATAATTTCCTGTATCCTGGTCCAACCAGAACATTAACAAGAAAGTTATTAAAATGTAGCTCAAACATCCCTTTTGACCCCCATCAGTACCACTTGTATTGGTTATGCATATCAATAGTTAAAATAGTTATGATCTTAAACACAAAATCTTTGAACCAGTCATTCACCAAGATAGATTTTGTAGACATTATGATTTCCACAATCATAAACCTGAGTACATGGGGCACAATGTATGTCTCCATTAAGTCATCCTTCATTCTGCTAAAGAAAGGGATTTAGCTTTGAAGTTGATTTTAAGCATTGGCTTATAGACTGCTTTTACTATATACATGTATGCCAAGCCCTATGGAGCTCTACACAACAGCTTTTATACCAGCCCCTGGGGTAGATGTACCTTGAAACGCCTACAAACTTTGATGTGTCCACCCCATCCAGGGTCTGTAAAATCAGTTTCTGCCAAATCAACATCACCAAATGGTTTATTAAGTGCTCATCAACCATTTGAAAATGTTGATTTAGCATCAAACCTATTTTTATGGCTCTTTGGTGGGGTGGACGTTCCAAGGTATGTGGATGTCTCAAGGTGCATCTGACCCCACAAGGAGCTGCTACAAGATCACCCGAGAGGTTTCTATAGTAGGTACATCTGTATGTACAAATAGAGTTTATTGATCACTACACCATACAATCCTCCCTATCAGATAAAACACAGCACACATTATAGCAGAATAAAATCAGATAAGAATGGGTCAGCTATCATTCCATTCCCCAGCTCCAAAACAGCATAGACCTTCCTGGAGTATAAATTATGTGTACCCCCTTTTTCCCTGCAAGTGAGTTCAAGCCTCTCCCATACAGACCCTTAAAGGTACAACTCCATTAGTGAGACCACATTGATGTTTCTCTAGGGAGACACCATTAGAGTTTTATAATTGATAATTTATCTCAAATTAGCCATAGCTGTCCAGTGCCTTGACATGGGATAGGTTAACCATGAGGCATCCACAATCAACGTTCACCCTACCCAGGGTTTTTAAACGTACATTGTTCCTAAATCAACATTACCATGTGGTTGATTCAATGCCTATCAACCATTTGGCAATGTTATTTCAGCACATAACCCATTCTGTGGCCCTTTTATAGGGCCCATGTCTCAAGGTTATGTGGACTTCGCAGGGTTAATCTACCCTATTGTACTGAAAAAAATAAACGGTATGTTTCTGTAGTATATACATGTAGTCCCCCTCATTGCATGTATGTAAATGTTGATTTATCAATTATGACTAGTTATAAAGTAAAATATTCAACAAAATATCTCGACATAATAATATAGCCAAGAAGATATTGATCCTGTTCATTTCATCTCCAGCTGACAAATCGAGGAGCTTTACGGCGAGGTTAAAGGATAAATTCAGAAAGCACAAATCAACTGAAAACCTACACAAGGCATCGCAACAAGGTAAGGCATTCCCTTTTTCTATCAACACAATACATATGTGCTCATAGAACAATGTATGTTAACTCTTGCTTGAGGGGACAGATATGAAATGATTATCTTGACCAAAGCATAAGTTGTTGTGGGGGATTTTATCATGATATATAATTTGAAGTGTAGGAAATGTGTTGCTAGCAAAGAGACAATGCGCTGATGAGATGGTATTATGTGAACAGAATGAGCTTGATTGCAAAAGAAAACGTCATCTGCTGTATATATGTATGTGACTGCTGTCTATTTTATCCGAATAAATGAGAGCATTTGACCATGTATAATTGACAGTCTCCCCTTTCATGTAATCTACCCTGGCTATGGTTCTTTATAACTTGTGTACAACAGACTGTGATAGCAGGGCACATGGTCAGGTACTATAGCCATTGGTGTTCCACAAGGCTCATCCTTCAGCCTGGTTGAAATATCATTTTATATATATATATATATATATATATATATATATATATATATATATATATATTGGTAGGGCCAGGTCAAAGGCAAGCCTCATTCAGGTAACTACACACTGCAGCCCCATTGCACCACCCCTTCAGGTATAAAAGGATACCACCAATGTGAACACATAGTTATATCTAGGCCTACACATGGAGACCATTCATTTTACATTTCACACTGCAACAGCAGTAATTCCTAAAGAGTGTAAATATAGGCATAGACCTCCTGGTGTCAACTCTAGGCTAGTCATATTACACCATGCATCGCTTATTTGGAACCTGTAGAGTGGAAAAACTGGGTGACCGATAACGAGCATAGCTACTGTCATCGATCGAAGGGCTTGTCATTCCATGCAATTGTCACCTAAAGCTATATACAGCATATAATTATATTGTTGGGTAAGGTCATACACTTTGGGGAGAACTAAGTTCGATGATGCAACTGTATATGACATACATGTAAGGCATCGTGAATAAACATCTGCCTTAGTTATCTGCAAGCACTTGAAGCACTTGAAGCTGGAACAACATGAACCAACCTTTTCGTTGTTTTCAAAAATACTTTCCCTTTTGTTAATATGGCATGTTTATGTGTGGAGGTCGGCTCTTTATTTCAACTGTAAATGCATATGATATGACTTGGATGACATGCATTTGTACCTACTTGTGCAAGTGAATTTAGGTGTATGGTATCATCAGACAAGGAGTATAATAGTTAAACTGATTATGATACTGTCTATGAGTTATGCATCATTTATACTATTAACATTGTCTTGCAAAATGGCTTATGTACTAGGTACTACAGTGCATTACATGACTGTAATGTTCGTGTCAAGACTGTTTCTGGAACAGGCGTGACTATGAATCCGGTTTCTTTGCCAAAGCCACTTTTGTTAGATTTAATGAGCGTACTCTACATTATACTAGAAATTGGTGCACAAACTAGGCATTGGATCACGAGGGACTATGTCGTATGTTATTAAAAGTTCACCAAATGTAGGATGTTTTAAGCTCAGAAAGGAAAGGTACCAGATGGCTGGTGTCTATAGCTTATCTCTTTCTTGCAGCTGCACACATAGCCAGGCCTCAGGCAGTTTTTCTAGGTATAACTTGGTCATGGATGGACTGGTGTGAGTGAGTGAGTGAGTGAGTAATAGATGTTTAATGCCATTTCGACAGCTAAGGTCATATTCATGGCGAGAAAGACATTACACAATTTCACAGAGGAATGTGTCGGTGCCCGCGCATATGTGCACCACACACATCTGAGGGGATAGGAAAGAGGAGATATAGACCCTTTTAAGTGGGCTAGGGAAGCCCGGACTGGTGTAATTACACACATATATATATATATATATATATATATATATATATATATATATATATATATATATATATATATATATATATAGCCTTACTGCTGTTGACATGGACTTTTCAAATATATTCTCCCGCTCAACCTAATCTCAAAGTTATCTATGGAATATCACAATTTCTGTAGATGATCCTTGTGAAATGGGCCACTATGATTGTCTGACATTTAGGAAATTATAGGTGTGTGATCTCCAGTCAATAGAGCAGTGGGGTCAGACTTTTCATCTAGGTGTAAAGTTCGGATGAAAAATCGAAGTCCCAGTTTAGTATGCCATGGCTACATACAATTTACCAATAGCACACATATATTCAATGAATAGGGCCAACCCATTTATACAAAAATGTTACAGTATATAGATAAGTATAATTGTAAGAGGGTCGATCTGTTAAAAAGCAACCTGTCACGACAAATATAAATCTAGGTTAGAAGCACATTTATAGAACAGGAGAAAAAGTTGAACATAAAAGAAAACTCAACTTACGTCTGAAAAGACTTGCGACAGAATGTAGACTACAATGAGAGCAAACCAAACAGAGTCCCTGCGTCTCCTGCCAATATCTATTGTGAAAAGGATGATGTGGGCGGCAGAGTATTAGAAAAAATGGTATCCAGGGCAGGATGGGGTGGGCCAGTACTGTACTGGTAGAGTTGCCAGACAGGTATATAAGTACAAGGTGGTTTCACCCTAACAGATCACATGGTGCAGGTATCCTAGGAGTAAACAGACCAATGACAGAATCATTAATGCATAGAAGGTCCAGGTTAAAGGTCCTCACCACAGAGTACAAGGGTGATATTAATGGGATTCCCTGTACTTAAGAGTTTACCTAACTTTTTTACCCTAGAATTTAGCCAAAATTAGGGGCTAAATGAGGGGCGCCCCCCCCCCCCCCCCTTTTCAAAATCCTTGATCCGACCCTGCACCTGGTTGACCCAATGGCCATCACCCTAACTGTGATCCTTAACACCAGCTCCGACCTTTATACAGGGACATATGGGGCATATTAAAGGTAATGGCTGCTGATAACAGTGGAGATGGGACAGACCTCTCATTACCAACGTTTTAGTCCACTGCATTTGTAAGTTAGGTTCAGGGAATATAGTTGGGGTCAGATCAGGTGGGATGGGGTATAGATACCTGACCTGATTATTGGCATGATATATAGGTGTGATGATTTGGTTGACTTGTGTTACCCCATTGTTGGAGGAGTGAGGGGACTGGAGCACAGATAAACAGGTGGATAGTGTGTCCAGTGATTTCCTTGTCAGTCTCTCCCCTGGCAGCCCCTTAGAAACCTGAATAATAGTAGTCTGACACACGTGCATGACAAGTTAGCCCTAACCCATTTCCCTAAGTACATTCTGGTAACTAACACTGACAGGTATCACACTAACTATACAGGAAGGACTTCCTTGCCACAGAAATCAGACAATAATAGCAGCTGCCATAAAAACACAGCATGTATACTTTATAGGTATTTGGCAACACCAGCACATGTATACCCTGCTTATAGTCTGCTATTGAATGGTGCCATCTGATTTTATAACTGTAAACTGGTCTACCTCTCTCCCATTCCCACTTGGCCTGGGGTCACAATTAAAACACCATTTGCAGTAGTACCTCCCATGTGCTGATTTGATGAGTAGGGCCGGCAGGTGTGTACCGGGGCTTGACCGGTATACACCTGTGCCAGAACCCCACTGGAGCATTACCTGCTCTTAATAACATGGCAGAGCCAGGTACAACCAGTATTTAATGACAGTCAAACATGAATGTTTAGTTCTATCTTGGACACTTGTTCTTTTAATGTAGTTGTCATTAAACATCACAGGCAATATAGCAATTATGGTTGTACATTCATGGTAGGAAGACGACATACATAGAAATTACCTGAGATGTAAACAGATACCAATGGCGAGGGAACAAAGTGTTGAATTCTAGTCTCATCAACGTTGATCCAATTTTCAGCCAGCTATATACGTCAATATATATGTTTGGGGAATTGTTGGCAATTGGTTGAAAACATGTGTTTTATTACACGAGTTGTTGGCAATTGCTTTTGGGTGTTGTAATGTGACTAGTATTACAATTTTATGCTACAGTAGACTTGTAAAACACTGTTTGGACAGTCCTGGAAAATAGTTGAAGATTAAGGCTGCATGTACTAAACATTGTGACTTGAATAGCTGTAGTTTGTCAGCACACTATATTGTTGTTGCCAATACTTGCCCAATGGGATGAATAGTAAAGCTGTGTGGATGTCTTTTGCAATGTGAGTCCATCCCTAACCTAATTTAAGACAGACCTATACCAATGAAATGATATGCAACAGTGGATTCAATGTTGCTCTTACTTTGGAGTTCTGATGGTAGTTCTGCATGGGATTAACATTTCCAATGATTCTGTTGGTTACTCTTCATATCAAAGCACAACTCCATACAAACTCGAAAAGCCTTAGCACTCGTAGTTTTCTCGTGTAGTCATAGACACTTGGGAAATGCCCTCCAGACCTGTTAGGTTGCTTTGGTTTAATGCTTGTCCGTTGGCACTTTTTGGTACTATTAATGATGGATCAAAACATTGTGAAAATGAAAGTATTCTCTTGAACCACTAAAACCCATACATCTACTAATGGTGACAGTCCTGCTTGCCAGGATGATTGTCTACTGATCTGGAGGCTAATCCTACCATCAGTCCCCCAGCGAAGGTAGGAATTTCCAGCCATATTGACTTATATGATGGTGGGATGTGACTGGCATGCATTGACACAGGCAGCACTATTGATTTTACTAGTGGTAGGCTGAGCCCTGTAAGTGGCAAGAGGCAAGAGGGCCAAAATAAATCAACAGCTGTGGAAAGACTCCTTTTCAAAAAGGGCATAAACAGTCATTCCCCTTTATCCTATGAGCTATTTATAGTATGTACTGGCTCCCCCTGAGGGAGGAAGAATGGATCACTTGATAGGGCATGTAACGCATGAGTGGCTTTTGAGTAGAGGAGTGGTAATAATACACACAGTTAGTACTGTGGCAAACCACTATCAATTTCTTTCACCCCCACAACCCTTGGTGGTAGGCTTGAAAAAGGTTTTGTATTTAACCTCCTGGTTAGGGTTAAAAACGTCCACATACCTTGAGACGACCACCCCACAAATTTGCCATTAAAAATAGATTTACCCCTGCAAAACATTGTGAAATTGTTGATGAGCCTTAAATCTAGCAGTTGGTATAATTTTGACTCAGTAGCAAACACAATGTTATGTCTTTTTTCTCAATGTATGTGAACGTCTTTGGGTTAACCTACCCTTCTATAGTTTGATTGGTGCATTGACCAAGCATGTTCGGCAGCTGTTAGTAGCCAGTAAGCAAGGCGAGATCAATAAAAAAGGGAGCACAGTAGTGAGCTTTGATCTAATATTGGCAAACCGGATGATTGTATAATAGGCAGTCAGACTGAGCGTGTTTGGAATTGAATCGTAAACTGGTAATGATGTCATGGTACATGTCATTGTCAGCCGATTTCCCAGAAGGGATTGGCTGATGGTTAGAAGCCAATGTTTTCCATGTTAGCTTTGGGTTTAGTATTAATGTGACAAGTACCTCAAGTTTGCTTACTTCGCTTTATTGGCAAGATACCTGTAATTGAATATGCCCTTTGCAAAGTGAGTTCAGCCCTAGGCCTAAACCAATTCACGGCAAGCCGTTCTTTACCAATGAGCATCTAGGTCTGTAATGGAGTGGATATAATGCTGCAGACACCTTTGAATTCTGATACCACGCTAGAACTGGCATGATTGCTGGTGATGGCGCATAGATGGGCCAAAATTCTCGTGGTAACAATAGTAGAAATGTACATATTTTGATGGATATAAGGTTGCATAGAAAAAAAATTCAAAAATTGGTTAAACACTACTGCCCCAACATTGGGCCAACATTTGATATTCCACTGCAGTTTTCTAGAACGCCATCCATTTGCAATACAATGAATGAAGAAACCATGACCTAATCTGCTTTCTACCTTCTCAGTACCGGTAGATCACATAATAATGATCGCTCATGAATTATTGTTGTTTGCCAATCATTTGAGGAAATACATGTATATGGCATACATATTCTATGCATATCTTGGTAGCATTATAGGCGTGACCTTATACAATTCAGCTGCTGAATATCACTACATATAATTTTTTCTCGATCGGTGAAAATAGTCACCCCAGGTGGTATCATCATTTCAACACCTAAGCTGCTTTGAGTGGGGGTTTTGGTGATTGCTGGTGCGTGTGTGATAAGACCTACCCCCCAACCACTCCCACACACACAGATGGCAGATGGAGGTACCACCCCATATTCAGATGACAGATGGAGGTACCACCCCATATTCCCTTAGTTGTTCACCCACATGCATCAACCGCCAGAAGAATGTGTCACTTGATGGCCTAGATCGTCCTGGTTTAGAGAGGAGAGCACAACATAAGAGATAGAAAGAGGAAGACGTCAAGGGAGGGTGGGATGAAAAAAGGGGGAGCCCTGTTCCTCACAACATACAGACACGTTTAGCACAGGGTAGGCAAATATAGAGCCAAAATAGGACAGGGCGCAAATATCGTCATTTGTGTGGCTGTCTATGAACATATGAAATTGTCAAACGCGGCCGGTGCTCTCTAGGTGTTTTTACCCCCTCCCCCGGGCTCTATAGGTATATGACATCATATAGACAGGTGTGGAGCAGAGGCAGATGGGTGAAAGGAGTATATACATATAGTACACCAAGATGCAGACAGCCCGTCACGCATCCCTAGCTGCAGGGTGTGCCCAACGTGTTCTCCTTAAAGCATCTTGTCAGATGCTCAGTATACCCATTACATGTAATGCCCCAGAATGTTACCTACCCCGCTGTGAACTCAAACTCAGCATCATTCATTACATCTGGAATTCCCTTTATCTTACTGCAGTATCAGTGTGTTGGATGGTAGTGAAGAGAAGAATAGCTATTGAGTTGTACTTGCAATGGCCCTCTATTTGGCCCCTGGTAAAGCAAGAGATCAAGCTGGACCTTTAAGAGGTTGTAAAGCTCTTCACACAGTTGTGCAAGGGTGGAATACTCATGTAATGGACTTCTACAGTACAGAGGAAATATTGTGCCTCTGACAATAGGCCCATAGCCCTAAAACTCCCTCACACATCTGAATGGATAATGGTCAATTTCCTTGTCATAATATGTGTGAGTCAAGAAGACAACCAAGATAATGACACGTCAGAGTGAAGAAAAGTGCAGGTTATGTCAATGGTAAAAATGATAAACCTCAGGAGAATAGGCCTAATCATATAATAACTCTAGATTTGAATATGGAAAATTAGGTCAAAAGTTGGGAGCGTGGCTGTGCACCGTGGGTTGTGAACCAGTCTTGGTCAATTTTTAAATGGTATAAAATCATGGAGATATAAGCACTCATTAGAGGATAATCATGTGTTTTTTTCATGTCTCTGTTAATAGAGAGGTAGTGGGTTGGGTGCTTTATCAAGGTGGGTTGCAAATTATCTGTTCACACCAAGGTGTCATGGTTACATCAAGGTGTACTTTAAAGGTATCGCCCTGCCCTGGGGGTATTTAGTCAATTGCATCATTTTCCCAGTGCATCAGATCGAAGCATAATTGAGTGGTCTCACGACATCCAGAACATAGCACAAAGGTAATCAAGAAATCTCCAGACCACCCATGGTTTTTAACCTTTACATTGTTGTGGTTCATGATCCTAACCTGTTGGGCTCAATGTTAGAGGTTAGATGGGGCCCATATGGGCTAACCATGTAAGTTGATGAAAATCGGGTACCCCAGATTAGTTCTAATACCGTTTGGGGTTAAATGGTTTCAGATATGGTTAGCCTATGTTTATTTGAAATAGGCACCAATTCACATTGTTACATAGCTTTTCTCTTATGTCATAGAGTTGGTTTTCACTCTCGTCTATATCGCCACTCTGGGGAAACCCACTCTAAATCAGCATTGACATCTAAATCAAAAATCCAGAAATCATGACCAATCGAATAATCAGTACACAACTTATGGCACAACTATATGTGCCCTAAACTATTACCAACCACTAAAAATAAAGTGTGTATGTTAGAATCTTAGATTCACTTACCCAAACAAACCCCACCCGGGGCCCAATTGGGGGATGCTGCATGGAATATGGATGCTTTTACAAGAATCATGCGACTTAGTTCTTCTGTTTTTCTTTTTGCAACATAAACAGGTCACTGGTCATTGGAATCACTGATCTTATCAGAGTAATAGGAAACTATACATGAACATATATATATGTAAATTGCGAACTTCAAAGGTTGATAATATATATAGCTGTAAGGGAGCTGAGAATGGTTGTCACCTGATGACATGAGGTGAGAAATGTACGGAGCCCCTAAAAGGACATCCATTTTCTACACATTTTTTTTTTCTAGAGTTTGTTTCCGCAAATTTTATTTTCATTTCCGCAAGTTCTATTTTCGTTTCCGCAAGTTAAATTTTCATTTCCGCAACTTTTTCTTTTTTTAGGAATGACTTTATAACTTTGGTTCTATAGGAATGTTTGAAAAATTCTTTCACCATTGGAAAGCCCTTTTATTTTCGCAACTTTTATTTTCGTTTCCGCAACTTCTGTACAAAAAAAAACTGTCCATTCCTTAAAAAAACGACCAAGTCATGGAAGTTGCGAAAACGAAAATCTAACTTGCGGAAATGAAAATAAAAGTTGCAGAAACAAAAATAAAAGTTGCGGAAACGAAAATAAAAAGTTGCAGAAACGAAAATAAAAAGTTGTGGAAACGAAAATGAAAAAAAAGGTGTAGAAAACAGATGTCCTCTCCAGGGCTCGGTAGTACGAATGGGCCCATAATGGCGTAGCTGTGGTGGGAGTGGGCTGCAAAGACGCATGTAAATAGTCTGTCATCTTCAGACGCCAACCAAGGCTTTGTTCAGAAGGCAGAGGAGAAGCAATGGTACTTGAAGTGACGACAGGAGGACTGGCTGGGTTGTTATGAGAAAAAAAATGCTTCTTGGGTGGGACACCCATTGTCGCCACCCATGATCCATAAACAGCCAAGGTATGCTAGTGTCATCATTTCACCCTCCTGTCCTATAGGTGTCGACGTATCCAGGCTGCAATATAAATGGGGCCTCCTTGCATCCCCATTTCCTCTTCCTGTATGAACCCCTTATGGCTTAACCCTCGGCCAGATCTGGGTAAGGTAAATATAACCCTTACCAGGGATGCCTCACATTAAAGTGGCCCAACGTTTTGGAAAAGAAAAATGCCACGATTGCTCGCAATCCCTTCGCATGTCCTTAGAACAAAACATTGTGTGAAAAACAGTTACAGCGGTTTATTGAATAACTGCTTAAATTGGTCAATGGACGAGTTTGAACACCGTTTGGGAACTTTCTTTTCACAAGAGTAAACGACAATATTGGTGAGTAGGCTGTGATTTTAATCACGGGCAGAGATCCAGGCCAATATTCAATGGTGTGTGTACGCCAATTCCCTAACTATAAATTTGGCGGCTGTGAGCCCTGTCCTCACTTACGATTGCCACCAGGGTGGGATGTTTCACACTTCACATACCCCCACGTATCCTCCTTGAGGGCAGGTCGGAGAAAGGGGAGGAGGGTGATCTTGATCTCCAGGAAGTCACTGACCCATGCGACTCATCTGCCTGCACCCTTTAGCCTATAGATCCTTCCCTGTCCACTGCATCTCTGCCTCAGCCCAACAGGCACGCTCTGCAAGCACTCCTTTGGTCCGCACCACAAGGAGGGAATTTATCGACGTGCCCCCTAGGTCTCCAGTGTGTGTTGAGAAAGAAACCAGGGACGAGTCACCTGGCAGGCATAGCTCTACCCTTCCCCACCCACCCCGTTGGAAAATAAATAGATTGTTGTTAGCCTGTTGTTACAGGGGTTGTATGGTGTTGTATGCTGTGTGGTCATGTTTCATGTGACAGTTTTATGTGTTTTTGACATGAATTGTGGACTTATCTGGACACGCAGATGAAATATATATTTTTAAACTTGACTTTCAACTGTTTAATGTGGATGGATGCACATCTATGTACATTTAACTAACCTATGAGTTAACCCTTTAGGCTCCAGAGATTTCACCTTTTTCTTTCCTTCTTTTTTCTCCTGAAAAGTGGGCTTGAAAGCAGGACTTTTGCATAACCCATATGTCAGATTGGAAATTTCCAGTGGGCACAGGAGATTGACTCCATAATAAACAGGTTGATTTGTAACCAACCTGTTTTTCTATCACCTTTTTCAATTCTGCCAACCATCGCCTATTTCAACATATATGATCAGTGGTCAAGATTGAAACAGTGTTCTCAGTTCACCCATTAAGTCAACACTTTCACAGCGATGGGAGGGTGTATATAACTGTCCTTGAATTTCCTGGGCAGAGGTAACAGGAGAAAAGAGGTGGAGGACGCCTGTTGACCTGTGTACCTGTGTCAAGTCTGGGGGATGGTGATATTAACCCCCTACCCCTCAGTGCTCACACATAGATGGAGGGCACAGGGAGAGTGTTAAATTTTGTGGCCTACCCTAATATAACCGTTAATCCAATCTACCACCAGCTCTCAACCTGCATGCCTACATTACTAGACAGATTGGCGACACAAGTCTTCTGATAGCCTGATATAATTGTACATATCAGTGCCACTGTGTCCTCCTAAGTGGGGACATATATTATGTAGCTTTGATCGCAAAGATGTAGTGTAATTATCGCAATTATTACAGAGTGTTATACCAGTAGAAATTATCCCTGTAAATTCCTATATGGATATATAGCTGTGTGGGGTAATGCAAGGGAAACAGGCCGGAAAGAATCTATGTGTTTGTACCAAGTCTTCCTCGATCCCCTCTGGACAGAGGCAATGAGTTTTTATTTTTTGTCATACAAACGCCCACTGCTTGTCGTATATACTTTACCACAAACTACTTGCAATCATGTGAGATTACTCCTTGGTAAACCAAGGGTAAATAGGTTTTTCTTCATGGTACAGACTCATCAAATGTGTGTCTTCGGGGATATGATAAAAAGTCACATGTATAGACTTTTGTCCCCAGGTTTCTTTGCTTCCCCTCGTGGCTATTTGAATCGTTAATCAGAGCATAACATTCTTTAATATGTATCAACAGATTACATGCCTAGTCTCCAGTTCATGATAATCAGTATCGTCAAGGGTCAGTGTTTTACTTTTAATCTTCATTGAAAGGCGTGCCCACCTTTATACTGGTACCAAGCAGGGAGAGAACATAAAAAACGGGTCCAACAGATCTAGTCAGAACAAGCTTGGCTTAGTCTAAATCTAACTCTAAGACAAGGTCAACACTCGGACCTGGGACACACAGACTCTGTTTGTTCTTGGTTTGTAGAAGCCCAAACCAAATAAACACGTCTTCTTGGAGGTTTCATTTTATGTAGTTTCTATGAACCAAGTGCTGAGGTACAGGTTGCTTTTGTCCAAATATCAGATTCAGTCATATTTTGAGGCTTCTCCTTGGTTAGGGTATTCAGGTGGATGTGCATCTTTTTTATTCCCTGCCTCATAGAAATTCCTTGAGAAAGTCTAAAAAAACGTTTTTAAGGTAGGCACCTTTTAGGGTCCAAAGATATACCTCCCAAAGTCAATTATGTGTCAGACGAGGGCCATTTGTAAGATTGAAATAGGGAGACCCTATGTCTAAAAAAACCTCTTACGAAACTCCTGCATTCCCTGTGAATTATAACAGTAATGATATTCATTATCGTTTACAATAAGGTCAAATGAAACTTTACTTTCCCCTCCATACATAATGAGTTACAATGGGCCTATACCATTAGGAATTCCTCATATTCGAGGATTTAGGGCCATTGCAAAATGTATTTGTAATTTAGGGAGCTATTATGGGTCCCATGTTTCAAATGGTTTTAAGACATGGAGACCATTTAATACATAAGTACCTGACCTCATTCCCAAATGACCAAAAAGACGATTTTGACCGAAAGGGACCTCACAATTCTTGTCACAGGCTTAGGCATTAATCCGAAAGACTTCTTCCAACATATTCTATTTTAGTAGTGGGTTTTGGCTTGCTCTAAATGGATCATGTTTGTAAGCAGCTGGCTGAGGATCAAGATCCTTTTGTAGCTGAGATCTTCCTAAACTTGGCAGCTTTCCAATAGTCTATAAGAGGCTGCATATGCTCCAGGGAAATAGCAGTCCTAGAGGCTTAGACTTGTCTGACAGGTCAATATAACATGGCTTAAAGGTGGGGCTTGAGGGAAGGCCATCACCCACCATCCATAAGTTGTAGAATTACATGTATTATGTCTCTGACCCCTCTCCAAAACTGGGCATCAGAGGTGAGACATTCCTCACAAGGACGTCGTTTGTGCCATAGGAAATAAGGATGTTCTCTAGACTCCTTACAAACACCCAGACCAGTATGAGGTCTGAATGACTTATTAATATCCCCAAACACCCAGATCTATCATAATAAAAGATCATTTGTCATCTGTCTACATCTTGCATGGGATCAGGACTTGTGTCGCCTCAGCTAGTCCATTTCAATCCTTACACCTGTAATCAAGCTGCCGACCTGACTAACCTTTAAGAAGCTGTTTGTCGTTCACCTGCCCACATCCTCCCGCCCACTCCCTGCATCCACCTGTGGGCAGAGCGCCATAAGACAGGTATGCAATGGTAGGGTACTGCCACGCGTTGGTACTTCATGTCATGCATGGACATGGATGAATTTAGACAAAGTTATATACCAACCCTTAAAAACTGAAGGAGCAATACTAGTATATCCCACCACACAAGTTTACTACCGTCACAGACAATAAAGCCGAGAAAGGCTACCAGCTATGTTACTAGTAGGAACGCTGATGTCTCTACTCATGAAAGCCGTATTTACATGCCTTCTCCAATTACCATTGGTATGCCTCTGCATACTTATCATTCACTTGACATATTTATCTTCACCTTATTTATCTTCATGAGTTCGGACACGCCTATTACTGAGAGTTTTAGCTTCTTGTTGAAGGGTGTAAATACACAATGTTGACCAGTGGACATGACATTCCCCATTGCTATATATACTAACCCCTGAAGGCCAAGCTGAGCAGGTAGAAAAAGTAAATCTGAAAGGGTTGAGTTTTAGACAACCGTTATGGGAGTTCACAGTCATATCATTACAAAAATATCCAGCAATTGCTTGGAAAGTCGTGATGAACATAAAAAATTGGACTCACACTTGGATATGATCTGATGTAAGTTCTACTTTATCCTTTGGTCCAAAACCAACCTATAGATGGTAACCTCATGCCCCCATGCTCAGCCTTGACCCCATGTTGGTCCAATACGGACTCAGCAGTTCTTTGTCAAGGAACCCAATATCTACATCACTCCATCACTAATATTATGTGTATCAGATAATATTTTGTCATAACTAAAGATAGGTAGAAATGAAGATAACCCTTAAGATAGCTCTGTGGATATTTTCAAAATATCATTTCTATAGATGCTGTCATTATTTGTCAAGCATTTGCAATAACATCCTTGAAAAGATAGGTCAGAGAAAACTATTCTCAAGATATCTTTAGATTTTCAAAGATACCTTTAGTTTCCTTTGGAAATGGCATTGACTTATCTTTACCATCTGAAGTTATCTTCACTGTCTGTGCAAAAGACCACTGGTAGCCCACCTGAACTTAGGTTTTACAGATATCTGCTGACATGGCACCTAAAATGCCGGCCCAATATTGGCACAACATATCTTTTCAAACACACATAACTGGCATTTTCTCAATCATGCTGAATGGCAGTAGCCTATCGAGAAATGTAAGGTCAAACCAGAGATATGGAATAATACAGCCATAATGCTTACAATGGCCGAATTACATCCTAGCTGTTTGGCACATTGGTGGCCTCAAATTAGTATTCACAATCTAGTTTTTCTATATCATTCAAATCAATAACACAGTCAACAAGTGTTGGCTTTCAAAACCTAGTGGCAATGGTAGGCACCTACAGATTACTACATATACATGTAAGGTTGGATAAGTGCACTAGGAAGTGAGAACCCTAAATTGGGGGTTGGTTATAAAGATTTCAAGGGGACCACCTGCAGATCATGGTCTACAGCCTTAAGCCATGGAGGGTTCTGTTGCCCATATAACTTGTAAGGTAGCCCAATATGAGTGTAGGCATGGGTATTACTGGCATGGTGGTATCACTGGCACCCTATCATAGTGCAGCGGATATACAAATGAGGTTGTAGGTATTTTTCAACATTGATTCCATTCTTGGGACCTTCATCTCTTACCCCACAGGAACAATGATGAGTAAATCAGGTTTATGAGGTATGGTACTTTCCTTTACCTAAGGATTTCATCTGTCTACCAGGACAATTTTTTCGAATTTGATATTAAAAATGGCTGACTTGAAAGGGGATGCCAGTAATACCATCGGATCTGTGCAGATGTTGGTAGTAAGTGGCACCCAAAATGGAAAATGTTACATGTTTTCCCTTACAAATCATTATTCTGTAATTACATGATAGACAAGATTGTCATCATATATGTCTGTGTTATGCTCTAGATATAGAGAATATAAAAAAAATTAGCTGATTTGTGTAATATTAAATGCCTGTGAACCTAAATGCCTCTCATGATTTAGACTGTGTTTCATGTGTATGCCGATTACTCAACTTCCAAGGGTACTATCTCAACTATGATTGGTCTTTGCTATCTGCTGAGAGTGCCCCTGTGTCAGGCTATAGTAATACAAATCAGGTTACAGAGAAAGAAGCCTGTCAGACCTATCGTTAATACAATAGTGTTTCTTAAAGGGTTAACTGGCATAAAAATTGTGATTTTCCTGCCTATATTGATTATAGTGCTGGACCAGGAATAACATTTTTAACTGGAGATTACAACATGTTCATATAACACCTTGTGACCATTTTGCACATTGGTCAACAAATTTAATATTGCTAGATCAGACTAGTAATCAAGTTTTAGATAACAGGATGCAACTTGATATCAAATAAGACGACAAGATGCATTTTAGATCCTCTTGCAGGTACAAATGACATTGGTTTGTGAGAAAATGGTGTTATACCTGTAGCAGGTAAAAATGTGGGTGGCACCCATGCCAGTAATACCCACAAAATCCACATGATAGACCTTTTTTGCATTTTCATTAACAACCTGTGGATAATGATGACATAATCTGCAAAAAGGGGGCTTAGTGCAGGGGGTACTAAGGCCCCTTCTCACAGCACATGTTTATTATGAGTGTAAAAGACCTTTCTTTAACCACGTGTAAAGAAAACTTTGCAAATAAGTTCATGTACAAGCCTCCAGGGGGGGGGGGGCAAAGACCCTTAAGGTAGCAGTAATACCCATAGCTACACTACACAGGTGTATACAGGTGCGTCCCATAGTGGGGTAGTGACATGAGATCCATACTAAAACCCCACCATCAGGTATTGGAACCTCCAGTTTTGACCCCCTGTCCACCCTACCTGGTCCAGTGTGACTCCCTGCCAGGGGGTCTGGCCTTTACCCAAGGTAATAACCACTAGAGAACAATAAGGTTTCCGCCACATAGGGATCTGCATTTTTCATAAACACATCTCTCATACACCATCTTGAATAGCGCTGACAGGGGGGGGGGCTTTTTCTTGGTTGATATATGGAAAACCTTAGTCCTTTACGACTCACCCTCATCTAGTTGAAAGGTACTCATTAGACACACCAGTACCTCACAGTGTATACTTATTCCTCAGGAGGTTCCCTCACATCAGAAAGGACTAATTGTAGCCCTCTTCCACCCATAACAAATAATAGGAATTATTCGAATGATGAACTCAAAGGACGGGACTCTGAATGTTAAGGAAACTGAAAGGTTTAAAAGAAAATTGAATAGATCTTGGTAATTTGGTAGGCCTCTGTAGAAAGCAAATATGATAAGCCACTCCATTTGAGAGACAAGCTGTCCATTCAGTCTTGACTTGTAAATCATTCTAACATTATGGTTAAATTGTTGCCAGTGTGTTCTCTAAACGAATATAAGGTGTCTCAAGATGTAGCACATGGCACCTCATAAAGGTAAGGACTGCTGTATCTCGTCCTTTCTACAGCCATAATAAAGGGAGGGGATATGCAGAGAACACCTGATATCATGGGTTTACTACCACCTACAGCATGTATATCTCCATACGTAGGTAGGACCCAGTCTAATTGTCACACATAGGCCCCAACAGGTATACCACTCTCCATGGGACCACCCTCTCCATGCATTACCCCTGGTTTATGTATTGAATCACTTAAGGTAGCAGTGGGGCACTATGAATGGAGAGCACTGAATGGTAGCTACATGTCTGTGTAATCTAGATACAGAGTCTAGCAATATGAATTCAGTGTGCATTTAAAAACATACAATTGGGCATGTGACTATCATCCAATAAGAATTGTGCTACATTTTGCAAACATGCCCATTCAATGGGAAACTAGAAACCTTAAGAGAGATAATTGTCGCCCCACTATGTTTTATACTTAATGTTATCCTCCTAACATACCAGTAATGTTCATAGTAGGTAACTGGTTGGCTCACAAGAATTTGTAAAGTTTCCTTGGAAGGGAATGGAGACCTAGAAAGGTATTGAACCGTTAATTATATAAGTATGGTAGTTGTCTCAAATTTGATAACAGCTACCATACTGAACAGGAGTTATCATGAATTATAGCAGGCATTTTGTCAACAGTGGGCATGAAGCCATAAACACAAACAACACATGATCAGAGGTCATCAGCGCCTTTTCCACATCACTGATGGATCAAGATCTTGTGCCGACCTGGAGGACTAGTTTGATATGTACGAACAAACAGCCATTGTTAGTTATGAGTCTGAGCAAAAATTACATTCATGAAAAAGCCCAACGACCTGGTTGGCTACCCCGTTCATCTTATAAGCTGTCTCAAGTTGTTAAAAAACTTTTAGATTTACATCCGTCTATAAAAAGGATGGCAAAGTGGGTGTGCGTGCCGATGTTCTCTAAGCAATGTTACTGGAAGGGGACTTTTTAATAGAGTGAATAGCTGGAGGTAACACAGGATGTCTCACATGGAACACGAATATTCCCTGTATGCAACTCAATCCACAACACTAATAATACTCCTTTCAGGAGACAATTAGATTCGTCTGCCATATACTAGTAGCCGTTGCTGAATAATTGTCTCTTGTTAGAATAACGATATAATAATTTCTACCCTTATTAGCGGTATGACTAATGTTTATAATTATGCAAAATGGTAATATCGGTAACAGGTCATTCCCCTATTACTATTTCCACCTTTGTTTATGTAACTACAGTTTACCCTGAGTATAATCATAACTCACCCTTTTTATAATGACCTGGCCATAAACTGATATACTACACTGAACGATTTAATGGGAAGTTGTTTTTACATCACTTCCTTTTTACAATTTCGGATAATATTACGTCTGGTAACAAAAACAAACAATAGCCAGGGGGGCATAATCTAAAAAGAAAATTCTTCTCGAGGGTGTATCCCTTTCACTCATACTCCCATTGACTGTAAATTTGAAAAAAAGGTTGGCGCTGCAATCCACCTCACACTTTGGTCATTTTGTGTATTTCAGATTTTGCTCCACTGAGTTTGCCAAAACAATCGCACCATCAGTCGCAGGAATTTCCCTTTTCACACAACGGACACAATGGCCTTAATGGTCACAATGGACACAATGGCCACAACGGAGGTATATAGACATCTTATTTGTTTATTATCATAAATTGGGCATATCTATTTAGATAGTTCGCATTTACAGTGGGTATAATATAACGATGATATGAATCCAATTAGCCTTTGATTAAATACCTAGCTAGGACAGTCTCAGAACAAAACTAAGCATTTGAATGTAGACTATTCTAGCATGTTTTAGAGCAGAGTGATATGGCGTTTAACTATAGTGATGTATTCTCTTCTAAATGTGGCAATGGATACGAGAGTCCATTAGTGTCTGCTTTTTATGTAGTTCATTTTTCTTGATAGGTTAACAGTTACTGCATTTCTGAAGGGAGAAATCATTACCTGTTTTATCCCTTTTGATCATCTGCCAACACCTTAGGAGAGACATGGCAGAGTACCTACCTTGTTTAACTTTTTATTTTGATTCAGGTCTAGGTACGAAAAATTAATCTTCATCATTCCTTTTCAGACGCTATGTCTCTGTCAAGTCAAGGGAACCTTACATATATATCACGATCGTCTTCCAGTAAGTGCTTTCAGCCTTTTACTGATTAACAACAATTTACTCTCTGTCTACAATGCTCATATATCAATAAAAACATTATGAACCATTCATATATACTTCAATATTGCCTAATAAGAAGATCTAAAATAAGTCTTTCATAAAGAATTTGAAAACAAAAGTGGGCACCTTGGAATTCAAGTCATGCATGTGCATCAATGGGTCTCAGGTCTGTCTGTAGCTGTGTCTTTTAGCACTTTAACTACTGCAAATACGCTGCTAATTGGCCTTGCAGTGTCTTTTGAGGTGAACTGTTGATGTTTGATTAAGAAGAATGATACCTAGGGGTGAGGTCCATTAAGGATTTCCCCTTTCAAAAGATCCCTTATTTTGTGCTTAAAGTGAAGGTAGTCTGAATGGACCATAAATAGTGTTCCGAAACTACCTCTGCCTTTCAGGCCATAGGGAAAGGTGGCTAGTAGAAGTCCCTATTGAAATTTCAAGATCGAATAGCACGATGGATGAGGGCGCTGAGATGATAGCGGACCCTGTGGGCCCCACATCCCTACCCATCTGTCCCCCTGAAGTGATCACCAAAGAAGGTATTCCACTAACTGCGTTGGCTTTAGCAGTTAGAGCCTTGACCCCCTCCAGTGACACCTACCATAATAATTACTGTTCTGTTGTGTTTCGCTGATTATATGTTTTTGTTTATATGTTGATAGCACTGCAGATAAATTATGTTATGGAGGGTCAGATAAACACCAATCCTCTCCATAAGTAGGTCATAATAACGTAGATTAACATATATATTGATTAAAATGTTGAGTTACAGGTTTTTAGGATGAGTTTTGTTTATGATCATATTTAACTAAAAGCTTTTTACGTTGATAATGGTTATCTAAAGAGTTTCCAGAATTCATATGCATGAGAGTCTTTTGATTTTGATGTCTTTGTAACATAACATATATGTACATATCCGGATACATAGGCTAGAAATGTCTTAATCTAAACCATAGTTAGCATCTAGCAATCGTTACTCATTTCCTTTTTGCAGAAAAGAAAAAGAGTAAAAGTAAAAAAGGTAACATGTACTGCTAAACGTCTGGTGGAATATGCATGTGAACATTTCAACTACACAGTGATTAACATTTGTCCATTGCTAAAATTGATCTTTGTTCTCGTTAACTAGGTTTCTAGTGACTTTAGCCTGAGGCTATAGCTATATGTTCGTGTAAAAGAATGTGAGCTAATTGCGTCCAAAAATGCTTCAATGCTCTAAAATACCAGTCACCGCTCTTAACTAACTGTGATCCATAGCATGTAGGCTATAAAGCCATGATAAAGTCACTATATTGAGCCAATGGTTCCATATTGAGGAACATTTTTTTCTTTGTATGATGTTTCAGGGCTAGATAAAACCCCCATTACCGTGTGGTCGATATGACAAGCAGAAACAATCTACTCTACATGCATGTTTATTCTTAAGGCAGTGTCATATCCCGAAAGTCGAGCATCCCAGAAGTTGGCCGTAATTTTCAGAATAACTTTACCCGTTTCATATTTCTACGGCGTAGGGACAGTATCATTAGGGTTGTTGTCCTTTCAAATGGAGAGGGATGTTATCATGGTTTTTAATGTTTTCAAAAAATTATTTATTTTTAATGATGTTTGTGGCCCATGAGTGATAATAGGCTTAAAACATACACTGCGCATGCGCAGCCAACTTCTGGGATGCGCCAACTTCTGGGATACGACAGCAGCCTGTTTAATCCCTAACACCAGCACCACGAATAATATTTAAGTATTCAGGCACAAAGTGATACTTTTGAGCATGTTCTAATGATTAATTTATAGTGTGGGTCCTGCATCGTCACATTTAGTAAATCCCTATAAGATTGTATCAGGGATATCAATTTTCATTCCAAACATGTAAAAATACCATATTATGGCAATGGGTCGACAAACAAATATGACTGTTCTGAGAGATACAATGTATGTCCAAAAGATAAATTAATTCATACCTCAAGTGTCTTTCTGACTACCCATTTCAGTGTTACAAACCAATGGTTTCCACTATGGTGAAAGTTCCCCAGAACCAACTGTGCACAGCAATAACCAAGGTGCGTTAGCTATTGATTTCTGTGACTCAGTGTTCTAATAAATCTATAAATTATCTTTTTTAGTTGAAACGACTTTGTGGATCTTAAGTAATTGGACCTGTGTCAGAATAAGGCCTGTCCACTTTAATGGGACCATTCTATGCAAATCTTTTCTCTACCGTTCCTAATACATGTAGTCGCTACACCTTTTTTTCTTGAAGGTCGTTGTACTGAGGATTACCGGTACTAGTCCAGAACTAACAAGTTCATCAAGAGCAATTTTCTTTTCCTACTTAATGTTAAAAACATTTAATCAGTTCCATGTATTCAATCTTCCAGTAAATGGTGTTCGACCGATGACTCCTCAGTCAAATAGCGGCCAAAGTCCAGGTATGATAACATCATATTAATGCTATCGTAATATACAATAGACATAGCGGGTATATATTATATGCTACATAAAAACTAATAGCTGAATTAATTGCTGTTTTCTTATCTGACCTAGAAAGAACAGAGTACATTTTATTATCATTCCACCTAGATATTGTCGGGAGAGATTTATCCTAGGTAACCTTTTCCACCTTTCCCTAATAAAGTGAATCATGTTTTATGCAATGCTGACATTATAGAATTCGACATCAGCTCAATAGATGAAAGATTTGGTAAGCCCAGAGAATGCTTTGATGTATATATGCACATATTGTAGGCACATAGTTTACATAGAGAAGGCAGATACACGTAGTGCTTTTGGCTTGAATGTCATATCATTCTATTGCAGCAATCACTGTAGGTTTCACATCATTCCAGATGCAGCCAGCAGCTTTGAATTATTTTTGGTTTAGCTAAACAGCGGGTATTACCTATAAGAATAATGATCATGATGTTCTTTGTAAAGCTTAGTTTTATTTTAACTGTTATCAGAATTAGATTTAAAATTATCAATGCACGATGTGATAATTTCAAATAGTTCTGATCAGTTATGTATTTTGTTATGCCAGCCAAAAATCCAAAACTGTATTTCATTGCATGTTAGTCTAAATATAAGATGGATTATAAAATAGCAGACCCTATTCCCAGCTATGACTGACTTCCTAATCAATGTAACTAAAATTATAACTAAGATTTGTATGCGTATCTCGACAACAAAAACCCCGTAGCAATCAATCAAATATAATTTGAAGTCAAAATTTGTATACAAACAGGCTGTGTTCTCTATGAAGTCGTTGTGTATCTGTCCAAAAGAATAATTATATGATGCAAAACAACCTATTCATTTCTATAGCCTAGGTGTGACACCTTTCATTTGAATCCTTTACAGAAACTGTTTCGTTCACATCAAACCAATTTATGCAACAACCACAAATGATGCAGTCTCAGATATATGGTCAGCCTACACAGCCAGGTAATAAAGCTTTACATTTTCTGCATACTCACACACTACACATCAACAGCACAATAATACTTTTTCTTTATTTCTAGCACTGCTTCCTTGATTTCGCAGCTACACCGGAAGCATAAAAGAGTCAGAATAGCATCACAATACATTTCGTACATGGTATTTGTTGTATATTATTGCAGTTCGAAGTGCCGTGTCATTTAATCTTCCATCGAGAACTAAGCATTTCTGCAACAACTATGGTAAATCATGGATACATGAAACTTTGCTTTAGATAAGGATTTTGTATTTATAATATACTCTCCATCCAAAGAATGTAAATAGTGTGGCCTGTACTTGATGTCATTTTTTCATTCCTCTGTTTGCGTTTACTCACTATTGAGGTCGGAGATTATCTGGTCTTAATCCCTGTAGATCAGGCTCCTGATCCTTGTAGATCAGACCTTCTTTTAGGTCGAATCCCATGCCGCAATCTAACTGTGGAAAGTTCTTGCAATTTGGGAACTCTTGCAGATAGGGGGACTTGCCTTTACTCCAAATTGCAAGGCTTCTAACATACCATTGCATCTTACAAATCCGACTATTGCAATTAAACTGACCCATCACCCTTGCAACGTAGATCTGTGAGCTGCGTTAAATTGCAATGCCATTCTCGTTGATATTGAATTTGCAAGCTGTTGTAGGTAATCACAGTGCAGAATGATACTGAAATTGAACTCTGTGTGTAATTTATACAAACATTTTGCATACAAATTGCAGGGTATGGGGCAAGTTTAGATTGCATAGTGGGACTTAGGTTGCAAGTTGAAGTGAACACACGTCCCTATTTGTCGATGACTTTATCCACATTTCTGTAAATTGCAAGCAAATTCTGTAAATTGCAGAAACTTTTCACTTAAGCAAGGGAAAATATCTAAATATAAAGATCTGAACCTCAGTGCAAATCTACAAGGGATTCCCTGCCATTGAAGCCCCCCATAGCCATTAGAGGTCTTGCAATATAAGGAGATAGCCCCAAATTGCAACAGATGACTAAATTGCAGAAACTTTTCAGCCAAAATTGCATTGTGGGATTCGGCCTTTTGAGTAGACATTCAGTACATACACGTCAGGCCCTCGTTACTCTAGGTAATGTGTCTTCCCTCTCCCAAATTCTCCCCAGCAGGCGGTGGGTCAAACGCCTCTAAATGCAAAGCCTTATTGGAAGCCTAACTGTCAGAGATAGGGTCGCGGCCATCCTAGCGGCATCCTCCTCCCCATCCTGTTCAACCCATTAAGGTAGTGTTAGAAGAGCGCATGCCGGGTCGGCTAGACTGCTGAGGTCCTATGCTGGCTATCATTGTAATTGGGGAACAAGGGGAGTAATTTCAACATAAGCGACGGTACTTAGCACATACCACAACTATTACATTCAATTGTAGGGTCTACTGCACCTGTACTGCAGCCTAAATATGGACGAAATATGACAATTGCATAATGTGGGAGTCAGTGCTGTAAGGAATTTTCCTTCTGTAGGATATGTATGATCTATTTATATGTAGCCTCTCGTTCTTCTTGTCCTACCGAATGAAAAAAGTTGAAATGAGTATATCAGTGCAACATGTGATATACTGAAGTAAACTTTTAATGGTTTAAATTCATATAAAAACAGTAGGTATGCAAGTACAGGTATCTAGCCCATCGAAGTGCCCAAGAAGCCTGTTACAACATTATGTTAATAAGTTAACTCAAAAATGTCATTCCTTCAGATCGACATATATATGGTATAATACCCTTTTTTTAAATCAAACTTAGTTCCCCTGCCTCATCGTCATGCGATATCTTTTATACCAAGCGTATTTGTGGGTCAGATTCCTTAACGCTATTCGGATCTATGTCACACTGAATCCTTTAGAGCAGACCAACAACAGGCCCTGATATGCAGGAGTTAGATAAGAGAGTTAAACGGTGGATCTATACAGACTTGTCTAATTATGTATCAGGTAGGCCCTGAAAGATCAATAGGTACCAGTGGGTATAGAATGTAAATGGTGGCACGGGCTACATATATAATTATTAATTTGCATATGTTTGACTCTGCCATAGGCGCTGCATGCTGCTAAAGCAGGCCATACATATCTCTGTGTAAATACAGGAATGTTACATCGGACCAAATGAATGTACGATTCCATCCATATTAGAACAATGCACCCCATATGGATATCCTATAACAGGGTATCGTCTATAACATATGGGTACAAACCTCTATGCCTGCTTGGTATTTTGAATGGCCTTTAATCATGTAAAGATGCTTCACCTGTGTACAAGAAAGGTCCCCTTGTAACAATCACCTGCAGGGTAGGATGGCACGTATGTATTGGGCCCCATGTTATCCTGACTGATGGCTCCTGTCCCTCCTGTGAGCCCTAAACCATCCACCTTTAATACCATGGATCCTCCAGGTCCTTGTATATATATCCCAAGGCCCACCAGACTACTGACAGTACATATCTGCTGCTGTCAAATACACCCTACTCCTGTTTCACAATCAGCTTTTTACAATGGCGAGGCAATATTTGAACAGAGAGAAGGCAAAGATTGCATGAGTCTGTTTGTGGAGGGTTTACGATCAAGCCCAACTGGAAACTGCAATTAGGGCAGAGGGAAGATGGTGGAGAGGACCCTAACATACATAGAAAAGACACCTTAAATAAGAGACTGCTGATGAGATTGCAATGGAGTAATTTTAGAAAGACAGAAGGTCCATGCCATGGTGCTGGCATAGTGCACACTTAAATAAACTGTTTCTCTACGCTAAGGTCGAATCCCACGTGGAGATCTACCCCTCAGAAGACTCTGCAATTTGAGAACTCTTGTACATTGTGAGCCCTGACTTCACTGAAATTGCAAGGGTTCTAACAAAGTAGTGCACATTCCAAATCCCACAGTTGCAATTAGAATGAACTCTTAGCCTTGTAATGTAGACATTATTAGAAAAGTAAGTTTTTTTTAAATTGCAATGCATTTCTCATTGATATTGAATTTTCAAGCTATTGTGGGCAAGCAGAGTGTAGAATAAGACAGAGATTGAACTCTGCGTATGAGCTCAGAATGAACAAAATTGCAAGATATGGTAAAAGATTAGATCACATAGTTGGACTTGGATTGCAAGTTAAGATGACCACATACCTATATACCTATTTGTCTGATTTTTTTCCATTTTTTCCAAAATTGCAGAAACTTCTCACTTAAGCGAGGGAAAATATCTAAATCCCTTGCAGATCTTAACTTATGTCCAGATCTGCAAGGGATTCCTTGCCATTCCTTGCCCTGTAGCCATTATAGGTCTTGCAATCCCCATGTTGCAACAGATATGACTAAATTGCAGAAACCTTTTAGCCAAAATTCCTTCGTGGGATTCATAAAATCTTGTTTTCCTTTTGAAAGATCCTTACACAGGTAATGACATGAAGGAGGACTTTAAACATACCTATATAGGTCAGCGTGATCACACAAACACCAAACCTTCATACACAATGTGGATGACCTGCAACTCACTCAATAGCCCAAAGACAGGCCATGACAATGCAAAGGAAACATCCTTAAACGCTCAGACACATACATACGCTGTTGGCAGAATGCTGACCTAAAGGCCCACCACAGACAACACTTACAAACAATGGATGGCTAATTTAGCTTGCATGTCTGGCCGAGTTAGGAACGGTTGCACAGCTACAATCCTTCTGATGCCATCAAGGCCTACAGAAAGGCGTGGCCTACAGAAAGACTCTTTTCCCTCACACCACCAATGCAGACCGTCACACCGTGTAACACTGACACCGTGCTGCAACAGGCCAACGGCCAGCAATGGTCATACACCCATGTCACTACAATATAAAGCTTACTCCAGGAAACGACTATGTTACAACCATAAATCAGGGGTGGTTGTCGTCATAGTAATTCCAATGTCAATCCTATATGAAGAGCTAATTTAGTTTTCTCCGTGTTTAAAGTTCAATACAATCTCAAAATTCCTATTTTCAAAGATAAAAGGTCAATTATAGATGTTCCAACATTAATACCCCATTGTAAGCGTTAACTGGTGGTTTCGGTCTGACCAAGTTGTCTTTCCTTTGTGTGTCAGGTCTATGTGTATCAGCCTATAGCCCACACTGTCAACATTAACCCTGAAGTTACTACTTTGCATAATGCTACTGTATTCAAGTGTTTACTCTCCTTTAGCTTTCACTCAAACATGTGAACCTCTCCTGCTATTTAATGACTTTGTCTCATCATGAACCCTTAAAACATCAGCTCCAGATAAGACATCAGTATATAAACCCCTTCATAGAATCTACATTTGGTCTAAATGATTATACACTTTACAAAGGAGAAAATGCTTATTTGGTTACAGCTTGGGAGCTTGTAATGGAAAGGCTCTAGTAAATTAACCATGTAGGTTATTTCAGTCTTTCTTTAAGAAGACAGACGTGTCTCATTAAACCTATGCCCACTGGGTAGTAGCTCTCTGTGTTTCACCTTTCCTTATCTTTGGTCTATCCCTCAGGTGCGGGCTACATGTTGATGCCTATGGCTCAACCTGCTCAAGGTAGGATTTATTACTTCCTCTATTCACCTATTTTACCTATTCTCGCATAGTGATTTATATGACAAAAGAACATTTAGGAAATAAACAGCATCAGAGAATACACTGGCAACATTACAAAATTCCTTTCCTATTGATACACATGATATTTTAAAGTGTTCACAAGCACCTGTTGTTAAAAAGATAACTGTGTAGTAATAATCATCTGCCTTAGTATTTCTTATAGAAACTGAATATGTGCTATGCCCATTTATTTGTACACAGTTAGTCCAGGCTTCATGATGGTTCCAACCATGCCTACCATGCCAGTGCCAGCTCCGACTGCTGGAGGTATATTGCACTATATTCACCTTCATGACGAGGGATATGTTATGAGCGAGGGACTAAAACCCTCACTCTCTCCTGCAATGCTGTCATTATAACATGTGAAAATGTCACATGTGGCACGTTGCATGTGTTATAGCATGACTGTGTTACAGCAAGTCATACCTTTGGACCATCTGCACCTGTTGAGGGGTTCAAGAATAAATGGGAGGTGACATAAGGGATGACATGTGCTTCTTGGTCAAAGGCAGACATGACGTTTTTGTGATTTACTAGTGTCATAGCAGCTTGTCTAATGCACGCGACACCCATACAAGATAGTCCTTGATGATGCCCATAGTAAGGGCCAAATGGGGACTTTACATTAAGGCATGTTATACACTTAAAAAAACACCCACTGAGCTACCCACACAGTTTTTAACACTTAAGAATTTAAAATATTTCTGATTCTATGCCTCTCTACTTCTGCAGTTCTATGTTAACATTAACTGTGAACCATCTTAAAAAGAAGAACGTCGGTTAGCTTCTCCATATTGTGATTGAGGCGGAATGTCCTTATTAACGGATGACCTACCTGCGGTACATCTATTAACAAATACAACCGGTTTAAACTAGGCTAAAGAGACAGATTTGTGGATCCCATCCCATCTTTCAGTCGGCCCAATAATGTACTTTAACATTTCCTACAATTACTGTATTATCTTAAATCTCTTCCACAAGACTAATCAACTAAGAAGTTCCATATCTTCACACAGGGCTTTTTTCATAAAGATTAAAAAGTAAGCTATATAAAATACTTAAAGAACCTAAGGTACTAGTATGTGTGATTCAAATGAGCTTAAATAACCAATCAAGATTAAATTGATCCCACCTAAAGCTATTTAAAAGTCTGGTAAATCCCTTTCGTCATGACCAATTCAAATTGAATCTATGGAATATTACCGTTCACGATACAGTATAATGTAACTTTTTAATATGTACAGGTGAAATTAAAGGTTCGATTTCTTTTGCATTACTCTGGTTCTATAAAGAGTTTAATTAATATATAGAGCAAAGACTAATCTCGGCCACTTTAAAGCAGTTGTTCTGCATCGACAGGCAATAATAGAAGTACGTAAAAATGGCACCCCATTCAAACTGAAGGTTCTAGTGAAAGTGCCTACAATATGAGATGTTATATATTATTTTCCTACCTTATAAGATTGTGTGATTAAGGACCCTATACCACCATGATCCCATTTCAGTACCTCCAGGCTACATGCTGGTCCCCATGGTACCAGGAATGCAGCAAGGCATATACCAGCAGCAACCATCAAATATGGTACCCCAGCACCAGCATCAAATACATGGAGCAAGTAAGTCCTAGTTTTTGACATATAATGTTAAAATATGACCTCCCCCAGATGCTGTAGTCCCTGCCACTGACTGCATGTCCTGTTAAGACCCATAGTCCACTGGGCCTCTTGGGCCAACTTTGGCCATACATTTCCTATACGAAAGTCGGCCTAAGAGGCCCAGTGGACTATGGGTATAACCCTTGTGTACTTGTGTGTCATTAGTTACCCCTATTTCATAGTGGTGATGGAAGATCATAATCACACGGCCCTGGCCCTCGGTTATTTTTCTAAATCTAGCAATGTGTTGTGGTGTGTTCTTAATAATCCAAATGTATAACACTGACTGTATTCTCTTTGTTTTGTGTTAATGTTCAGTCCCTTTGTCAGCGCTTCTCAAAGAAAAACAGTGCCATGAACAAAACCACAAAAAAAGCAAAGGGTTCCAATTGTAACAGTATCCTTATGTTAAAAGCGCCCAAACATCCAAATACTGACATTTTTTATCAATGCATGTCTAAGTCAGCCTAGTAATAACTTAATCAGACCAATGCTCACAGGAGAGGCCGGTGTTCATAACTGGTCTGTTTCTCTCCTGTAGGTGCTTCTTCATCAGAGGATGATGCCGAATCTATAGCCTACTCTGAAATCTCCAGTCGTAGCAGATCCAATCAGTGTAAGTAGTCCCCCTGAATGTATTAATACCAAAGTTGTAGACACCTTTAGTGATGGCTACCAGTTTTAGACACCCATGCTACATGCATTCAAAGACAAAGTTACTTTTTTATATAAGGAATTCTATCAATATACCAACAATATACACTATATACTCTGGGATATAATGGCATTCACAATCACGCTTTATGTTTTGTGATTGTATTGCTTTCCTGCTTGATTCCCTACCTCTGTATTTCTTGTGTATTTCACAGAAGGTTTTCAAGACTATTACTTTTTAACACCAATCAGTTATTTTACTAACACTAATGTATTTTTATAATCCCCATTAATCAGAATTATTCCCCCTATACCACTATTCATTTTTGTTTGACCATTGTCTGTGCAAGGCGCATACATGTAATCCTAGCCAAACAATGCATGCCTCTACCTTCAATTTTCTTTTTTAGGGAGTCTCTGTCCTGCGATTACATATATATATATATATATATATATATATATATATAAATATATATATAATATATATATAATATATATAATATATATATATATATATATATATATATATATATATATATATATATATACCTAGTGGGTGTAGGCGTAGGTCTTTCATATGGTTCTGAAGCTAAATATACAAAACAGATAATTTCCAAGGTACCAGGTGTAGAAAGTGTGCTGCCAGAACAATACAGTGCAGCAAATAGGAAATATTGTCAATCTCTAGTGTTGGTCTTTATCTTTTGAACAACAACTGCAGTGTTATGTCCCCAACCCATCACCCCACGTAAGTACCACGATTTATTGAACATGAAACTAGGTTTCTCTCTTGGCCTGTAAAAAGGCCATCCTCTGCTTCCTATCTGCCTCCATATGCAGCAGGCAGATCAACGACCCTTTTGTGACTGGCTCCAAGCTCTACAAACCCTCCAACTGTTAGAAAGTCTTCAGTGGAATGTGGCATGCAACCTTCTACATTGGGGCCTAATGTCAGTCTTTCATCTTGTCTGCTAGCTTTGGTCATGGGGAGTAGAGCCTTGTCAGAGTGTCATGCTTGGGGGTGCGTGTACTACACCTGGTCTTAACACTAAAAGGTGCCAACGGGGAGGTCTTCCTGTTAAAGATATCAAGTTTGTATAAATAATAAGTGCCAATGGGGAGGTCTTCCTGTTAAAGATATTAAGTTTGTATAAATAATAAGTGCCAATGGGGAGGTCTTCCTGTTAAAGATATCAAGTTTGTATAAATAGTATACTTACTGTTTATTATACTTCTGATAGGTTGGATATTCATGGCGTGGGTAATTTGCTCGACAAAACAATGAACGTGATACATTGCTGATGTTTGGATATTGCAATTGGACTGTATCTATGATTAAAGGTGCCATCTGCTTGATTTTTTTTTTCTCCAAATTTGTGTCATTTGTCCTGTGATTTTCCCTATCATTTTGAATCAGTCCATTTTCCTCAGCATTCTTTGGATCAGCTAATCAATCTTCGTTACTGCAACCCATTCCCATTTTTTAAAGCCCCGATGACACCTGAGATACACACATCCAATGCATCACTCTATTAATGTCAGAGGGAAGGAGGAGAAGGAGGTTAGATAAGATTGTAGGTATCCTGTTCATGTGGTGGTAAGAGAAGATACATGTGTATTTCAATGTGACTAATGTATCCTCACATCACAAGGCCATGAGGCGTGGCAATGAGAGTGGAGACTGAAATGTGGGTGAGGACACACAATACCTGACAATACCTGGTCGTTCCCCATCAAACATAACCTTAGGAGGAGTAGGAAGACCTAGATTTTGCTGTCACCACAGAATGCCATTGTGTCACCTGACCTACAGTCTGCCATCCCTGTACCTCCAACAAGATGATCCAGTCCCAGCGTTCTTAGCTTTAAGGGTTTGAGCTCTGGCCACCAGTTCGGTATCATGTGTTGACATCTAAGATGGTCCATTGTTGGCTGATAGGGCTACTTCCGGTAAAAGAATTAAATCAGATATGCCTATTAAATCACTAATTCGTGAAACAGGTGAACTCGATATTGGAGCAAAGTAAAACATTTACTCCCTGGCCTCTAGTATGGCCCAACTTTGATAAAACACTTAAACATCTAAAGGGAAAGTATCATGTTCTTAAATCTCTTCTGACATACTATCTAAAATTTTATTAATAGCTACCCTGTGATGTTATAAGCTATTTCATGTATCATAGCCTGGCTAAAGTGTACACTTCAAACAGAGTTTTATGTGATTACAAGTTCTTGAGTACCCTGTGTAGAAAACGGTATCGCATTAAAAAAAACAAAAAAAAAACACTGCTCCTGCTACTACTTACATCTTATTAGAAATAATTGCTAGCCTAACATCAATAATAGGACCGATGTAAGAAGGATTGAGAATAACTTCAGTACTGTGAAGACTGTTATCAAAATGTTCAGGTGAATAGGGGCCAGACATAAGTGGCCTAAACCCTCAGTTTGAACAGATGAATCCACCCCCACATCCGTTAATATCCATCATACAAGGGTCTGCAATGCATTTTCAAGATGTCACTAGTAGATAGGATGGGTGCCCTCAATATTACAGTCATCAATGCTAATTGTATTCGATTGCATTAATTATAGACCTATCTATCGGCATGATCATCATGTCCTCGTGGGACCTCCCAGGGGAGGCCACTTTAGACTGGCCATTGCACTGATTAATATTGTATACTCACCATAACCTTAAGTGTAGGATATAGTATAATAGCCTTCTAAAATGGATAGGGTTTGTTTATTGGAGCATACAGCAACCAGTCACAATGTGTAAGAAGGTGGTGATATGCATTGGCTGTACCAGCATTCTATAATACAGGCAGTGAAATGGAGTTTATTCAGCAACTGGGTAAATTCTCTAGAAGGGATCTATTCCATGGCAAAGAATCGTTCTGTTTCTAGTAGGAAAGCAGAGGCAGAATAATATTATATGCACATATAATAGTGAAGCCCTCTTATGTAGTGCAGCTCACAGCCCTCCCTGGGTCTAACAGGGCCTTAAGGGTTCCATCTCCACCCCCCCCCCCCCGCTCAGTTTACCTTGGTGCAACCAGAGTGTAGTTCGGGAGTTCTGGTATACTTGAGATATGGACAATAGGGCAAATAATACCTGACTAAACTCTCCAGTGCATGAAGAAATCTCTGGCCCAGTTCTGACTGACCCCATGTTTATAGGCCATTTATTACATGATTTCTGTGATTCTGACTGCTTTTCCTGGATATTCCCATGCACATACCTGTCGATATTGCACACCATGTTGCATGCAGCATGACTTTTGTAAGGAGGCATGTTATCCATGTAAGGAGGCATGTTATCCATGTAAGGAGGCATGTTATCCATGGATAACATGCCTCCTTACATATCCTTACATGTAATATGTTACATGTTAATATGCGTTTAATGTATGTTATGGGAACGCACGAGTGGGTTTATGGGTTAATAATCCACGAGCCCTTCGGGCTCGTGGATTATTAACCCATAAACCCACGAGTGCGTACCCATAACATGCATTAAGGCGTTTATCTCACATTTTTCTCCATTTTGTATTAATTTCTTACCTTATAACCCAAGAATTAATCCAGGAGAAGACATTTTGTAAGTGCATCCTATCCGCACGGTTTGCCAAGCCGTCGTGGCCATGTTGTCACTCTGTCCGACATAGCTCCACCTTTACACTCATTTTTCGGGTATAATCCAAGCATGTCAAGTCCCATACTTCTAGCAGCGCCAAATATACGATCTCTAGTTGGTGTTCGCCTACATTTTGTATCCATTTTCTTATAAATAAATAAGAATCCATTGATTTTCCATAACGATCCAACGCACACAGCCCGGTACACGGCCATTGCTTCTTGTTGACAGAGCGGGGAGGTGCCCGGATGTAAAAACTAGGTCAGCCACGCGTCGAGCAAGGAATGGCCGGACGGGGTGGGTCCCGAATCGTATCGATGTGGAAAATCAATGGATTCTTATTTATTTTGAAGAAAATGGAGGAATTTGGCATGGCATGTTCATATAGGATATCTAACAATGTTTTCCTGTGAATAACTCCACCAGGCTCCATTGAAATCTATGCTAACGAGGTCTGCAAACATCAGGTATGTGGGAAAAAATTTTCAAATGCTGGATATAGATTCATTTCTACCACCGGTCGGCTTGGTATAGTGGACAGCGAGCTCGCCTCCTGCCACAGCGGCTGGGGATCGATTCCCCGTTGAACCTAAACGGTTTTAACTGGAAACGTATGGAGGAGTTGACATTGTATACTTCTCCAATTTATTAACATGTCCAGGTTGAAACCAGCAGCCTCTTGAAGACGATCAAAAGGTCTGAGAGTGCGTTATGGCTGGATAAGGAACTGGGGTTATGAGCAAAAAAGCACTGTCCAGGCCCAAATCGTGAGATAAAACCTACGAAATCTTTCATTGCCAGGGTAGGGGTCGAACCTGCAGTCTCATATCCCAAATCCAACTCCCTATGCATTGCGCCACAGGGACTGACGAGTAGTGGCTGGCTAGAACCAGGTCTTGATCTGATACAAAGCCCCGGGAGGATACTCACATATAACTTCTATACATTCAAAGTGTGAAAATCCCCGGCAGTCTGGGTTGTGCCTCCCCCCAGCTTTGTCTCTACTGCTCGCATAACGGCGACGACTGCGCGCTGTCCGCTGCCATAACCGCGAGACGCGGGACACATTCAAGCCGAGCCGGGCCCGGAGGTGTGTCGCCCGGTGGTCTAGTGGTTAGCGCATTGCGCTCAGCCGCTAGAGGTAGGCGGGACGAGTCCCAGTCCGGGCGTATATTTTTTTTCGCTGTGGTACTGATCGTGTACACACACTATGGCAGGCTTCGAGTCCCTGGGAGGGGGAACAATTACACTTGGGCTGCGCCCTCATGTAATTATCCTTTGCTAACACACACTCGTCATGAATTATTCATTGATTGCTTGTTCATTACTTCTTACCTACCCATTCTGTTTAAAAAAAAGAAAACATAGCTTAATCTTTTATAAACCTCTCTCCTCCCCAGACATCGATAGAATTATGCTTGCTATTATGTCCTCTGTATCTCAGGTGAGCTTTTCCTACTACACTCTTTGTTAACTTGTTTTTACTCTAAGGACTTAACAGGTGGCTGATAAAACCTAGGTGTAAAATAACACCTGGATCACACCAAGATGATCTCCCTGGAGTGGAAAACATCTTTGAGTCTAGGGGAATGCCCTCCCTGTACCTGGGGCAGCCAAGATTTATCCTTGGGCTTGTAGTCTGATCCCTTCTGATCCGCTATTCAGCAGACTCTTGAGACTGTAAGCAGTCTATTAACGAGCCACCTGATAATATATGGAGAGAAAAAAACAATCACGTTCTACATACACATTGTGAATACCATTATCTTTGTAAACACATACGTTTTGAGCTGTTCAAGGGGAGTCAGGGGAGTCACAGGCTGTTTGTCGAAAGGTATTAATAGCCATTAACTGAAAAGGGCGTCTCTTTGACATAATTATTTGATTAGATAGATAAGCAAAACTGTTCCTGGATTTCTGCAGTAAAAATATGTGAAGTCTATTCTAGATTGATTGATTATTCCTGCCTACTTTATATGATTATCCAAAAAAATAATCTTTTTAATGAAGAAATGCTTGTAATGAACTAAGAAAAATATACTGTGGGAGACCATTGCTGGATTTTTCCCTCCAGGTGCCCAACATCAAGGTTGGATATTATACCTCAGAAAACAGTAGCAACTTAATAATAGTTACCGTGATGTTAATTGTCAAACCTACAAAAGCTTTTCCTCTGCTTGGTAAAGGTCATGTAAAAAAACTACAGGTTAACATTGCCTAGTGTTTTGTCATCAATAACCAATAATTATAATGAACGGGTATAACAGGGTACATTTATGTGTGTATTTATTGTATGCTATACGAGAGAGTGCTATAGGAGTCCTGTGCAGGGTTTATGGTAGCTAGAGTTTATGGTAGCTGTGGAATGCTGCAGACGGAGATGGATTCGACGAGATCTGGTCAGGTAGATTCTGTAGGGAGAAAGAATACGTGTGAGCCAAGTACATGGCATCTAGAAGGTGTAATGGGTTAGTGAGAGACAGGTGAGGAGTTAGTATTGTGGGAGCAGTTGAGGGAGCAACACATACTCCTGGAGTAGACGAGGATGAAGCTGTTTAGTATCTAGTATTACACTTAGCCAATGTAAGAACGGATTAAGCAGGATCTCTATGGCACCTATACCTCTCTAGAAGCACTGGATTGTTGGAACATGAACTGCTTGTGTGAATAGACTGATGTCGTTGAAGCTGTACAAACCTGAGTGGAATTGCCAAACAACTGTAACTGTGAATAACGAGTGAACAATAAATGGTGACTTGTCTCGGCGTCTTGGTGTTGGTTAAAAGAATGGGCTAGGCCAACATCATACCACTAGAGTTAGTCTTCCCAATACGTGAGTTCAGTGGAGCGAGCTGATAATAACTACCCAAGTGAGACTACATTAATATACATATAAACACAACCCACACAGCCCAATAGTTGGTGCTCTTACCAGGCCATATCCTGACCCCAGGTTATTGGCCCATGTGGACGACATTTTGTCTAATAAATGGGAGCATGTCAGTACCGACCCAGGATACCATCAAGGAATGTATAGGTGATCTTAAAAAAATGGGAACATACTCTGCCTTCATCGTCCTGTCAGAAGGGAGGGCACGCTGAGCGATCAGGTAGCACATCTAAGAACACTCTCAGCGTATCATATTCTCCCAGGACTCAGTATTTTTAACAGGGTTGAACAATGATCCAAGGTAAAGGCTCCTTTTAATGTATAGAGTGCCTGTGGGCGGGATGGGATAGGTAAAAGTGGCGGGGTGGTACAGGTGGCAGTCTAGATCATTGGGTTTGTGGACCCTTAACCATGTCTATAGGTGTAGACTACGAGGTTTAATGGGGTGGCAGGGGGCAGATGGTTCAGGAATCTAATACTGCAAACCATCTGATTAGAAATCACCTTATCTATTGCCATCAGGCTATAGTGGAGGCTCCACTACGCGATTTTTTGCTACATTCTCATGAAATGTTATTGCTTTAGTCCCTAAGTTATAGGGTGTTGACATTTCTATATTCTAAATATGAGATTCAAAATTGTAAACATGAGATTTCAGGGGTCATTTCATGGGTGATCTCTCTCCTTGTGTGCCATATTTACAAACTAACTGGCACCTGCATAGACTGGGTGGGAGTTCAATATACAGACATCAACACAGCAAAATATAAATAACAACACAGCAGTCACACAGATCGCAAGGTCTTGTACTGTAAAAATCAAACCTGTCTGATATTGAATTGCACAGACTCATCAGTGTGAAAGTCATTGTTTACATTAGGATTTAGTGAACAAAAACATCTTTTGTCAACAAAAACATGTCCTAGATCACCCACAAACCATTCCCCACATAAACAAATGGCTCTGGCAACATGCAATTTCTACTTTGAAAGAATAACAAATATCACCATATAAGCTGTGTTTGTGTCTCCTTTCAGGAGAATAGCTATGATTCTCTGCCAAAATTGCGCAGCCTCCACTTATGGTAGAACTTATCAAATTATTTTCTACACAAGGAATAAACGTGAAACACTTTAAATAATATACTGTAATAAGCGATTCACCCAGCTGAAACACTTTCTGAAACTGAGCAGGATTCTGAACAAGAAGCAGGTGTGCGTGCAGTGTTGATTTTCACGAATGGGAGGTAAAAATTACATCCTCTTCGCTGGTAGACTCAAGGTTGGTGGGATAACAACCCAGAATTAGTAAAGGCATAAATAACAAATAGAGGTTCACGAGTTGATTGTAGGGGCAGATAAGAAGCACAAGGCCGTAGGCCTAGTGTCTTCTTATCTAGCCCCTAGAATCAACGAGTGATCCTCTATTTGTTATGTATGACGTTTATACCATGGTTTGCACAATAAAATTAAATATATTTACCTTATAAAGCAATGGAAATCAATGATATGTGTTGCGAGTCGACGTAATCCGTCCTCCGCCATATTGGTTTCTCGGCGAGACGACAAGGCTGCTTGGACGCAAAGTGTTACCTCGGCGTGTGTCCTACAGGCATTTTCATAGTAGAACCGCTGGTAAGGACTGCGCGTGACAGCCAGAATACCCTTAGAGCATATGCCAATGTCACAACTTGTGTCTCGCCACGGTAAATAATCCGTGCGCTAGCAGTCAACATGACAGAGAAATTTCGCTCGATTCGATTTTTATATCTTCAATCCTTCTAAAAATACATGTCAAATCATGGCGAATTAAAGGTAGGTGCTAGAATATAATGTCTTCTTTCATCCTCTATACACATTAAGGTCTTATTGCTATAGTTCTTTTAATATCGAATTAATTCTATCATGTCAATTTGCTGTCAGATCGTCTCAATCCAAGTGTCAACATGTGTTCAATTAGCGCGTACTATTCAAACGTCATTATCCGCTCCCGGCACCGTCAAATCGTTCAAGAATGTGATAACCATGGTATAAGGTGAGATAACACTGAAAGCACCAAGGTCGTCAGACTGACGATACCCAAAACTACAACCTTAGGTACTCAGATTGAGCACCCAGGGTAGTCAACCTAATGGGTTTAGGTCAAGACACTCACCCAAGGTAGTCAAACTGATTAGATAAGGTTGTTAGAGTGACAACCTTGGTGCTGACTACCTTGGGTCCTCAATCTGAGTACCTAAAGCTGTAGATTTGGGTATCGTCAACTTGAGCACCTAAAGTCCTCAGCGGTGAAGATCTTCAGTTGAAGACTGAAGGCCTGATCATCAAACATGAGTGGCACATACCTGCCACCTTGTGAGTATGTTACATATTGTCAACAGAATGCCATAGACTCATACTGGGGAGGGGTATACTGAGGGAATTCACTACCTGTAAGGTGCTGCCCCCTGTCTATACCTCTTCCGACAACTCTAGGTCCTCAATCTGACGAGTTTAAAGATCTGCAGGGTTTTCAGTGAAGTATGTAAAAAGAGACAGCCCTGTTAAGAGTCTGTCAGCTGTCTATCCATCAGAGGCATCTAGAAGCTGTCAATTTCTCCAAGTACATCTTAAAGCACAGTGAGATTAGATATAACTCAACAGTTATCCAGATGTACTGCACACCAATCAGCTTATAGCAATGATATAATTATATCAGTTGGAGGTTCCCCTTATGTGTTTATGCCCCTTAGACAGCCTTCTTCTCACCTGTGAGCTGCTATTGCAGCACCAAAATACCCCACCTGACATAAATGGGCCCATGTTTTCACATAACCCTTCCCAGCTTCTTATACAACCCTCTGTTGCCACCGTTCTCAACCTCTCTATTACTGTGAGAAATTGAGACTTGATAGAGGATGGTTCTCGGCAGTGGCATCCTTCGCCTTAAGGGATGTCACCATGAAACGTTTGGACTCGTGTTACATTAAATAGAATGGTGTAAGGGAGGAGGGACCCAGGCAGGAGACACCCTTTCAGACTTATTGACATTGCAGCAATACAGAGTGGTCTCATTGAGTACTATGTAGAGACAGTTCCTCTTACTGTAGTAATACCTGTAGGCGTACAAGCATGTTCCTCTCACCTACATAATGTTATATATATTGGGCTACATCATAGGCATGCCCCCAACATCTATTCTATTCCCACATACTGGTACATAGAAAGTATGACCTGGATCAACTCAGATTAGGAATGAGGGCCGACCTGGAGACCACACTCCAAAATGTTCTGGTTCTATATTTTAGGACAGATATTATTCAATGAGAATGGGAGTATGAATAAGGAAGCAAAGCAGCAAATAATAAAAAGGGCAAGATATCCCAACTTAATGTTTATTTGTTGCCTGCCCCAACGATGATGTATTGACTTCTTGTGTAAGCCCTGTTGCCCATAAGAATAAACATTTTTAACTAAATTTTAGTTTGTTTTGCCCTGGTTCATATAGTCATAAAACAGTGTGATCCTTCATAAACAGAGCCCGTTGTAGCCCATATTGCATGTCATATATGCATGACGTGCATAAGGTTTATGAGGGCTACATTATTATGGTTATCCCCTCTCCTCAGTGTGCCACATGCATGTAACTAGACCACTAACTGAGTCAACACGAAGTTTAACCATTTTAATGTCCTCTGCAGGTTTGTTGATCCATTGTGTCTGAAATACTTGTGCTCTTAGCTGCAATTCATATGCCTTGTAAATCATGGTCTTCGGGGTGTTCTTCTTTTCTCCCTTAAGTGAATTTGATAAGCATTATATAGGAGAAGATATTATGTCACTTCATGCAGAGACATTGCCATAACTATTACTTAGAATGATCATGTGATATTCATATTTCCTCTGGTACACTGCAAAGGAAGAACGTTATACAAAGCAGTCAATGATTATCATTATTTTACTGATATAATAGTCATATAAATTCTATGGGATAGCTGAGGAATAACAAGCCATGCTAGAATACGCATGTATATGGAGCATTTAGTAACCTGATAGCCATACTGAACCTCATATTGCAATGCAATTTTAGGTTATTTATGTTTGGCAATGAAAAGATGCAGCAATAATTCATTATATATGTGCCTAACTAGGTAACAGATATGCCTCATTTCAAGGGTATCCATTCATAGCTAACCCATAACACCTTTTGCCTCCCAGGGTCTATTGGTAAAGAATTTTCTCTTTTCAATGTGGAGTTTTCTCTTAAATGAAACACTAGGTTGTAAATTGTCACGGTACAAGAGGTGCACACCCAATAAGTCATTTGCCTGAAGCCTCATCCGCTCCCTGGTCACTGTATTTACAGATAATAATTATGGTTATATGTGAATATATTTGTGTGGAATGTATACTAGGTGTGCACTGTTACATTGGTAACCCAAAGTCGAAATGTAGGCCAAATACCTACATTCACCTCTAGAATTTACCATCAGTCTTGCATGCCACTACGTTGAATACAGTGTTTGTGTACATCCGCTCATGCCTCCCCTATAGGCCCTTATAAATCCCCCCAGACACGCTTATATGTGCCATCTATATAGTGTGCTCATGGCTTTATATGAATGAAAGAAGGCGTCCTCTAGGGGGAGACAAAAAAACTATGAAGAAGTCACTTCTGGTGCTTTTTCTACAACTTCAAAGGCAAGTATAGGTATGACTATCGAGCGGACCAATTCATTTGGTCTCTGTGAATGGTTAAACCCCCAGGGTTGAACCTAAAGCAGGACGGCTTTACTTAATGTGAGCTCTATGGTTATTCTTCTGAGTCTCACCTACTAATTTACATGGCACCTTGAAATAGACTTGACCTGTTAAATCAAGAAATTATTTGTGGTGTTTGTCATCCACATTATATTGCTGTGGCACCTTCTGTTATGAAGGGGGCGGGTGATAGCTAGGTTGGTCCAAGATTGTACAGTCCATTAACGTTGGTCGCTACTTGTTGAAAATAAACCTACTGCACAGGTCTCTGTGCATATAGATTATACTAGTTAGAGTGTCACAATTTCTGGTAGGCACATACGTACATTTGTTCTTAATACTCATAAAGAATTTCGGGTTGTCTTGATGAAAATTAAGCATTTTGTGATGCTTTGACATTTGTGTATATTTACATCTAGATTTAATTTAGATCTTTCTGACTTTCTTTTATGGCTTATGTCTATACCCTCAAATATTCTTAATGAAATTGTGGAAGTGATTATGATGCTCAGAATATCTATGGGTATAACTAGAAACCATTTTATATTATAATTGTTGCCATTTTACCCATAATGTAATGCTCCAAATGTGAGATTTTGTTCATTTTTGGAGTAATTTTCTTTTATTTCAATAGTCTGAAACCCTAATATTTTGCATGGGACCATAATGTCAAAATTATTTTCATAAGAAAGGTATTTATGTAAGGTATTTTCTGAGAAGGTATAAACATTTTTTGATGACTTTCAATATTGTTTTCAGGCAAAATTTTCATCAGATAATGCCAAATTGGCCTCACTTCTTCCTAAAACAGCACAATTTTACCCAGAATTCCTTGCTATATGGCTAAAAATTTATTTTTGTCATTTTCTTCTATAAAACGGCTACCTACACGTGAAGTTTCATATTTCTGTGATCATTGGTTGAAATGGAGTAAAATCAAGAACATTTTCACTATTTTTTTCATTTTAGAGGGAAAAAAGTAAACACTTTATTTTTCAAAATTCTATACTTTAAAAAGTAGTCGGGGATCCCCCATTTTTCTTTTCATCATTCAATTCTATATGATGTTAGCTTTCTCTAACCCAAAAACCTTGTTCTGGCACTTTCAATGCTCCCCTGCACACTACCTCCCCCTGGCGTATCAGATATAAATTATCCATTCGTTCTTCCAGCAGGGTTAGGTTGAAGTAAGACATGTTTTCAAGGAAATTGACTTAGTAAATCACCACAGGCACAGAGTCCCTATGCATTCATATTTATAGGGGATTTATTTTGGTGGGGGAGACGGTGTATGTAGCACCTGATTGGTAGGTCAACAAATTTATTAACCTCAGGTGCCATTTAACTGAGTCAAGGCAGCTAATGTCACACCTGTGTTTGTTTCCAACTATCTGTGTTATGAACTCCATGTATAAAATGCAGAGTACCCAAAGCCAACAGGTACGCCATGAAGCTTTGAGAATGACATGCTTTTAAAGACAAGCTTTAAATTAAAAGAACCTCTCCCTCTGCCCCTGTACGATGGTGTAAGAGAAATCTCTAATGGATAATAATGTGTAGTTAGCAGTGTCAAGAGTGATAAGATATGTAAGTGATTTAATAGAGATGTGAGGAAAAAGGCAGTAAGGCAAGACAGAGTAATGAATGTTTATTGATAAAAAACAGTCCGAGATAAAAAGGATTGGTAGCGTGTTCCACGGGAATTGGTGGTGTAAGCTGTAGTGTCTGAGTCCATAATGAGATTTGGGACAGAAGGCTTGATTGCTCCAGTCAAGAGATGAAAGGGATAAAAACACCAATAGCCTGAGGGATGAATAGAAGAGATTCCATCTGAAAATGAAAGAGATAATTGGTTTAAGACCAGCAGAATCAGAGGGACTAATGATGAATAATAGGAAGAAAAATATCAAATTAAGAAATAACTACTTTACAAAGTTGAACAATAAATGGGAAATGAATACGAGCTAGTGACATCATGAGATAACTACATTTCTCGGAGCAGGCGCGTTAAGATAACAACGCTCCTCAAATAATATATTTATGGAATTCTGAGTCGGAAGCGGACAGTTGTTCAGAGGGAGCATGGAGACAACATTGAAAGTTAGGCACACATATCTGAGTTAGCAGTTAATAGCCAGATACCATTAGATCAAAGTAGTGAACAGCCTATACACATTAGGAAACAGCAGCCTTATATAAGAGGAGATCTGACATCTGGGGAATTGCATGCACATTCAACAACATACTCACCCTTCACTGCTGAGGAGATTTAGAGAGTAGATCAGACATTTGTGGCTCTGAAAAGCACTACCTGGGAATGACTAGTTTTTGGCCAAGGGATTTCATACAAGATGAAGGTAGGAATTAAGAGCAGTGATAAATACAATCGGACTACAGGCCTGGGGAAGGCCTTTCCCTCTCCCTGCAGGGAACATCCCTGTGTAGACTTAGGATCCACCGTAAGGTGGGCATCCTATAATAACTATTCAAACTTTCCATGTGAATGCACTACACTGACTAATTAGAAGTTAAAATTGGACTAAGCTTGCCTTCTGCCTTGCCTACTGTATAACATCCTGTGAACTTAGGAATCAGGAGTTGTCATCAGGATAGGGAACCTTAATATGAGAAGGAAATAGAGATTGTCATGATAAGACTTTGTCATTAATAGGACATGATCGAGTGTTGTTCATCTGAGAGATGCCGGGATATTTGTCAAACCTTTGTACTCTTTTCATGCTTGACGTGTTAGTATCCGAGGAGAGGAATCAATAAAGCCTTCAGTCAAGAGTTATCTCTCACTGGTTTTATTTGAGTAGGACTGCTGCCCGGCTTAATAGGTGTACTGGGCTGAGGTAGTGGCATACTCTACCCTTTATAGGAAGCTAGCTCAAACCCCAAAATACACTATGTTACATCTATATACAACGACCAGAAAGTAGGACTAAAACAACTTACTTCAAATAAATGGAGTAAACACACAGTACACCCCTTCCTATGAAGGCTTTTACTCTGATTGGTTTTGTTGCAATATCAGGTATCTACAACACCAAACAAAATATCATTGCTTATCAATAAACAAAAGTTCACATTACCAACTTCTTCTTTTTGCAGTGAAAGTGGCCATTCCCCAGGACGGCAATTTGTACAACTTCTCCATAAAGAAGATGGCAGAGTTTTTCCGCCAGATGCGACTGAGTGATGACACAGTTCGAGCTTGTATAAAAGACAAGATGGACGGTCGTAAGTTTTCTAAACTGAATGAGGCTGACCTGGAGAGGTATGGACTCATGCACCCACTTGTCATTCACTTCAGGCGCAGCACTTTCAAGCAACGTCCCAACTTTATGTTATAACCAGCAACTGCCTTCACAAACCCACCAACAATGAGAGTACATTTGTGGCATTCCTTAAGTTGTCTTGACAAACTCAAATAGGCTGCAGGTAACTACCATGTTGTATTCTAGCAGCAATCTTCACAAACTTAACCAGACTGCAGATAACAATTTTGTAGTCTTCCAGGAACAGTCGTGGTAAATTAAACCAGGCTGTAGAGAGTGCAAAATTTTGTTATCTACCAGAAGCAATCGTGAGAGACTAGACCATGCTGAAGAGAGCAATGGCATGGTTTTTCTGGTACCAGTCTTGACAAACTCAACCAGGTTGCAATGAATATTCAAAGTGGTGTCTTCCAGCAGCAGTCTCAACAAATGCCTGAAGATGCTGTTGTCTTCTGGTAGCACTCTTGACAAATTCAACCAGCCTGCAATGATATCTGAAGTTTTGTCTCCCAGCAGGAGCCCTGACAAATGCAAGAGGGGTTTGTTGTCTTATATTTTGACAAATGTAGCACTCAACTAGGCGGCAAGGAGTTCAATCGTTATCTTCCAGTACCAGGCTGTACATCACAGCGTTGTTGTCACCCAGAATATCCTGACAGACCCAACTATATAAAGGACGTAAAGTAGATCTGCAGAGAGACGGTTTGTTGTTAAAATGTACAAAGGACATTTTCAAAATGTAGGCAACCTGTGCTCTGCACCACATAAACTAAGAGTGACTAACTAAATGCAACTATTTTCTATCGTATTGGAAAAAGGCAACTGGTAAGAATGATGCTTAGTGCTTTCTGTCTTGTCTTGAGGTTTCATTCATAACAGAAATTGAGATGTGGCAGGTCCTCCTTGATTTATATTTCTTTACCTCCATTTAACATGGCTGTTGCCAATGGTTGAGAAAATATACTGATGTTTCATATTACTATTCTGTTGGGATGGAAACTATGGTCTGAGCAGAATACATGGATTTGACGTCACCCTTTGTATGTGAGACTGCACAACCTAAACAGGATAACCCTTGTGGTGAAAATTGCTAGAGCTTCTATGTAAGATTCCATCATCATATTATAAAGGTACATGAATATCAAATATTTGTAAATAAGACAAGAGGATATATATATTTTTTCATACATTTCTATAGAGAGCACATGTATCTTATAGTATGAGGTAACCAAAGCGTGTTCAGGAGGTTCAGCTTAGATAAGAGCCCCATATTTGTTTGGTTCTACAATTGTATTAGTAAATTATAAAATCAGTATGTGCCCCCTTATGTCTTTCAGAGCCATAATTAGAGTTATGGCTTCCTAGAATCACACCCAGATATATATTTGTACCTATATGTAATAAGATGTAGTTATGATTGATTTATGAATGTTCTAAATACCTAACTGTGATGTAGAGCAATGGTAAATGTGAATAATGAAGCCAATGTAAGTAGCTTATTGCTTATTAATTCATTATATTTGTATTCACCTACCCCCACCTAAACCTATCTAGTATCTTATCGACTTAATTACTATTCTATAACAACCTATCCTAAAATGACAATATTAGGTTAATGTACATAATTGAGATATAGTCTTTTTCTACTTTTATACACTAAAAAGACATAAACCTTATGTAACTTTACTTATACCTTACAGTTCTTCTGTTTCATTTTTTTGAATGGTTTCTATCAGGGTTGTATAGAATTAAGTTTTCAATGTTATGAATATTAGGAGTGCTATCACTATATAGAATGTGCCTGTGACAGTCCACTGGGTGCATTGGGTATCCCATTCTGGATTGACAGCCTAGGAGATGTTAGCGGCATTGAGTTCATGTATTTACTTGTCATATTGTAAGCTTCATGATACCTAATTCACAATCATCCGCCAATAATGCATTTTACATCTTCATACATTTTGATCATTTGAAAAACCATAATACATCACTCGACTGTACTTATGAATTGATAAATAGTTGCTACCCACAGCTAGAGACGCACATGATAAACTTGTATAGATTTCCATCCTTACTACTAAAATGTATTACCCACCAATATGTTACAGATTTAATCTATCGTTTTCTAAGTACATACATCATAAAAACTAAAAGAAATTATTCAGGTACATTGCTTCAATATTCAATAAGCATATGAGATAATATTAGTGACTCACATGAAAGTGTATGGCAACTTGTTGTGTATACAAAATTTATAGTGCAATAAAAAGACATGCAAATATGATACACCACTTACACATACTTTACTTTATATCAACGTGAGAGCAGGGGGAGGTAATAAATCTATTTCTCTTAATGGACAGTTTAAAGATATCCATTTGCATCAAACAAGGGGAATCACAAAAATTATTTTTGAAGCCCCCTGCCCCATCCCATCCCACCCCACCGTTAGCACAGGAATCCGAATTTCGCTTATATAGTGAAAATACAGCCCCAATTGGCACTTCCAGAATCATCACAGGCTCTTGAAAGGGGTCAGAAATATTTATCTGAGGCCTAAAGAGGGTGATAATGGGGGTGTAACCTATGCTGGGGAGGGGGTCAGCCTTCCCTAAATATCAATATTAAAAATCAGCTATTTTCAAGGTATTTGCTGACATTCAGTCTGATACTTGTACTGCCATAGCACATGAGAATGGGATCAGTTAATGCAATGTTGACCAGTTTAATGGTTACAATATATGTCTTTGGTGGTTTGAAGTTAAAACCAGACAAGGGATCTCGGGTTAGTGTAACTGGCACGTGTTTATTTCGGTGTATGGTTTACATCTACCTCGATATGAGTTGCCTAATGGAATGTTAAGCTCGGTAAGAAGTGGTCCGACTCCGTCGACAGGCAGAGCCAGACTAACGCCTTCCCCGGCCCCAGGTAGGAGCTGGAGCGAGGCGAACAGTGCTGCCACCACCCCGCAGCGACCAGGGGTCGTAAGGACCTCTAATGACTACCAGTGATGGGCGCACCGCTCGAAACGCCCTCTCGAGGAAGACGCTCACACTATATCATGATCTACGAGCCCCTACACTACCCCAACCAGAATATGGAAAGGGGTGTGCAAAAAAAACATATTAACAGTAGAACGATTTCGTTATTCTACATTAAAGGAGCTCGAAGTAATAAACAAGAGTTCGAAGTAGAACGTGATATGTTATTTGTGTGACGTCTTAGTAGTAGGAGTCGGCCACATAGAATTATTTAAGGTAAATTAAACATATTAATACACTTATAAATACCAAAGGAGAGGGATTGAGACAATTTCGAAAGAACATGTTCGAATCCGTACATAGAGTATTTAACGTATGTTATTAATGACATACCGTGTTTGTAATTATATATAGTAATATATGTTACATAACCCGAAAAGAAAATTTTTATAGTTCACGTATGAACCCTATATAATAGTTTTTTTAACACAGTTTACAGTAACTGTGTTTTTTTTTTACATTTTATATATAAATACCACTATTAACCTTGAACTATGATATGAACACGTTAGGTTGGTGCCTGAGAAGCAAGTATACATATTTCGAGTTACAGATCTCGTAGGTTTACAGCACCAATTAAATTCTTACTAGTAATAAATAGAAAAATATTTATGAAATCGAACCTAGTGGACGATGTTAGGGTTGATATTTCAATAAAGTAAATACTGTACGTTAGGTAGGAAAATAGTGGTTAACTATACAATATATAATATATATAACTTTATAGCAGCCCACTAGTGTAGTGGGTCTGCTGCACAATAGTAATATACTTTGGGGATGTCTTCGGGGTGTTCACTGCTTGTCTGCAGATCCAATCGGCGAACGATGGACTTGGCGGTGGCAAGCCGCGTCGCTGTGTGATGTGCCCTGATCAAGATTCGTCCATTGGGTTTCCTGGGTCTGCATCTGTCCGGGATCCTCGGAAGTGGGGCACAGTTCGGGTATTAGATAGTTCCCTGTAGAGAGTAGGGTCAATAACTGCAACTGTCTCCATTACCGTATCACCAGGGCAGGTTTCTGGATCGGAGTCCAGATTTTTTTAAGTTGTGGACCACTGGGGCTGAATCAGGGATTACGGCCACAGTGGTTACTCCAGGGGTGGGGTTCGGGGTTTCGGTTGGCTTGACCGTGGTAGTAGTCGGGGCAGCGATGGCAGCTTCGGGTACCCTTCGGGGTCCGGCTGGGTCTCCAGGCTCAGTGGCAGAGCGTTTCGGCGTAGACACACTCATGAACCTAAAGGATTCAATGTCCGCCTCGAGCTGTCTGGCCTCCTGAAGTTTGCACTGGAGCTTTTCGAACGCACTTTCCGGGGTGCCGTCCCAGTCTTTCATGAAGCAGCCGAACAGTGCCATGAATCGACCGTCCTGATGGTCATACTGACTTCTTAGCTCCTGAAGTTTGGTCTCATACTTCAGTTTCATGGCCTTAGGCTCGTTTTCACGTTGGAGCGAGGCCCGAAGTTGGTCCCTCGCTTGCCCCTGCATGTCCTGCGAGATCCAGGATATTTCCTGTCGCTGTATCTCGTGCAGGCATTCGAAGACACCTTCGGTCACGCCCCGAAGGTACCCGGTCGCTTGGCTAATATGTCTATCTTGCCTTAAAGACGTCGGCCTGGATATCACAGGATTCCTGTGTCCGATTCCTGATATAATCGTCGGGGTCCTCCAGTTCGAGGTTCCACTTCACCAAGTGTAGCACGTTGGTGGTTTTCATGCTCTTAACTGGAGGCGCTGGGACAGGAGTCATGTGCGAATCTGAGCCGCTCTCGTAGGCAGAGCTCGAAGTGGCAGTAGCATTCGGGGATGGGGTGGCAGTGCCGGGCCGTCGAGAGGATCCTACCACCGCCCCACTCTCGTCGATGGTGACACCTCACCCCCTTCCAGCCTTGGGTAAGGGCTGAGTGGGGTCCCTCATCACCATCTCCCTGCCTGGTTGCTTTGGATCCACCAGTCGGGCCCGTCCACAAGCGGAGGTGGTGGCAGGACTAGCCGGTGGACCCATAGGCTTCAGTTTCCCAGATGGTAGTAGGGTCTGGGATTCGGGGCCTGTTTTCTGTTGTCAGTCAGTGTGGGGAACTCGTCTGGGTTGGGTGCCTCCTTGAGCCTATGGAGCAAGGCATCATCTTCTGGGGTGCCCTGGTAGCGTAGGGTGGACTCTGAGTCACCTCTCATCCAGTCTGCGTGGGACAGGGTGGTCCGCCCCTCGAACCAGGTCTGATGATTACCAGTCGATATCCCCGCTGAGGGTCGGTAGCTACTCGAGCCTAGAGGTGAGACATGCTCCATACTCGTAGGGTCTCGAGATGCCGTACCTAAGATCGTACTAGGATCGGGGGATCTTTTCTTGTGGTCAGGTGTCGGGGCTGGCGATTGTGACTTGGATCTCGGTCGCTTGGCGTCACGAGATCGAGGGTCACTGCCAGGGTGCGGGCGTGACCTCCCGTTCCGGTCTACTGCGTCAGGGTCCTTTCTCTGCACTTTGACACGCCAGTGCATTTCTGCGGACATGTGGGAACGCACTTTTTTGAGGAAGTAGGCATCCTGCTTCCCCTTGACTGAATGACAGAATTGGTCTGTTCTCATTGTGATCGAGTGTCTCTCCTCGGAGGTCATTTGCTCCCACTTCGTCATCAAGTGCTCGTGGAGCTTCAGGGCCTTAAGTCGGGCGTCGCTGGCTTTGAGGCCATGTACCTGAGCCAAATGCTCAGCCATGCGTCCTTGCCTCATGGTTATTAGTCCCTGGCACTTTTGCTGGGCCAGACTCTCTCTTTCTCTGACTTATTGATGCAGATCTCGAAGGGGCAGGTCTCCGAGGGAAGCCACCCACACGCGATAAAATTTTGCGGGGCCGGAATCTTTCTTTAGGATTTTCATCCATTCCTCGTCATCGCTCTCGCCATCTCGATTGGTGGCGGGAGGGATCGAATAGCTGTCAGTATAGTGCTGGCAGTCCATAAAGCATTTCGCGGTGTAGTCAGGGAATCCAGTTTGGGCGTTGACCCATTTATTCAAACTGGACTCATTGGGAGCATCTTTCAGGGGTTCTTCCAAGGAGTCGATGTTCTCCAGCAGTTGCCGGCTCATTTCGGCGACCTGCTGGTCTCTGTCTCCATTTCCCTTGGGGTCCTCCTGGAGCTCTTCCTCCTCGGCTGCAGTGCTACTGACGGGATTGGGGGGTATAGGGGTGACCTTTCGAGAGGCTCTGGTTCTGGTGGACCTAACAGGAGAGGGAGAGTCCTCTTTCTTGGTGGTCTTACTGCCTCGGGTTCGACTCTGCAAGCTTCGAGACAAAGCCGAGGCTGCAGAGTCGTCACTGTCTTCGGCCTTCTCTTCCACCACCTTATTTTTGCGGCGGCTTGTCTTGGTCTTAGTTTCGGGCTTGTCTTTGGACTCTTTAACAGCCTTTTTGACCTCCCTTCTGATCTTCGTCTTGCGCTTCATCAGTTCCTTGCGCTCCTTGTCGATTTCCTCTTGTCGAGCATTAAGCTCTTCGAGGCTCATCTCTTTGGCAGTGGTTACTTTGGTGGAGTAGCAAGCTCCACACTCCATACTCAAGGCCGCGTCAGGGATCTTGCTAGCAGCGTCCCCATCGCGAGCTGTCTCGTTTGCCATTCGTTGGTCTTTCTTCTCGAGCTCGGGGTCTGCCAGCAAAGCATCTTCTTCATCCCTCACAGGAGAATTCTTCTGTGAATCCGACATGAATGCGTAGGTGCGTTCTCGGGGGGGTCCCTGTGGTAAGAGGAGTTCGGGTGAGTGGATGCTTGGCAAGCGCTCCTCGAACCCAACTAGGCCATACAGCAGCGGGTATGCTGTCTGTGACCTAATTCGGTTGTCTTCGCATATAGCATCAACAATGGCGACCAGGCCATCGCTGATGCACATAGCTTCAGCTAGTCCAAAGTAATTCTCGAACCAGATGTCGGCGACGTCGGTGCATCCTCAGCAGATTCTGGATTGCAGATCGTAAGGGATCAGCTGAGGTGGCTCGCCTTTGAGACCCAGGTATTTCGGTGGGCAATATCGATTTTTACCTGTGGCCGTCCGGATGAACCCTTTGGTCACATTCACGTATCCGATGGCTGGGGGTCGGTCGGGTAGAGTCACCCGGACTTTGATAATGACCGAAGGTGTGGTTCCTTCAGCCGCCCTCGAGCGTGGTGTCATGGGAGCGGTTAATTCTGCACCCCTAGGGATGCTCAAGGTATCGGGAGTCGAATCGGGAAGAGGCGGCTCCATTTCAGTGGAGTCCATCAGTTCAACTGCCTCATCTTGGGCTCGAAGTGGGGTCGGGTGCCCATCAGGATTGGCCGTTACGGTCGCCACCACCTCCGACTGAGCCATATTTCGGGCTCAGACGGCTCAGGGTTTAGCGCTCCTTCGTTCAGAGACCAAAGGAGTGTAAGTTAATCGGTGGTATCGGGATTCCTTTACTATGTAAGCTGGGGAGAAACAGCGGCACGTCTTACCTCAGTAAGACGGTTCGCGTGCTGTGAGCGATGTTAGGGTCACAACAAGCCAAGCGAGACCTCTGCGCATGCGCCACTGCACTGCGCCACTCCGGTCCCCGGTTCGCTAGCGCCCCCCTTCCTGCTTATGGCAGGCGTCCGTACTACCCCGGATAACTGAGGTCCAAGGCTTGGTTTTCCATAGGCCATTGGTGGGACTACCCCCTTCTCTGTTCATTTCGACAGGAGTTTAGCAGAAAAACATGTAGCATCATGTGTACACGCCAGGCTAGCTGTCTGCCACCAACAGGAACCATGAACAGGGCGGTAATACGCGTCATAGCCATATTTCGAATCATGGCCAAGGTATCTCAACCTCCAAATGCATAACAAGACATGTAGACAGGACTATACACTCGTTGTGATTTCGGAACATTAAGTAACGGCAGTCCGCCCAGCAATTCTGGGACTGCGCCTCACCTCTCTACCTATCTCGAGAGGGTCTAGTGGAAGGTGCCAACGTCTTCCTCCTACCTCGGATTCTCTGTTCCGCCAAGACATTTTTATCACGATTGGGTTTTGAATTCGTGTCCGTGTCGACCTTCTTGGGTCGTCCCCTCTTTGGCTTCTTCTCAACCACTTTCTTACAAGGTCAGCCCCTCTTTCGCTTTGGGGCGTTCTCCTTCAGTTTTCTGGCTAGCTCGTTGGTCCTCCTTAGGACCTTGTCTTTTTGTTCATTTAATTGTCTTGAAATTTCCTCACATTCGAAGTTAGCGGCATCCCGCCCTCTCCATCTTCTCAATCTGCATACATTCGACTTATTCATTCGGCCTGTAGCCAAGCTCATAAGTATAACTGTCCTCTCAGATATGATCTGGGTGACCACGTGAGGCCCATCTCAGCTCGAGATTAATTTCTTACACCTTAAAGGTTCATGTATTCTAAATACTTGATCACCAACACTAAATTGACGTATCTTCAGGTTAGTATCGTACCCAACTTTCTGCCAATTTGCATTCTTTAATAGCTCATTTCGAACTATCTCATAGGCTCTCTTAAATTGATCTCTTAGAGATTCCACAAACATCACGGTACATGGGGTTTCAGGGCTTACCCCTATAACACCATATACGAGATCCGCAGGCATTATGATATCCTCCCCAAAGACTAGTAAGTTGGGGGAGCTGTTCGTTGCGGAGTGTACAGTACTATTATAAGCGTGTACTACGAAATCACATTGCTCGTCCCAATCGTCTTGGCAAGAATTTACCAAGGGTTTTAGGACTTGTATCAATGTTCGATTGAATCTCTCTACTTGACCATCAGACTGGGGTCTGTATGGATTAGTTCGAGTTTTGCAGATGGCCAGATAATGGCACATTTCCTGCCACAAGTTAGACTCAAATTCTCGTCCTTGATCGCTGTCCATCATTAATGGTGCTCCTAGATGTAGGACCCATCCTCTCATGAAGGCACTAGCACAAGTGGCTGCCTTATGATCAGGTAGAGGGTATACTCGAGTGTACTTGGTATAGTAGTCGGTAACTACCATCATGCAGGTATTTCCTCGTGGTGTAGGTTCGATTCCGCTGATGATATCGATTGCTACTCGAGCAAATCGGACGCCAAAAAGCTCTTGCATCAGGGGCATTTTCCCCATACCGGGACCAGGTTTATTCTTACCACATTCGGGGCAAGTCATTACCCATCTTGTGATGTCATTGTGCATTCGTGTGTAACACCTTGCTAGTACAACCTACCGAGCCGCCAGGTTTCCCAAAGGCCTCGTGGAATGTAGCAAGCAAGGCTCGAAGCCTTTCTTTCTCTGAATTGTTTCTCAGGGTAGAAATATCCACTAATTTTCTTTAGTCATCTGGTAACCCTCGGACTATGCCCTCAGGCAGTTCAGTCCGAAATTGAGCTTCTAAGATATGTTCAGTTAGGAACATCTCACCAATTTTCTCATTTTTCTTCAAATAAACAGGGGTTCGTCCTCAGTTCATAATAGGAACTACCGTCCACGATCCATTTTCCACTAGAGTGTCGACAGATTCTAGCTGCAAGCTAGACAATACTAAGCAAGCCATTCCAGGTGGAATTTTTCACAGTCTGTACCACGGTGGCTACTGAGGATACATGGGATCTCGCAGTTGTATGGTTGCCGAATTTTCAGCATCCCGAAACGGGGGTCCAACACAGCGCCATACAAGCTTGCAAAATCCAAACTGATTATTCCATCGTCACTTATGTCGGCAATGGTGGGGCTCATCACATACTCGTAGCCCCCCATTCCAATCTGTATGAACGTCTTGCCAAAAGTCTGCATCTGGCTACCGTCGGCCGTGCAAGCATTAACACCAACAGGTAGTGTTTCATGGTTGCCGGACACCAGATTGAAGAATTTTCTCGAGACACACAAATGGCTGGCACCAGTGTCAATCAAAAATTCTCCAGTCCGCCCCTTCACTGATACAGCAATGTACCAACGCTTCCCCCCTAAAGGAGAGGAATTCTGTGCAAATCGGAGTTGTTCCTGAGAATCACCGATCTCCCATCCAAAACCCTTCAAAAAGGTTACACATGGATGGTTCGGGGGGAGGTGTGCCGCACTCACACGCATCAACTCTTCAACCCAACCTCCCTCTTCTTCGACGTGGGATCTCTCCCCTGGGTTCTGACCTTCCTTCGTCCCTACCCCATCGAAGCCCCCGGCTCGGACTGGGGTGGGAGGATCCTTCCCACATACCAGTCCCCCGGAAGGTACTGACTCTCCAACTAACTCAGACTCACCAGTGGTGGCATTTTGGCAGATTTTCGAATTACGGATCACATCCTTTGCCACAGATGTGACCCTCTTTAGTTTTCCTCTTCAGGTTTCTCTTCTACATAATTGACTCGGGCTAGCACAGGCTTTGGGGCTATGCACTCATGAGCATTGTGTCCCATTTCTTGACAACGGTAGCAGCGCAGCCTGCTTCGATCCACCCTTCGTCGTTCAGGTCTGGTATACATAGTCTCAGCGAACATTTTCATGATCTTTTTCATGTCCAGTGGCTCAGGTGGAGCAGGGGCTCTCACTACGGGTTGCCTTGGGGGCCGGCTTACAGCCGTTTCGGTAGTTCGACTATCTGTGGTAGGTCTTGTCTCCCCTCGAGCTTCATTAGCGTTTCGGTTGTATATCCTTCGAGGAATATACTTGCGCTTCACATCTTTCTTTACTTGCACGGCGGAGATGCTCTCGTCCTCCTCCTCGATTTCAATGATCTCGAAATCATTGTCTGTCATTTCTGTGTGTCAGTTGGTGTATTCCTGACATGGGGGTCATACTAGTGCTAGTGCTCGCGCAAACTTTAGTGTTTGAGGTTTTCATTTCCACTTTCCCCGCCATGAGGGTCTTCTTTACTGTCCAGCACTCAATTCCTTCGAAAAGATCCATCAGGGTAGGGTTTCTACCTTTCCAAGCATCCAAGGCTGCTTGCTGTTGGTCTTCGTCCCGAAGTCCTTGTGCGAATTGTGGTAACAAGTCGTTCAGAAAGTATTTGTCCGAGGGATTGGTTCCTGGTCGAGCTCTCTGTAACAGAGATTGCAGCTTGTACGCATAGGCTCGAAATGATTCTTGAGGTTTCTGTGTTCGCTTCTTGAAGAGCATGAAAGGATCTTCACTCACTAGGTTGTACAGCAAAATGCTGGCAATCTCGACTAACTGCTGGAATGTACCTCTTTCAAAGTATACTTCATTCCACTTCTCAACAGCTATCCGGCCTGGGCCGTGTTTCAAACAGCAAATCAGGTGTGGCAGGGCCTCCTCTGGGGTCCATGCATTGCATCTCATGTCATCAGTAAAGTTCGAGAACCATTCTTTCCAGGTTTTTACGCCCTCGAACATCTTTGGGAGGATGGCTTGTCATCTAGCTGCGTTATTCGTGCGTACCAACTTTTGACATTGGTTAACACTCCACTCTCTGATAGTCTCTTCACTATGTGCGGTGTTTGAGGTGTTCGCAGATTGGTTTAGCATATCCTCTACCATGCTGCTTCGGGATCTACGCCTCGAAGTTCCCCCCGTGGCGCCACTAGCCCCTGAAGGAGGTGTAGTCGGTCCTCGGGCGGCGGGGGATGCACTACCCCCCGTTGCACCTTTGTTTCCCATGCCTAAAGGTTTGGGTTCGTTCACTGAGTCGTCATCATATGATAGCTCGAAGTGTCCATCCTCCCCGTACTGAGTGTGGTTGGGTTCGTTGGGGCTGTCATCCTCTTTACATGGTAAATCATTGGCCAAGCTGAATCTTATTTTGCGCTTTTCAGATTCGACTCGGCTGGGTTTGTGCGTGGGGTCATAGACACCATCGTTTCGGACATGTGCTTCGGCATTCTAATTTACAAATGGGTCGTATCGGTCTGGCTTCTTCAAAGCTTCGGCTGGCGTCAAGGTAACTAAAGGTGTAGTTCCTTTTATAAAAGTCGTGTCAGAAGGTATGTCTTGTTAGACATTTCTTGGTAATAAAGTGTGTCCATTTGTGTTACTGATACACTCGTGTCGGTTTCAAACGATTTATCTTGCTCCTCGAGACATGTCTTGTCAGGTTGACCATTATTCTCTATTCCTGACACATATGTATCAAGGGCAGTTTTTCTTTTTGTCAGATTGGCTATTTCGAGGCACAGCTCTTGCTGTTTCAAAAATAGATCTTGGTTGCTATCTTTCCATGGACTCCATTATGTCCTCATTCTTCAAGATGCATTGATCTCGAATCTCTAAAAGCTTGTTTGCCTCGTATTTATAATGTTCCATTTCGGCTTTTATTTGGTCAGCCTCTTTTCTCAATTCGATGTTTCGAATGGTGGAAGTAGCTTCCTGTTCCTCCAAATCAACTTCTTGTTTAAGTTTCTCATTTTCCCACTCTGATTTAGCGAGTTCGAGTTTCTTTTGAATGACATACATTCAGGTCAGTTCTTTCCTCTAGTTCCTCGATGTTATCTATTAGTCGTTGTTGATCAATTTCGTACTGGTCACATTGTTTTTCCAGATTCCTAAGTCTCAAGACTTTTCGCTCAGAGTCTTCTACTCTTGGTAAGCCTTGGTGCAGGCGGACTCTATTTATAGCATCATTTCTTAACTTGGCTTGCTCGCGCAAGTATTTGTTTGCTGACTCCTTAGCGTTTCTCGATGTATGGTTTACATCTACCTCGATATGAGTTGCCTAATGGAATGTTAAGCTCGGTAAGAAGTGGTCCGACTCAGTTGACAGGGAGAGCCAGACTAACGCCTTCCCCGGCCCCAGTTAGAAGCTGGAGCAAGGCAAACAGTGCTGCCACCACCCCGCAGCGACCAGGGGTCGTAGGGACCTCTAGTGACTACCGGTGATGGGCGCACCGCTCGAAACGCCCTCTCGAGGAAGACGCTCACACTATATCACAATCTACGAGCCCCTACACCAGTATGAGATCGACATAAAAATAGGGTGGTTTTTTCTTTTAAATGAGTCAGGGGATAGAACCAATGATGAGAAGATGTATGTCACTGTCAATAGCTTGCACACGGTGCAATAGAAGTAATGTTAGATGCCGCTAAATGCAATGTTTACCTTTGTTTCTTATAACAAGTGAAAATGTGAAAATTGAAGTCAAGGGTACTCAAATGATCATGAAATAGAAAACGTTGGGTTATCTGGTAGTTTAACCGAGTTTAGATTATAGAAGCAAATGCGAAAAAGGCAATGGTCTACTGAAGTTATCAGACATACAGACTCAGAAACTGATTATGGTATCAAACTGTAAGGAATTTTGATGGTCACTAATGTTCAGCTTCAGAGGCTTCAGCACAGCTGATATATATTTAGGTGCATTCTTTCCCCCGTCCCAAGACCTTTATTGATTAATATCTCAGAAATCTAAGGGGGGGGGGTCCCTGCTACCCCCTTCATTTATCTATGTCTGGAACTGTTGGGCTTTGGAATTATAAATAAGTCAATTCTTGCGATTGATGCTCTCGGGTATTCTGGCAATTCTACTCTGTGATTTGGATGGGATATGGTGGTATAAGGGAGAGGGAGGGTTGGAGGCTTAAACCCCCTTTCTTTCAGCAAGCCATGAGAGAGGCTCAGGAGAGGCATCAGAGGCATCAGGAGGTAGAAAAGCATATATTCATATCCATGTTCCAAGACACTGTGCAATATATAGATATGTATATCGTAGATTGTAACACAACATGGGATGTGTGGGGTTGGGTAGGGGGTCATCATAGCTAAAATGAGCACAATGCCTTTAAAGAGGATCTATATTGCATAATCTGACCCTATTCTTGTATATTGTAGCAGTACACCCTCTGTATTGTATATGAGCATAATCTTTAGAATTAGCTGATTTATCGGCATTTCAGCAACACATACCTAATGATGAAATGATTACTAATGCCAAATAAATGAACTTTTGAATATATGTGACAAAAGTAACTTGAGATAAATACAAAAGAAGCACTCGAATTGGTCCCCCCTGAGGGTTATCATACTCGGCTTCACCTTGTGTGATAACCCTAGGTGGAGACCAATTCTCGTGCACCTTTATCTTTTTATCACAACCTTAAAAAAGGTCCATTTCATTGTTTATTTAATGCCAGTAATGGGTGAAACTAAATGCATGCGCCCCAAAATGTGTACATGGGACTTAAATCTGTGTATTAGAGTCAAGTGATAGAAAACTCAGGGAGAATTGAAGTGAATAGAGTGCACAGTAATGATATCATGTCCTTTGTGAGCATCCTAGCATGATTTAAGAAGGTTCATTTCAGAGCCCCATTCATCATATTTACTGATTTGAATGTCTTGTGCCATGTTCCTACAATAGGATTTAATTGGGATTCTGAAAGTGTTCATCTGGGCTGTCATTTCACTGCATGGGCAGACCCCCTGTACAGGGGGGCCAGCGGGTTCAAAAAGAAAATTTGTGGTTTCCTGTGTTTGCACTACAATCAGATGATGATCTAAGATTGTTAAATAGTAATAAAATCTAGTCCTGTGCATACTATCTGTTGAAATAGGCATCTTAACCCCTTGTAACTGAGGTTGAGATAAACTTGAATGCAAATTCCTAAAGGACTCAGCTTAAGTCTTCTCCATTGGGGCCAGATTCATGCAGTCTCTTTAAAAATCAAAATCAAGAAATTGACCTTGTCTCAAGGAACTCTGATAAATGTCAAAGGCCCCATGATATTATATAAGAAAAACTTAGACATCATGGAACGGTTGCTGACCTTTCGTTATCATATAAGACACAACCAATTGCCACGTTATACTTTAATCTGTTGATTTCAAAGTTCTCACATTCAGAAAGGAAAGGTTGAGGTGCTTTGTATTGTTATTGACAATAAGGCATCACCAATAAACAGAAAATCTAATATAATATCAATATAGATTATCTTATTTAAGTTAAACCATCCATAAACAAACAAGATATGCTTTTACTGAACACATTTTCAGGTGAATACACTAAAGGATCATCCAATCCTGAATGATTGACCATTTATCAAAGCTAAACTAATGATTTTAAGTGATAGGTGTGGATTTGATGAACGTCCAAGTACTTGCCCTAAAGCAATCCAAGGGCCCTTTTAAAGTGATGGCACAATGGCGGAGTGATACATGTGCTGTTCATGTGTAAAAATACTCCCCGCCATTAAATCATAGATTTATCCTAGGTTGTGTAATTCATTATTTCCACCGAGGAACATCAATACATTACTTATTTAATTACCGTACCATTATCAACCGGACACCCTGTACATTATAACCTACCATAAAGGACAAGACTATGGTTCAGGCTTTCCATTCTACTTTACAATGCATCATAGCTATCACGTACTGTAACACCACCAATACTAGCAGTCAATATACATGTGTATTCACATTACCACTGGAAGACATAGATGTAGCATTTCCACAGTTAACAGTAACATGATTACATAAATGCAGCAAAGTAAACCTGGTCTTCACTACATGTAGTGCACCATTTAGGTTCAGCTTTATTTAAGCTGAAGACTTCCTTGTGATACTACCTGTGGTTAAGAAGCTGTTGCTCAAGAGGCTCCAAAACCAGATTCTAAAACTGACAGACAACAAAGCCTTACAGCACCATTATTTAAAGAAAACAACCTTTAAGCAATCAATAATTGCAAATAGAAACATTTCAAGATGGTCATCCCTGTTAAAAAGGACTTGGGGACTTTATGAAAATTTCAAGTGAGTACTTGAGAATGTGAAAGTACAAACTTCATATACCCAGTAGCATACAGGGGGATTGTATCAAGATGCTATAAATTGGATGTGAACTACATATTTCTGCCCAATGATTGCAAAGTTTGCATTTTAGTTCTATTTAAGTAATCACTTGGATTTAAATGGGCATATGAGGTTATGAAGTGGGTAGGAAATTATTTTTGAATATTAACAGTTTTATTGAAGCTTACACGTCCAGTTGTTACACCCCCCATCCCCACATATCATGTAAATAATTATCGATGAGGCATGTATAGAAGCTATTCACCTATCATAACAATGGAATGTAGTACCAGTTCAACACATAACATTTCTCGACGCAAGGCTTGATATATATCAGGGCTGGGCGTAAACATGATTTACTTCTTCAAAAAGGGGCAATGCATCTGTACTATTGCTGCCATGTCTTCATATATAAGATAATGAAACATGGGAAAACCTTTGTTATAAATGACTTGGTGCAATGGCAGTAAAAGAGAAAAATACCAAGTGATATTGGCGTGGGGAAGTGCATGATTCCCTCACTATAAAGTTCTGTGTATTTAATTTGGTTTTGTTCAACGAAACCATGGTTTCCATTCGGCTTCCTTTATGTAAACTTATCACATCATCAAATTCAAATCATCATATTAGTATCTATACTAAAATTAGCGATTATGTTTGAACTACAGTAAGTGCCCATGAAGCATTTGTACTATAAGAAGCATAAAAGTGTGAGATGCTGTGTCTATAAAAGTGAGAGGAATCACCGGTAAGTACAAATAGCCCAATGGACAGCTGTGAGATTTTGAGATATCAGGTTACAGGAATTCTGTTCCACACTGTATGCAATTTTTTTTTCTTTTTCAACTCAGTGCAATGAGAATGATGTTTTTTATATATCTGAACCAATTTCTTTTTATCAGTATTTTCACTAAATACACTGGATTTTAAGACCATCTGCACCATCTGTGTTAGATGTATTCATAAATATACATGCAAAGTTTGAAATAGCTTGGTAGTAGTCATTATGGCAAGTTGCACATGTTAAAAAAAGGCTACAATATTTCAAAACATATGCACAATACATGTACATGGCCCTATAAACAACAAATTTGTTCAACAACATAAAAGAAAGTCTAAAAATAAAAGCAAATGTCATTTCTTTAATATAAAATGATTACTTTAACTTCCTCTGAACAAATCAATTATGTTGATGGATAGGATGGAAACCCAAAAAGTTGGATAAAGAATAAAGACACAGTTAGCCATAGTTCAAGACAAAATATCTTGATTTTGAGAATAACAGGGATCAGAAAAAAAAGTCATTTGTAAGATTTTCTTTCTGTCTTCTACAAGATTGTTTATGGACAGATACTCCTCCATTAGAATTTGTGCATATCTGTAGTGGGTCTCAACATACTGTTGCAAAAATATTGGATTTTCTTTACAAGAGGTGCTGTCATATGTAATCCCACAGCTCTGTAGCATATGGCATACATAGACATACTGAGGATATGTATGGATTGAACATATACATATTAGAGAGTATGTGAATCAGTTACAGAGTTTGATGTCTCTAGGTCCCTGGGAGGATGTGTCTTGACTACCACACTACACACTTTGTCTTGTGGTTCATGGGGGTCCCTGGGCGGCAGTAGAAGGCATCAGAAAACTCCTGCATATTATTCAAACTGCCCAACACTCTGCAAAATGAAAACATGTTACCTTATATATAGAACACACAACTTGTGTCATACTTATGTTCTGATCTTTCATGCATTATTTAATTATTGTAATAACAGTCTACTATGGGCATGCATGTAAAGGCTAACATGCAATTACCATGCCTTGTTTGATATCCTTTCCTTCCCATGATATACAATTACCATTAAATGTTCTTATTTTTTTACAGTATGTAAATTGTCTACACTGGCCAGGTTGTTCTGTTAGATAAGACATACCTGTATTGGGGAGGTGAGTGTGGGTCAGTCACTAAAGCGTGTTCAGCGTCTTGAGGCGTGCTGTATGCACACAGGATCTGTAATGGGACCAAAGTACAGCTGTATACCCTGAGCGAGACTATTAATCATTACCTATCATTCATAAATTTTGATATTTCTCTTAGCTTCTTAGATTTCCCTTATAGTTACAGTATAACATAGTTACTACAGTAATACCCCCATACACAGTCTTTAATTTCAACAGGTCTTCACCTAGAAATAATATGGTAACGACAAATTCTTATGATCTTGTATTACACCGATGATATCAAGACAATCGCAGTTCTGGTCCAAAGGTTAGTAAGTGGGAAGGAATTATGTAAAGATCTTACCTGTCCATATCCAAGGAAGAATGCCTGAGATTCTGTCATGTTGAATGCTGGGAGGCGTGCAGCTTCTTCCTCTGACCCGTGCTTTGTAAGCCACCTCTGGTAGGCTCCAAAGGCTGTCTTAACACCCCCATTGTCAGCTATGTTCTCACCCTGTGTCAGCTTACCATTAACCTGAGTATGATGGACAGAACTAGAAGTTATCTGCTAAGAATAGGACAAGCCCATCAATATAAACATGAGCCCCTTCCAATATTTACTGATACAATGTTGAGTTAGTTAATAGGGGTTGGGGATGAGGAATCTTCTGTTGTATTGCACTGAGGGCATAAATCTTACTAACACCTTTATACATGGAGGGTTAGGTGCAGAGCTTCGACCTTTTGTAAACATTTTCAGGTCAACAAAGAAAGGAATTGATGGGTATATTTACAATATATGTGTGTGAAACTGTTCAAAATCAATCCCCATATGTGCCTAATAGAATTTTCCCTCAAACTTAGCGTGTGCCTTATACTTGAGACCACATACATTTTATACACGAGGCATTATGGTACCAGGAGGGTGATTCATAAAAACTGACGATATCAAACAGGGAAGAGACCAGAGAATTATGAAATTCGTCAAGGCTGATACTTTATGAAAATAATAGAATTACAACCTTTTGAATATGCTATTTCATCCACAATATTCATTACTTTAATCAATACCCTTTAGGGTTTGAAAGGTTGACAACAGTGTGAATTTTCCGCAAATAAATCCAGAAATATCTTTCTAGAATGATCGTTTCTAAATTCATCGTTTGATTAAAGATGGGTCACCAGTTTTCATGAATCGCCCTGGGAGAGTAGAGTAAGAGTCATTCTCTACTTTCTATGACATTACTTACATTTCTCTTTCCGATGGTAAACTGGTCATATTGGTTGATGATACACTGAATTCTGTCCAAGAAGTTATCCAGAGAGAACTCTGTCCACCATTTCTTTAGATTACCATCCTTGTCATACTGCCGACCCGAGTTGTCAAAGCCATGTGTTAACTCATGTCCCATTATCGTGCCTATGGCTCCATAGTTGATACCACTGTATATATTGCAATGAATTTTGTGTTAATACACATGTAGTGTGAACAGCAAACTTTGAATGACTTCCATAAAATGGCTAAGGTCACAGGCTAAGCCTGAGGCTTTCAGTGACATTCTATGTTCAATGTGCTATATACAATGCACTATGCTAAAATATACTGACATATGTTGACTAATTTGTGACACCTTAGATTGCCCACTTTAGGCATTGGTTATACCTTGTAACCCTACACAACTGTGGATTAACTAATATGTAATCAAAGAGGCAATGGACCAGGGGGCCGTGAGAGATAGGGTAGACTTGATACTATAGGTAGCTTTTTATGGCTATTCATTTCTTACTGCAGTGGTTATGCCTATTTCCTCAATACATTCAACTATTCAGTGACTAAAGTCCCTGAATAATGAGGCCACACCAAACACACACAAAAAGTTGATCTACTGATTTGGGTTTCGAAAAACATGGTGATGAATCTAATGCTATTCGCTATCTTCTTTTGTAGTATGTTCTGATGACTTATATAATTGAATGGGCCTATTCATGAATGTGTGTCATATTATAATCAGTGGCTATAATAATCTAGGAATACGTACAAAGGATAGCTAGGGTCGTAGAACGGGTACTGTAGAATACCAGCCGGGAATACCATCTGATTAGTTGTCTGGTCGTAGTAGGCATTCACCTCGTCAGGCGTCAAGTGCCATCTGTATCATATAAACAATATACAATATTGGGGGTATTCCACCAAAACCGATTCTTGGCCGATAGTCCATCTCCGATGCATTTCCGATGCATCGGCGACAGAAATAGAGAATCGAAGACCATCGGACCCTTATCGGGTGGAAATCGGGTATCATTGGCCAAGAATCGGGTGCAGTGGAAGAGGTCGTGAAAAAAATCGGAGACCATCGGAATCACGTCGGGAACACATCGGGAATGATCGCCAACGGTTTCACTTTGGACCCGATTTTTTCTGTTCAGACAGAAAAAATCGGCCAGGAATCGTTTCTATTTTTTGTTGGCCCGGCAATTTTAGTTTCCGGGGAAGGCGGTAGGGGGGCGTACACGTCGCCGATCACATGGAAATCACGTGACCTGCAGTTCGGCCGTACTAGAGGAAAACATCCAAGATGGCTCCACGGCGTGCAACTAAGCGCAAGACGCAAAGAAAACCCGTAAATACAACAAATGACGAGGGGAATGAGGGCCAACAGCCTGAGGATACCTCAAGGAAGGGACAGGGTACACATTTCAAGGCAAGAGGTAGGCCTAGGCTTGAAATAACAAAGGAAGATGAAGAATCTGCTCGACGTCTTCTCGACCGTACTACCGGTAGTAAATCTGGGGCAGTGGAGGAGTACAATGAAGACGACGACAATGATGAGCCCCAAGACCTCAGTTGCACACCTTCCTCCCGTTCCAGGGGAGGCTATTCTGACTCCAAAGGTCCCTACTCACGGCTAGGTATGGGTGGCAGCCGCCTAACCAAGAGAAAACTCATCCCCGATTACGATGAAAACAATGAAGATGAAGAGGAAGAAGGCAGTCCTCATCCTGCCAAGTCTCTAAAGAGCCCCCCTACCTCTGCAGGTACAGAAATAATTATTGATCACGACGAGGATGATCCCTAATATATGGACCCCGATTATGATTCACAGGAATTTTCTTTGGACAATGAAGAAGAAGAAGAAGACGATCCCCTCCCTACCATAAAGCCACCCAAAAAGAAAAGACCTGTAGCCCCCACAAACTTCGACATGACTAAAAGAAACCAGGAGGTGGCCAAGGTCACCAAGGTCACTCCTAGGAAGACTGTTAGGGAGGTTACTCCTAAAAAGAGCCAGGTTACTCCTAAAAAGACTATAGGTCAGTTAAAGTCCAGACCAGCTGCCCCTGGAAGTGGCCGACAGTACTTCAAAGACAATGCGGTCTTGGAAAGGTTGTGTGAGCTATGGGAGGCTGTTCCATACCTGTATGACAAAAATCACAAGCTGTATAAGGACCCGACAGCCAGGTGGGCTGCCTTGGGAAAAATTGGCGACGACTTAGGGATACCAGGTAATTTATTCAAGATTTTCAAGAAAATATATTTTATCCTAGACCCACATATTTCAAATCGTCCTAGACAACAGAAAAAATCTAAGATAAAAAAGGGAGAAATAATTCTGATTATTAAAAACAGCTTTGTTTCATTTCTACTTGCTCTTGTATTTAAAACAAATCTGAATTAAAATGAAAATAAAAAAAATTCTATTTTTTTCAGCCTTCTTTGTGAACACAAGGATGAATTCACTGAGGACAGACTATCAAAAAATAGTCTCAGGCAAGGTCAAGTCGGGCTCTTCTGCAGCAGACGGGAAGCTCCCATACAAGAAAGAGTTGATTAAGCGGCTTTGCTTCTTCTTGGATCCGTATTGCAAGAAGGAAGCAAGCATAACTAACTACAGGAAGGTAAGTTCTCCCCTGCCTTTCTTGATTTTTAAGGCCAATGATGCTCGCAATGGATTGAAAATCCCAAATAAAATAATCCCCAACAAAAAATTATCCCAAATAAAATAATCCCCAACAAAAAAAAATCCCAAATAAAATAATCACAAACAAAATACCCCAATAAAAAATTTGATTATCTATTTGCCTGCTACCTTGATCAATTAATCAATCAACGACAATTATAATGCATCTTGGATAATTTTTGCTTGCTATTACCCTGATTAATATAGAAGACTTACCAGGCTACCTTCTCTGCTCATTTACTTTTCCCCCTTTCTTGTTTTTTCAAGCAAACCCAGGTAGAGGAGGAATCACCAAAACAGGAGTCCGACAACGAGGACCAGGACCAGGGCCGTAATGAGGAGGAAAACTTGGAGCCTGATGAAGGAGGGTTGGAGGAAGCTCATGTAATCCCAGATGAATACGCAGAAGAAGCTATTTCATCCAGGACGCGTAGTTCTCCCAACAAACAGAACATTGGTAAATCTAAGACCCCCCCCCCCCCTCTTCTGGCAAGGGCAAAGGTTCAGGTAAAAGCTCTACAAAAAAGCCAACTCCTGAGGCTACCACTAAACCCCCCCCCCCCCAGAAGGGCTGGCAGCACAGGCAGTTCGACGGTACAGCGACCCTCCTCCTCTGACGGCCGGAGGACATACAGGACAGATTACCTGCCTGACAAAGATAAATTCTATGCAAATAATGAGGAGGTTTCCAATGAATATTTCAGGAACAAGGAGCCTCAGCATCTCCGAGAGAAAAAAAAACAAGACTGTCGCCGAGGTCCTTGAAAATCGAGAGCAATATTTTGAAAAGTGCACCAACTCTGTGGTAGAGCTGACCCAGCTTGCTGCAGCACGCCATGCTCAGCCCCCTCCACCTCCTCCTGTGGCAGAACCTGAGACGGAGGACTCCCACTGGAGTAAGATGATCTTGTTCCAGTGTCAGAGAATGAACCAGAGAGTACAAGAAAAGTTTAAGCTACACGTGCACAGCTTGGCTTTAGACGCTGTGAATGGGGATTGGGTCCCATAAAAGACATAAAAAAACTGTTTTGCTCGCGACGAATTATCCCACATTTGTAGTTAAAAGTTATATATCCCAGACATTTTTTATATAGGATCCGAGCAATGATCTCAACCAATATTCTTACTGTTAAGTGCACTTGACTCAAAAGACTTGATATTACCTTTTGCTATATGTTCTGTTGTGGTGCATAAAAAAACAATATGCGACAACAATTTTTCATTTACCATATCTCATCAGGATATAAAGAACTATAACAGCAAGGACTGAAGACAAGGCTTGCATGACCTGCTTTGTACTTTCTTGTAGTAGGCGATTACGTCATGGAAAAGGAAAATTTTTTTTTTATTTCAAGGAGAAGTAAAAAGCCTTCTGGTTATCATGGTAACAGACTAGACGACTTTATTTCTAGTTTACTACATGGTTTTTACGTCAAGTTAAAAGTTGCTTCGTCTGGAAGAGATCATTAAAGTTAAAAGTCCATCCACTGTGGTGTGTTCAATAAAAAGAGGTTTCTACTTTTATAATTAATTCTTCCCTTCAATGACTTTGATAACATTTATATTCTCCATAACAGAAAACAATACATGTCGCTCATAAACCCAAAAGTCCTCATCACAGATTTGTTTGTCCCCAATAAAATTATCTTGGATGTTTTTTGTCAGAGATTAGTCATCCTCCTCTTCCTCAACTTCTGCTACAGCCTCCATCTGCCTTTTGCGCATGTACTTGTCTTGCCATGGTACCTTACCGTGCCTGGAGTTGAACCAGCAGCACAGATTTTCCCGCATGGCTTTCGCACTCTGAGGCATGTTCCTCCCATGGTGAGACCTGTCAAGGCCATCCAGGCCATGATCTTCATCCCGCCACTGTCCAGGATGGACCTCGAGCTCTGGCCCTTCATAGTCGATGGATCCTGCTGGGATGTACTCTGATGGTGCTCGAGTGCGAAGGAAGTTGTGCAGGGAAACTGCTGCCATGGATACCATTTTAACTCCCTTCGGTTCCATGTCCTGTGTACGCAGGAAGAGGCGGAATCTGGTAGCAAAAATTCCGAAAGCATTCTCAGACATGAGACGGCCCCGAGATACTCTGTAGTTGTACACTATCTGCTCATCTCCCTGGTCTTTTACTGCATACGGCTTCATGAGATTGGTTGCTAGTGAGAACGTATCATCCCCTACCATGAAGTAAGGTAGCAAGTCCCGCATGCCATTTATCTTAGATGCTGGTGGTATGTTCAGAGGGTTCGCTGGGTCATTAAGGTCAGCGTAGAGGGGCCCTTCCTTCCATATGCGGGAATCACCTGCCTTGCCTTCTGACCCTATGTCTACATATATGAACCGGTAGTAGGCGTCTACGACAGCCATTAACACTACACTAAAATACTTCTTGTAATTGTAGAAGGTGGTTCCACTCTTCCGGGGTTGGCGAATACGAATGTGCTTCCCGTCCACTGCCCCGATCATGTGAGGGACTTGCCACTCCTTCCAAAATCCATCTGCAATTTCCTTCCATTCCGCTTCTGTTTGTGGGACCTGGAGGGAGGAAAGGGAAGCTTATAGAAGATGTAAATTATTTAATATATGTTTCTTGTATATATCCCAGATTTTTTTGTAGCAGACAAGACCTTCGGCTAGGTGAAATCCAAGATTTAATAATTGAAACACTTGATACCCCATAGAAAAGAAAACAAAGAAACAAACCTTCAAGAAATCTTTAAGAATGGCCGTCAGGGCAATGCAGGTGTCTCTTATTATAGGGTAGACTGTTGACCCCCCCACTAAATGACCGTGGTGTAGAGTTTGACTGCTGTCTCCTACAAAATAAAAAGGAAATTAAGTCAGGTGTCTCAGATAGTTGAAATCCCAATAAAAAAGACATTACATTAAAATACACATTTTGTCATTGATATTCTACCTTTGTAACTTCACGGGATACTTTTTATATTTCATACATTTTATAGAAAATAAAACAAAAGCTCACCTTAAGCCAAATACCGTAGGGTTATGTCTAGGCGTTCCTCTGGCTTTATAGACTCTCTGAAGTTTGTGTCACGCCTGTATATCAGGGGGTAGACCTTGCTCAGGAGCTCTTTGTATTCTCCAGGGCCCATCCTCAGAGTGTGGCGAAACTCATTCACCTCGTCCATCTGAAATTATTTTATAATATTTTTATCTCTGATAAATTTTATCTTGGACAAATAAGGACTCACATCTGTTTTTTTATGACCACGAGCTGCTCTTCTCCTCTTGATCTCTTTAAAATAAGTGAAAACACCACCACCCCATTGAGCTCTACTCCTGTCAGGGGAACATGAAGCCACAGACTGGTACCCTTTGACTCCTACCCCCCCAAGTAAACAAAGAAGACAGAGTACTACTTACTTCCAATAGGTCCCTGTGCAGTTTAGTGAAGGTGTTTCGCTGCAGATTGTCTGTCCGGTCCTTCAAGTATGGAGCCACGTGGTACTTGTGCTTCCTCTTCTTGCCCTGAAGTATGTCAGCATCTTCCTCATCCAGTTTCATGAGCATTAAAGTGGCGTGAGCGACCACGAGCACATCTGTGGGCTCCATCTTGGATTTGCTTAGTATGTAGGTCATATGGTTGATACTAGGTCATCGCCGATGAAGAGGCCTCTGGTGGAAGAGGGTGGAACCATCCGCGATGACTGTCGGCGATGACAATCCGACAATTTTGTCCTCGGTGGAAGAGTGATTTTTTTGGTGATTTTGAGACCCGATTTCACTGTCCCCGATAAAATTTGACTATCGGGCCGACAAAATTGTCGGCCCGACAGGCGCCCGACAACCGTCGCCGATAGCAAAAACCCACTATCGGGCCAACAATTCTGCCGGTTTTGGTGGAATACCCCCATATATATCAGAATATTTCCAAATCAAAATGATTGACCCTTCATGGGCAATATCATTTATTGATAAGCATTTCCTTTTAGATCGGTGTAAGCTATAGAAAGACCACATTTACACAGTTTTTTAAACTAATATGGTGCCATACATATATTTATAAGTCGTCATCTTAGCAATATAAGGTTGTAACTGCATCTAGGTCACCAAGGTAACAAGGCTTACACAGTTAAGTTACCAGAAACAGGAGAGTAACATAGTCTGTAAACTTGACACGACATAGAGGGCTTTACATATTTCTAGTATAAATGTTTTACATGTACAAGTATATGGGTTACTTTGAACATTACATATATTATAACCTTATCTATCTCATACGTCTTTTTTGTATCATCTTATATAACATAGAGAATTCACTCACTCTTTCTTGTCTGTTTTTTTTGAAAGTTTCTCCAAGCTCCTCTGCATGTTAAACGCATTTTCGTTCAAATAATTCTGGAATGCGTTGTTGTCTGTAACTAGCATCTGAAGAGAGGAGACCCATTATATTCTTCATTATCATTGGGATAAATAAATATATAGAATTTCAGCTATTTTATCACCTGAAAGCTGTTGTGTCATCCGAGGAAACTGCAGAAGGAATATGGATATAATCAAAAGCAATAAGACCCTGATAAAAAGTATTCAAGGTGGGGGTGGTAATTTCAAACCAATCCTAATCGATCTTTCCTTTATCTCTTGGCTTTGATCCCAGGGAGAAATGGATATCAATTAGACAACAATTAAAAGATACAGGAGAAGAATATGTAACAAAGTAGTCTGTACATAGAATTCGTCAAACTTGGACCTGTTAATTGGTCTAGACATAGCTATTATTACTCACTTGTCAATCAAGATTCAACAGCCTATCACTGCCTGTAGTGATTGATCTAGACATATACACCTCCACACTACAACAGCTGATGCAATGTCTGACACTGCCCACCTCACTATCTATTACACCAATTCTTTTTACAACAGGCCAACAACCGCTTAATTTCTTCTAATCATAGGTTTTTCCTCTCAGTTTCTACTTCTTTATCAACTTCCTACTGCGATACAAACTTACAATTTAAAAGCTTCATTACTTTAGGAGAAATCTGAACCATACAATTTCTCCCAAAATTAAACAAAACATGAGGACAATACTTACACATACACTCAGTTTGATTTATTTCTGTAGACCCATTCACTCACAAATATCAATAGAGTGACAACTCCTCATTTAGGACATATCCCTCTCATAGAATCGGGGTCCTATTATCAAGCTATATATAGGTACAGCATTACACTGACGGCCTCCCATAATTAACATAGGCATCTATCGTTGACTATACCTGCTAATCGTTGACTGTACTTACTAATTCAGGTAGATCGTTGAAAGGATACATGAAATACCTGGCCATAACTTGTACTGGTCATTACAGGGATGATTTTTGCTCTGGCCCTAGTGGGACCACGCCACCAAAGGAATAATGCCAGGCCCTAGTTTGGCAATATCATTACAGACATGATATATACCCCTCATTTGGACAGACTATTAAGATAATACTTATACCAATTTTCGCTACATAAAAACAGATCTACAAATATACCAATGCATACCTTCTCATAGTAATTGTCTAACTTGGGAGGGTCTTGGGCCATTTCTGGGAAACCGATCATGCTGTCTACAGCTTCAACCTTTTCTATCGCCTTATTCTTGGTTTCTTCATCCATCCAGTTCAGTTTTGTAATTTGTGACTTAAACTCGTCTTTTATTGTTTCAAGCATGTCTTCTACCTACAAATAAAAAATGAATATTTAAAAGGGAATTTGGAAATGTTCAGTGGTGCTTATATATTCGCTTTTAAAGTAAAAACAGCTCTGTAGTTTGTGTGTGTGTGTGTGTGTGTGTGTGTGTGTGTTTAAAAAAATTTAGAATCTGGATAAAAGGGTGTACTTGCATTCTGCTTAACAGCATAGTACTACTTTTGTTGCTGTTCAATCCTCTAGATTTATAATTAATTTCTAAACATCCGACACTTTCGATGGAACTTTGTATACATTATCTAAAAGAATTCTTTCCAAAGAATTCCATTTACATGCGTTTGTCTTATTTATACACAAAATGTTATCATTACCTTTTGTTTATCAGCAGCTGAGAAGTATTTCTCTGCAAACATGGCCCCACTGGCCTGTCCCAATGCGCTTGATGTTCTTCTAACACATATCTTCCAATCAGCTGGTCTGGCCGACACCCCATAGAGTGCAGCACTAACGCCCAGGGATGCCTGTTGGAAAGGGTAAGGAAGGTAGGAAAGGGCCCCGCTCATACCGTGCCACACCATGTAGCTGGACATTGTTCTACACAAGACAAGAAAGATAATAATTATCAAAATATTGGTTGGATACAGTATCAACCAAGAAACATGAAAATATGATAATATTTTGCTGCTTAGATATAACATAGTACCTCACATATAAGGTGAATCACATATAAGAAGCACCCTGAGTTGAACAGAAAAGCTTCAATTAAGGTGCACCTGTGCAGTTAAGAACTAATTTAATGTAATTTTACATATATATATGACCAATAATCATGAATCGTCGTTATCTGGGCTGCCAGGGGGGTCTAAAAAATATTTTGGACCAGCCTAAAAAGTTTTAGGGTACATATAGTACAGGTATTGGGGCTTACAGTCCATATATGCCGGTAGCTTAAATATCATTTTTAAATCCACAGCGTGGGACCAAAGTTGAGGGTCTCTCTAGGGTCTATTCGCTACTGATTGTACCATAGATTTAAGCCTTAATAGAGTAAGATGTTCATATTAACAGGCTAAGTTACTCTCATAAAGGTCTATTGTCATATAAGATATTATAGTTAGATATGTTATACACTGGTGGCATTCTCTATGGGCTCTCTAGGGTGTAGGGTCTCTCGGGTCTAGGGTCTCTCTAGGGTCCAATTGTTAGTGATTGTACCTTAACTCTAAGCCTTAATGGAGTAAGATGTTGATATTAACAGGCCAGGTTACCCTCATAAAGGTCCATTGTCATATAAGATATAATATTTCGATATATTATACACTGGTGACAGACTATAGGGTCTCTCTCAGGTCTAGGGTCTCTCTCGGGTCTAGGGTCTCTCTAGGGTCCAATTGCTAGTGATTGTACCATAGCTCTAAGCCTTAATGGAGTAGGGGTTTGATACTAACAGGCCAAGATACTTTGATATAAAGGTCAATTAACATGTAAGAGATTATAGTTAAATATATTATACACTGGGGCCAGACTGACATAAATGGTGATCAAGGGTCTCTCTAGGGTCTAACACAAAACTACCCCAACCCTGTCACCCAAACCCCAGGCCAGGATATAGGAGCTAGACTTTTCCAATTTTTTTTATGCATATAGGGACATGTTAAGGCTCTGCATGGTATATCTATTTCATCTCTGTGCTATTGGAATAATAGAACATGGTTGCTATGTTAGGGTCTCTCTAGGGTCTAATGTAGAACTGCCCATGTACCTTCAGTGACCCGGCATAAAAAGTACAGTGGCCACATATTCCTATTTGGTCTTAAAATTTTCCCTGTGCTCTAGGGGAAATACCAAAACCCAAAAAGGAACCTATGCCCCAGCATTTTTTATTATTTGCAAGTTGCACTTGAGATTATTGTGTTTTTGTTCGCAAAAAAACTTATTTTGGGCAGTTTTAGTCCTCTAGCTCCCTAAATATGCCTCGTAGATAGGCAAAACCCATATACCCCTTGTAGCTCTATCCCATCCTGACCAGAATAAAGACACTTCTATTACTTTTTTGAAGTTTTTGTAGAAGGGAGAACAAGAACAGGCCAGTTAACGACGATTCGTGATTATCAGTCGTATGACACATCTATGAGGCGCAGGAGAAATTGGATTCATGAACAAGCTGTGGCTTACATACGAGGTACTAGGGTAATGGTGTTATATAGGTTATTAAGGTTTGTTTTGAATGGTTGCATTATTCCATGCTTAGACTGTTCCTGCTGTTTTGTGCTTACTTCCATTGATATAACGCCTGTGTATTATAAAGTAATTCAAATACTAGATTCTATAGCTGAGTATGTGCAAGGCACACTACAAGACCCATTATTTGACTAAAAGTGCTGATATTGAGTGCTAATGAAGCCTTTGCTTACCTTTTAGAGGTGGCGGTGGCTATTCCGCCTATGTTACTCAGGAATACAGGTTCATTCACCACGATCTCCCTGAGTGGTCCGATTCTGTATCAAAATATGTTCTTCAGGTATTCAGCAACATCAATCTGTCAAAAGAAAAATAGAGTAATTTGTATCTATAGCATAGGTTTAGTAACATCTTGTATACAAATAGAGCATGTTTTTTTCCACCCTAATGATATGGAACAGACCTGTTCTGCCTCTCCATGTGTCCATAATCCACCTATGTGTCAATTCATGTGGCCATGTGTCTGCCTATGTGTCCTCCAGTTCTCCATATCATTGTGTATGATTTGTGAGTGCCCTTTGGTTATTTTGTCAATAATGAAATACCTTTCAACCGCAGATCATGGGGCCATCAGAAGTGGGGGTCACCAATCATGTGGCAACCAGAAGTGGGGGGCCACCGATCATGAGGTCATCAGAAGTGGGGGCCATCAGAGGCAGTGGTGGCCAATTATGGGAGACCACCAAAAGTGGGGGCCAGCAATCATGGGGCCACCAATTATGGGGCCACCAGAAGTGTGAGCCACTAACCATAGGGGGCCATGAAGTGGGGCCACCAATCTTACGGCCACTAGAAGTTAGGGACACCAATCAGGGTGTCACCAGGAGTAGAGGCCACTAGAAGTGAGGGCCAATAATCATGGGGACACCAGAAGTGGGAACCATTAAAGGTGGGGTCACCAATCATGGGTGATCAGAAGTGGGGGCCATCAATCATGGACCATCAGAAGTGGAGGCCATCAATCATGGGGCCACCAGAAGTGGGGGGACCACCAGAGGTGGGGGCCACCAATCATTGGGTCATTAGAAGTGGGGACCTCTAAGTATTGGGCCATCAGAGAGGGGACCATCAAAATTGGGGCCACCAGACATGGGAGCTATCAGAAGTGGAGGCCATGAGAGATGTGAGTCATCACAAACCAAAGGTGGGAACTACCAGAGGTGGGGGTCCACCAGACATGGGGCCACCAGATGTCGGGGCTACCAGATATGGGGAGTCTCTAGATGTGGGGCATGAATATATTTATGGGCCACTAACTGGGAGCACCAATCATGGGGAAACCAATCATGGGGCCACCAGAAGTTGGGGCCATTAGAGATGGGCTACCAATCATGCGGATAGAGGTGGGAGCCATCAATCATGGGGCCATCAGAAAGTGGAAGGTGCCAATCATAGGCCCACCAGGATTGGGGGCCCATCAAAGATGAGGGCCATCAGGAGTGGGGGCCACCAATCATGGGGTCATTAGAAGTGGATGCCACAAGATATGGGGCCCTCAGACATGATTGGGGCCACCAGACATGGGAACTCAGAATTCAGGGGCATGAGTGTGACTCTCACAAATCAAAGGTGGGGACAACCGGATGTGGGGGGTACCAGATATAGGGGCTTCCCATGTGTGGGGACATGAACATATTTATGGCCACAGTTGTTGATGCAATGCTACAGGTGTGTGCCTGCTGATGCTCATATAAGGCTTTGAGCCCCCCCCCCCTTCTCTCAGCCCCTTTATGACCATTTCAGAGAACTATCTTCAACAAATTCCTACACTGCCATGGCACTGAGCATTATGTATATGTAAGGGGTTGGGGGAGAAAGGCTGTTTGGGCTGTTGGGAGTGCAGAGTTATTGGTGGTGCCCTGTGAGACAGTGAGGCAAGGTGGGCAGGGGACGGCCGTCACAGTTGAACGCTCATCTGATGGGTCCGTGTGTTTGTCAGACGGAAGACAATTATCACATCTGCACTGGCTATGCAGTGCAGTCAATGCACTATATGGTACTCTCTACCGTTTTCCAAGATGATTTTAATTCCCTTATTTACCCCCACTATTCTATAGTGTATATTAGGTCTACAAAAAAAATAAAAAGAGGACAGGATTTGGTTTTTTGTCCTCCATCACCAGGCCAAGTGCCTAAGCCATGCCACAAATGCCACCTGGCCAAAGTGACCCAAGTCTGCTGTTACATATTCAAGATTTAACACCAGATTCTATCAGAAGTAGCTTTGCAGGAACAATTTGTTTTTTTTGAGCCCATTTTCTGAAGGTAAAAAGAGGAAACCCCAACATCTACTACACATGACAAGAAAGCCTTATTATCATAGAACTCAGTGTAAAGCATGTGATTGCAGTTTTATTGTTTGCTAGAGAGGAATTTCAACTTGACCAACCCTACCCCTCCCAAAAACCAATCCATACCCCCACTTCAATTTTTTGCTATAGCATATATGTTATAGCAAGAAAACATGCTCTAATTATTAATCTGTATATGTATATGTATATATATATATTTATTTATATATATATATATATATATATATATATATATATATATATATATACAAATATATATACACACATGTATTCTGAGTATACAACATCAATAATGGGTCTATGTCACTAAACTAACAGTGACATGAATTAAGATGGAACAGGACACACCGATAATTGATATAAATTGTTGTGAATCAATATTGGTGTTTTTACTGAATACTTATTATATCTGGATGGCATTTTCTTTCTAGAGAAACAGATTGCTACAATTTATAATTCCTTACCCAGTCACCCATTTTGTCTTGAAGCTCACCAACAGTCATCTTGTGGTACAACTTCTCATAGTCTTGACGATCCTCGGGAGGTGTGGTGATCTGTTAAAACAGTTTAGGCTTCTATTAATACACGAGACATGGTTAACGCATAACCTCAGAAAATTAACTCACCATGCAATTAATAGAATATGTACATAACTGATAATTTCAAAAAGAATGCCATTTTATGTTTTCAAAAAAAAAAAGAAAAAGAAAGAAAAAAAGAAAGAAACATCTTTGACTCACGTTGGCAATCTGTTTTTCAAGCTGCCAAATGTCATCTGCTAATTGATATGCCGTGCTGTTATCACCCCCCAGAAGTACCACAACAGTAGCAAAGTACTCCCTAAAGGCCGCATAGTACATTTTAGATATGGAATCATCCAAATAGAATCTGCGGTCATCAAATGTAAGTCCAGACTGGTCAAACTGCAAAGAGGAAAATAATGAAGTGGTCACACTGCAAAGAGGTGAATAATGGACTGGTTACACTCACACTGTAGAGGTGAATAATAGACTGGTCAAACTGCAAAGATGGGAATGATAAAGCTACTTGTTTTCACTTATTGCACAGTGGCGTATTAAGAAGGAGTATGCTGGGAAGGTAACCTCTGCTTTTGGGGTACATTTGCATTTTTTTCAATTGCTTGTGATTTATGAAGCATGGTAATAGAAATGAACAAATTCAGTGCCACTCACGATTTGTATCATAAGGCAACACCCTGTCTATGTGTAAAGAGTAATTTTAACATATTTTCCCCCATAATCTTGTTAAGTTAAAAATATTACCTTTTCATTTAAACTTTGAAATGATTATTTCTCAGGTTGAAAGTACAAATATATAACAAATTATATTCCCTTTTCCTTCAGTAACATTTTATGTAAGGACATCAAAATAACATATAAGTGATTAACTACCTCAATGATGTTCTCATCTACGTTCTTCACGTTTACACCCACTGACATGTCGAAGAGTGGTGCACCGCCAATTTTGTGCACATCTATCAATTGGTCAAAAGACGACTGGTCCCAATTCCCAGTCCCATCCCACATCCCAGAATCCCCAGCAGTAGCTGGCCACGAGCCTAAGTCTTTTATAAGCTGTAAATCAAAATTGCGGAAGGTGCAGTGAAGTACACGTACATATGGTGTGAAATATAATATGGTGTTGAAAATGTATGACTCGGTTGGGATGTAATGCCGTTAGATATATTATGTACCCAGATGATACTAATTATACAGTATACCAAACAATAGTGGAGACACTTAGCGTCCAACCCACTACACTAATTTGAATATGATGGTACGAATAGATTTTATCGTTACTGGTATCAAGCAATAGTGAATCTCTTAATATGGGTTATTATCGAATCTCCCATTTACCATGACTGAAACACGTTAAGTAGACTCACCTTCATCATAGGTTCAATTCCCTTGGCTTCAACTGATTTTTTATCCAAACATGCCTTGTAGAAGTCTTTGGCTTTCTTTACGGCAGTTGAGTCCTGTCCATGTAGTTGACTGCCTTCACTGGTTAATAGCTGAATGAAGGACACAATGAGCCAAAATGGGTTTCTTAGACTTATCAATACTCGTGTAGGGGTATGGTATTTACACTTTACGTTCATGTACCCGTGGGACTCAGACCTAGGTCTTCGGGTGTAGTGGGGGAATCCGGATGGCAGGTGGCAGCACCTGCCTCTGGGTTCGTATCCATTACACCAGGGGGCCTACCACTCATCCGCCACACGTCACGTGGCCGGTCTGAGTTTCGCGGGGTTTTCCCCTATATAAGGCTGGTTCTACCCCCATGTTCTTCAGTAGTGGTTCTACCCACTGCTCAACCAGGTCGTTACCCGAAAGGGTAACCGAATGCCCTAGTAGCATGTAGTCCTCTGAGGCTGTGATCGTAGGTAACATAAGCTATGAAATAAAAGCTCGGTTGCCTACCCGGAAACTTTCTCTCTCTTCATTATGATTTAATCTAACTTAATGAGACGAACCACTACACTGGTGCCGTGACCAGTTGGTCTTCGGGTAAGCGCAGTCAGAAATGACTGAGCTGAGCCCAGTTAGGGGAAATGACCCAAATCATGAGCTAAATTCCCCGATGGAGGATGGTGAAATCAAGTCACCACCCCAAGGTACGGAGTGGAGAGATCCACAGGAACACTACCCTGATGGGTTAGCGGATGTAAGAAAGAACTTACATGATGAACTGGATGAATTTGGAGACTCCTTATTTATGCCAGGAGGTACTTTGAAACCTGCACCTATGCACAAAAGTACCACTCAATTTGGTCAACTACCATTTGAGGTACCAAAGCCTAGTGCAGGTATGTTTGAAACTCCATATAGTTCTCGAATTAAACACCAAAGGTGTGGATTCGAAAAGAACAAAATGGATGAGCTCGAAGAAATGAGAGCTGAATACGAGAAGATCCAAAAAGATCTCATTACACTGTCTGGAACTCGAGACAAAATTCTGACTGAAAACAAACAGTTGATATCAGAACATCTTGAGTACGATCAGAAGTATAGACACCAACAACAATTGTTATTGGATGAAATGGAGAAGGAAAAACAAGATTTCCAACTCCAGCACGAACAGTATTGTGACGCACTATACACGGTGGATCTGGAATACAGAGCCTCGTGTGATGAGTTGAATAGAACTAAACAAGAGTTAAATTCAACTCAATCGGCCTATGGCAAGTATCAAGAGGAGCTGATGAAAATAGAATCAACCTTCAAGGATGCACGAGAAACGTATCATAAACAAACCGAAGAGCATGAAAAACTCAGAGGTCAATGGATACGTGAATCCGCAGACTTGACTGCCAAGCAGACAAAAATGCTGGATGATTATTCCGAACTGGAAGCTAAAGCTATCCAGATGTCAAAGTATCTAGAGGATACTGGTCGTGCAGTAGGCACTTGAACCAGACTTCACTGTTTCAGGAATTGCCCTAAACACGACGAGTAACCGGATGAACTCTTTGAGGGGTGATGACAAGGCAACAGAGACAACTGTACCTCATTGCGAAGGAGTAAAGAGTCATCAGGTTAGATTCACTGATAATACCTCGAAACCTCTTGGTTTAGGTACGGGAAACACTGGAGGTAACTCTACGAGTGGGGTTAAACAAAACCACTCAGTAAGAACCCCCACCTTTGACGGCAGATGGCCACAACAGTCACCTTTAGGGGGACCAAACGGCCTGTATGACCAGTATGGATGGAATCAATCCCCATCAGGAGCGAATCCGTCTGATGGTAACACCCGGAATGCGTCCGGAGGAACAACCGGACGAACATCCGGGGATTCCAGTACAGCTGGAGGGCAATCCGGATGCGATCAAGGATCCGGACCTTCAGGAGATAGTTCCAGAAGCAGACCCTCTGCCGGTAGGACTGGTTACAGTAATGGAAATCAGTCGTATGGAACAGGAGGAAACACTAATCCCAATAGTGGTTTCTTTAGTTTTGGTGGAAATACACAACCCACCAATAATCCAGGACCAACTCCTCAAGCCGGCGGATACACCTTCTCGCAGGTGCCTCCATACGGAGCAGGGGGATCAGGGGGTGGAGGAGCACCACCATCCGGTGGATTTGGAGGTACTTATGGTACGAATCCTCCAAGGAAAAAGAGACTCAGTCGCCGAGTATCTCTTTCTCCAGGGTTACAAGCGCTGCATGATTCCAATGCAGCAATTGCTAACTTAGGTGTTGATTGTTACAATTAAGGTCTGGACGATACGGAGATCATGGAATGGAGTAGGGGTTTAACCCTTACTGGATCCACGAATCCGGCTCGTAGAGTAGCTAAGATACCTACCCCCTTTAATGCCAAGAATCCTTGGAAAGAGGAGTATCAAGGCTGCGCGGATGTCTTTAACTGCAATGGATGGGGCAAAGCGGAAGCTCTCCCTTATCTAGTATGCTGGTTAAAGGAAGGCGACGGGAAGGGAGCCGTGGAACAATGGAGAGATTCCCAAATTGTAGGACTCTCAGCCCATATGAAATATGATGAACTCATAGAGATCGCTTCATATTTATATGGGAATATAGTTGGAGAAGATCCTTGGTTGACGTTCACTAAAAGAACGCAGAAACCTAAGGAATCTGCCAAAGTGTTCGGCTTAGAATGTCAACGACTGTTGCACAAAGCCAGACCTCAATGGAGATTAGATGATGAATGCTTCCTAGATGAAATGTTTAAACAATTCATCGAAGGATTGCGGAATCAGGAACACAGGACAGTGGCCTGTGAAGCTTGGAAGAATGATGCCTCTTTGACAGATTTGTTCCAGTCCTTAGATCATTATGATCGTAAGGCCCGTATCTTTGCCGGGAAGGTACCTCAACGGATGTCAGCAATGATAATCCCGGATGGGATACCCGAAACCAATTCATCCGAATCAGGGCAACCTGACGAAGATGAAAACGTTGGGGCCGTTGGCCAAGGGAACCCCCGGTACAACCGGAACTGGGGAAAGAAACCGGGTTACGTCAAGGAGAAAGTGACTACCTCCAAACCTCCTGTGACTCAACCCGATACCAAACCTACTACCGGTCCGTCTTTATCAGAGGACCTGGTTAACAATTTGGTAAAAAAGATCACTGAAAATCTTAGAAGGCCTAAGCCTGATAGGAGTGTAGTGACGTGCTTCCGATGTCAGGAAACTGGACATTATGCTGCCGAGTGTGAGGCAGATAAGCCAGTTTATAGAAACGCTCGTTACCGGAACAATTCGAGTAAGGAGGACTCGGTGAAGAAGGAAAACTGGGTGGGGGTGTCCATGAAGGCAACCGGAGTACCCCCCGAATGAGTGATTGCCATGACTGCCAGCCTATCGCCGCTTGCGGTACTGGTGAGAATCCTCTAGCGATTTCGCCCAGCAGTGAAGTTAAGGGACCTGATCAGTTCCTTACTCATGAGGCTGGGGAGACTGATAGTACACCAGGTGTCAAGAACCGGCAGAAGAACACAGAGGGGAAACCCGATATCAGTCCAGAGGGAGTGGCCAATGAGTTGGCCAGGGTGGGGTGTGCCCAGCTTCCCCCGGGTCATCCTTGTCTCGAATTCTTGAAGGGATGTGGATTTGACCTCGGCGCTAAGACGGAACTTGCTAAGTACGCAAGTAGTCCTACCTACTTGAAAGGTAGGAGGTGGTATGCAGTTGTATCTGTGAGTGGTAGATCTGCTGAGTTTCTTGTCGATACGGGTGCTAGCCACTCCTGTGTTGCTAAGAGATTCTATGATCTTTTGCCTACGAATCATGAAACTTTCACAACGGAAGGAATTGCTCGTAAGGCCGACGGTAGCATGATACAAACGTTCGGTAGAACATGTATGAGATTCAGTCTACAGGAGGATAAGGACTTCATCCTTACTCCTACTGTGGCAAACATCGCGGATGATGGTATACTTGGTCTGGATTTTGCTGCATTATATGGAGCAAGGTTAGATTCCCAGAGGGGAATATTGGAAGTGAGAGACCCGTATCATCTCAAAGTACAATGCGTACTTAGGCAAGTGAGCAGTGTAGCCAGTGTAGCCCAGACTGTTAAGATACCACCAGGCACAGCCTGTGATGTCTTATGTCGAGCGGACAGACAGTTTTCAGGAAAAACTGGAGTTATAGAGCCAGACATGGCAATGTTGTCAAGTATCGGATTGGAATCCGCCAACGTTCTAGTAGCTAACGCTGCTTGGACAGTGGTTCCTATATCCAATACCGGTAATAAGACTGTCTACGTACAGAATCCTCGGGTCGGTTGTCCTCTCTGAACTGGTAGAAGACTGTGAACATGTTTTGGCACCCGGAGTCCCTTCCTCATCCGAAAGGAGTCCGGAACTAGATACTCTAGTAGCCAAAAGCCATGTCGAAAATGATGAACAACGTGAAGCTCTAACTGACTTGCTATACAAGTACCGTAAAGCTTTTGTAGCACCAAGTGAACAATTGGGGCGTACCGATAAGGTACTGCATACGATTGACACGGGTGAGAATGAACCTTTTAAGATTCCTTATAGAAGACTCCCACTAGCCAAAAAGAGGGTAGCTGAGGAGGAGATAGGTAAAATGCTTGAACAGGATGTAATAATTCCATCAACCAGTCCTTGGTCTAGCCCTGTGTGCATGGTGACTAAGAAAGATGGTACCATCCGTTTTTGCATAGATTACCGGAAATTGAATGGTATGACCAAGAAGAATTCATATCCCTTACCACGGATTGATGAGACTATAGACTCCCTTGGAGGTAAGCAATGGTATTGCTCTCTAGACTTACAATCCGGGTACTGGCAAGTGGGTATGCATCCAAAAGACATGGAGAAGACGGCCTTTTCCAGTCATATTGGGTTATTACAATATAATGTGATGCCGTTTGGATTGTGCAATGCACCGGCGACATTTGAAGCCATGATGGAAACTTTATTAAGTGACCTATTATGGAAGAAATGTCTCGTCTATCTAGATGATGTGATAGTCTTTGGGAAGACATACGAGGAATGCTTGGAAAATTTAGGTATGGTTCTGGAAAGGATCATAACTAATGGTTTGAAGCTGAAGCCCAAGAAATGCGATCTTTTTAAAAGATCTATTAATTACTTGGGACGAATAATCTCAAATGAAGGGATTAAAGCCGATCCGGAGAAACTGGATGCTGTGTCAAATTGGCAGGCACCCACGAATGCGAAAGAAGTTAGATCCTTTCTTGGATTCTGTTCCTATTACCGGGACTTTATCCCAGGATATTCAAGGGTCGCCTTTCCAATCCAGAGTTTGTCCCACTGGACACCTGGAGTGAGAAAGGAACGATTTCCTTGGGGATCCGAGCAAGACGAGGCCTTTATGAAAATAAAGGATTTGCGAGTACACCTGTGTTTAAGTACCCTACGGAGAATGATCATTTCATTCTAGATACTGATGCTAGTAACGAAAGCATAGGAGCCGCCCTTTCTCAGGTGCAGGATGGGGTTGAAGTTCCTATAGCCTTCTCTAGTAACACGTTGAGTAAATCTCAAAGAAACTATTGTAAAACTAAACGTGAGTTGTTGGCTGTGGTGGTCTATACGAAGAAGTTCAAGCACTTTTTGTGGGGAAGTGATTTCACTCTACAGACTGATCACTCTTCTCTCAGATGGTTATTGAACTTCAAGGATGCAGAGGGGATGATAGGTCGCTGGTTAGCGCACCTATTCGAATTCGGTCTAAATCACAGCCAGATTGAACACCGAGCCGGGGCAAAACATTTGAATGCAGATGCTTTGTCTAGAATTCCAGTGAGGAAATGTGCAAATGCTGAGTGCACTGATTGTGGAGCACACAATGCTGTGTTGGCAGGGGTTCGAGTTCCTTTCGAAACCCAACCGGAACATGTTTTGAACTGGTCCTTGGAGACCATCCAACAGTTCCAGGAATCTGATGCAGTCACATCACGTTTGATTAAGTTCCTTAACCAGGGGATCTGCCCTCCAAGACCCGACGTGTCATTGGAGAACAGAGAGATGAGACGATTCCTAGCCCAATGGGCCGAGCTGGAAGTCCGGAATGGTATTCTATTTCGATGGAAGAAAACCTTGCAAGTTGTCATACCTAGTGCTATGCGACGAAATATTATGTATTTCTGTCACAGGCATAGAACTAGTGGACACTTTGGAAAGAAACGGTCTCTAGAACGTCTAACCAGACGATACTATTGGCCTGGCATGAGTACAGATCTCACCCGATGGGTAGAGACCTGTCCCGAATGCTATAAGAACAAACCAGGAACTGTTTGGTGTAAGGTTTGCTAGAATAGCTGTTGACATTATTAGTGGGATTCCCCCCACTCCTAGTGTCAACACGTGTATGATGGTCGTGTCAGATTATTATACCAAGTACACCCGAGTGTTTCCTTTACCGGATCATAAGGCTGTTACTTGCGCTATGGCCTTTGTAAAAGGGTGGGTGTTGCACCTAGGTGTCCCACTCATGTTACATAGTGACCAGGGCAGAGAATTTGAGTCTAGTCTGTGGCAGGAGATGTGTAATTGTCTGGCAATTTGCAAGACAAGAACTAATCCCTACAGGCCACAGAGTGATGGACAAGTAGAGAGATTCAATAGGACTCTGATCCAAGTATTGAAGTCTCTAGTAAATGAGCAAATGGACGATTGGGATGAACAATGTGAATTCGTGGTACATGCTTATAATGGCACGGTACACTCGAGCACAAACTGTTCTCCTAATCTCCTCGTTTTTGGAGAGGATTTGATTATGACAGCAGATCTGGTGTTTGGCGTAATAAGAATGAATCCGGAAACCCCTTGCCAGGTGATGTTTGTAGAATCTTTACGAGATAATTTCAAACAAGCCTATGAGAGGGTTAGAGATGAGTTGCAGAAAACTGCGCGTTGGCAGAAAGTTGGCTATGACACAGGTCTAAAAGCTAGATTTTTTAATCTAGGGGATAGAGTATTGCGTCTACACCAACCTCTGGCCAACCTGAAATTAGCCAGCAATTGGGATGGACCTTTCACTATAACTCAGGTTATTAGTGATTGCACAATGATTATTAAATCACAGCTTGGTAAATGTTACAAGTCAAATGTAGCGAGACTACGCCCATGGAGGGGGAGGGATACCTCCACCGAAATGTACGGCGATGGTCTATTGGAAGTAATGGAACAAAGTTGTGTTAAGCAACTCAAAGTGGTACCGACCCGAAAGCGAGGACCCGGGCGGCCACGGAAGATTGCAGACCCGAAGAGGGTGGTGCCCCCTGTCGTAACATCCGGAAAACAGGGGAAGATACAAAAAGTCTCGGCAGGCGCAGGTAAAAATAAGAGGAAAGGTCCTTCTAAGGCTAAGAAGACCTTGGAAAAGGCTCTTATGGATACCAGGTCAATAAAGGAGGCCTCAAAACCTCTTAGACGCAGTCCAAGGTTGCTAAAGACTGCCGTAACCTAGCCTGTTAACCCATTAAGGGCTGGCTATGAGAGTACTTTGAAAGACTAGGGGACTGAATTTTGATCAGTCCATTTACCAGGGGGCGGGAGGGTTCAAGGTATATTACACTTTCAATGACTTTGATATCATTTTCAACCATTTTACAATGTTTTTATCACTGTTAACTTCTCATATTCGAATTCCTCGGCCCCAAAATAGGTAATTAACACCATCATACCAAATATAGCAATCCACTTAAGCCTATCTTAAATTTCCAAACATGGCTACCACATTATATATCTATGTCGATTATACTCAACATCAGGCCCTACATGGTGTTGAAAATACTCAACATCCGCCCCTACATGGTTGTTGAGTATTCTCAACATCAGGCCTTAATGGGTTAACACAACGAGTGTGTTGTCCTGTACTGTGTACCGTTATATGTTGTAACCTTGTTCAATGTATATTTGAGCCGGTCATGAGTTTCTGGAAAAGGTCCTATGACAATGTACCCACGGTTTTGGACGGATAATCTGGTGGATATGCCTATGCTATCCATAAACTCCATAATACCTAGCGAGTTGTCATGGTTGAGACCTAAGTACGGACAGACGACCGATCGGGTATTGTATTGTTTTTATGTAAGGGCGCGTGACCTAATTAAGGGCACGCGGGAAAGTTGTTGACCCATTTTCGAATGGTCACGTGAGGTTTGATCATGCGCAGCGATTCAAGTTCGAGTATCCCGCCATATTGTCTTATTCCTGCGAAGGAAGAAGACGTGGCCGAGGGTGGTCTTACTCTTTTTGGAGTTTGATAGCCTAAGACAGCAGTGTTTCGAGGTGTGCCCTCGTTAAAAGGCACCCGCCTTTCACTGGGTAAGCAGTCTTAACTGCTTATCCGGTGGATTGGGATATTTAAATCCCCGAACAGCCACTTCTGTTGATGGCAGAAGAGGCCGTCCGCCTTGGCGGTGGTGCCGGTGCCAGCACCTCGCCGGAGTATGGAAGTGGTTCTCCCCCGAGTCCCACTTATACATACGACGATCAGCAGTACGATGCTGATTGTGATCAGATGGATCAACAGATGAATCAGTACTTCTCTGGAGTAGACGATAGCGACGTAGAATCGTTCTATGACGCATCCGATAACTCCAGACAAGTGAGTCCAGAACGCCAAGGTGTTCGGCAAGGAATTGATGTAGGTGAGCCTTATGTACCCCCTCCATCCGAAGGCTTGAGTGGAGAGCCGGCAGGAGTTCAGTCTCACGACAGAGCTCTAATGCCACCTCCCCCTCAACTGCCGTCTGGGTGGGAGTACCTCATCCGGTGCTTTGGGACCTGCTTCTCCAGTTGACAGGCCAATGTACCTGGAGCTGCCCCTACCAGACAGTCCCGAATGGCACGATGTAGCCGGTCCCTATGACGGACGGATGTTAGCTATTTCCGAGGAAATGCTGATACCCACCTGTTATGGGACGCCCAGAGAGGTTGACGAGCATGTTGTCAATGCAATCTGGGAATGTGCTCATCCGCAATGGGCTAATACCTTTTCGGAAGCCTGGTTGATGGATTACCATCAGATGGCCAAAGGACTGGTAGTCCATTTATGGTTTCGTAAAGCCGTCTGGGACGCAGAAATGGCTTTCCGGAGGAATACCTTCTTTAGGCCTTCCTATGTGTCTGACAAGACGGGTTACACCGGTGTCAAGGCAGATGAGGTCTCTAGGTACATAGATAGAGACCAGATCCTAATGTTAGGAACAGCGGAGGAGTATGAAGCAGCAGGTAACACTGTTGTGGATTACTGTCCAGGGGTCCCCATTACGTCTCAAACCATTGAGGCAGAGGAGGCCCGGATTGGTGTGTCTCCACTAGACAGACTCGGGGTAATACAAGACCTCGTGGTACGTCTATTGGAGAGGCAGTATGCACTGGCGCACCCGGAACTAGTACCCGGGCCCACACCCGTGCAGGTAACAGCCAAAATGGCCGATCGGATGGAGCGTCTCATGTCTCCTGCTGAAGCTCCTACTTTGGGAGACGCGGCAGAAGTACCTGAGAAGGTTCCACCTGGTGCAGATGGTTCCCCTAAAGCTGCTCAGTCTACCCCTACAAAGACTGAACAGACGATAGGGAAAACAGCTAGTGGAAAGGGTTAAGGAAACCCCACTAAAGGTAAGGGTAAAGGGAAGCGGTCAGGAACCGAACCCTCTACCAGCACGAGTGTGGCCGACAGTACCCGAACCCGTCGGGTGTCCCCACGCTCGGCCAATAAGAAGGGAGCTAAGGCTTCGGATGTCTCCGGCAACGAGACAGACGCATCCGAGCCTGGCACTTCTACTAACGGCAGATCCCGCAGACGGAATAAGAAGGTTGACCAACGTAAACCTGAACCTATCGAGGTAGACGTTCAAGCTGAAACTCCAGAAGCTGAACAGGCTGTCTCAACTGTAAAAGTTGAGCTCGGTGTGCCAATCGTCAAGCTACACAACGTGATGGCCGATTTGAGTGGAGACGCTCAAGATGCCGCAGCCCAGGTTCTCGCGGGTCAACAACCCGTGGATGTACCATCCGACCCGGAGGGAGAGGAGCCGGTTGACCCAGTTGTGGATGTCACTCCGACCGACGAGCAAGAGGCTGCTATCTGGGAAAATGCCAATAGCAACTTTGCCGACTTCATTCCTCTACACAGGGGACACCTGAAGGGGAGAAAATCCGTATGGAGACTACCCCCTCGGATCACCTGTGAGAGGCGTGAAGACATGGAGGAGTGGCTTCGTAAGAAGCTCTCCGATAGAAACCGGCCAATATGTACTGGATTTATTGGGAATTCGTTAAGAATTCACCCAATGGTCTGTACAATTATGACCAGAAGGGCAAACTAAAGTTTGCTCTGGATGAGTACTACGGGGAGGATCATAAGGATTGTCCCTTTCAACGATGTACTCAAAGTGAAGGTGAGGTTGAATTCTTCATCGAGAAAGACGAGTTCCTTCGTCATCCCGTGGAGGTTCATATGCACCAGAGGCCGGAATATGTCTGCGACCGGGAGGTTGGCAAGAAATGTGCTAAATGCGCAGGATGTGTCACTCCCCGACGCGGAGACATGGTCCGGCACTATGTTACTTCGCATGGAGAAGGCCTGGAGGCAGCCATAGACAGAGTGATGAAAATTCACTCTGAACTCTATGGCAACCTTAAGGGCCTCAATGCCGAGAAACTTGCTTCTCTCACACCGAGTACGAAGCAGTTTGCGCCAACGGTTCCTGGTACTAACCAGAAGCTGAAGGCTCGGTTTGCCCAGACTCCCGGGTCTGGCAAATTAGAGTAAGCCCAAGAGGAGTATGATTTGTTAAACGAATGGAGAAGCAATAAGGCCCGCCGCCGGGGTGGGGCTTATGTAACTCCATCCGGAGAACAAGTCCGAAGCCTCAGGGACTACCGTCAGGGACCCTCTGTGGCAGATAGAAAGAGACAGGCGTTCGAATCTCCAAGCCGAGCCAGGTCACCACTGGAGGCGCTGGAGAGGCAGGCGAATGGGGGAAGGAAGAAGCCACATCTTCCGTCTCCTACTGGAACTCCTTCGAATTATGGACGAGCACCAGCCCCACGAGGTGGTGCACAGAACCCGACATTCTTTGGTGTCAGTGGACCAGGTGGTCAATCCTCCCGGAAGCACGCGCCTTTGAATGTCAGAGACCCGAAGCAGTACCCTGCTATGGGCCCACCCGGACCAGAGATGCAAATCTTTGATCAGTACGGGAGGGTCAAGCAGGAACTGCCGACAGGAGGAGGTCAAGCTCCATGACCAACAATGAGTGCTGTGGTGAGACAACGTCCACCCGCACCATTGTTGACTGTCACAGACCTTAGAAGGGAATTGTCGCCGTTGCCCCTGGCCCAGGGACTACCAAACCAAGGCCCTCCTATGACCACCGCTAGTGTGGCTACTACTGCGGTTGCTTCTTCGCATACGCATGTAGCTGTCACTGCGAGTGGGTCTGGTGCACAGCCGAAGCCTCAGGGTCAGGTACCCCCACCTGGTGCTGTGGTTCATCGGCCTAAGGTGATCCAGACAGTGGAGACCTTCTTCAAGAAGGAAGACAAATTGTCTTGCACTATTCAAAGCAAGCAATTTGAGACGTTACAGCACCACCTGGAAAACCTCCATTTGGATATGTACCGTCGGACCGTGTCGAGCACTCTCCAGTGTATAGATGCGATCCAGAAGTAAGAGATCAACCGGATCTCTACTCAGATAAAGGCGGATGTTGCCAAAGAGAAGCAGGAAGCTGCTAATCTGCGGCAAGAAGCCTTATCCGAGAAGGAAACAGCTTCTCAGATGCTCGACCTAGAACGGGCAACGAACATGAAGAACCAACAAAAGTTCTTCAAGGTTTTTGGAGTTATTATGGATAACTGGGACGGCACACCTGGACATGCTTTGAGCTTGTTCGAAGCACGCCAGAAGGTGAAACTAACACCAGCTGTCCCCGCATTGGCTGCACCTACGGATGGAGCTGGTGTAGACTCTCTTGTTCAGCCACAGGCTCAACAACCGGGTCCAAACCAGCCACCCGAGGAGAACATGGAACAGTGAAAACTGTTGCATGAAGGTCGGACATAATTGTGTGTCCCGAGGTGTTATTACCTATGTATTGTTGGATGAGAAATTATTTTTTTATCCAACCCGCATCGATTCGGGTACAAAACTGTAGCCTAATCCGGAAGCAGAAGAAAAAAAAGAAACAAAAAAAACAAGTCACTTTGGAGAAGGAGTACGAATGCTTATTGAACTATGGACCTTTAATACCGGAATACGTTAATATGGACTCTAAACTACAACCGGATTTACTACTACTACTTGTCAGCTAGCACTACAGGCAACAGGGTTTAGCTACGCCCATCAACATATTCTTCTATAGCACTTCAGGCATCAGGGTTCAGCTCGCCCATACCAAGACATCAGCAGCATCCGACTCCACGTATATTCTCCAACCACAGAAACACGTAACTTTGTTGATAATATTATATTGCATATAACATTGTATTTATGACTCTAATATCTTTTATAAAGGTATATTATTGTATAAAGGTACTTACCTATAAATATACTGGATCTGCGTATCCTAAAAGTTATTTAAGGTAGTACTAGACCTATAAATGTCTATATAGGTCATTCCTGGTCTCAATATATTAAGAGACTATACTTCTTCTGTAGTTTGTAAATATAAAACACTAAGGTATAAATTGAGCTGCGTCTCAATTATATAAATATTTTTCTATAAAATGGAGAAGGTCCAATGGATTTCTCTAAAGTTAATATTATATTACTCAGGTTCAATACCTTATTGTGTTCATATGGTATCAGAATGATTATTCATATCTGATCGTTTTTGTTCGGTTCAGTTTAAAGGTGGACAGAGTTGTTAATTTAAAAAGTCGAAATTTTTTTCCGGGTTTAATAACTGTAATACGATTATTATTTACAACCACCGGTCCTTTTCAGGACCCTACTGTTGTCAAACGTTAATATAAATCTGTGATATTTATATTTATCATTTGTGGTTGTTATAGCTACTGGTGGAAATGAAATGAACGATACTCGATGCTATTATTGTATAATTTTTCAGAAATAGGATAGTCTCATACTATAGCCTATTTCACATCGAGCAAGTGTAATTAATACCCCTTTTTAGTATTGTAAACAATCAGTTACTAGGTTATTAATACACTGCGGTTTAATTACCCCCAAGTTATTGTCTAAGGGGGGCAGTGTAGGGGTATGGTATTTACACTTTACGTTCATGTACCCGTGGGACTCAGACCTAGGTCTTCGGGTGTAGTGGGGGAATCCGGATGGCAGGTGGCAGCACCTGCCTCTGGGTTCATATCCATTACACCAGGGGGCCTACCACTCATCCGCCACACGTCACGTGGCCGGTCTGAGTTTCGCGGGCTTTTCCCCTATATAAGGCTGGTTCTAACCCCATGTTCTTCAGTAGTGGTTCTACCCACTGCTCAACCAGGTCGTTACCCGAAAGGGTAACCGAATGCCCTAGTAGCATGTAGTCCTCTGAGGCTGTGATCGTATGTAACATAAGCTATGAAATAAAAGCTCGGTTGCCTACCCGGAAACTTTCTCTCTCTTCGTTATGATTTAATCTAACTTAATGAGACGAACCACTACACTGGTATCATAGCTCTTGGTATATAAAATTGTGTTGGTTTTACCATCACACTTAGATAATTATTTAGGCTTAAACAGAGGAAAAGGAAACTACAACTCAAATCATTCATTTCTGTAAACAGCCCTTTGTAATTCCTTAAAGTCTCAATTCCAGTATTTCCCAAGAATATTTCGACCTCCTTTCACATTTTGGTATATTACCATCTAAATTATATAATTTTAGAAAAAAAGGTTTAATCAAGAGTAGAGTATGATGACTGTGTACCTACCTGCCTGACCCTGGCAGTGTTACGCTCATAGGCATCAGTAAACATGCTGTACCTGGACTTCTCAGGTGGCAGAATAATATTATCTAACCAGGTTCCACAGGTGTACTTGTAGAAGTCTGTACAGGGCTCCACACTCAGGTCCATCTTGGACAGGATCCCCCCAGCTACTGTCACACATGTAGGACTCGTACATGTCTGTCACAAGGAGATAACAGGCCTCTCATTACTTTCACACTTATGAATTATGAATTAAATCATGATAAGGGGCCGTCCATAAATGACGTCATGCGGCAGGGGGAAGGCGGGGTCTAGGTCTGGGTAAAATGCCGAATGCCGATTTTGGGAAACTGGTGATCAGTGTAGGGTGACCAGTCTGCGCTCACTGGGCACAGACATTTAGCTTTTTTCCTCTCTCCTCAGACTTAGGCCGAAATACCTGCCTGCTCACAGGCAGGATCCAAGATGTATACCAGTCTATAGTGGCACAAACACATGGCTAGTCTGAACTAAGTACTCACTTTCAGTTCCTGGAAATTGTCCCTCCTATTCACAAACATGTACTTGTCATGTACATCAGCTTATATTGACTGAAACATGAGATATATCCAATAAATCTGACGTGTTTATCTTGAGCTTAGATATCACTACCTCAATGGCCTCCATTGTCAACATGCTAGGGGTGCTACCTGGTGTTGGACTGCTCTTGTAACATAGGGCTAACCAACCAAGAATAGTGTAGTCTTTTTGGCACTAGGTGGCTACACCTGGCTTCAAGATGGCCGACAATGATTTGGAGTTAGGGAGGGAGATTTGAAAATCACCTGGATTATTAATTATCACAAGTATTTCAAGTGCTTTGTGTATTGTGAATCTTTGGATATACATTGAGAGAAGTGTTGGTGGAAGCATTGGACCTGAACAGTAAGTACTTCTGTGAGAAATGGCCACTCTGCCAGATTGGCTGACCAAACAGACTACAACAGACACACTTGGTCTCTGAGGTTCCCTCAGAGTGTCTACGGAGTACTCAGACTCAGAGATGTAAGTCAAGGTTTATGAAAAATTCTGAAGATACACATAGAAATTCTCAATTCATTGTAAAAAAAACTACAAAAGGCTGAGACTAATCTTCCATTTATGGAATTTTTTTTGCATACACTAAATGGAAAGCTATGGTTTCATACTACACGTACATATCATTGTCCAAAATGTTTATAATAGTAAAATCCTGGTTTTATATGAATGAGTGAGAAGTGACCACTTTGAGCTGCCTGGGGAGGCATGTACTTTGGCAGTGGTAAATTACTTGTGATATATGGACTCATTTTCTACGGGCCCAAAACCCCACCCACATCATAAACTGCTGCTATCCTAGCTTGCCATGTCTCTAGAAAACGGGGCTACATACCTGTCATAACAGTATAAGCCTAGATAATCAATGCCAGGATATATCATAATAATATGACCAAATTACAAACTTGGTTAGGAAGGAACCTATCTCATCTATAACTTGTGAAAGAAATATGCAAATCGGAGCATTATTTCTCTCAAAACATGAACAGTATTGTACTTTTCAAAATGATGCCAAATGGCATCATCATTTGTTGGCCACGTGATGCCAATTGGCATCGTCTGCTTTTGGCCATGTGATGCCAATTAGCATCATCAGTAGTTAATGAGTTAGCAATTATAGGACAGTGCTTAATGCAAGACCTTGTCTCCCCCCCAAAAAAATCTGAAATCGGATATGTACACAATATATTGTATACCTCTTCTCTGTGATCTCATTAGCTTTGCCCATGTTTCAAGTTCAAATGACACATTCTATTCCTGAACTCTATTACCATATGCTTCCAACAGACCCATGTTGTACTCACCTCTTTCCTCAAGGCACCGACCCTGAGGACAAACTGTGTGACAAGGAGAGCAGCTAACACAATACAAAGTACAATAAAGATGACGACCACCGCACACAGGCTCTTCTCTGTGGTTGTATAGCCCCGAGACTTCTTCTTGTACTCGGAATCTGAAATATATAGGATAACTTATAAATTATTCAAAGATTTCTGGAATAGACCGCACCCATGATAGCCAATTATAAAGGGTAATTTTCTTACATTGCGTACTGTGACACACTCTATTCCAGCCCTTGGTGTATAGCACACATTAAGTCCCTAGACTTGCACAAATGAAAATGGCTGGTTCACACCAGCACAGCTTGTATTGTTAACTGCATATTTCTGCCACTCCACACCCATGTGCTCAACCTGTATCTAACTCAGTTATTGCGCCATAAATGTCAGTTTGTCCTATTAAATCTCCACCAACAATTAATGCTCGCTGTATGGCTGATAGTTCTCTCTATCCATGTATACATTGTGGCGACAGGTGGTGTGCCCATATCGACATCACGACTTAATATCATACACATACATAGACAATTCGACTTTAGTACCTCTTAGATTCCCTAAATTCATGTTTTTAAATTGAGCGAACTGAGTAGGTTATGAGTCAAATTTCTGTGGTCATAAAGTACTGAGCCCTGGAAGTGAATTTCTTGTCTATATATAACCTCAGGTGCCTTATATATACTAACTTCGAAAATCCACTTTGGTAAATCTTATGTGTATAGCTATGGTTATACTTAAGAAACCCACTATGCCAAAGCAGAAAGATATGCTTATATTTCTCTACATACATAATAGTCAACTAAATGGAGCACTGTTATGTATGGCGCACTATAGCAAGGAGCTCCATGGAACATGTACCATGTAGCTATATGAACAATGGAGCTCTAAGTCTAGCAACATGGACCACTATTGAGGCTAGAGCCACATGGAGCTCTATGCAACATGGAGCTCTAATGCAACATAGAGCACAATGGGAATGGTGCACCATGGAGCTATATGGGACATGTCCCACCATGGAGCATGGCACTCTTTGGAGCTAGGAATATTATGAAGCATGGAGCTCCATGCCCCATTAAACACCATGGAGCATGCCGCTTCATATTCCATTCCATTCTCCATGGAACAGAAATTGGGTAGTTCAAGTGAGAAAGATGTCAAGGAAGGTGAGAACATCTTGAAGCATCTGAAAGAGGAAGATGTTACCATGTCAATTGAAAGCACGAGAATAGACAGCTGGTTTGGTATGGTAACTAATTGAATATTTGTCGTAAGGATTTAATAATAGACAATATAGCCTAGACTGCCCTGGAGAAGGGAACGCCCTTAGTGACAGAAAGATAGATCTGGATGTTGACAAGCCCGGATGCCGCAGGGAGGCAATGGCATGAGATCACCTGGGGGACTGTAAATACATGTATCCGATAACACAGGAAATAGGCAGAGTCGTGACAGGGGAGGGAACAGTGAAAGGAGGAGCCAAGACAATAGGCTGTTAGTCATGATCGGAGATTCGTTGGTTGATGAATTGCAGCTGACTATGCATTAGGCAGATATTATATCTGTAGTTTTCTTAATTAGTGCCAGTGTCATTTTAGTTGAAATTGAGACTGACCAGATAATGATATGAACACAAAATATAGGGATTAAGAGGCTAGGTGCTAATGGAAGCATAGATTCCAGGGGGCCCATGTTTATTCCTCTTTTAAAAGTCCAGCGGAAATAGATTGACAGCTGGACAGTAAGAAAGTAGGGAGACTATGGGTGCAGTATGCACTGTGGTGCCCCCTAGTGGCCAATATGGACAGTTTCCATTGGTGGAGGAGTAGCCACAGCATGGTAACCAGGGAGGGGTTTAGTGTATGTACCCCTAGGTGGCAACACCAGTAGTAGTGGGTGCTGCTGGAATGATGGTTGCCTGGTGCCTCCAATGATACATATACAACACAGTGTATATACCATATATACACTTGTAATAACAAGTGATTATAAATATATAAACCTTATTCCTCTCATGGACCCTGGGAGAGGAATCCTTTGCTTGCCTTTGGAGATTTCTCTTAGGAAGATCTGGTCTACCTTACCATGAAGGGGATTTATTCAGAATATTTTATCTATAACTCTTTAAAATAAAACCACCCATGATCACCAGACATATATATATAGCGCAAAGACTTTTTGGAAATTACGGTGGTAAAAAAATTACCATTCTAGTAGAGAATGGATTGATTGATTGATTTGTGTTTTACAGCACTTTAGCGGCACTAAGTGGCTATCCCGTGCTTCACAGGTTGATAATTTAACAGAGGAATGTGTCAGTGCCCGCGCATATGTGCACCACACACATCCTGAGGGGATAGGAAAGAGGAGATATAGACCCTTTTAAGTGGGCTAGGGAAGCCCGTAGTAGAGAATGGAAGGATCATTGCTTACCTTGAATGCATGTTTTACTTGTTAGACAAGATCATTTTTAAAGTTTTCTATGATTTTGAGATCTTAAGGGAATTTTTATTTGTATCATTATTCATAAATTATAAAAGTGTGTCAGAAATTTTGAGTCATAACAAGCGAGACACTTCCAGTGGCACTCTGACCATTGTTTTCTCTTTTCTCAAAATTATAATTCAAGAGTCCATTGGAAGCGTGCATGAAAAGCATATGTATGCTAACAAGACTTACTAAGGTAATGAGGCCTTGGTGCGGAGGTGGCTTATGGTGAAGTCAGGGACAAGATTTTGTACCTGACAGTGTGTTTCTCTGTGCTCACATGGTGTAGCTTTTTGTGAATAGCGTGAAATTGTCAACGAACCGTTACAAGTCAATGTTGTAATGAACACTGAATCCAGAGAAGTTCTTTGATCCTTGTTTATTGCATGTTGACAGAGTGTGCATATAGGTGGTAACAATGATACACTTGCCAGCGTGCAGGCTCTACCCCTAAGCTCCTAGCTCAACCTGTCGTAGGTCCTAGATACTAGGGAGATTGTACGTGGTATAATGTAAGTAGAAAAGATGAGCTTAGAATAGATGGATTGGGAGCTGCTCACCAGGTCTTAAATACTAAGGTGAGTAGCTCACAGGGTGATGAAATGTCCTGGTAGGAACAGGTCAGATCTGGTTGGGTCTGATCAGATCTGACGCGTCGCCATACCCGGTAATGATTCTATTTATGTATGGACCAATCAGGATGAAGGGAGGTTGTGGAATTTCCCTGCATCCTAGAAATGCGTCCACAGGTATGTCGGTATGTTGTGATACTCCCAGTGAGTCAGTGCCCAGAAATAGGATGGGTCCGGCTCTCACAACATCCTGGTATGGGTGATGTAAGAGCAGCTCACTGTACACACTGGGGGGATTGAACTGTGAGCTTGTGAGCAGGTCCTGAGCGTATATGGCGAAGTATTTTATAAATGTGTAAAATAATGAATAATACCCAGAATGGTCCATTGACAAATCCCCACATTCCCACTTGTCTCTGCACGAGGTTTAAGGGAGGAAAATCATTAATAATAATGGCTTTTGCCAAGTCCATTGAGAATTTTGGGTATTATGCATACAAGGTACATGATACAAAGGGATTTTCGGTATGAAAATACGGTACAAGAATGAAATAGGTGTACATGGAGGTTCCTTTATGGAACTTTTCAAAAATAAGAGATACCGGTAGCATGCTATTAATTGTTGGATCAAAGAAACCTTATGATACTTATTACTACAAAAATAAATGGGCACATACATTTTTGGCATGTGTGAATACTGTTTTTGTACCTGAGCTTGTCGTGAGCTATATAGTGATACATTGGAGTATAAAAATGCATTCTTTCTAAGCTGAGGTATCTGGGGTATTTACAAATATGATGTACAGAGAAAGTAAAAATTTTACAGTTTGTGGAGTTGGCACCAGGAAGTCGAACCAAGGTTGGGAGTTTCCCAAGATAAGTTCGGCTTCAAGCTGCCAAGGGCACATATTTGGTTTGAGAACTGTATGTAGGGCAGGGTCAAGGTAGTATTCGATATGACTGTTGGCTCTGCTCCATACAGTTTGTGCCAAACTTAAAGACTTGAGGAAGACTGTGAACTTAACTACACTACGGACTAAAGCTCATAAATACAATACATAGTTGAGCTTGAAAAGGGGTGTGCGAAGAGGATGATCTTGTAGCACCTAAGGTGACATTATAAGAAGGTCATGTTATAAAAATCACCTATAAGATCATAAGAGCTTGCCAATCTGTCGCAGGCACAAAATAAAAGGTTGACCTTGTTTACAAAAAAAGTCAGTCTTTTGTCCGAAAATAAACATCTTGGGTAGTTGTATGGTGGGGTCGGGGGAAATTGGGTCTCCACGACATATGATAAAGTCCAAAGTTCATGGCTGCTATGGTGATATTGTCACTCGGTTTTCCTGAAATGCTCTATAGCATGGAAGCTATTGGGTGGTGGGTTGCCATGCTGTTTTGATGTTGGTTTTTCTTCTGGACCTGATGGTACTGGTCCTTCCTCCTTGGGTTTGGTCTCTGGTCCTGAAGGAACCGATGCTGTGTTGGTTGTAGGCCTGCTGAGGGAACGACAGGAGGAGAAAACAATTCATCACCTACAGATTGTCTGTCATGGTTTGCGGACAGGCCACAGTCAACACAGAAAAAGGGACGCGAGGTCAATATAATTTTGTCAACGTATAACATAGGTACAGAGCTCAATTGATTCATTTGGCTTAGCGCGGGTTCCGTATCCAGGGACGCTATGGTTAGTTTTTCTAAATTCCACCAGGTGGTAGTAGCGAGCTGGCGCTGTACCATAATGGTGAAAAATCAGATAAGTTATGGGGATTAACACAGGTATGACCTGCTCAGGTTGACTCCTACCTGTCTCATGTATTTGAAAAGGAACTATGTTGATGCTGATTGAAGGAAAATTTATTTTTTTGGGCCGAAATAGGGGCGGGGAGAAAAAAAAATTTCTCTCCTGTGTCGCCAAAGTTGTGATCCGGGCTGCTATAAAAGGGCATCCGTCCGCATTGTGATGTCATAATGTTACATAACCGGCCATGGAGGTGTTCGACGTGGACATAGGCATGCCGAATGGGACCATCCTCCACCTCACTATTACCATGTCGGGCGGATTGTAAGTACATTTTGATTTTCAAGGGCAATTTTTGATTTCTTGAAAATTTTGGGGTTCAAGACGTGGGGCATTTGGTCTGATCTTGTTTTTAATTTGTATTTCAGCATCGTTCCGATACAGTGGGTCATTATCCCGCCCGGCGGGATTGCGAATGGATATTGAGGTAAGTCCGATCTTAGCAAGTTAAAGTGTTAACATGTGCTAATGTTGTTGTTGTGGCAGGGATGCCACGTGCGGGTGTCACATGACCGATGGTAGTCATAGTGACGGCTGTGACGTCCGTCAATTTCGGTATCTGATGCGAAACCAAGATGGCGCCGGGCTGCCGCGTGTGGCGCGAAACTTGTCGGGCCAGATACCGCAGTCGGTGTTAATGTTGATAAGCATCAGTGTAAGCCGATCTGTTGTGTTAGTTAGGCCTATCTATTGGTAATGATGTGTGTGGCCTAGTAGGACTTGGTGATAGCTGTGTGTGGGTGTTCATTGGAAGTTATTATGAGGTGGGGGTTACGTGGAGGGGTGGGGGTCTGAGGGGGTGGGTGGAGTTGGGGGGTAATCCCCACATCAGCGTCTTATGGCGTTATCCGCCATATTATCAGGCGTGTGTGAGGGGGTACCTGCCATCCCCACATAAGTGTGATGGTATTGTCCAAGCATTACTGAGTTTTGGGTGTAACCTTGGGGCGGTCCTAAGTTAAATGATGGTGGGGGTGGCCGGTAGTTGATTGGCGGTAGGGACTTCGGGCGATCCCATCACGTATCGAAACCGGCCATCTTGATTTGTAAGTCGAAAGTTTACCTACCAATAACAATATCTGTCGCCCTCTCAGCCAGGTTGGGATTAAACATATAAGGTTCTTGGGATGCTCAGCCTCTTAAGGGTTCAGCAGGGCCGACTCAGTGGGGTTGACCTTGTTTGCGGATGGTTGGGCCCAAGCTTCCCTATCTTGTATGTCCTCCTGGGTTTGGGGGCGATATTGGGGCGAGACTCGCCGAGGATTCACCATTACAGCGTGGGAGCGCCTCGTTCTATAAATAGACTATGTGTTCCCCCGAGTGTTGTGGCTACGGGTATAGTGACATGGAGTTTGTTTTGCTAGTGCACATGTTTTTCTTTTGTAATAGTAAGCCGTATCATGTGCTTGGGGGGGTGTGGGGGGGTCTGCTTGGCTTGGTGTGAGGGAAGGTATGTGAGGGGCGGTCTTTTAATGAGTCTGGGTTGGGGAAAAAGAAAACATTTTATATGAATTTTGGGGTGGGGGGTTGCTTGGCTTTGTGTGAGGGAGTGGTGTGTGAGGTATAGTTGTTTGGTGAATTTGGGGTGGCAAAAAGAAAAATTCATACAAATTTTGGGGGGTTTTGCTTGTCTCGGGGTGGTGTGTTTTTCTATAGGACAATTGTAGGCATAATTCTTAAACAGACTAGTTTGTTAGGCTAATCTATGACTAGTAATTGATGTATTATACCCTGACTTTTTGTAAGAGGTTTAGTGACTAGTGGGCTGAGATGGTTCAATTCAGTGGTGGGGGGGCGGCTGGCCTGATATTTGGAGCAAATTCAAACATTTTTAAGATTGCTAGCTGTGCCTGAAGGTTGACCTTGTCAACAAAATGTAGTGTCTGCTGACACATGTGTAGTGACGTGGTAGTTCACGTAAAGGTTGCTCTGAGGCGATATGACTGCAAGTTATATGCTAAGTCTGTCCCACAATGGGGCGGTAGGGTAGTCGCTACGAAGGGCTTAAGTGATGCCTTTGATAGCTGAGGACACCGTGGGGTCCTGGAGTTCATCTCCTTGTGCCCTGTACTAGACAGGCGAATATCAGGTCTTAGCAGCCTATGTCAATAAATAAATGTTAGTGCTTCATGATAGCCCGTCTGATCCCAAACAGATCCATGGCCTTGTTTTTATTGCCATGTGGGCTTGGAAGGCTATGGATGGTCCACCCTGAGTTGAGTCCACGTTTAATCTCTGGTGCCTTAAGGCTTATTAAACATTATTGATTAAATGGTTAGTCTAAGGTAAGATAGGTTGTGTGTGGGGTGGGTGGGGTGTTGCCAAAAGGTTGATAAATATTTCAATTCAATTCAATTCAATAGAAATTTATTTGCCTCAATAAAACCCTAAACTAATACATTTTGTACAGATTGTGTAGTCATAATAGATAATATATATACAATTTCATAACTCATATTATTACTTTTAAGTGATTAACATGGAGACAAAAAGGCTGCCACTTAATAAATTAATTTTCATTGGCCGCCTAATATCTTATAATTAAATTGTCTCAAATAATTATGAGATTAATATATAATGTATATACCTTAAACATTTCATTGTAAATGAAAATAATTGACAATACAGGACATCACAGGGAAGATTATCAGTATCAATATTCTTAAGATATGAGTGAAAATTATTTACAAAATATGTAAATATTAGCCAAATTCTCTAATTAATTATACAGAAGAATGAATAATAAAAAATTAGTACATACATTAATTATTTTAACAATGTCATTTCAAAATATGTGATGATAAGACACAATCAATATATAACACCAATTAATATGATATAATATAATCTTCAGTAAAATTACGTAACATCTTTCTTTGTAGGCAGCATTTCTTTCAAATCTCTTTTTAAAAAGTTTTTGAATTCAGTTATGCTGTCAATACTTCTATTTCTGAGACTGAGATTATTCCATGAATTAGATACATTATAGTGAACACTTCTTTTGTACATCTCATTTTTAGGAATAAAATTATTCAATAACAAACCCTTATTAAATCTAAGATTATAAATAGGATTTCTTAAATTTTCCTTCTTTCTTGTCCTTTTGTAACCTTCTATACAAACATGAGTATGTCTTCTGTCTTTTAAATAATTAATGCTTGAATTAGCATGAATTAAATCAGTACTAGTGAGTATATTTACCCTCATACATATTTTAATAGCTCTATTTTGCATCCTTTGCATCTTATGTAAATTAGTTGTATTTGTTTTGTAGGGGCCGGTATCGTCGTATATATATTAGTGCCGTTCATCCGAGAGACGTGTTCGTGTGGTGCCTGTTCCTTCTATGCCAGCTAGGTGTCGCTTTGTGATACCCCGTTGGTACAAGAGGGGGCGGCACCATGCCTCGCGTCCAGCTCCTACTAAGGAGCCGGACGAGCGGCAGAAGGTGACTGGACCTAGTCCAGTCCAGACGCGCAGTTTAACCTGTAGACTAGAGTGCAATAAAGTCCTACCCGAGAGGTAGGGGTTTCTGGGGCTTTGCCCAACCCGAACTACTCGTGTTTTGTTGGTATTTCTAGTGGTAAGCGAGCCAAAGAGCCACCCAACATATAAGTCAATACGAACCATTACACTGGTGCCGTGACCAGTTGGTTCGGGGGTGGTGCGCGGCCACATTGGCCGAAAGCCTCGGGAAACCCGAAGCGGATCCCCCCAGCCCCGGGCTAGAGGGATTCGAAGAGGATGACTTCACATCCCAGCATCTGTTGTTAGACTGGAAACCCAGTCAACAACAAATGTATAATCCAGCGGGTGTCCGAACTGTTTCCTCGACACCTGGTCTGATGGACGGTGCCACGGGTGATGGTATCGTAAACTTGTATCCGGGTACACCCCAAATGGGAGTACCGGATACGGGATTGTTCAAGGGAATAATAAAACCCTCAATTTTAGACCTGAGTGATTGGTCCCAAGCTATGACTAGCAGACCCCAGCTGTGTCCAATTGTACCAGCAGGCTCGGCTAGTAACTTGGGTATGCCAGTGGCACCGAGCCCTGGAAAACGTACTGCGACCCCCCCAGAAGCAGTACCAGATGGTCCAAACGAGGTACCCCCATTAATGACATCGTCGGACCATGACAGCGACGATGGCAAAGCCATAAGGGACGCAATAGTCCCAGGCGTGAATACGAAGAATAAGCCTAGGGGTACTGAACCGAAAAGCTCGGAAAGGCATTACCTAGGCCGATCGCTAGACGAAGGCTTGTCTGACTCCATGTTTAATCCTGGAGGCAGTCGCAGGTCTATATACGGACGTCGGATGGGCCCCGGGTATAAAACTACCCCGGCCTATTTGAAAGCCAAAGAACAGGTAGAGTTACAAGCTAAGCGGCAACATGAACAATTCATGGCGGCCCAATTAAAAATAGAAGAGGAAACTAAGTCTCGGATCGGAAAATTACATTCCGATGAGCAGGAGGCGATTCTAAAAGAATCTGACCTAAAGTATCGTCTAACTTCGGCAACCCATCGTTTGGAAAGGAAGGAGAGAGACGAACGTGAAAAAGAGAAAAGATTGGCCGAATTGGAACTCGAAGAAGCCAATAGACTTAGAGCAATCGAAAAGGCTAGAGCCGAAGAAGTTGCTAAGGCCCGGGATGTAAACAAATTACAATCCGAGTTGCATGCTATGGAGGAGAAGCTAAAGAAACTTCAACTCCGAAAGGCGGAGACAGAGGCCAAAATGGTCTCGGAACAAGCTGAGATAAGGAAGGAGACCAACGAGTACCAAAGGTCTCAGAAAGAAAAAGGTGAAAAGTACCGCTTATTAAAGGATACTTTTAAGCGAGAGGCTTTAGCCGCTCAGGAAGAACGAAACCGAGCTGTGTCGGAAAATGAAAAGATTCGATCCGAAATCTTAGCAGAAAACGCACAGCTGAGGGAGGAACAGCGAAACCTGACCACAGATCTAGCTACCCTCACAATAAATAAGTCTGCCATGGAGAGTTATTTACAAGAGCAGGAGCAAGCGAATGCCCCTCCGGCGAGTAAGGACACAAACCCGAACTCGACTTTCGTTAAACAGGGCGACCCAGTCTCCTGTTCTACGCCGAAGCATCCGCCGTATAATCCTTTTGTCAATGATAATGCGACGCGGAATGTAGATCAAGGGGGAGTTTATATTAGAACCCAAGATAAACATGGCCGAACTAGTAGAGTCCGGATAAGTGAAGTCCCCATAGTCCACAATTTGGACCCGGACTATGTACCACGGGAAGCCTCTGACAGTAGTGCAGAGACTAACGGATTCCACATACATGTGGATCCGAGTGACAGTGTGGGGTTGGGAGCTGGTAATGACAGCAACCAACCCAACCCATCAAACGATGGCAGTCATCCGACGGGTAACCAGCCTTCAAGCGGCGGTTATCAAAGCACACAAGGAGGGGGCGGTACCCCGGGTCCCACAGGCTACAGTGGTGCCTCGGGTCCCGGCCCTAACCAGGGTGGCGCGGGTTATACGAACCACAGTGTGCCACAGTGGACGTATACGCAGCCACCACCACCACCTCCACCGGGCAATACGAGCTTCGGTGGTATAGGGGGCAACCGAACCTTGAATGAAACAAAGACGGTTGAATGGAGCAAACAGCAATGCACTAGATTGATGTATGCTCATAATTCTGCCCGAAGGGTAGCCGTTATTCCAAAAGAATATGACGGTACTCGACCTTGGAAAGAGTGGTTTGAAGACTTCATCGATGTGATGAATTGTAATGGGTGGACCCCATACGAGGCCAAGCCACATCTGGTAAGATGTTTGAAGGGCGGTCCAGGTCGCATGGCTGTAGAGCAATGGCGGACCTGGTATGGTCTCGTTGGAAGTTTTGAGCAGTTGGTAGAATCTGCTAGTGGACTGTTATGCAACATGGTCAAGGAGGACCCGATGGTCCGTTTCAAGAAACGTACACAGAAGCCTAACGAAGCTTTCCGAGCATACGGTATGGAGCTCCATGCCCTGCTAAGCAAGGCCAGACCCGGTACTGAAAACCAGGACTGGTATATGGACGATTTGATCACACAATTCGTCAAGGGTCTGAGAGACCGAGATGAGCAGATTGCTGCCAGGGATTCCTGGAAAGAAGGCATAACGCTTCACGACATATTTAATGGTATAGATATGGCCGTGAAGAAGCGAACGATGTTAGCCGGAGACATACCGAATGCCAGCAGCTCGGCTCCCCTGGTGTCAGCAGTCCAGCAGTCTGGGGCACAAGTCCCCTCAGACGATTTCGAATTGATTGAAATCGAACAGGAGGACGGAACCTTCTGTTCGGTTCAATTAAGGAAGAATACTACGGGTAGGAAGTATATTCCAAGGAAAGCTCTCAATAAGCCAAGGGACTCTAGACCACCACCCGAGGTCAAGAGTGACCCGAAGACCAGTGAGAAGGCATCCAAACCTTTCGTAAGCGCCGATAAAGTGAAGGGTCAGTCCCCGGACATGACCAAACTTATGGAGGACATGTGTAAGAAAATTACAGATGCCATCCAAGCCAGTCGGCAGAGACCCCGAGTGGATCGCCGAACTGTAAAGTGTTTCAGGTGCCAGCGCATGGGACACTATTCATCTGAGTGTACCGCTGCTAAACCGGTAATGGCTGCCTTCTATGAAGCCGAAGACAATGGCGAAGGAAGGGAGAACACTACGGATTCCACTGACGTGGAAAACTAGTGGGGGTTGTATCAACGGCATCTGATACGACCCCAAGGAAGAACGAATGCCAAAATGCTACCGGGGGTGACCCGGTGGAAGATTTCGAATCAATTACACCTGGAGGCCGGGTGGCCGGGGGTGCGCACCCCTGCACCTTGGTCGGGGCCGGGGACCCTAGTGTTTGTATGTATGAGGGTGAATATATGGAGGCGAGTGGCCACACTAGGGGAGAGGAAGGATGGATCAAAGAGTTGATCCGAGTGTGTGGGACACACCTTCCCCCAAGTCATCCGTGTCTGGAATTCCTGAGAGGACTCGGATTGAATCTTGGTGATTCGGGAGACTTTCGCCAGTTTACCAGTAACCCCTCACCCTTAGGGGGGAGACGGTGGTATGTACCCATATCTGTGGAAGGCCGGGTAGGAGAATTCTTGGTGGATACCGGAGCTAGCCACTCCTGTGTGTCCAAAAGGTTCTTCGACTCGGTGGCCAGCAGCCATGAGAACCTCAAAACGGGGGTAAATGCTTGCACGGCCGACGGAAGCAGCATGCGTACATTTGGTAGGACGTTTATGCCTATCCGTATAGGAGGCAAAGAATTTGTTCTTTCGCCAACTATAGCAGAGGTTAGTGATGACGGAATCCTCGGACTGGATTTTGCAAGCTTATACGGGGCCGTCTTGGACCCGAGGGACGGTATGATGAGTATACGGAACCCGTATGGCTTGCATGTCCAATGCGTATTGAGACAGGTGTCTTCGGTCGCATCAGTGATACATACGGTGAAGATCCCACCGGGTACCACTTGCGATGTCCTTTGTGGCGGGTCCATGGCTCAAAGGGATGAAACTGGAGTCTATGAACCCGATACGGTGTACTTGTCGAGCGTCGGGTTAGACTAGGTGGATACATTAGTGGCTAATGCAGCTTGGACTGTATTACCCATGACTAACCGAAGTGGTTCAGTAGTCTATTTGAGGCGAGGCGACTGTATTGGGAGGATGAGCTCGGTAGAACATGTCGCCGAGGCCAAATTCAATAAACCACTGAACCCTGTTAGTAAGCATCCTCTGGATGAAGAATTCCAAAAGCTGATTGATCAGTCTGATTTAGAAAATACGGAGGATAAGGATTGCCTGGCGAAACTCCTACAGAAGTACGAGAGTGCTTTCGGTAGGGAGGGAGGACCGGTGGGTAGATCCGATAAGGTGTTGCACACCATAGATGTGGGCAACGAGAAACCTTTTAAAATTCCGTATCGTAGACTTCCTCTAAAGAAGAAGTTAATTTGCGAAGAGGAAATGCAAAAACAGTTAGACCTAGGGGTAATCGTACCCAGCTCGAGTCCCTGGTCCAGCCCCGTTTGTACGACCACTAAGAAAGACGGTACAATCCGCTTTTGTGTCGACTACCGGAAACTGAATGGTATAACTAAGAAGAACTCATATCCTTTACCAAGGATAGACGAGACTTTAGATAGCTTGGGCGGAAACCAATGGTTCTGTACCTTGGATTTACAGTCCGGGTATTGGCAAATACCGATGCACCCCGATGACAAGGAGAAGACAGCATTCTCCAGTCATATGGGGCTATTCGAGTATAATGTCTTACCCTTCGGATTGTGTAACGCCCCCGCTACATTCGAGGCTATGATGGAATCCTTACTGAGTGATCTTTTGTGGAAGAAATGCCTGGTTTACTTGGATGATGAGGTCGTGTTCGGCAAATCGTTCAAGCAATGCCTGGCGAATCTGCAATTGGTCCTCGACCGGATACTATCAAACGGTCTTAAACTTAAACCCAAGAAGTGTAATTTGTTTAAGAAAAACATTACATACTTGGGAAGGATCATTACTCCTAACGGGGTGAGTGCGGATCCGGAAAAATTAGAAGCTGTAGAAAATTGGGAAAGACCTACGAGTGCTAAGGAGGTGAGATCATTTTTAGGATTCTGTTCCTATTATCGTGATTTCATACCAAATTACTCTCGTGTGAGCTTCCCCATGCAGCTCACTGGACTCCGGGTAGGGCACGGGACCCTTTCCCATGGACCAGCGAGCAAGAAGAATCTTTTAATAAAATAAAAGATTTGTTTAGGAATACACCAGTGTTGAAATATCCCACTCCCGAGGGACATTTCATCTTAGACACCCATGCGAGCAATGATGCAATTGGGGCAGCTCTCTCACAGGTCCAAGGGGGAGTCGAAGTGCCAATAGCATTTGCTAGCAACACGTTAAGCAAGACACAGCGAAACTATTGTACCACCAAGCGAGAACTCCTCGCTGTGGTGGTGTATACGAAGAAGTTCAAGCATTTCCTTTGGGGAAGTGACTTTACCTTAAGAACCGACCATTCGTCTCTTAGGTGGCTCCTTAATTTTAAGGACGCCGAGGGGATGATAGGACGATGGTTAGCTCACCTATCCGAATTCGGATTAGAGCACAAGCAAATAGAGCACCGACCCGGTACTAAACATATCAATGCGGATGCCTTGTCGAGACGACCCATCCGAAGGTGCCAAAATGCCACTTGTGATGACTGCGGAGCCCACAATGCTGTGGTAGCCGGGTTGGTATTTAATCATACCACCCCCCGTATCCCCTGGGAGGAGGCTGTGTGTAGCTATCTTGATTGGTCCCCGGAGACCATCAAGAAGTTCCAACAGTCGGATCCCACCACTGCGCGCATAACGGAATACCTACGGACAGGTTTTAAACCGGCAAGGCCGCTAGTATCCCTAGAAGATAGGGAGGCGAGGCGGTTGCTAGCCCAATGGACCGAGCTAGAGATCCGAGACGGCATACTGTGCAGGTGGAAGACAACTCCCACCAACGGTAGGCTGTTGCAAATAGTGATACCCACCCCGATGAGGAGGGATATCATGTATTATTGCCATGGCCATCAAACAAGTGGCCATTTCGGCAAGAAAAGGTCAATAGAGCGCCTACAAAGGCGTTACTACTGGCCCGGTATGAGAGGCGACCTGCTTCGGTGGATCGCCACTTGCCCGGATTGCTGTAAAAACAAGCCGGGACCCGGCCTGGGTAAGCAACCCCTATCCCAGGAATTGTTTGGTATCAGATTCGCTCGAGTGGCGATAGATATCATCAGTGGAATTAAAACGACGCCCCGAGATAATACTTGTATGATGGTCGTAACCGACTATTATACCAAGTACACTCGGGTGTTCCCCCTTCCTAACCACAAAGCCGCCACGTGCGCGGAGGCATTTGTGAAAGGCTGGGTGCTACATTTGGGTGTTCCCCTTATGATGCACAGCGACCAAGGGAGGGAGTTCGAGTCGGAGCTATGGCAGGAAATGTGCCATTACCTAGCCATCTGCAAGACCCGAACAAACCCATACCGACCACAGTCGGATGGGCAGGTAGAGCGTTTCAACAGAACCCTCATACAAGTGCTAAAGCCCCTGGTCAATACCCACCAGGACGACTGGGATGAACAGTGTGAGTTTGTGGTACATGCCTACAACAACACTGTCCATTCATCCACTAATTGCACTCCCAACTTGCTTGTGTTCGGCGAGGACATCATAATGCCCGCCGACTTAGTGTATGGAGTGGTTGGTATAGACCCGGAGGCGCCCTGCACTGTGTTGTTTGTGGAGTCATTAAGGGACAGGTTCAAACAGGCATACGAGGCCGTTCGTAAAGAACTGCTGAAGAGTGCGAAGTGGCAGAAGGTGGGTTATGACACCAATGCTAAACGAACTCGTTTTAATGTAGGGGACAAAGTCCTAAGGTATTATGAGCCGCTGGAGAAGCTGAAGCTCGTAACGCCTTGGGAAGGTCCGTTTAAAATAATTCGTGTCATCTCCGAATCCACGGTGATGATTGAGGACTGCCTAACTGGTAGGAAATGGAAGACAAATGTCGGAAAACTTCGGCCCTGGAAGGGACGCGAAGAGGCGGAGAGGGAGTTCAGCTACAAAGCACCTGTATCTGTCCCTAGTGGACCGAGCGTGGTAGTACCGACGAAACGCCCTAGAGGCCGGCCGAGAAAGACGCCGGGAGACGAGGGTATGGTGAAAAAGAAGACGAAGGCCAGTAAACGACCTAATCGTAAGAAGAGGAAAAATGTCTCGCTGAGTGAAGGCATTACGTATGGGAAGGTGCCCGCAGTGGCTAAGCGGAATCCGGAAAGGGCCGTACGTAAAGCCGGGAAAAATAAAAGGCTAACCGAAGGCGTTAGACGCAGTCCCCGGTTGAGGTCTGCCGTAACCTAACTCAGTACACAACGAGCTGCTGCGTGTTGTCCGCCATAGGCGGGTAACATACGTTCCAAGGCTAGAGATGTCGAACGTGCCCTCCCCGGGGAGCTGTATCCCGTGAGCGGCGGTCGGATTAACCGGTACATTCGCTTTGAAGCGTTGTATAAACCGCCAAACTCCAGCAGATAGCACTCGGGTGGTAGGCCACGTCTCGCATGTCGAGTCGAATGTTAGTTCGGATCTAGTTCCCTAGGTGGCGCCGCGGGTGCGGCGGGAAAGCTTGGAACTGGGTCACCGGATAGCCACGGCGGGATCTCGCGAGGCGAGATGCGTGACGTCATACTGGTCATAACTAGAGCAGACTCGTGGTGGTTAGACGCCACCCGTTTTTGCTCTAGTTAGTGTTGGCAGTTTACAGGCCCCTAGCTGTCGGTTAGCTTGCCTAACATCAACCTTTTGTTGGACGAATCCTTCGGGAGGAGTCCAACACAGACGCCAATTCATTTGGAAGTCGTCCTCAGTGCCATGGCACAGGGGACGATTGACGCCGCGCGTCAAACTGCCAACGTTCTGTTGGAACTAGGCGAGGACCCGAAGGTCCCGTCTCGGGTCGAGGAATCTATGGATTCTTCGACAGAGGAGGCCGCCCGGACGCTCTCGGCTATGGCCGAGGCCACCGACCGGGAGAGGATGCCACCTCCACCACCACCACGCCCGGAGCGCTCGTCTGCAGCAGCCGCTTCGGGTAGCAAAGTGGATGTCCTGGACATTCCAATGTATCCTCCGGGATTTAAGACTCGGATCGAACGTATGGCACACGTCGATCGCGAGGCCGGTGTTGTGTACACCTCCTGGGGGACCTACATCCCCATGCACGCCTCCATGTTCGGATGCGGACCATTGGCGGTGGAGCAGGGCGTGCCCAAGCCCATACCAGATGATTTTAAGACTCTGGTAATGGACTCGTGCAGTGACGAGTTGGCTGACAATATGCCAGTCTCTTGGCTTCGCAACTACCTGAAGTTAGCGGAGAAGATGGCGGTCAACGAGAGTCTGGCCCGAGCTGTGTTGATCTCCGAGGGCATCACCCGAAAGGCCTCGGAGTTAAGGGAGTCCGAATCCGACATGGATACAGACTCCACAGTCACCTTGTCGTCGGTGGAAACCGACCGGGTCAAGCGATTGACCCGTAAACCTGCGCCTAAGGGTCCTCCAACTGAGAGCGATCTGGAGGCTGAGGATGTCTGCATCGCCTTCGAGAGGTCCACAACCGAGACCGACCCAGCTGCCGACATCCCGGAGGCACCTGGCGAGATCACGGAAGAGGACATCTCGCGCCAGCAGGCTGCTGTGGAGGCAAAGCGAGCCGAGCTTGCCAAGCAGCAGAAGGAGCTCACTGCAGCTCGCCGGGCCCATCGCAAGCAGCAGGCCCAACAGAAAGCCAAGGTCTCTTCCGACTCTGACTCCCCGGTCAGCGGAAGGAGGAGCCCTCGTACAGAGGACAGGAATCCACGGGAGTCGGATTCCAGTCCTGAGATGCCGGCGCAGCCCACCAAGGTTCAGCGCCGGAAGAAGAAGAGCGGGGCGAAAGCGTCTCCGGCCGAGCCCACGCCCCCCACCAAGCCGAGGGGTAAGGGTCAGCCGAAAGCGCCCGCTTCCACCACCACACCCTCAACCACCACAGTAGCCACCTCGGCTGTAGCTTCCACTGCCAGCACCAGCGGAAAAAGCGCCAAATCCTCTGCCAAGGCTTCGGCTGGTACCACCACCACCAGCCGAGCGAGCAGGGGAGCTGGTATCTACACGGACAGTGAGGATAGCGACAGCGATCCAGAACTGCCCGAGTCGGCCAAATCTGATTTGGAGTCCGTGACAACGTGGGAAGAGATGACCACGGATGTCCCGAAGGACGACAATCAGAAATGGATGTGGAAGAATGCAGCCGAGGGGTTCAAAGAACGGACTCCTCGCTGCTTCGCGGACTGTGCCTATGACACGGTCCACTACATGTGTCCCGGCGCCGTCAATAAGGACGGTGATAGCGATGACGAGGAGTGGATGAAGTCCGGCCCCTCGGATACTCCTGTAGGTAAATTCTACCTCATTTGGATTGACCAGCTGAAATCCAAATTGGGGTCGATTTACAGCTACGAGGCCCGGACGAAAGTTCAGTGGGCAATGACCCAATGGGGACCAACCGGCAGCCGCCGACGGTGCCCATTCGAGTCATGCCAGCTGGCTCTCACGGGTGAGAAGATGTTCGAGACGAAGCCTCGCTTCACTCGCCACATTGTTGAACATCACATGCACCACAAGCCTGTGATGATGTGTGTGCTTGGGGACCGCCCGAGCAAACATTGTGATGGCTCGTTCAGCACTCACCGGCGCCGAGACATGGCTCTGCACTTGCAGAAGGCCCATGGCATCGGCCTGGAGAAGACCAGGAAACGAGCCATCAAGTGCTTCAACGAGCTCCTAGCTAACTGGGCCTCGTTGAGCGCTAAAGACGTCAAGGAGCAGGCATTCGAGACCGGATTCTGCTCGTGGAAGAGCGGCAACTTGTTGACCTTCTTCCAAATCAACTTCTCGTCCACAAAATTCGGGATGCCCAGTGAGGTGCACCTGAAGGTGAAAAAGTGGCGAGGGGATGATAAGCGAGAGAAGGCCAAGGCCCGCTCGAAGGGTCCCGGCGGAGGCACAACAACAGCTACCGGTGCTTCCAAGAGGACCCGAGCAGACCGGTCCGTGAGCCCTTCGGGTGGCAAGGACCAGCCAAGACCAGCTAACCCAGCTGATCGTCGCGAGTCGGGACAACAAGTCTCGGCTCTGGATATGCCCAGCAACCAGGCCCGTAGGGCGGTTAGCCAGGCAACCACACCGGCGACTCCAGCCACCACCACTACACCTGCACCCGCGGAACAACCCCCGGGCGAAGCCTCTGGCAGCCAGGATGATGGGGGCGAAATCCTCGCTCCCCCATCTGGGTATTCGTCCTATTGGGCCGGAGAGGGATCTTCCGGCAAGCGCCCCACGTATAGTGAGTACGCGGCGAAGTTCCCCGCAGTGGGGCCAGCTGGACCCGAGTCGCAGGTCCTTACCTCCCTGGGCCGGACCAAACCCCGTGGTAGAGGCCGTGGTGGGCTGGAGTCCACCCGAGCTTCCCCGGGTGGTGGCCGAGGCTGGGGCGGTCTAACGGTTGAGGGCACGTCTGCTCCTCCAGCAGGTACTCCGCCTGCCTCAGTGGAAGCCACCGCGCCTCCACCAGTCATGGTTCACCAACGGGCCCTCGGGTACCCCTGATGGAGCTAATTTCAGATACGCTGTCAGGTCTTCAGGATCCGAACACGTTTGTTGACCACCGAGATGTCCAAACGGTTCACATCCAGAATGAACTGATGGCGGAGTGGCAGGCATTGCACCGCCAGAAGTCAGTCGACTACTGGCGGGCGATGACTGAAGCCACCCTCAATCTGGTATACGAAATCCAGAAGAGGGAGGAAGACAAGATCAGGCAGCTGGAGTCCAAGAGGCTCTCGAATCCTGCCGGCGTCAGCAGAAGGAAGCTGAAAAGCTTAAGGAGTTTCACCAAGCTGAAAACGCCAGATACATACATAGGTTCAAGGAGGCTGACCTCAAGTTTTTCCTGGCATTCGGGAAACATCTGGAGGAGTGGGACGGCTTACCGTCGTCCCTTATCTTCATACCGGATGTACCCCCGGATGCCCCACCGCTCCCGGTTACTCCACCGGTTCCGGCCACTCCACCGGTCCCGGCTGCTCCGCCAGTTCCGGCAGCTCTCCTGCTCCCGCCCCCTACTGTCACCCGGACTGTTCCAACTGCCACGGTTGCTCCACCAGCATCCGAGGCAATGGACAGTCCATCCGCGGTGATGAGGGCCTTGAGCTTGGAGAGCGATACGCCCAGCGAGGCTTCCGCGGCCCTCTCTGTGAGCAGCTGTAGCAGCTCGGCTCCATCTGCCTCAGTGGAGTCGGCTGAGAAGATGGACACGGATCCAGAAGATCTTTAAGTGTCCATCTGACGGTGTCTCCTTTGTACCCGAGGGTAAAAGCATTTAATATGCCAGAGGCACTGTTCCTTACGCTGGACTCCTAAATATCTGGAACGTAACCTGCAGCGAAGATGGACGCTAAACCCGACACGCCAAAAGGGATTACCACACCTACCCGGGGCTCCATCTTCCCATCTTCATCGGGGCACATCACAACAGCAACGTGGCTTGCCACCACACATATGTCGCCGGATGGAGCTGCAGAAACCAGTCGTTCCAGATTCGCCGGAAGTCCGGTATATTGTAAGGGTGATCCTGCTACCCTGGTAGGACACCTATATTTATCAGTATTATTATTTTTGTATAAATATATTTTCATACCAAATCTATATTCTTGTAATTAAAACAAACAAAATTTTTTCTCGGGTTATCTACCCCACCTCGGGTCGGTTAGTTAATACTGTAAAATTTTATTTATATCATCTGATTACTCGTCTACCACTTTTTAATGCGTCTCGTTTATAATAATAACACTATTGTAACACTGTTACTACATATCACCATAGGTCGATGGTGCATAAGGCGCCACTTCCTATTCGTTATTATTAATTATCATTACCTCGGGTTATATGCGACGATGCCTCATTATGTACATATTATTTATAATGCCCCTAGATGTTCTATATCCTATACGAACTGTATATATAGACTTACCTATTTGTGTATGATATTACTGTATAAAGCTAAACAATAGGTATTTGTTAATCACACCTAACCCTAGGTATAGTCTAGTGGGGGTGGTGTAGGGGCCGGTATCGTCGTATATATATTAGTGCCGTTCATCCGAGAGACGTGTTCGTGTGGTGCCTGTTCCTTCTATGCCAGCTAGGTGTCGCTTTGTGATACCCCGTTGGTACAAGAGGGGGCGGCACCATGCCTCGCGTCCAGCTCCTACTAAGGAGCCGGACGAGCGGCAGAAGGTGACTGGACCTAGTCCAGTCCAGACGCGCAGTTTAACCTGTAGACTAGAGTGCAATAAAGTCCTACCCGAGAGGTAGGGGTTTCTGGGGCTTTGCCCAACCCGAACTACTCGTGTTGTGTTGGTATTTCTAGTGGTAAGCGAGCCAAAGAGCCACCCAACATATAAGTCAATACGAACCATTACAGTTTTATCATAAAGTATGTCCCCATAGTCAAAAATTGGCAGAATATATACTTTATAAATTTGTAACATATTTTCAACATTAAGAAATCTAGAAATTTTAGCCAACTGATATGACCTATGAGCTACAGTTTTCATTTGATTTTTAAGGAAAAGATTGTAATTTAGGGTTGGGTCTAATATTATTCCCAAGTACTTATAACTTGGAACTTTTTTTATTAACTTATTTTTATAGATAAGTTAGCATTCATGTAACATTTCTTATGACCAAAACCCATAAATTTTGTTTTGTCAATATTTACTGTAAGCTTATTTTTATCACACCAGTTAACAAAATTGTTGATATCTTTTTGCATATTATTGATAACTATTTCTTCTATTTTACCACTAGTACATAATACACTATCATCAGCAAATAGGTATATGCTTGAATTTTTACACACATTTTGAACATCATTTATATATACTAGAAACAAAATAGGTCCTAGAATAGAACCCTGGGGAACACCACAATTTATTGCCTCATTACTTGAGTCAATTCCATTTACTGAGGTGTATTGAAATCTATTTGTCAAATAGCTCTCAATCCAATATAACAATTTTCCTTTAATACCTAACTTAAATAATTTTTTGATAAGAATTTTATGATTTACCGTATCAAAAGCTTTTTTACACTATATATAAAAATGGGTTGCTAGATCGCTGGTTAGAAATTATCAATTTGTGACTGCTTTAAAGTAAAGTACCCTTGGGGAACCAGATAAAGCAAAATTCTCAGGCTGTGAACCAGTGAGGAAAGTGCCAGCTAACTCAACATGCTACTTATACATGATAACAAAAATATTTTCATGAATAAGTAATGAAATACCTACTTGATTTGTCATATGGTTTTACTTTTAAGATTCTATCCTGTCTATTCTTTGGTAAACGTTATATAACCTCAAAATCCATCAGCCAAGCTGCAATAGACGCCATCTTGGATCCCGATTCAAATAGATCGGCCCTCCCCCCTTCATCATCGATAGAGTAAACTTATCAATCTGGGTTGATCTAGATCGTATGCGTCAAGAGCTTCATTTTGATAGGTTATATATCAATATCGGATGTATAGTTCCAGAGATATTTAAAAAAAAACCTCAAACCTCCGAGAGGATCTGCTTGGAGAGTGTAAAATTGTTTGACGTTGCTAAGATAAGCCCTGTTGCTACGATAAGCGCCGCTAAGTTAAGTGCTTCTAGTGTAAGACACCAGGGGGCTGCACTGAGAGGCACTTTCGTGTGATAAAGTTTTAAAATATTCAAAAGAAAAACTCCTATCATGGGTTAAGGCTGCCCCCCCTAGTGCCGAAGGCACTAGTTTAAATCAAAAAAGGTAGCCATTGTATTCATTCCAGAATTTTTGTTCATAAGGATTTCATCAGTAAATTTACTCACTGAGTCAATGGTTGATCTACCTTATCTGTATCCAAATTGTTTTTCAGACAACAGGATATTATTTTCCAGAAAATTAATTAATTCCCTGTGTACTATTTTCTCTAAAGTTTTGCTTGGTAAAGATAGCAAAGAAATAGGTCTCAAATTAGAAACTAATCTATCATCACCTCCTTTTGGAATCGGTATTACTTTAGATATTTTCCAATCTGATGAAATAATACCCGTATCTAATGAAGTATTGAATATGTGAGTGAGCTGTTTAAGACTATTTTAAAAATAATCTTTAATACATGACTATCAATACCATCTATAGCTGATGATTTAGAAATACAAATGTCATCTACAAAATATTCTATATTTTCAACTGTAGCAGTAATCGATCTAATTTCACTTTCAACATTGTTGATACCATAATAGGACCATTCCTGAATAAAACCATTAGCCAGATTATTTCCAATATTAGCAAAGAAATTGTTGATAAACTGAGGGGTATTCTCTTTTGATATAAATTCACTATTTTCGTCTGTCAACTGTATTAGATTATTGCTCTTTTTTTATGGCAGCAATTTGGAAATTTCTCGCCAGAATTTTATGGGATCTTTATAATTTTCATTTGTTAGATTTAAAACAAAATTTTGTCTTGCAGAACAAATTTTTTTACTAATATTTGACCTGGCATTCTTAGCTGCTAACATATCAATATAATCATGAGTTTTCCATGAACGTGATAACAATTTGTCTTTTTCTACTATTTCTTCAAATAACTCTGAGGTTACCCAATCATCTTTTGATTTTTTAATCTTAAAAGTTTTAAATGGACAATTCATCAACAATTACTCTTAGCGAATTAATATAGAATGTCCATAAATATTCAGTATTATCAGAATCATAGAATTCACTCCAATCTATTTTTACAAACTTATCTATTAAATCTTGTGCATTGAAGTTTTTCATAGATCGACATCTGAATGTCTCCGTTAATTTGCTTGATACTTCTTTTTCAATAATTGCACCAACTAAGTTATGGTCACTAAGATCGAATGGAATAATAAAAGATTCTTCCATTAAAGTTATGTTAGTGAATATTAGATCCAAGCATGAACTTTTCTCATTTTCTTTTTGTGGATTTCTTGTGACACCTTTTACCCAATTTAATAGGCCATATTGTAACATTGTATTAATTAATCTACTACTTATATTCTTTAGTCTGGGGTCCAGAATATCAATATTAAAATCACCAAGGATTATCAAATTTTTCTTACTCTTAACTGAAAGTTCACTAACAATTAACTCCAAGACTTGGAAAAACCTTTCCAAATTTCCTTTTGGCGGTCTATATACATTACAAATTATTTTACTTTTTTTTTACATCAGTAGGTACCACACAAAATGTTTCTATAGCACTCTCAGAAAAATTATATGCATTCAGAAGTGATGTAGAACAATGTAAATATTATTTACAAAGATTGCTAATCCTCCACCAGCTTTGATAATAGAGGAATCAGAACATTCACACCAATTTCTATCTGACCTATATAAGGAATACCCATTAATGTGATACAAATTAGAATGATCAAAATTTGTAAACCATGTTTCTGTAATGCTGATAAAGTCAAAATTTGAGTTTGAAAATCTTAACTTAAATTCGTCAATTTTTTCTTTTCTTTTAATACTTCTAATATTTAAATGAATAAATTTTTCCTTCTGTTAAATTAACATTATTTAGATTATCTAAAGTCATATTGACATTTTTTGTTTCTGTACCCTATACTTAACACTCCAAATTAAATACATTTTTATAATAATACGATTCAACAATCTTCCAACACAGATAACATATAACTTAACTATACACATAGCATAATTCTCTGAAAAATACTGCATATCGCTTTTCAGGGAATATACATGAAAAAGTGAGACTAAGCTCTGCACAAATTATATACACAATATTAGTAATACCTTAATAAAACAAACATTCAATAACATATTTACAATTTGACAATGCATTATTATATAATTACAATATTTATTCTAAGTAATTGACATCACAATACCAAATAATTCCAAATGTACAAGCATTAAATTCTTTATTAATAATAATAGAAAATAGATTTGAAATAATGCATCTTAACAGGCTAATTTCTTCTTTTATCCTTTTCATCTCAGACTCTAGTGTAGATCAGTTGTTCATTTCTCCTCACAATTGGTTCCTGCAAATAGTCAATTATAAACAGCCATACTCTAATCAAATTAATGATTTTTAGGTATAGTCCTCAGTTTTTATAATTAAATGTATAGTCTAACTAGGTATAGGGAAGCAATAAATTCACATCTCTAGTTAATAATGGTGGTGTTCTAAAAAATGTACCTAGAATACAGCTTGCTTTCTCCGGTAGTGTTTTTCCATATGCTGGGTCAACGACCTTGCCCATTTTGCCACAGTACGTAGCGATCCAGTATAACCGTCTTGGAGGAGTAGATTGTATTTATGTTGAACTTGAGTGTACCACATCAGGAGTATCAGCAGTTGGCACCCCATATAGATGATTTAGACTGAATATGTAGTCATTGAACGAGGTTATGCCTTCATCGAAGATTTCCTGTGGATTATCACCTATTGTCCAATCACAGTATTGTCCTAAGAGAACTCCAGTAAGTGGTACAAGATGTATTGTAGACTGACTGTGTCTTTCCCTCAGATAATTTATATTTTCGTCATAATTGTTCTTCAATATGATAAACATTTCTTCCACATTTTCAAGATCAAAAAATTTCTGAGCCCACTCATTTCTCTGAATAATTGTATTTATGCCTCCATTGATGTAGACTATTGAACTTGGACTTCTTTCAAGTTCTCGATCAGCTACGTCACAGAGAGTTTCAATATTCGCTTCTGGATAGTTCATAACTGAGATTTGAAAATTACAATCCTCACATTCTTTGTCTATGAAGTATTGTAGCTGGTTATCTGTACCACCATGTTGATCATTTACTATTATAATGTCAATAAGTTTCATTTTGAATGATTTTTTCTGCTATCTACCAGATATCATACACCGTCTGCCTCTGTAGTCAGCGACGCTTTAAAATGACGTTACATTTCTCCTAAGTGGGTCATCGGTATGCGTTCCACCAATAAGGACACAGCATTCAGTCACGTGTTAACATTTGACCCAGATTTAGTCCCTGCGCGCTGTCGCCATAGAGTCCATACAGAATCTTAGCAACCATCTCTTTGTTTACAAACAAAGAACTTTTCGCACGTGGTTATGTTTTAACCGTTAAGATGTACTAAATCGAAGACATAATAAGTGTTTGTACCAAATAGAGTAGAGATATTATAATATACCATTCCAACACATAGTGTAGATTCATTCTATGCTTTCTCTGATTTCCTCGAGGATTCGACCCATGTAATTTTGTCCTTTAATTGTAGATTCTTTGATGTACTTTTTTTTAAACAATGACATTCCACATCCCCAGAAGCTATCATAGTTGCAAAAGAAAATTTTTCCTGGTAGATTACCTAATTTGACCTTGAGATCTTCATTAGACGTCAGCTGCATTGTCATGACTGCTTTCATGGTCTTGATTTTCATTTCTTTGTTCCATTTTGGGTCTTTCTTGATCTGTTTTGATAAGATTCTTGCTTCTTGAGTTGTTGAACACCTAGAGATTTCTTCTGATAAAATATCATAGTAGCTTTAAGGTACTTGTAACCTTTTGGTCTATGGAGTTTTCAGTGCTAAAGCGCTAATGCGGGACCTAAAGCGTGAAAAACTGTCCTTAGATGACCTCGTCATGCTTCTCTACTCACCACCTACACACCACATATCCACCAACCCACCCACATACACACACACATGCATACATATATGAATATGTTAATCATCTCATAATACTCTCTATGTTTGATATATGTTTCATAACACAATTGTGCACACACATGATTTAGCAAGTATACATAGTGACTATTATCCTATTATGATCAAAAGGTGTACTTATACATTGTAACCAGTCAGGGTTCATTCAGCGGTCAGCAGTGTATGTTATCATATTAATAACCCCAGGAAGATCTAGTAGAGTAATAAAACACTTCTCATTACTGGAGAAATCACTCTACATTTATCATATCTTCTCTTGTTTTATCTAGGTGTTAATAAAGTAGTACCGTAGCTGATAACCATGAAACACTCCTATACATATAGAAATTCCTAGGGCAATAGCTTAGTTCTGAATAAGTTGGGAGGTTGCTCAGATACATTGACACACTCAACGCAATGATGAGGATACTACACTTCAGCTTTTCTGAGGTGTGTATGGTGATAGTTAATTCTCAGGTGAGCGTTAGGAATTGTGGAATTCCAGCGGTCTGTCTCTGCACCAGTAACAGTCATGTTGTACTCTGTGATGGACCCAACATAGAATTCCTACCTATGTTTGAGACAGAGTCGAGAGTGTGTAGGATATTAATCATACAGAATACATCGATTAGATCTCTGGCCTCTTTTAGTGTCGAAGTCTGGATTTCTCTGAGACGCCTTTATGTCACTGGAAATCAGGAGTTGGTATGCCTAGAGGAGAGAGCACTTCTCAGCCGTAAATGCTCACCAGTCAACATAACGTTAAACATGCCTTGTGAAGAAACCACCATCTCTGACTATGCTACACATCAAACATCTCCTTTGATCGATAAGGATACCACACCCCCTGAAAGGTTCACATCCCCTGAAGGGTTAGTGAGCAGTGGGTATGACAGCAGCACCTGGGGGGCGTACACTACAGATGTAACAACAGTAGGCACTACTCACCTCTCACCTAGGGACATAGCTGTAACATGTGTGACTGTGCTTGTATTTTTAGGAATCTTTCTGGCTGCATTCTTTCTAGAGTATAGACATTGCAAGAAGAGTAAGCCCAAGACACAGAACATTATATATAACAATATTTACCGCATGACTGAGACTTCTTTTGCCTAGTTGTGAGTATTGTATCTATCAAAAGTTATCCTGATCAAAAAAGAAATAATTCCTGTGATATGTCATCCCTGATAGAACGTGAGACAGTAACAGCACATGAATTCCTTCTTAAAAGATCCTGTACAATGTGTGTTTCAGGACCTTCACGGTTGGGTAAAACCACATTTATCAAAAAATTACTGTTTAGCCTGAAAGATATGTATGCTGACGCTGATATTCCTCATTCTATTCTATACTGCTATACTGTGGAGCAGCCCATGTATCTTGAAATTAAAGACCGATTACCTGATGTTATTTTTCATAAAGGAATGCCAAGTAAAGAAGACATACTAGGGTTAGGTGTTGGGAGTCATAAATTGATTGTTCTGGATGATATGATTACTCGTGTTCAAAAATCAGAAGAAATGCTAGAGATTTTTCTTGTAGAATCACATCATCTTGGCATCAGCGTTATATACCTGACACAGAACATATTTCATAAAGGAGGATATAATAGAACTATGAGCCTTAATACACAGTATTTAGTTTTATTTAAAAAACCCCAGAGACAGCAGTCAAATATCATATCTAGCACGTCAGGTCTTCCCTCAGGCACCCCATGCTTTGTTAGAGGCTTATCACAATGCAACTGGAGGGGTCAAATATGGTTATTTATTTTTAGACCTTACTCAGGAATGTAGAGACGGTATGAGGTTACGAACATGCGTCACACCAGATAGTCCCACAATAGTTTACACACCTTTAGGGTAAGGTAAGGTTTTTTTCTTCCCCCTTATCTTTTTCTTTCCGCACTCAGTAGAGTCATTCAGATAACTCTTATTATGAGCTCTAGTAGAATTGATAAGAATAGGCAGTTATTGGAATTTATTGCTAATCCTCCTTCCAAGAAACAGAGACAGGCTCTTTTAAAGATAGCTACAGAAGATCAGGTACTGGCTATTTGTGAGATTATATTAAACACACTTGCAGGGAACATAAAATTCACTCCCAGTGAGTTAAAAACTGTGTCAGTGTACAAGAAAGATCTTTGCAGACTGGGGTGTCAAAAAGGTTCCCCCTGGAGGACCAAAAGAGGACTACTTCTCAAGGTGGGGAAAATTGTAGCTTTTCTAGCAGGGAAAACTTTATTGAAAGAATGAAGCACACAGAGAAATTTGTTCTTGTACCTTACTCAGAATATAAGAAGTCTGAAGAACTCTCTCATTCAGATCATCATCATTTAAGCACTCAGAAAGAGTCGGGAGGTTAAAAAAGTTAAAAGAACTTGGATATCTCTATAGATATAGAATAAAAAATAAAATGGGGCGTGCTAAGAAAAAAGGGCGGGGTCGGAAAAAGAAAGATTGGGAGATTGAATCAGCTAAAGGAAATTATTACAACCCCTCTAAACCAGGGAGTTTCAGTGGTGTAAACAAGACAGTTTTTCAACACGACGGCAAAACAAAAAAAAGATTAGTACATATTCCAAAATAATCTCCCCCAAAATAAATTACATGTGGGATGCTGATTTGATGGACATGCATACTCTCTCACGGTTCAACGAAGGTCATTAATTTGTATTTCTCTGTATAGATATTTTCTCTCGTCAGACATAAACAGAGAGTCTAAAAAGCAAGAGTGCTGAGGATGTGAGTGCAGGTTTCTCTCAGGTATTCCAAAAAGCAGTACCAAATATTTTGCGTACAGATGCTGGTAAAGAATTCACAGCAAATAAGATTCAAGACTTATTTAAAAAGCACAATATAAAACATTATGTAGCTTACAATGATGGTAAGGCTTCATATGCTGAGCGTTGCATAAGAACTATAAAGAACCGTATAACTAAATATTTATTTAGTAAAAAAACATACAAATGGATAGATGTTTTACCAAAAATTACAAATTCTTACAACAGAACGGTTCACTCAAGTATAGGTACAGAACCCAAAAATGTCACAGAAGAAAACAGTGATGAAATATTCAAATACCAGTATAGCAGGGTAACTAAAAAAAACATCAGAACTAGCCATAAAAAAGAGAAAATAAGAACTCAAAGCAGAAGGTTTATAGTCGGTGATCAAGTACGTCTTGCTGTAAAAAAAGGACCCTTCACTAAAGATTATGAACCAAAATGGACAGAGGAGGTATTTGAAATTGTGAAAGTTACAATCAGAGATGGAATACCAGTATACCTGTTAAAAGATCTCAAGGGTGAGGAGGTGAAAGGGACTTTCTATGGGTCTGAGCTTCAAGGTGCTACACCAGATGTAAATAAGCATTATGAAATAGATGAAATATTAAAAGAAAGAACAGTCAATAGTGTGAAGCAATATTTTGTTAGTTTCAAGAACTATCCAGCTAAGTTTAACGATTAGGTTTCAGCTAAGGATACTAAGGACATAAAATGAGAGGTTTCTACATGTTTCTGAATCGAAAAGATGACATTCTATTACACCCGGATAACAATGGAGCGTCTTTCACTGTCAAACTTCCAGAGCGTATCACATTGGAGAGGGTAAAATGGTCCTGCGGCATAGTTGAATGCTGCATGGAAGTGTATACTAAAGTACACAAGTCATATTACATATGCACAGATGTTGTAACCTTACAGAGTGTAGGGGGAGCAGGACTACCTGTTTTAAGGATTTCTAACCCATTATCAACTGTTCTGAACCCTACCCCGGCTCCTCCAGTTACAGCACCAGAGCCAGGGGGTTATAAGGGTATACAGAATATCTGTGTGAAGTGTATGAATACTATACCCTTGACACCTACAGTTAACACAGACCCGACCACCCCCGACCATATACTACTGCTTCACCATCTACACCCTCTGAGGATCTCCACACCCGACAACCAGCTCCTACAGACAAATCTATAGATCTACTTCAAGGTTTTGAATTCAGAAGTCCTAAAGTCGGTCCGGCGTCTGCTTCTTTTAAACCAGTTATACGCTACTCAGCTCTAGCTGACAGCCTGCTAGATTCAGTCAACTACACCTCTAGAGCAGCCAGCAGCAGCATTAGCAGAGGTGATTCAGACCCCCAGACCCTGGAGGAACTTATGGTTGATGCTCTGACAAAAAGAAACACTCATTAAATTCAGTAATTCATCCAGGTTTTTTTTTAAAATATTGTGTGTCTGTTGCTAGGGCTCTGTGAAATAACAACTAAATAATCATGGCTTATGAAGTAGCATAGGTAGATGAGCACAGTAGTGTAGGAATAGGTAAAAGCATGGATTTATTTACTATGCCTACAGTCGATGTTGGTGTACAACAGGTTAGATATGTTGATTACAAGCCTCTTAATCAGCTTAATCAGGATGTTGGATTGGAGTTTGAAATACCAAATTCAGGTAACAGATATATAGATCTACGACGCACATATCTAACAGTCAGAGTACGTGTCAGGAAATCAGATAACACCGATCTACCTGCAGCTGCAGCAGGGACAGCCATAGGTGATTTTGGTCCTGTTAATAATTTTCTTCATTCCATGTTTTCTCAAGTAGATATATATCTTCAGAAACAATTACTCACTACTTCTAATTCCAACTATCCTTACGAGGCATACTTCAACACTTTGTTTAAGTATGACACACAATCAAAAAACACTCATCTCCAAGCACAGTTGTGGCATAAGGCGGTGTGGGTAACTCAGGGCTCACAGTGCGTGCTCTGTACTCAGAAAAAAGTCAAACATTCGAAATGATGGGACCAATTCTTTCAGATGTGTGCTGGACAAACAGGTACATATTGAATGGTGTGGAGTTGAAATTAAGGTTCTGGCCTACTCCCCCTGTTTTCCATTTAATGTCAGCAGCTACTACTCCTGATTACAAGACTGAGATAACCGATGCATCTCTGTCAGTCTGTATGGTAACACCTACACCTAAACTTTTAGTATTACAACAGAAGGTTATGGATAAAAAAAGTTGGGCAGCTTTGTACCCCTATCTCAAAACAGATGTTAAAAAATACTCCCTCTCTAAAGGTCACTACTGCTTTAATGCCGATAATATGTACCTGGGAAATGTCCCCTCCAGATTAATCTGTGGCCTAGTCTCAGAGCAAGCAACGGTGGGGTCCTATTCTAAAAACCCTTTTAATTTCCAGCATTACAACATAAAGTACCTTAATCTGACAGTGGACGGCGAAAGTGTACCTCAGAAAGCTCTCAAGATGACTTTTGATGCAAATCATCATAAGTCATCTTTTATAGAGGCTTATATGGCTCTCTATGGTCGGGAGCGTTTCACTGATGGTCGTGATGAAGGGTTATACATTACATGTAGTGAGTTTGCCAAGGGATACACATTATTTGCTTTTGACTTAGAACCTGATATAAGGGAGGAGTCAGATGGAACTGTATGGCCTACAATGAAAAAGGGGAATCTGCGTTTACAAATGAATTTTAGCTCAGCTTTACCTGAGAGCGTGTCACTGATAGTTTTCTCTACTTTCCCTTCCATGTTTAAAATAGATTCTAACAGGGCTGTCACTGTAATAAAATAAAGCGAATGGGATACAGAAAGATTATACCCTTACTACTGCTGTGAACATATATGCAAGTAAATAAATCAGTTTACATACAATCCTCTATGTATCATTTTTATTAAAGATGCACCTAGTACTAGTTTCTCCAGAAAATATGATGTTCTTTAAACTGTGGATTATCCTTATACATATCTTAAACAGTTATATTAATTGTAAAGTATTCAGGTGTTTATTCATACCTGAGTGTCTAGCAGAGTCACAAGTCTTATCCTAAATTCTCATATTCTATTTATCATAATCACACTGATCTTTCCTTGTTTTTACTTATCCACGGCTAATAAAATATGATTAAAAATATATATCTCTCTCTTTACTTTGTGTTTCTTTTGTTCTCACAGCTCTCTATATATGATAGCTTTTATGCATGCTTATCATAGCTAAGTATATAGGTTAAAAACATAAACATAAACTCACAGATATGTGTTTTAAATTAGGAAACATGTACCGGTATATAGAACAAGCATGACCGGAGTTAAGCATAAATCCTATGCTGTCAAGCATGAAGTCTATTTGGTGTAACTAAGCCTGCGGCGTATGCCTGAACGAGTGCATAGTGCGATAGGAGAGTTAAGCTCACTCATGATGTCTGATACATTCATGTTTGACTCTCGCTTCCTCCTTGCTCTCCTGGGGTTGGCACTGTAAGAAGCCTCTGAGGCAGTGACGCTGGGGACTGTGTCTTTAAAAAAGTGTGAAGAGGGACTGAGGTCAAGGTTAAAACGCTTGAAAACAGCTGCTTTACCATAACTAATAGGTCTGACGGGTGTGACACTGCTGCTGTCATATGTGTGCTGAGAAGACATCCCTGAAGCTTCACCAAAAGGTGAGGCTACTTCACTCTGACTTTTTGAGACTGTCACACTCTCCATACTCTTCAGAGAACTGACACCTGATTGACCTTCTACAGAGGACAGATCAAACTCAGTCTCATCGTAAAACAGGTCACAGTCTGGATGATCAACATCTGCTGGAGTCTGCAGACTAGCTACATGACTATCTGTAGTGGAAGGCTGCACACAGTCTGCTTTACTATCACTAGAGTGAGCCTCCACACAGTCCCTGTTTTCAGCACCTGCAGGCACAACACAGACAATGGGACTGGTATCAATGGAAGACTCCTTACAGTTCCTGTTTTCATCACCAGCAGGCTCTGCACAGACCATGCGACCTGCATCACTGGAAGATTCCTCGGAGTCCCTGTTATCAGCAACAACAGGCTCTACACTGTCGTTGTTACCTGCATCAAAGGAAGAATCCTCCCCCTCCCGGACATCAGGACTAATGGGTTGTAGTACCGGTACACTTAGAATACCACTGTCTTCAGCGGGATAACTGAGTCCTGCACTAGATGCAATACTGTCAGTGCTGGTTGAGATAACGCACTCCTGTTCTTCTCCAGTCTGAGTGCTTTGTTCTATGGTATCCTGAAGAGGATAACAAATCTGAAAACTCTTATCGTTTTCAGCAAGAACAAGATATTTACACAGTCCCTCTTTCTCCTTTCTTATTTTCTCAAGGTCTATCTTCATTTGCTGAACAGGGACAGTCCAGGTCACAATCGATGTACTGGGTGGTATTCCAGTGTCTAGAAATGAAACGGCAGTCGGACAGGGCTGGGCAGTCACTGCCGCTTGACCGTCTTGGGGCGACACTGTAGTCAGGGCAAGCTGAGCAGGCACTGCAACCACACCGTCTCGGCACTGCACGCCCGCCATGACGGGCTGGTTCTCCAAGCCTGTCCAGCAGTCCTGAGTTGGTACCACTCTGTATAATATGAGAGACGAAAGAGATAATCAGTTTATGACCTCACGTCAGGGCAGAAATGATAACAGGGCTATTACGTAAGCTTAACTTTCTGTCGCACTACGTCACTCCACTTACGATGTAGGGGGCTAATTTCACACCCATAAACGGACTTTAAATACTCTAAAGAGATCTGTGAGCAGATAAATATGATGCCATACCTCCTCAGTAAACGTCTTATGTAGTCTTTCACAAAAATAAAAGCCATTTTGTAGCTTTTTTAGCGAATTCCGTGTTGATAGTAAATATTCAATCCTCGACGTGTGCCAGTATGCTTTGCGGTGGTTCTCTAAAATCTCGTCAGATGGGGGTGTGAGCCGTGGCGCTCAGTTTGTTTCAAGGAACCACCGTCAGAGGGGAGCACTGAGCGGTTCATCCTCCACCTTCCCGGTTTGTAAGACGCCTAGGTGGTCCTAGGTACCTAATGACCTTCGCCCCTTACTCTTCCCCTCCTATTCTAATAACCCCCAACCCACCTTTTCTGTGGGGCTAACTCCCTACCTGAAAACCCCCAAAGTCTAAGATAGATTGACCTATAAATCAGCCGTATCAGTGCACAGTGGTCATCTTATAACGGGTCTGTTCAGCTGGAGCGTGTGTTCATGTTTCCTCAGGAGTAGGCTACAGATACACATTTTCTCTACAGGATCATAGGTGTGTGTCTTCTATAAGTACAAATTGAGAAAACTGACCACAGTCATGCCTGGAGAAAACTTTCATTCTTATTATGAGGTGCGAAGATCGGAAATTGACGATCCAGATCAACCCACGTGTCTGTGTGCTGTATACCACCCGTCACCTTTAGTCTCTCTCTGGGTGTATTTCGGTGATATTACATCGAATTACTGTGTCAAAAGTTTCTGTGTGAAACAAAACCCTCTGGATGGGAAGAAGAGTCGGCAGACATTGAGATAGATAAGGAGTACTGGAAGGACCTCATAGAAAATGAGGATGATATATCAGACTTGCTGTACATGAACTGCGCCGTCTCTACTAAATGTGAAACCCTGGGTTTCACTGTGCAAAAAACTGCTCATAACAGGTTCACTATAACTTCCAGGGATGATGAGGACCTTTTCTTTGACCTTGACCCATCACAGTTTGCGCGCTTGCTGGCAATGATCATAGATGCCGAGCACACACCCGTGGATCACTACAGAGAAATGCTACCTCATGATGGAAATGGAGGGGGCGAGGACTGTATAGTCATTTCGTCTGGGGACAGAAATGAGGATATTGATCGATAAGGGCAGTGAAAAGCAGCACCCTTGCATAATGACTTCTCCAGCTGGGACATAAAAAAGAATTTAAACTCGCATGTTATCATATATATTCTAGACCCATAGACATTGATTTCACTCATCATATATTGGTTCTTAGTGATAGATCCTGCTTCTGATACAGGCTCCATGTTGAAACATGTTCTACATATAAAAGACAACTCAGGAAAAATGCAGTCCATGTTTTTATTGAAAGTGCACATAGTAACGATACAGTACATGCAATGCAGTGAGTCTATTTCTTTTTTATTAGTACCCGAATGGTACTGTTTCACTGTCATATAAAACATACCTTTTAGAAAACACACATTGGAAGCATTTCAACTGCTCTACAGTACGAATAGTTGCTGTTTTTTTTCTCTTGTTATAAAACTCTCATTGCGCACAGGTATTTTCAGGGGTTTATATATTTCCTGACCGGCTCTAGCTCTTAACTCTGTCAGAAGCATGTCACGCATAGTAGAAAAATTTATGTTCTCACTCACACTCTGGGTCAGATTTATGCCTTTGATTTTACACACAGTATTCATTTGAACCCCATGACTGTCACATGTTTTATAAGCATAACTTTTAGGTCCTGTAGACACAAAATCCTGTATCACATGACCTTCAGGGAGCTCATTTGTCAGCTGTCCTAAAAGATCCCCAGTAGGTGGAGTATATTCTGGAGAATCAGGTGAAGGCACAGCTTTAGATTTAAATATGACGCTGTCAGTATCACAATAGAGCACCCGTTTACCTTAAGGAGCTAAAACAGAATATAATTTCAATCTAGCATGAGCTGTAGTGTATGCAGCTATTACAACATTTACCCTGCTATTGGATTGAACAAACTCTTTCTTAGAACGATATTCTATGAAAATCATGTCATCGTTTACAAGTTGGACGTTACATATTTCTTTTCTTTTATCATTTAAAAGCTTAAAATATTCTGCAGGGTCTGAAATGTAAACAGACTTGGTCTGGTTCTCTTTCTGACCAAATTTTCCCCAAAAACTGTTCAGTTTTAACTTAGCCACAACCCTCAACCCAGGGTTGACGGTCACCCCTTTAGGATCTAAAACTATGTATCTTTTTCATAATATTCATCGATGTATTTCTGACAATCTTCAGGTGACTTTACCCAGGCAGGCCACCCACTTTTTTCTTGTTTTATTTTGAGAAAAGTATTGATGTAGTCTGTGAACAAGCCACAAGTCTTGGTTGATTCATCATATACAGCAACGTCATCATAGTGCCAAGCTTCATACACCTTAATTATTCTGTACCCAGCCTTCACTGCTTCCTGTAGCTCAAATGAGACCCATGTACCTGTAAGCATACGTCTCTCATCACTGTGAGTGCATGAGTATTCAGCTCCTTTAAAGAATCCATAAAAAGCAGTAAAATAGTCCTCTTTATCACTAGTGCTGTTATAGATACAATCAGCAATAACTACACAGGCCCTACACAGCGTGAAATATAACTTACCCTTATACCTCATAGGTAATATAGGGTGATAGAGCTTACGTGGCCGGGAAACAGAACATTTTATCAGACCCTCAATACCATTTATATCAACAGAATCACCCCACATATCTGAAGATATAACTTGATGCTCACCACAGGGATAGTGACAGTACTTATTTACATAAGGATATGAACTTGTGAAATCTAAATATTCTATTTTCTCATCTTCGGTGCAATTATAATATGTTTTAGTTGCATCTACTCTCCCGCCATAAAAAGCATCTCTAGGTTGTAAAGGCTCGATAAAAGTGATGCCTCTCATTACTGATAGGTAATCTGATGATTTCTGTAATTCCTCAAATTCACAACTCCACGTGACATTAAGGGGAAAACCAAGGTCTTGTAAAATTTTATCATGTTCCATTGTATTCTGGTACAGAACCCCCATACTTTTACCTAAAAAGCTGTTGAAAAGCTCTCCTGGGTAACATTTCTGATGACCGTGTATGAAACAGCCATGGAACTGGTAAATGGTACGAGTTTCAGAATGATACCCGTCCACCTTAATCCCTCTGACTTGAAATTCACCTTTCTTTGATCTCGCATATCTTAAAGCAATACCTTGAGATTTCTCTATGTATGTTAACCACTGCATGCTAGCTACAGAATGATTGTCATATGGTTTATGGTGCGCCACTACCGGTATGGTGTTTTCTTTTAAGAACATGGTCCTAAAGACAAGATTACATGCTGAAGCTATAGTCAGACATTTCTTAAATGGGTCTCTGGCATATTTTCCTGAGATGTCCAGAAAAATCTCTCTAAATTTTAGACATCAACAACGTAGAATGTGCACATCATTCTTACAATAAGAAATAAGCTCCTCCTTCAGATTGAATTTACTTTTGAGGTTACCCGCATGCCATTTCAAAAATTCCTCATACATTTTGGGGTTCATATTCTCAGGTAAATAAAAGCTTACTGGAGGCAATACACACTGAACAAGGTTCTCATTATCCTTAGTATTCAGCTTGTGTGGAAAAAAACCTTTGCGTAGCTCAGTCAGATTAAAAGTACCCGGTATTTTTGAAAGAGCCATAGGGAGGAAATTAAGGGAATCTATAAACACGATGTTATATGGGGGGACTCTGAGACTCATGACTTTACCTCCATTATATATCACATGTGGTTTCAACGAATTTGAGTAAATATAGGTCAAAATAAAATATGAATCATAACCACGAAAATTGTGGCATATGTCTCGCGAATTTGAATGGGACTTTCTGATAAGCCACTTACACACCCCTTGTCATAAAAGACATGCTGATGAACACCACAGTTAGAACAAGAAGAAGACTGATCAAACTTCTGCTCAGCCTCACCCGACTGTATACATATTTTACAAGTGCGCTCAGCTATATATAGATTAGGTACATGACGTCCTGTGTCTTGGGTGCACTCTACATCAAAGAAAATATATCTAGACACCTCATCATCTATAGACCCTTGTTTAGGAGTAGAGTCTACTTTTTGGATGTAGCACACATGATCCTGCTGGACATCATACTCTGCATGACATATTCTGCATTTTTTCATGAAACAAACATGACGTTTAGACACGCCCTGGTCAAGCAGTTTTTTGTTTTTTCTTCTTAGAAAAATTTTACATGTTTTAAATTTATAATAGGTCTGACATACAGATTTTCTCATTTTCTTTTTTCTAGAACCTCTACGTCCAGGGTACTTTTTAACATGGTTATTGAAACATTCTACACCTTTGAAACTTCTATTGCATTTCACACAGTACACCCATTCAAATTCCTCGTCGTTGTCACTTTCCCCATCACCCTCATAGGGTCTATGGTCATGTCTACACATTTTACATATGCTTTTACAGGCATGCTGGTAATAATTTTTTGTGCGGGCATAACAGCTAGCACAAAAATGAGATCGACCAAAAAATGCTGAAAGGCTAGTGAGAACGTCGTAGTGGGAGTCTGAATGATATAGACTAATAACTTTTGGAGACTTAACATGGTTGTCATAGATTATAGAGTTAAGATGATCTTTTGATACAACAATGACTCTATACCCCTTCATCATGCAAGTTAATTTTGGAAACATAGAAAGACTTATGGGTGAATCATATGGAATTTTAGATCGCTGATATATTTTTTTTACCAGTCTTGTCTGTAATTTAAGATTGGAACACACCTTTCTGACTGCACTGTTTAGATGATTTCCACTACTGTCGGCTAGAACTTTACCAACTACCAGAGCTCTAAGAGCACAAGTGTTGTCTCTGTTCCTAATGTATATGACACACCTCTTCTTCTTAAAAAAATGTACTATATCACGACCCGACCCTGTAGGTATTCTGACATGTGTGACAGTGATAGTGCATCCTTTGTTCAAATTGAATACACTGAAACTCTGTAGGACTCTATCTATCTCAGTCAGTATATCTCTAGGCTTCAGATTAGAGACAGCATTAAAATGAATAAGTATTGGATAATCTATATCACGACTGTCTATAGTAATCCTAACTAAGTCATCAGAACCAAATTTTTCAGTTAACTCACGAACTAGCTTTTCAAAAATATCATAAAGCCTGGACAGAACATCCTGCATAGACTTAAATTTCACACTCATTTTCAACCTAAAAGTATAGACAGTGTGCCTGACTTGAAATTTCTTAGAAAACTGCTCCTGTATACGCGTTAGACAGTATAGATCTCCAGACCCAAACCCCTGATCCTTTATCTCTGCATTTTCATCATCCTGTTCACCAGCACCCCCTTCCAAATGAGAAGGGTCTTGTGGGGGGCCATGACGTCTCTCCATGTGTAAATTAAGACCACCTCCCCGTGCAAATCGCTTGGGACACAGACGACATGCAAATCGTTTATAATCACCTGTGTCATTTCCTTGACCCTCCTGACCATCAGCATCATGAGTTTTAACATGCTTATTCAGGAAAGGCAGCATTTTGTAACGTTTACCACAAACAGGGCAGGTAAACATGACGAAACAGGGTTCAATGCAGATCACTTAATCTTTTAAACCCCGGGTTATATAGAGAGCTTATCTCATGAGATATATGCCTTAACACAGGATCAGTTAAGTATAAATCCCTTAGACACGTGGTGGAATTAGCCAGCCAGAATATATAAGATCTCAACGAATAAATATCGCCGGTGAATGTGTGTCTGGTAGTGATAGAGGGTTCATAGTGCTTTCTCAGTTCTAAAATGAGAACGTCAAAGAAAACCTGCTTGAACTTAATATCAATATCACGTCCTATCAGTTCAGGTTTGAACAGAACCGGAAGGGTTAAATTCTCAAAGTGCTCTGTGTTGCCAGAAAAGATTATGTACATAGAGATCTGCTCTTCAGCATCATAAGTCTTTAGACGCCCCCAATCCAAGCTGCTCCCTATTTTAATACCTCTCCTAGACTGTAAGAGGTAGTGAAGATCTCTTTTGGTAGAATACACTTTGAAAATGATAAGATTTACAATAAATCTTCTGACTATGCTGAGTAACTCGCCTGATCGCCCATAGCACTCATTTTCGGAAAGTATTGACCCTAAACGTCTATATAAGTTAGCTCCTATACGGTTGTGGATAGCATCTAAATAGTCACATACGTCATGAAGCCGGTGATAAACTCCCTTGACATAGTTAAGTCTATCAATGTATTCCTCTACCTCACCCCAAGGCTGAAGGGTTTCAAATCTTTTTTTTATAAAATATTTCCAAGTGGAATTTCTGGCAAGATAGACCACGCTGTTCTACTGGCTACACTAAAACTGTGCAGACTTTTTCTATCAGGTTCTAATAATACAATGACTCTCCACACTATGTCTAGAGAGATCATTAAAGGTTGTAGTGCTTCTATAATTGTCCATAACACTTACACGTACACACAAGCAGAAACACCTTTTGCTTGTTCAAAGCAGTGATACAGACCTATTCTGATATACAATAATAAGTGACATGAAATAAACACCATGAACTGCAATCAATAATAATCTCACCACGGGCGGCAGGGTAAATGCTGTGGAGCCTCAACCTTCAGCGCTCTCTAGCTTGCGGATTTTTGCGTCTACAGCCTCAAGGTTGTCACAGAGAGCCCTCCACTGGTAGACAGTAAGCACCGACCCTCCCTTCTTTATAGGTTGCCACAGGACAGCATCAGGATCTTCAGGATCTCCGGCCGTCTCAATCCTCAGAACCATATAAATGGATACTAGTGGTTCCCCGATAAAGTCGGAATCCACAAGATTGCATTTCCTGAAATATTATTACATACATAAATGGGGGGTTGTGGTTATTTAAAGCTTACCAACCCTTTGTTTCAAATTACAATGCTGTACACCTATGATAAAACCATGATTATCAGTTAAAAGGATAGAAATAGGTCATAACTATTTAAAGCTAGCATGCTGCCTCCTATCCTTCAGCATCAAATATAGTGCCAAATCCCTGAATAAAGCACGCATTTACAGTTAAACAGTAAGCAAAATGATTTTTATTTTTTTATTTTTCTATTATTCTGGGGTTTTATAGTATACAGAAGATAAGATACATTATCTCTCTCAGAACTAGAGGTATTAAAGATTCAGGGTACAAAATGAATACATTGTACATGAAAATATATTACATCACATACCTGTAGGGTTTAGGGACTCCACGACGTATGAACTCAGGTTCCAGCCAGCATAATACTTCTGAGCTCTTCTTAGGACCTCTCACCATAGACTCTGTCTGCTGAGGAGACCCACTGAAGTGGCTAGCCCGGGGTCTGGAGGAAGGTGATGGTGTCTTAACAGGAGTTTTATCTGTCCTCAGAACAACAGGTAGCTGACCCATAAACTGAGCAGAGCGCGATGGAGCTCCCCCTGTTCCCAGGTCACCCGCTCCAGCACCGGCGGGTGGTGGTGGAGAGAGGGACTGTTGTGAGGGACGCTGCCTGGAGGGCTCAGGGTCTGCTGCCGCCTTGACCACTGTTGCTACCGCCGCCGCCGGCTGGGGTGTAGGGCGTGGGGTAGAGGGGCGTGGTCCTGCACAGGTCTTAACTGTAGACACCTTGGATGCTCTAGCTCTCCCTCCTCGGGGCTGTGGAGGGTGAGTCTCCACTGAATCAGCGTCGTCCTCTGTCTCACCATCCACCTCGTCCTCCTCGCCCTCATACACCAGAGCCCTTACAGACTTCCTCTTGGGAGGTGTGATGACGACCAGACCTCGTCATCTCCTTACTGAGGCTGCACAGGAATCCCAGCATGTGCTGGTGGTGGGGTCTTCTCTGCCAGAGACGCTGTAAGGGCCGACCTGCGTGTCTGCTTCCTTTTCAGAGCTGGCTGAGGGTGAAAAGAAAAAAGAAACCATATAAGCAAACAATGAACCATAAATTTCCTGGTTATTAAATTTACCCTGTATTTATATCATTAAATGTTATTCATTCTTACAAGGATACTTAAATGTTTGTGAACTTTCAAGCTCTTTGAAATACCAATGTAATCATAGCTACAGATAAGTCTAGCTTTAACAAGTTGATTATAAATGTTACACGCATTGATATAGCACCAATATAACAGGTGCTCCATGAAACAACTAACAAAAACACGTACCTTAGACATGATGATTTTGTCAGTCTCAGAATAAGACTGAAACCTTCTGAATGTGATAAATTCAAACTGATGTAACAAGTAATTCAGACAGATTTACAAACACAAATTGTGGACGCAGGTGAGGTTTTTCTAGCGGTAACTCTGAAATAATAACCTTAAAATGATATGCTCCCTGTTTTATACCATAAAAAAGCGATGTCAGGTGAGCAGGAGTGCGCCAGACCAATGAAAAACTTGATTTTCTCTAAACCCCGCCCCTCAGGAGAAATACACTCTGCATATCAATGCTTGACCACTGAAAATATCTGAAACGTCGGCAGCGCCTCTTAACGCGTCCTCTTTAAACTACAGCGGCGTCGCCTAGCGCGTCCCTATACACACCCATTCCCGCCATATGGTCTTGAAAATAGACCCATGATAAGGGGTATGACCTCTGCATGCCCGGTAATAAAAAACCCTAATGATGTACACAGTCTTATTTACTGGGCTAATGTCACTATATACTGTCTCTTAATGAAGACCTACACAGCTTCACCTCCAGGGAATGATCCATGATGACCAGGTCATATAGGTAGATTTGCTCTCACCATCCAAAAGTTGAAATAAAAGGGTATATACCCTTGTAGTGGGGTATTACAGCTGTTTTACCCCGATCTAAAGAAGTAAAATAACCCACATTTTTCAAGGCTATCTCATAGGGGATGGGGTAGAAAATGAAATCTCTATGGACATTGTAGGGTGGGTGTACACTCATATAGGGTAGACCCGCGTGGAGTTGAGCCGTGTATTGTGACTCACTGAAACATACTTCAAAGCTGTACGGTACACTCAGCCCCCCACCGTGTGATCAGTAGGGTAAACGGATAGAGAAAATGAACAGAGAAATGAAAAAGATGAGAGTGCACTTAATAAATATTGGTGAAAAATAGAAATTAAGAGTTGGGGCAAGTCTATGATAATCAGACGGATTCTCACACCACCCTTCACCCAGACACACGTGTACACGGCCGGATAGGTGACAGAGTGCATGCTGCTGACAGGCGGTATTTCAGACTTTAATCCAACTTTACTCAACGCCACTCAGGATGTCATACACTAAAGTCATGATATGTTTAGGAATCATCTGTCACCTTATGACAGCAGTTTGCGGGATGTATTACTGCGGGCCATCGCAATTGTGTTTGTGCATCTCCAGCACCGGATCTATTCTCTGCAGTGGGAAAGGGTTGACCTCTGTCCCTGATTTCAGACCGGGGTACAGCGGATACACAAAAGTGTATTTACAGTACAATAACATTTGTCACATAAACATAAACAAGGAGTATGAGATATTAGATGTTCGACACAACCCAATATCATGTGACAATGTACTACCTGCCTGGGTATTACAAAATTCGTGTGCATGGAGTAAGTCAAATCCAAGCTCTCTATCTACAGAGACACTCACCAGCCCAACAGACCCGACTATAGAAACTAGCATTTCCCCCGACCTTTCAACAAATGGCGAGATAAGGAATAACCCAGACAGAATAGAGCAGGGTATAGAAGGCATAAAAGATAAGACTATGGAGCCTGAGGGTGTGAAAGGTGACGATAGTGTTTTGGATACCATACTCCCTACAGACCCCGTCATCTATAGGAATGACTTAACCTCAGACAATCCTATAAGGCTAGACACTGATATCTCAGACACTCTGAATTACATCACCACATCCAAACCTGTGAGGGTAACTGAGGCTGTTCAAACCGAAACTTCTCTAGACACACCATCTAAGGTTAAACACTCTCAACACGTCACTACTGGGGAACCAGACGTGAAATCAGCCGTTGACCCCATATATGACGTTACAAACAACGGTGCATCTGAAATCAACATTTTTGAAATGGTAACAAATCTACCAAAAAATCCAGATAAAAAGAACATAATAGGCTCTCTTAATATGAAGATTTCAAACAGCAGTGAAGTAGAGGCGGGTGTGCAAATTTCAAGGAACACAACTCATGTACCCCTTGAGGGTTCCATAGAGATTCATGTACCCATTCTCTTGGTGCTTGGTATTGTCATTGTATTAATAACAGTGGTGACTATAATAGTGTACAAAGTGAAAAAATCCGGTAGCATATGGAATAACATCATTGACTTAAGCATGAACGCTACTGTGATAGAGCTGGTGCCTAATATGATACCTAGCTGGTTGTGAGTATATCTCTTTAGTTATAATCTAATCTTTCATGAAAGATATTCATGTTGAGTATCACTAATATTATACATATAATTAATTTCCTTCATATAATGATGATGATGATGATGATGATGATGATGATGATGATGATGATGATGATGATAATAATGGAAATAGCTTTGACGAATTATTTTCAGAAAAATAAAATAATCAGTAAAATAAGAACTTTTTCTTCCTAAAAGACTTTTTATTGACTATTGACTCTATATTTCATAACAGGTCTCCTGCTAATACATCATATCGATCACCAATTCACTCCATTGCGGCTGCTACACATCACACTACAAGGTATCTATCACCTGAAACACAGCTAATTATTACACAGCAATACTTAACTATATATCAATACTTATCTATATATTCATCTAATATAAGTAATGAAAGTTGAATCTATATTTCAATGAAATACATAGGATAATATTCTCTAAATAAACAGATATACATAAAGACATTAATCTCATATACACTTTCTTATTTAAGGTTCACCGAACAGGGTTCTGGGGAAAATGGTCAGTCCTGTGGGAACGGCAACGCTCGACCCCTTCATGACCTCCTGGCACAACCTGATGCTCAGCACGCAGGTACATCTAACGACCCAAACGACCCGTGGCAGTCTAATCCGTTAGGAGGGCATACACCAGAACAAGAAAAGTAAATTGGAGGCACTAAGGGCTTAAATGCTGAGAATAAAGAATCACCCCCACGTGAGATTATTACCGAGGAAAATTGCCCTAAAGACTCAATAGAAGTTTCCCTGAGCATGACCTCCACGCCTGCTGTTAAAAAGGTCCCTCATGAAACCCCCGTTTCAACCCCTATTGCTAATGACTGTGTTATCAGCATGTTTGAAAGAAGCAGCTCGATGCCTGATTTGCTGAGCGATAAAGATTCAATGATTTCTGAGACGCCGCATAAGGTTCAATACATGCAGCTAAGAAATAAGAAAATTTATTTCAACCCACCATGTTCGAAAAAGAAAAAAAAGAAATAATCTTATTGGAAATGAAAGTATGTGAGAAACGAAGCATTTTATTTAGCATCTTAAGACTCATGAAAGAAAGCGACTCTTTTAAATTAGGATGTTTGATTTATGATGATGAGACAATCAATGTTAGGACATATTACAGGCAACATTGAAGAAGGTGCCCTCAATTCTACATTAGTATATACTACACATCCGGATTCAAATTGCATAAACTATGATGAAAAAATGCTTAAAATAATAGAAACCGTTGTAGGAAAACCTTACCCTGGCATTACATTATAAAAAACACTCTAACATACAGGATAAAAACTGAATATAATATATATATATATGTATAATCTGAATAACAAATGCATGTATAAAAGGTAACAGATATTCACTGTAGTTTGTATTAGAGAACATTACTGTATGTCTCACGGCTCTCATTAGATAAGACGAGCTGCCTCTGCATGTATAAATGGTTACATTTGATTGCAGTGACTGATATGCATCAGCTGAAAACATTATATAACTCTATGCTTATACTCAACTTTCATGAATCGTACATGGGTATAGTTCATCATAACTTTTAGATAATTTCCATATATATATATATATATATATATATATATATATATATATATATATATATATATATATTTATATGTATGTATCCAAGAATATAAGTTGTAAGAACATAAGTAGCATAGTCAGCGTCTGTATAAAAGTTCATGAACGGGTAGTCAGATTATTGCTTCCAAGTCTGTTTAAATGGTTCCGTGTTCTTAATAAAGTGTTCCTGTTTTTCTGTTTAAACATTGTTATGTTTAATTCACCATAAATATTCACCTCGTGCGAAACAGTGAAGTACTTTATGAAGTTTACAGCGGGGACTGGTGAAAATTTCATGACCTTTAAAAGGTGTTACAGTACCTAGGACTCTCTGCTTGATACGCACATATACATGCTTAGGGACAAGTTCTCCAAGAGTTTCAAGCATTTTCTCTACCTCGTAGAGTCCTCCCAAACCTTCAGAATTAAAGGGGATGAAAAAAACTCCAGACCCCACTTTCTCCTTTATCCTCTCAACATAAAAGTCTGTGATCAAGTCTATACAGTTATTTTCAAGAGAAAATCCTTCTGGAAATTTGTAATTCTATGTTATACGTATAGCCTCTTCTGAACAAGCAACAGCACGTGCCTGCCCGCCCATGTTAGTGGTTGCTAGTAAATTTGTAAGTTCTCGGTAGCCAGAAGCAATTCTTCCTAATTTCATAGGAGATATATCGGTGGATGATGTGTATTGAAGTCTGGCGATATCGTAATAATATCGGAACATCCTCCTTAAATACCACTCATTTACATGCTTATGCAATAATATAAGCTCCATCTGTCCAGCATAATAGTGAATAGGGATCCTCCCCACCCCGCAGAACATAATTCTGCAGAATCTTATGAACTCCTCACGAGTAGTTTCTTTTCTCTCTTCAAAATTGTAATATTCTACTTCATCAATAGTTGTAGCTCCATACATGATTATGGTCGATGTTATAACAAAAAATAACAAGACGGTAAGATCAGATTCTGCTGTCAGTGTTGAGGTTCGGGTGAGGTGAATCTCAAACACAGTATGAGTAGCGCCTGCTGGTGGAGAAAAGAGTAACTGCACACTACTCCCTCTCACAGAAAAGCCAGACTAGTGTCGCCCGCTGGTGTGAAAACAGATAACTATGTATAAACCTTAGGGTCATATTAGGAGAGAAGGGTTGAGCAGTACTCCCTCTGGTGTGATAAAGGGTAACTATATATACAGGGTAGTAGGTTCATGTAAGGTCAGAAGGGTGCACAGTACCACCCTCTAGTGTGATAACGGGTAACTATATATACAGGGTCATATGAGGACAGTTTTTCACGCTCTAGGTCCCTCATTAGTGCTTTAGCATGGGAAATCCCATAGGCCCCAAAACCCCTAACAACCTTTAAGCTACTTATCATCTCCACAGACCTCAGCCTGTATTCCAAGATAAAGCACTTCAGCACTCGGATATTTTATATTCTTATGCAGAATTTCTTTTTCAAACTCTGGTGACAAGAAACTGTACTCACTGTCAAACAGTGTATTTTCATTGTAGATAACTGTTTTTATTTTGTCCATTCTGTAGTCAACTGGCAATGCATCCAGCTTTTCATAAGAATATTTCTCTCCTTCGAAAATTAGAAATTTCCCTGAAACTTTGGCTGTTTTCCCTTTGCTTTTACAATATGCAGCCAGAGCTAGCAGATTTCTTCTTTTTGTTTGTTCCTCCTGAGAAAGGTTGTTGTTAAGCGATACAGCTGACCACCTGTTTTTACCTTTCAAATTATACACATTTCTGTAGATTTCTTGCTTCTGTCTCAGTGTAACTAGATTGACCATAATAGGTCTTGGTTTCCTTTGATTTTCCCTCCTTACACCAAGCCTGAAACATGAGTCTGTATCTTTGGTAGAAAAATTGACCCCAATGTCCTTAAATAGATCATCTAGCACAGATCTTAAGTTTTCTTCATCATTTTCTTTGATTCCATCTATTACGAGATGTTTTTTTTCTTCTCAGCTTCAAGATGTGAGATTCTATCTTCTAGGTCAATAATCTTCTTGTTCTGCAATACCATTTTTCCCTTCAGGAGATTGTTGTCCCCTTTTAGAGATCCATTTTCTTGAACAAGATCAGAGATTTTCTTTGAAAGATCTACTCGTAGATCATCCAATAATTTCTGCATGGTTTCATTGCTGATTTGATTTTTTTTCCAAATTATCCAACTTCTGGATAATTACATCATCCTTAAGTGAATTTACTGCATTAGAAACACCTTTACCAGAATTACTAGAGATACTAGAATCCATTGTTCCCTTACCTTTGTTCAGCTTTTGATCTTTTTGCACTGGATCCTCGTCGCGCTCCGTTTGAATTTTTCCTCCACATGGGGTCTGTAACGGTCCCTTGTCTTCGTTTGTTTTTTTACCTTTACCCATTACAATATTATAATGAATTTGATATCAAAAGATCCAGAATAAAAAATTACACAACTTTGTCGCTAATTATATACCTAAAAAATGAATATTCTCTCTAATATCTATAAATTTGTGCAGAGCCGATGCTTTACAAGTCTATCTCTTGCCGCGCATGCTCACTATCAAGCTCTCTACAAATAAGACCTAAAGTGGTCAGGTCGTTGTAGAAAGGCATGAAGTGGACTGCGAATTCAACTATCACATTTTACAAAGCACTCTGGGCGCACACTACCATTGGCATGTAATGGGTATCTGGGTAACATGATGGCATAATCCATCATTGTCATGCTAGAACGATTGATGACGCTACTAAATGGACACATAAGACAAGTCCTACCTGGGCTGGTTGCATGGCAGCCTCGACATTTGGCCCTGTGGTCTCCGGATACTTGCTCCATGTGGTAACTGGGTTTGGTAAGTTCGGTGTATTGTTTTAAAAAGAAAAAGATTGGGGTGGGAGGAGGCTTATATGCTGATCATCAGGTGGCTATTTCTCAATCACAGGTATCCCTTAAAGGTATGTCTCTCCCTAAAATGGCATGGAGCCTTTCTATTGGTTGGATGCTAGAGGACCCGCCGGTCTCATGCAAATTATGATCCTGTATTACGTTAGGATGGACTGGTCAGCTATGATGCAATATTGTTGGGTTTATGGGTGGGTTGGATATGAAATACCGATGATGAAATCAGGTCATATTGGATCCCTATCCTGGCCACCTGTGGCACAGGAATTAAGGATGTTAATATAATTATGTGTCTCACCAAACGTTCCAGTACCAATGGTAAACAGAGGTATAAACACGGATCAGGATGCAAGAGAGCTACTCTCCTACAGTAGGCCGTCATTTGGTAATACCTTAGGGTATTGAGGAGCCCTGAGCTTGTAACAAACCGGCGCATGCATGTCCCAATTGAATGGGATCACAAACTGAGCGTACGCTGTGACCGTGGGTAATTTATGTGGCGTGCCAACCAGATCATCCAGTTTACGGCTGCCTGAGCCTTTAGGAAATTAAATAAAAGTTTTGGCAATGTCACTCACTAATTGTGGTTGTGAGGTTGTGATGTGTTGGAAGGAATAATTGGAATTTGTAGAAAAATAAAACAGAAAAAAAAGGTGAATTTGGTGGTTCTAATGAATACTCTCCATTGAAATAATGTATGGGAAATGGAGAGGAAACATCTATTACACGAAGAAAATATGCCTATGGTGTCTGGGTAGTGTTTTGTATGTCTGTTTCAAGGGTGGTAAAAAGGTTATTATGGGGATGAGTTTTTAGAATGTGGTAGGGTGGGGTGTGGGGCTGGGGTGGGGGTTGGGGGGGGGGTTTCTATACTCTGAATATAGACATTGTAAGATAAATTTGGAGGAAAGGATCTTTATTTTCTTTTAGTGTTGGATGGTATGGGAATATTTGTCACAGCCCTGATGTGGTTGGGTGTTTTTGGCTTAGGGCCAAAGGAGATTTTTGCTCTGTGTTTAGTCCTAGGATGGGCGGGTGATTTAAATCAGGAACCACATGGAACCTGGTTCTATATTCATGGCCGTCGATGAGGTAGCTCATGGTCATTGAGTGAACTATCTGGATTAGGGTTTTACCATCCAGTAACACTGAGAGTCTAGAGTGTCTGCATGTCTGAAATTGGTTCTTGATATTTATCTGCCATTTTTTTGGCTAATGGAAGACAGGGAGGCGCCAGAATCAACGAGAGCTCTATACAAGTGGTTATCTATGTCAACAGATACTGCACTCTTAGTCAATTCTGTATCAACGAAAATGGTCTGACGTTGCTGTCCATATTGATCAGACTTGTTTTTCGGCTTCAGAATCGAGGTTCTCCGGCTGTAGTCCTCATATTCGTCCTCCTCGTCGTTAGTGCTGGTCCTCCTTATATTCCATACGTTCTGTGTAATAGTCACTGGAGGTGTGAGAGTCAATTGAGTTAACTTCTGCTTCAGTAATAGGATCAGGAGTAGTGGGGGGGGGGGTCGTATGGTCGGGTCCTTTAGGGTGGGGGCGGGGACTATAGGTGCTGTAGTTCTGTCCTCTGAATCCTAATCATCGCGACTGCTCCTGGGGCTGTCGCTGTCAGTGTCAGACTGAGACGCTGTATAACTTCTGCTATTTTTTCTACCAGGGGTAGGGTCCCTTGGTGTGACAGGTGGGTATAACTGGATCATTTTGAAGGCGTCAGGTGATGAATTTTCTCTCTGGAAATGGTGTGCTGCAGCTGCAGGTGGGTTGGGCGAGTCTAGCCCAGGTGATGCAAAGGTACGTTCAGAAACTGGCTCCTTGGGTGTGGTCTCACTATTACTCATGGCTATGAGAGGTTAGTAGTGGGATATTCTGAGGAGTTCTCTACCATTGTCAACGAACCGTTACAAGTCGATGTTGTAATGAACACTGAATCCAGAGAAGTTCTTTGATCCTTGTTTATTGCATGATGACAGAGTGTGCATATAGGTGGTAACAATGATACACTTGCCAGCGTGCAGGCTCTGCCCCTAAGCTCCTAGCTCAACCTGTCGTAGGTCCTAGATACTAGGGAGGTTGTACGTGGTATAATGTAAGTAGAAAAGATGAGCTTAGAATAGATGGATTGAAAGCTGCTCACCAGGTCTTAAATACTAAGGTGAGCAGCTCACAGGGTGATGAAATGTCCTGGCAGGAACAGGTCAGATCTGGTTAGATCTGGTTGGGTCTGATCAGATCTGACGTGTCGCCATACCCGGTAATGATTCTATTTATGGATGGACCAATCAGGATGAAGGGAGGTTGTGGAATTTCCCTGCATCCTAGAAATGCGTCCACAGGTATGTCGGTATGTTGTGATACTCCCAGTGAGTCAGTGCCCAGAAATAGGATGGGTCCGGCTCTCACAACATCCTGGTATGGGTGATGTAAGAGCAGCTCACTCTACACACTGGGGGGGGGATTGAGCTGTGAGCTTGTGAGCAGGTCCTGAGCGTATATGGCGAAGTATTTTATAAATGTGTAAAATAATGAATAATACCCAGAATGGTCCATTGACAAAATATTAATTTTGTTTGAATACATCTATTCAAGTTGTTTGAATACATCTATTCAAGGAAGAATTATTTTTGTTTGTACAGGGATAATCCTTGATGCTGGTATTCTGGACCCAAAAAGGGGACCAGATAGCATAGATGAGATTTTATAAACTACTGAAAGTCTTTGATATTTTGAACCAAAGCTGGAATATCGCTTTATTGATGTATTTTGTTTGATTTGAGGAGAAAGTTATAACATTAACCTTGAGAAAGATATTTGAGCTGGTCACCCTTGAGAATATCTTGAGATATCACAGGGCTGAGATAAGTGCTACTCTTGGCTCCACTTCTGTTGGAGGAGGAGTGCATTATTTGTGGAGTAGATGTGAGCATGAAGAGATTCATAATTAATTAGGGATTAGTAGAGTTTTTGTGTTTTACAGTTTGCAATCCGTAATGTAAACAGGTATTGTATTAATGAGTATCCATATTATACTCACTTAGTCATGTAAAATTATAAAGAAACCCTAATTAGTCATATACGTTAATCATAATTTAATTGATTTTATCTCATACACATGTATACCGGTATAGTTTATCTCCGGTCATGCGCAATAGTCACAACTTTAGATATTGTGTCATGTTGCATGCGGCGGTGCCACGGCTCCCTTCAACTTATTCAAAAAGGCATTGCATGTAGGGTAGCTGGGGCCTGTCTTTCCTTATGTTTAAAAATATAGTTATATACGGACTCATAAATAGGGATTTATGGCGGACAATAAATAAATACATGACAAAAAAGTGTTCCGGCACCCGTCCATATATTTTCAGCTTTATTTCCTAATATACGGACACATACGGGGGTACACATATGGAAGTCCGTATGTTCCCTCTGTATCTTAATATATGTGTCCGTATGTTGTCTCACATACCTTAAATACCGGGGAAACCCCATGGGTATCCTCGGGGTTCCCGTATGTCAGGTGGTCTGACGTCATGTACATGCGGAATATCCCTTTCGGTCGCCATTTGCAAAAAACCTTACCCAAGCGCGATGTCTTCTTTTGAGGTAAGTTAATCGATGATTTTATTTTAAAACAGGGGTTTTAAGTCAAGCTATGTATAATGGAAGAAGCAGAGCTAAACTCTTTTTTGTCCTGGGCATTCACATCTGTTTCTTTCTTCCATTGAAGCCTGTGCTAACATAGGAACGAACTTGCTGTTTTTGCTTTTTTGTACCGGTTCTGTAGTAGAGGGAAAGGCTTTTATTTTTTTTATATTAAATGCGAGTTTTCCCGCAGGCATGTCAGTCTTCATGTTCTTGTCGGACATCAGATGTTATCTCGTCTCCAAGGTCGTAAATTTAATTAAAAAGCAGTCTTCTTAGGGGTATTGAAATAACTTAGGAATTTCTGTGTTACTGTTCTTTCACAATCACTGACAGTTTATTGTTTCTCTTTTTTTCAGGGAGAAGAGGAAGATGGGGATTTCCTCTCCCCCGAGATGTTCGAAGGGGATGGAGGCCAACAGTCCATATCGTACATGACTTCCCTCCTTTGTAGAGCTATGAATCAGAACAAAACGATTGATGACTTGGATAAAGAACTAGAGAATGAATACAACAAAAGGCCTAGTCTAACAAAACTAGAAAATCCAGCAAAGAAGGCCAAGCTGTACACCAAAGAAGAAGTCCAGGAACTTATAGCTGCCTCAAAGAAAGATTCGGACATCAAGACTAGTACTCCATTGACTAATAAATCGCGAGAAATAAAAAAAACTCCTGCTGATAAGACTTGTGGAGGGAAAAAAAAGATAAACCTAACTCTTCAGCTACACGTCGTACCTCCCCCCGTCTGCAGGCCATGAAGACTATGGAAGTCTTAGATGAAATAGCTTCTACTTCCAATGTGTCTTCTACAAAAAAACTGTTTGATTCAGGATCCAAAAAAAAAAAAACATGATGAGGAAAACATATCCGAAATTAAAATGCCCTCATCACCAGCTCAGTCTGAAATAGAAGATGTGACATCAAGTGCAGGAATAGACACAGGTAAGGGCAGTTCTATTAAGACGTCCTATGAAAGTTCACACCGTGTGACAGAGGAACTGAAGAGGACTCATGAAGCTCTGGCGGAATCGGCTGTTAAGATTTCAGAAGATATGCGATATTCCACTCAAGAATTGGTTTTATCTAATAAGAAAATGACATCCTCATATGACAACTACTGCAAGCATGTGGCTGAATCAGCGACTGCCATACATTCAAACACCAAGTTGGTGTTAGATGAGTTGGATGAGGCTGCAAGCAGATCGACTGGCACTGTACGAGAGCTGTCTGCTTCCTTCCTACAGACACAAAAGGAAACTATGGAAGGATTAGAATTAGTTCAAGACAGAGTTATTGAAAGTCTGGTGAAAAGACAAACAAAAATTGCGCAGTCTGTCAATAATATGACGGATGCTTTAGACAAGCATTGTAAGTCAGTGGAAGAAGCTCAGGGAAAAATAAGTGTGGGGGTATTGTCCGTGGCAGACAGTATGGCTAGACTTAGTGAGAACATGAACCAGCTGGCCTCCAACCAGAGGGCTTTAACCCATTGAGGGCTAGCATCGACTATAGTCGACACCATGGTAGGCCTAGCGTCGACTATAGTCGACACTATGGTAGGCCTAACGTCGACTATAGTCGACGCCAATTATATAGGATTTGTATAGGAATTGGAAATGGGCTCGTCCTCTAGGAACTGTACTTTTTTTAGAGGCCGTCCTCATGGCCAGAGCAATAATTTTTGCTCTGCCCTTAAAGGGTTAAACCTGTGCAACAACTCCTCCTTGAAGCTAGTAGACAATACAGAGCGAGCTCTTGATAGAATAGTAGCTAACCTGGAGAAACTGGCAGATTTACAGGAGAAGCTGAACAAGGAATCCGTGGCCAGAACTCTTATTGAAAGTGAGTCAACTAAAATGTCAAGCGTCTTATTTCCTTATGAAAAGCTAAACGGATAGGGAGCATGTAATAGTTATTTACTAACATTTTTCACATAAAAGTGGAGGTGGACATGTTATGACAATGCAATACAATGCAGCTCATAAATATACAGTTTAAGACATGATAGGGGGGTCCGTATGTGTGTTAATTAAACAAAAAATTAGTTTTATCTTTTCTTCATTTTAGACAAATAAATGAAACTATCTGTCATTCAATTCAACAGTGGGACGTCCTTTGGTTAAACCTCTGGGACAGGAGGAACAGGAGGAGCCCCGTGAAGACGCAGAAGTGGTTCCAGGATCTCCAGTTCCAGAATCTATTGTACTGTCTCCTGGTACAAAGGATGCTTGCCCGGACAAAGCTTTAGACAAAGGTATAAATACTTTCTCCTTTGTTTCTTTGTGCTTTACAGTGTAATAACAACCTATCACTACCAACAGAGAAGCATGTACGTGGCAGCATGTGGACAATTGCTTTCTTGATAACCTTTTCCAGCATGTACAGCATGTGTGTGTAACATGACTAACCCTTCACTTTCTTTGAAATCAAAGTAAATTATATGGAGATATGAGATAAGGGCGAAGAGAAATAACCTAACAAGAAACACTAGTCTCTCCCTTTTATTGTCACAAAGCCCTGGAGACAGTAGAAAATGAGAACCCTACCTCAGAAGTAGATACTTTGGTTATATCTGCCTTCCTTACTCATCCGAACCCTCCTCCTGGTAAGTCGAGAAGAGTTTCAATGAAAGGAAATATCTGTATGGGTTTTCATATGAAATAATTTGCTCATTTTTACCTTTTTTGTTCATATAGTCTTACAGCCTTAAATTTTACGGTATATCATTCTGTAGAAATGAAATAATTTTTTTTTATAAGTATTTACTTTTTTATTTTGGATCTTCTTACAGTTGGAACAACCCTCCTTATCAAACACGGGACGAGGGAAGCCCCGGGTTACTTTTCGACCTCAAAGAGGGCCAAAGAAAATTAGCTATTCCCGGCGAAGGTAAGCATTATTTCATTTTTCATGAAAGAAAGGGAGAGATAAAATCTTAAATCTAAAATAAAACGTGTATCAGAAAGTTAGCCAAACTTCAGTGTAAAATCTAAAAGGGAGAAATTTATTCACTTGCTGGAAAATTGTAGTAATTGTCCTCTTTTCCTGTAAAGTATACCCTGCTGTCAGCCGCAAGCCTTCTTTTGGTTTATTTTAGAAGCCTGATTTTGATTTGGATACTGGTAAGAGGTGCGGCTTATGTGAGAAATTGTATGGTAATTTTGTTTTCAGCTATTAACTACATAGATCCTGAAGACAACAGCCTCCCCCATTTTTCAGTGCTGCACAAGGACCAGTTTGTCATCATCACTAAAGATGGCGCTGAGGAAATAGAAGGAGAAGTGGAAAACGCTGAGGTTATCCTGAAGGAAGGCGATCACCAGAAGGAAGCAGCTTCAGAGGCAGCTTCAGAAGATTATAATGCACATAAAAGAAAGGCTGTTATCTCGAGTTTTATTATACCTCAGTGCTCTCATGTCAATGTTACGACAAACAGAGACTAGTCATGTTGTTCTTGTCTTAAAAGTTAGGTACAGTTCATCGTACATTTTTAATGTTGCAATGTTAAGGATATCAGTGTCATTTTTCAACTTTCAACTTAAAACTGCAAACATCATACTGCATATTTCAGAATCACGGGAGTACATGTTCATTTCATTAAAAAAAGAACAGAAAAGATGTGTTGAGATACATTTAGTCATAAAGTTTCCTGACATACAGCTACACAAGGCAAAGGTAATGTTAGGTGTGAACAAGATTATTATTCACCCATTGCCATACGTATTGTTCAACAGAGGGGAAGTTCATTTTGATATGCATGCTGTTCACTCTTAGAAATAAACGTCATGTTTTAATACTGCATTTGCAACATAGTCCTTTATTTACACAATAAATTAGAGCACCAAAAAAACTATATACATTTATATACAAGAAAGCTGTCTAGGTCCATTTAAACTATGCAGATAGTTAGCGTCATAGTATTCCTCTATCAGTGTGTTCATTTGGTCCAACAAAACAGCTAGCTGAGGTGCCACTTGTGGGTCTCTGTGGTCAGGACACTGTAGTCCCTCCTGTGGGACCTCTTCCTCCTGGGGAGTGGGTTGACCCTCTTCCGCCTCTGTCTCCTCTATATCTTCTTGGACGAAGTACTTGTTGACAAACGTTGACCGCAGATTGTTAAAGGCCACACGCTTTGTTGGTCTCCTCTGTTCAGGTTGGGGAACAGGGTTTCTGATCCTGCGGACGCTGTCCCTCGCGAGGTAATCGGGCAGAAGATGGACCTTAGCCGCTTTAGCACAATTATGCAGAGCCACACAAGTCTCTATAATGGCTCCTGCTGTAGGAGGGTCATGGTAGAGGTAACCCCCATTGCTGTCGAGACACCTGCAAGAACCAAAAAGAATCAACACATAATCAGTCAGAACATACCTGAAAAATAACAATAAAATTATTTTTTCTCTGTTAAGTCAAGGCTCACATTGGTTTCAATAGGATATAAAAAAAATAGGTATATATGGACAACAGATGAAACACTTGTTTACTAAAAAAGTTACTGAAAGAGTTTGGTAACCACAAAACTTACCCAGAGTCTCCTGGGAGGTAATATCCCCTGAAGTCTCCTCTCTCCCCGAGGTACTTGACCTGAGAGCCGTTCATGACATAGATATCGTTACAACTTCCAGGGTTAGCTGCATTAACATGGAAGATGAACCCATCATAGTCTGCGATGATCTGCAAATATAATTTAACCATGGTGAAGGACAGAAAAATTCCTCTGTCTTGCTTTTATAAGTTCAATTAATTATAGTTCAATTACTTTAGCTGAAAGTGTTAATCACGTCTTTCAGAGTTTTTAACAGTATCTACGGATAAGTTCCTCTGAGGAAAAGGAAGTGGAAAACAACTCAGCACAATGCTAAACAAGACTTGAAATGATCCTCACCATAGCATTAATACTGTAATAGCCTTTGTAGCAGTAGAACTGGTTTTCGTCGTTCACCACACCTTTCGGACACAAAATAGGGACATGGGTCCCATCTACCATACCAAAGCAACGTGGCTTCTTCGTCTTCTTATAGAAAACAGTTGCCTTGGCGTTCTTGTCGTCAAAGTTGTCTGGCCAGACCACGTAATCACTGATGTGAGTCCGGAAGTACTCAGCCACGTCCTTGACTGAGCATCCCACCACGCTTTTGCTTATGCCATGGCAGTCCCCTATTGTCTGGTATGTTGCCCCAGTGGAGAAGTACCTTAAGGCAACGCAGAACTGCAAATTGAAAGAGAAAAATGGGTGTAGGCAACTGACTAAATAACTGTTTAACATGAAACAGGCCTCCATTCATATTTAAATTATTCATGTGTTTTTCCTTTGATTCTATGTGGCCCAAGTTTTCAAGCAAAGTAAACATCCAATATTGTTACACAAAGAGAAAGCTGAGGGGAAAAGGAGAGAGAGAAGGGGGGACATGCTTAAGACTAACAAACTTACTCTTATCCTTTAAGGGACAGCATGTTTCCCCCTCAACTCTTTCACTTTCTTTGTGGAAACCCATTTCTCTGTAAGCATCCGTACCACTGGCTTGGTCAGTCTGTAACGCTGAACAAACTTTCGGTCTGTGAAGAAAGATAAGGGGTCAAGCCTCTTGTAGTATTCCCTTTTGGCTCTCTGTATCCATCCTATTGCCATGTTATTGAGCAAGTCAGAGCTGGTTCGAAATTGGCGGCCAAAAAAAAAACTTGGTGACTTCCGGGTCAAGGTCAGAGGTCATAACCCCACAAAGGGCTCAGAGGGAACTTACGGAGACATACAGACGTTCTCGGGGTCCGCATGTGACATACGGTGGTCTGTATGATGTAAAAGAACATACGAGGGGGTACCCCACCATGATGTATTTGAGACTGTTCATACGGCATTTCAAAGGATTTCTTGAAGTCCGTAAGATAGGGAAATACAGGGTTTTTTCCATATATAAATACGGACCTCCGCATGTTGAACACGAAAGTCCGTATATATAAGGAAATACACTTAACTGAAATATATCATATACGGACATCCGTATATGATATACGGAGGTCCGCATGATAGGGAAAAACAGCCCCCTGGTTATATATATACCAAATCTTTATTTAACAATATAATATTTGGGGAAAGAGAAAAAGGGATTGTATATGAGTTGCCCTATATGTATGTAGTACACCAGCGCTAAAACATTATGTGCCACATGTGTGCTTTTACTGAACAAGTATAAAAAAGAAAAATTAAATTTGTATTATATATAAATATATATATATATATATATATATATATATATATATATATATATATATATATATATATATGGCTGGCATTTGTCTGAACTGAAGGTACCATCTGAGCCATATAGGGATGATTTCATCTGTGTACAAAGGCAGATAGGTATTGAATTTAAAAAAAGAAATTTGATTGATGTGTCAGTATGCAAAATCAATCCGTAATGGAAACTAGGTGTTGTAACTTTTATGAATGAACTAAGATCCATGTTATTGGGTACTTATTCAGTGAAACAACTTTTGAAGGAAATGCATTGAGTTAATGTTTTTATTAAGAGCCATTCATTTCAGCAGTAAATGTTTTATATTAAGCATCAAGGGCCTAGAGTGAACTACCTGTCTTGTGATGAAAAGTCAAGGGTATTTTATTTTTAGTCCATTATACAGTTGAGTGAGAGAGATGGGATGACTCTGAATAATAATGTGTTATGCATTTAGGGTGCAATGCATAACACTTGGTCAGGGATGTAAGTCAGGCATGGGCAAAAATCATGAAGCCATACATTTACTGTATATAAAAGCCCTCTATTTTTCCAAACAGCCTTACATATCACTCTGAAGGAAAATCCATGTGATTCAAAATTTTCAGAAATAAGGAAATCCTGATAAAACCTGAAGACTTACATCCCTTCCCGGTACCCGTCATCTTGGCTGTCATTAGTGCTTATCTTGCAAGGTACCAGATCAAGCAATGGTGCCCCCTACTAAAGAACCTGCAACCTCGGCATAGACGTCAACTTAAGGTACCTACATCCCTATTGGTCGAGTCAGGGGTGAGTTACCATAGGCACTCCTTCATGCATGATGCTCTAGTCTTACACAAGTAAACTTAGACTGTTGTATATTTCGTTTTGTAGCTTATTTGCAGATTCAAGGGATCAGGATGGCTTAAGTTGCACATATATGGCGGTCTAAAGTATTAGGGTAGAGTGACCTTGAGTCGTCCATGTACCCCTGAGTCGGCCACTTTGCATGTATTTAGTGCCAAATTGAAAGTATCAATGACCACCTAAGAGGATTTTAAACTAATTTCCTTGTTAAAAGGAGGGGAGATGCAGCAACTCCTATCTTAGTACTAACTTTGGCAATTTGGGTCTATCACCTACAGGCTGTCAATAACAGCATGTTTAGAAGGATTTTCATGCAAATAGAGATGGGTTTCTTATGGTTTGCATGCCACTTATATTGAGGTTCAAGCAGTAAGTGAGGACAAACTTGCAGTTATGTCCTAGAAGCCAAGGAATAGGGTTAACCTTATATAAAAGTTGTAATGCATATATGCATTACATTCACACCATATCAATTACCAGTAAACTGAAAATCTGCCCTTTCCTAGCATCAAGTACACAATATACACTCTCCTACCCAGTATTTGATTCATGATATGGCCGACTCAAGGTACTGGTGGCCAATTTATGGTACTGATGTTATTAAATGGACATCACATAGATAAGGAAGGCTTATAGGGCCTGATGGACATGAGTATAAGAGCTCCAACTTTATTTGTTGGAAAGACAAAAACTTCAAGATAATTTTCATAACCATTTTCTGATACCCCCTCCAAGTTAGACTCCTATAGCACAGATCCTAGAAAAGGTCAGACATTGCACAGGGGTCCAAGTTGACCACTCATGGTCACTTTACCCTAGTGCAACTGTGTATAAGTACAGCCAGTATTCGCTGCATAGTTCTTCTTATGATATATTGTGTCTAAAGTAGTAATGGATGTCTACAAATATTACACCAAAAGTCTTTGGTACAGAAAGGAGCCGGGGCACTCACTGGTTTAACTAAGAGGAGATTATATGAAACTTGATTATGACTCATTCTTCCTACCATATGGAGAAGCTTTATCTTTGTAAGTGCACTTTATGATACTATAAAACCAGAGATGCCACTCACTGGCCGACAAAAACCGGGAAAGCTGGACTTTGGACACATTTTTCCCACGATTTTTAATACAGAAATGTTAGAATCAAAACCAGAAATTCCTGGTAAACCAGGAAAAGTGGCATCTCTAAACTGCTCAAAAGAAAGGCTCAGGTGTGCCCTATAGGTCTCCATTCAACTCAGAGCACTTTTTATACACGGGATGCACTTTTAATAGGCTAGGTACTACAGTAATAGTGATATAAACCTTTTTGTTCAGGCTTGATTTTTAATCTAATCACTGCTCTCTTTGTTCATATACAAAAGAGTATATCTGGTTATCAGATTCATGAATTACATGGGGTGCGTCCAACAAACACCATAATATCAACAAACATACATTTCCAAAAATGTGGAGGGGTCCGCCCCTGAGAGGCCCCTGGCAGAAACCATAAGCAGAATTTTTGATTTCTATTGATTCCCTATCTACGGCAGACAAATGTATGGTAATTAGTTGACCGAATACATGTTAAACTGCCTACCTGTTCCTAGGTCGAATACACTATGGTCTGCACCTGTGGCGTCCACCTTGTTGCGAGACATCTTGTTCTCAGCATCACCTGAGGAGATCTGCTTTTATAGAGCCAACCAACTTTCTGTGTCGTGCCTACAAGTCTCTTGGGCTAAGTAAATATGTGATTCACATGTCCCTCTTTTAGCTAAATAGGCCAAACTAACAACAAGCAAAGCGAAGCAATGTTGGCCCCGCTCTACATAGTTTGTGCCAAACTTAAGAACCTAAGGCTGAATATGAACTTAATTATGCTACTGACTAAAGCTCATAAATACAATACATAGTTGAGCTTGAAATGGGTGTACAAATGGGGATGATCTTGTAGCACCTAAGGTGAAATTATAGAAGGTCATGTTATAAAAGTCACCTATAAGATCATAAGAGTTTGCCAATCTATTGAAGGCATAAAAAAGGTTGACCTTGTTTACAAAAATAAAAAGTCAGTCTTTTGTGCAAAATAATCCTCTTGGGTAGTTGTTGGCGGGGTCGGTGGGAGATTGGGTCTCCATGACATATCATAAATTTCATAGTTCATGGTAGCTTATGGCGATGTAGTTACTTGTTTCTCCTGAAATGTTCTATAGCATGGAAGCTATTGGGTGATAAGTTGCCATGTTGTTTTGATGTTGGTTTGGTCCATGGTTCAGATGGTACTGGTCCTTCCTCCTTGGGTTTGGCCTCTGGTACTGAAGGAACCGATGCTGTGTTGGTGGTAGGCCTTGCTGAGAAAGCGACAGGAAGAGAAGACAATTCATCGATCTACAGATTGTCTGTTATGGGTTGCAGACAGGCCATGGTTAACACGGAAAAAGGACGCGAGGTCAATATCATTTTGACAACGTATAAAACCTAAGTACAGAGCTCAATAGATTCATTTGGCTAAGCGCGGGTCCTGTATCCAGGGACGCTTTGATTAGTTTTTCCAAACTCCACCAGGTGGTAGTAGCGAGCTGGCGCTGTACCATGATGGCGAAAAAGGCTGGTAATTTATGGGTTTTAATTATGGCTTTGATTTGCTCAAATTGACTTCTACTTGTTGCATTCTCCTAAAACAGGGGGTTTAAGGGAAAATTTATTTAGGCCGAAAAAGAAAAAGGGGGGGAAAAGACGAAAAGAAAAGAATAAAAAAAAAAATTTCTGCGCCAAAGTTTTGATTCGCGGTGCTATAAAAGGGGGCCCTGTCTGTTTTTGTGATGTCATAACGTTACATAATGGAGATCTACGAGGTCGACCTCATTATGCCTAACGGCACTGTATTACATTTGGTCATCACCATGTCGGGTGGATTGTAAGTATATCTTGAGTCTTAAGGGCGATTTTGAGTTTTTGAGGATTTTTGGGATTTGAGGCATGGAATAATTTGATCTAATTCTCTTTTTACTTCTCACGTTACAGCATCACACAGATCCAGTGGGTCATAATCCCGCCTGGCGGGGTGATCGACGGATATTGAGGTAAGTCCGATCTGATCAAGTTGAAGTGTGAACATGAAGTCCGATCTGATCAAGTTGAAGTGTGAACATGTGTCAATGTTGTTGTTGTGATAGAGACGCCACGTGCGGGTGTCACGTGACGAATGGTAGTCATGGTGACAGCCGTGACGTCTGTCAATTTCGGTAATTGATGCGAAACCAAGATGGCGCCGGGCTGCCGCGTGTGGAGCGAAAGTTGTCGGGCCAGGCGCCGTAGCGGGTGCCAATACTGATGAACATCAGTGTAAACCGATTTATTGTGTTAGTTGGACAAAGCTGTGGCTATGACGTTATCTAGCCTAATAGGTTTGATGATAGCTGTGTATGGGTGTGTTTTGGGCGATGTCTTGAGGAGGGGGGCTCACTGTGGGGGGCGGGGGTTCGATGGGTGAGTTGGATGGGGGGCAATCTCCACATCAGCGTCTTTATGCCGGTGCCCGCCATCAATTTGACGTTGAGCGTAAGGGGTACCTGTCATCCCCACATAAGTGTGATGGTATCTTCCAAATGTTACTGACATTTGGGTATAACCTTGGGACGGTCCTAAGTTATATGATGGTGGGGGTGGCCGGTAGTTGATGAGGTGGGATGGTAGATTCCATTAGAACCGAAACCGGCCATGTTGGATTGGTGAGTCGAAATTTTACCTACCATTGACAATATATGTGGCCCTCTCAGCCAGGTTAAGTTTAAACATATATAGATTGTTGGGATGCTGGGCCTCCTTAGGGTTCAGCAGAGCCAACTCAGTGGGCTTGAGTTGCTTGCCGCCGTTTGGGCCCAAGCTTTTCTATCTGATATATCCTCCTGGGTTGAGGTGGCGAAATCGGGGTGAGACACGCCGAGGATTTACTATCACAGCGTGGGGACGCCTGTTCTATAAATAGAGTAGGTGTTTCCCCCGTTGTTATTGTTAAGGGTATAGTGACAAAAGGAGTTTGTTTTGATTTTGCCAGTGCACATGTACTCTCCTGTAATAGTGATCCATACGAATTTTCGATTTTTTTTTTGGGGGGGAGGAATAGGGCTTGGGTGGGTGAGTAGAGGGGGGGGGCTTGGTTTTGTGTGAGGGCAAAAGGTGGGGTATGAGGCGCAGTTTGTTTCATGAATTTAGGGTTAGAAAAAGGAAGAATTCATACAAATTTTGGAGGGGGTTTGCTTGTCTTGGGGTGGTGTGTTTCTCTATAGGATATTGTAGGCATAATTCTTAAACAGACTAGTTTGTTAGGCTAATCTATGACTTGTAATTGATGTATTTTACCCTGACTCTTTTGTAAGAGGTTTAGTGACTAGTGAGCTAAGATGGTTCAATTCAGTGGTGGGGGGGGGGGGGGCAGCTGGTCTGATATTTGGAGCAAATTCAAACATTTTAAAGATTGCTAGCTGTGCCTGAAGGTTGACCTTGTCAACAAAATGTAGTGTCTGCTGACACATGTGTAGTGACGTGGTAGTTCACGTAAAGGTTGCTCTGAGGCGATATGACTGCAAGTTATATGCTAAGTCTGTCCCGCAATGGGGCGGTAGGGTGGTCGCTATGAAGGGCTTAGGTGATGCCTTCGATAGCTGAGGACACTGTGGGGTCCTGGAGTTCATCTCCTTGTGCCCTGTACTAGACAGGCGAATATCAGGTCTTAGCAGCCTATGTCAATAAATAAATGTTAGTGCTTCATGATAGCCAGTCTGATCCCAAACAGATCCATGGCCTTGCTTTTATTGCCATGTGGGCTTTGAAGACTGTGGATGGTCCACCCTGAGTTGAGTCCATGTTGAGTACTGTTTGTTAAACAGTATTAATTAAGGTTAGTCTAAGGTAAGATCGGTTGTGTGTGGGGTGGGTGGGGTGGGTGGGGTGTTGCCAAAAGGTTGATAAGTAAGATATAAAGTGGTCAGGTCGTCGTAGAAAGGCATGATGTGGACTGCGAATTCAACTATCACATTTTACAAAGCACTCTGGGCGCACACTACCATTGGCATGTAATGGGTATCTGGGTAACATGATGGCATAATCCATCATTGTCATGCTAGAACGATTGATGACGCTACTAAATGGACACATAAGACAAATCCTACCTGGGCTGGTTGCATGGCAACCTCGGCATTTGGCCCTGTGGTCTCCGGATACTTGCTCCATGTGGTGACTGGGTTTGGTAAGTTTGGTGTATTGTTTGGGAAGTGGATAAAATTGGGGTGGGAGAGGCCTATATGCTGATCATGAGGTGGCTATTTCTCAATCACAGACATCCCTTAAAGGTATGTCTCTCCCTAAAATGGCATGGGGCCTTTCTATTGGATGCATGCTAGTGGACCGGCCGATCTTATGCAAATTATGATCCTGCAGCTGACACGATGGAGTGGTCAGTTATGACACAATATTGTTGTGGTTATGGGTGGGCGATATGTGAAATACTGATGATGAAATCAGGTCATATTGGATTCCTATCCTGGCCACCTGTGGCGCAGGAATTAAGGATGTTAATATAATTATGTGTCTCACCAAACATTCCAGTACCAATGGTAAACAGAGGTATAAACACGGATCAGGATGCAAGAGAGCTGCTCTCCTACAGTAGGCCGTCGTTTGGTAATACCTTAGGGTATTGAGGAGCCCTGAGCTTGTAACAAACCGGCGCATGCATGCCCAATTTAATGGGACACAAACGGAGCGTACGCTGTGACCGTGGGTAATTTATGTGGCGTGCCAACCAGATCATCCAGTTTATGGCTGCCTGAGCCTTTAGGAAATTAAATAAAATTTTTGGCAATGTCAATCACTAATTGTGGTTGTAAGGTTGTGATGTGTTGGAAGGAATAATTGGAATTTGTGGAAAAATAAAACATAAAAAAAGGTGAATTTTTTGGTTCTAATGAATACTCTTCAATGAAATAATATATGGGGAATGGAGAGAAAACATCTATTACACGAAGAAAATATGCCTATAGTGTCTGGGTAGTGTTTTGTATGTCTGTTTCAAGGGTGGTAAAAAGGCTAACAGGGGATGAGTCTGTTAAAAGGTAATAGGATGGGGTGTGGGGTTGGGGTGGGGGGGGTGGGGGGGTGGGGGGGGGTCTATGCTGCGAATATAGACGTAAGTTAATTTTGCAGGAAAAAGATCCTATTTTCTTTTAGTGTTGGTTGTTTTAGGTTTAGGACCAAAGGTGATTTTTGCTCTGTATTCAGTCATGAAATCTACACCCAGAATGAGTGGGTGGTTCAATCTAGGAAACACATGGAACCTGGTTCTAAATTCATGGCTGTCGATGAGGAAGTCTATGGTCATCGAGTAACTTATCTGAGCAGGGGTCTTATCAGCCAGTAACACTGTGAGTCTAGAGTGTTTAACATATTTTTAAAATATGTGCTTGCTATTTTATCAGCCATTTTTGGCTAATAGAAGACAGGGAGACGCCAGAATCAACAAGAGCTCTATACAAGTAGTTATCTATGTCAACAGATACTGCACCTTTAGTCAATTCTGTATCAACGAAAGTGGCCTTACCTTGCTGTCCATATTGATCAGACTTGCTTTTCAGCTTCAGAATTGGCGTCCTCCGGCTGTAGTTCTCATAATGGTCCTCATCATCGTTAGTGCAAGAGTCCTGGTCCTCCTTATATTCCATACGTTCTGTGTAATAGTTACTGGAGGTGTGAGAGTTAATTGAGTTACCTTCTGCTTCAGTAGTAGGATCAGGCATAGTGGTGGGGGGTCGTATGGTCAGGTCCTTTAGGGTGGGGGCAGGGACTATAGGTGCTGTAGTTCCGTCCTCTGAATCCTAATCATCGCGACTGCTCCTGGGGCTGTCGCTGTCAGCGTCAGACTGAGGCGCTGTATAGCTTCTACCAGGGGGGGTGTCCCTTGGTGTGATAGGTGGGTATAACTGGATCATTTTGAAGGCGTCAGGTGACGAATTTTCTCTCTGGAAATGGTGTGCTGCAGTTGCAGGTGGGTTGGGCGCGTCTAGCCCAGGTGATGCAAAGGTACGTTCAGAAACTGGCTCCTTTGGTGTGGTCTCACTATTACTCATGGCTATGAGAGGTTAGTAGTGGGATATTCTGAGGAGTTCTCCACCATTGTCAACGAACCGTTACAAGTCGATGTTTTAATGAACACTGAATCCAGAGAAGTTCTTTGATCCTTGTTTATTGCATGATGTCAGAGTGTACATATAGGTGGTAACAATGATACACTTGCCAGCGTGCAGGCTCTGCCCCTAAGCTCCTTGCTCAACCTGTTGTAGGTCCTAAATACTAGGGAGGTTGTACGTGGTATAATGTAAGTAGAAAAGATGAGCTTAGAATAGATGATTGGGAGCTGCTCACCAGGTCTTAAATACTAAGGTGAGCAGCTCACAGGGTGATGAAATGTCCTGGTAGGAACAGGTCAGATCTGGTTAGATCTGGTTGGGTCTGATCAGATCTGACGCGTCGCCATACCCGGTAATGATTCTATTTATAGATGGACCAATCAGGATGAAGGGAGGTTGTGGAATTTCCCTGCATCCTAGAAATGCGTCCACAGGACTGGTATGTCGGTATGTTGTGATACTCCCAGTGAGTCAGTGCCCAGAAATAGGATGGGTCCTGCTCTCACAACATCCTGATATGGGTGATGTAAGAGCAGCTCACTGTACACACTGGGGGGGGGATTGAGCTGTGAGCTTGTGAGCAGGTCCTGAGCGTATATGGCGAAGTATTTTATAAATGTGTAAAATAATGAATAATACCCAGAATGGTCCATTGACAAAATGATAACAAAATAGAATGTTTAGTTGCTATGCCAACCAGGCCAGACCTGATACCTCATATCGGAACCGAAAGTGTAAATTAAAGGCATTCAGGAATGTCATAAGAGGGCAGTATCAAGAAAGAAGATAGGAATAGTATATGGTATTTAACAACAGTGATATACCTATGATTAAATAGAAAATTGTCAAATAATTCTGGGCACCAAAAGGTTAACAAGAACATATTAGCACAATTACCCGAATAAAAAAAAGAATTTTGGACTCACGTATGAGTTAACATTTTATAATTTTTTTTTTTGATCAGTTCATCGAACTGATTTAGTTTTATATAAAAATATAAGTACCTATTTACACTATGATATGACTATGTCTAACTATAGAACACGGACGGTGTAGATTTAGTGACTTAGAAAAATAATATAATACTACCGTTATTAGATGCCAACTCTTCGAGGTGGTTTTACAGATCATAATGTGCAAAATACTGTAGTTGGAAAATATATACATATATATACATATATTTTATGATATGAGATCAACTGATATGCACATAATTATACAGTAGTAGTCACCTTTATGAGTTAACTAAACATAGCAAAAATAGATACAAAATGTGGGGAAGTATAAGCCCACTTATTAGATAGTAGATATATATATCGATATTGCAGTTAAAGATGGCCCACCAGTCTTCTTTTTCGTTTCACTGCTTGTCTGCAGATCCACTCGGCGGGTCGGTAGAACTGTTGTGCTGTGCCCTGATGAAGATGGGAAGATGTAGATCATCAAAGGCGATTCGAGTCTGCATCCGTCTGGTCATCAAGGCTTCTGTAGATCAGTCTAGAGAACTCCCAACATAGAGAAAAAAGGTCAGGTCTCTAGGTTGGGTCGGTGGTTAATCGGTTTATTTCTCAGAAGTCTGGTCTGACTTCGAGCTTTCTGGTACATAGGGAGTGGCAGAAGCGGCGGATCCGGCTGCTGCGCTTGGACCCCTTGATGGAGAGGGCCTGCTCCTCGATTGCTGCTTTATGAGTAGTTGGAATGCAGCTGCGGGGGTACCATCCCACTCTGAGATAAGCACCCGAACGCCCCCATGAACTTAGCGTCCATAGAGTCCATCTCCTCCCTTAGCTTTCTGAGCTTCAGGTCGCACATGCCTTTTGTGTTGGCAGCTTCTTTCAGGTTTCTCTCTGCTGTTCTAAGGTCCTCATCAACTTTGGCAGTAGCTTCAGTTGTGATCCGTTCAATTTCTCTCCGCTAGATTTTGTGAAGGCATTCAAAAAACGCCTTCAGTCATGCTGCGGAGGTATGTCACACTCTGGTTAAGGTGGCGTTCTTGCCAGGCTTCGAACACCCCCTTCTGTATTGCGATCGACTGAGTGCATCGCTCTTTTATGTATTCATCGGGATCCCTGAGGTCCAGGTCGGTACAACTCCGTACTCGGTGCAGGATAGGGCACCAGTACATCCCAGCATTGGTATTTGGCAGGGGTGCAGGCGCACCTTCTCCACTAGTGGCCTCGCTGGACTGCACTGAACTACCGGCTGCAGAACTCGGAGCTGAGCTTGCCGTTGTGGCAGCTGGCACAGTACCAGCCACACCTGGGACAGGCAGTGGTTGGTTCGGATCCTTCGTTGCTACCTCCCTACCAGGACCGGGCTGCCTGGCCTTAGCGCTCGGTGCTGGGTTCGAAGGAGGGCCCATCAAACCTCGAACCTTTCCTCCTGCAGTTAGTACCTGAGACTCCGTACCAGGGGTCATCACGGTCTGCAGGGCAGGGAAGTCTTCTTGTCTCCCTTTACAACTTGTGCGATAGTATGCACGTTCGATCCTACGATTATGTGTTGTCGGGGGTATCTGGGGTTAATCCACCCGGCCTTGGAACCAATCATCGTAGCTATATTCAGATCCTGATCGAAGCCAAGTCAAAAAGTCCCCAGCATTCGATTGTCGCATCAGTGGGGAAACTTGTTCCATACCTCGAGGACCAGTCCGGGACATGATCTTTTCGAGGGTGGGGGAACGCTTCCTCTCTGATGCCTTTGGTGGCGCAGGTGACTGCGATTCGGATCTCGACCGCTTCTTGTCCTTTTGGCGAGGGTCCACCCCGGGGTGAGGCTTCACCTTGCCATGTTTTTCCAGGGTATCCCGGTCTTTCCTCATGACCTTTACTTCCCAGTGGGTTTCAGGAGTCATGTCGAACCTATGGGACTTTACGTTCCTCGTAAAGTAGGCATCTTGTTTGCCCTCAGTGACATGGCAGAAGTACTCCGTGGTCATGAGGAGTTCATTTCGCTCTTTCTGCTTTAAATCGTACCAAGCTGACATGAGCTTGGTATGCAACTTCTGAACCCGGGACATGGCTTCCTCGGCTTTCAGTCCAAGCTTCTTGACGCCGGCGGGTGACATAGCCATTGCATTTCTTATTCTCATTTTCTTTTGGTTACTGCATTGGTAGATCGGCGCATGATGCATGTGCGCCTCCACGAGATGTCGATATAAGCGATCCTTAGTGGACCACTTCTTCTCACTCTCATGCAGGTTGACACATGCCTCGAATGGGCACGTTCTCCGTCGGTTACTATAGTTCAAAGCAGCGTATTCGAGCTTCGTCCTATGTTCATAGCCGTAGTAAGTCCTCATAGTTTTCGAGGTGTCACTCAAACTGGCTACCCACACGCGGTAGAACTTCGAAGGGACATGGTCGTCTGTACTCGATCTCATCCAATCCTCGTCATCACTTTCGTCATGACGATTCCTGGGAGGCGGGATCGAGTACGAGTCAGCGTATCGTTCACAGTGGCCGAAGAACCTTGGGATGAATGTCTTAAAGCCAGACCTGGTGTTAGACCAGATCTCCTTCTGTTCTTTAGTCGTAGCGTCCTCGAGGGGCTCGTCGTTTTCATCGATATGTTCCAACAATTGTCGGTTTATCTCATCCAAGGACTTGTCCTTGTTGCCATTGCCGTTCCCATCTACTTCCATATCGGAAATCTCACCCTCCTCCGTGACTTCGAAAGCGGAGACCGGTGGTAAAGCCTATGACTTCTTCGGAGTCGTAGACTTCGACGATGCACTAGCTTTTTCTGGTTCGGGTGAGGTCGATTTGGTCGTCTTCGAACCTGATCTGTTCCGAGCTCGGGAAGACCTGGTGGAAGCACCAGAGTCCTCGCTGCCGGAGTCCTCTTTTACCTCTTTCTTAGAGAGTCGCTTCTTGTCGAGGTTTGATCTCTTCGAAACCTTCTTTCTGGTCTTTCTCCTTCTTGAGTTTCTCAATATTTTTCCTCAAGTCGGTCTTTTTCTTGAGGAGTGCCTTCCTCTCTTTCTCCATCTCGGCCTGCTTCTTTTCGAGGTCCTCCAGGGTTTCCTCGACAGAGTCCGGCCGAGCAGCGTCAGGTACGGCTTTGGCGTCAGCATCTTCGCGAGAAGACTCCTTCGCCATTCGAGTATCCTCTTTCACCAGTTCTTCATCCTCCAACAGCTTGTCTTCGGATGGTCAAACTGGCGAGCTGGCCATCTGGTTCGCATAGGTACGCTCTCGGTTTTGGATCGGGGGGTGCTTCTGTCCCCAGCGGTAAATGCTGGGCAGTCGTTCGTCTATCAGCATCAATCCGTAGAGCAGAGGAGTATAGAGGGACATTCGAATCTGCTCGTCCTTCGCAATCTCATCGACTACTTGGGTCAGTGCGTCCGAGCCGCACATGACCTCAGCTAGGCTGAAGTAGTCACACCAGTAGGTATCCCTACCGATGTCTATTTGGTTATCGGAAACACCTTTAACCAATCGCATCTGCAAGTCCATAGCTATGCAGTCGGGTGGCAAACCTCTGCCACCGAGCATCCGTGGAGCAATCCAACGGTCTTTTCCCGAAACGGTATGGATGTACCCCTCCGTAACATTTATAAATCCCCTCAGTGCTGTGTCGAGTCCGGGGACAGTGACTGGCACTTCGAGGATGGCGTCGGCCGGTTCGGGCATAACTACCTCCACTTGGGAGTCAAATGAACTTCGGAATGGTGACTTGGTCCCTCAGGAGTCGGTGGGGCTGGCATAGAGCCATCAGTGGCAGTCGATGTTGAAGCAAGGACTTCCGAAGTGTCCATTGCTTCCTCGGATTCGGTGACTGGGATAGGATGTCCCTCGGGGTTGGCGTTTAAGGTCGCCGTCACCTGGCTCTGGGCCATTATAACGGGCCCACGGGCAGTCAGTGCTTCTCCTCCCTACTTCGATAAGTTTTCGATTCACCGCCTTGCTGAAGAATTGTAGTTATCCCATGTGGAACTAACCACATCCATCTCGTAAAGATCGGGATGCGTGCTGTGAGCGAAAATTGGTGCACAACAACACTCGACGTCACAGTGCGCATGCACACGGGGGGGACTGCGCCACTCCGGTTTTTAATGGGCACGCCACCTTTCCCGCCGTGGCAAAATCTAGTACTACATCGGGCAATTCTTCTCTCCGTTTGGTCGTTGTGTTGGTGGGTACCTGCGCTGTTCATATCATCGGGAGTTTTACAGAAATACATGCAGTATCATACGTGCATGTCAACTTTGCTGTCTGTCACCCACAGGAACCATGACCGGGGTACTTCGGTGCATCCGGCCCTATTTTGAGTCAACTTCAAAGTATTTCAACTTTCAAAAACAAATAACATTACACAGTACAGGACATATACACTCGTTGTGTACCAGGACTTAAGTAATGGCAGACCTTATGGCAAATCGTGGGCTGCATCTCTCTCCTATTCGATATTCCTTTTTCAACCCAGGAGCTCAAGGTGGTTTATCAGAGGATACCAGCGTCCTCTTCCTACCCCTACTCCTGTGTCCCGGCGAGACATTTTCCTTGTGATCGGATTTTAGATTCACATCAATTCTCTTGACCTTTTTCGGTGTAGCCTTTTTAGGCTTCTTCTTATTCATTTTCCTTGTTCCAGGCCTTTAAACACTTGTTCCAGGTCTTTAAACACTTGGGTTTCATAAGGATCTCGTCTTTCTCCCTGTTCCATTTTTCTGTCAACTCTTTACACTCTGCTTCCATGCCTCTCCAACGTCGTAATCTGCACACGTTCGATTTATCGGTTCTACCAGTTGGTAGACTCAATATGTTAACGGTGGATTCGGAAATAATCTTCGTCACAACATCGGGGCCATCCCATCCCGAGACTAATTTCTTAGAGGATAGGGGTTCATGAATTCGGAATACCCTATCGCCAACATTGAAATGTCGATGCTTCAAATTGGTATCATAACCGACTTTCTGCCATCGAGCATTCTTCATTAATTCAATTTGAACTAGCTCATAAGCTTGTTTGAAGTGATCTCTTAAAGTGGAACACCACTCAACGTTTAGCCGTTTCTTAGGTCGACGTCCTTAATTTAGGTCAAGCTGATCACGTGACCTAACATGACCTAGTTCCCATGGTCAGCTTCTGTTTTGCCGTGACCCTACCCCTCCCACCCCGATCTGACCAGCTGACTGACGATATGACACTGGGTCATTGGCACTCGAATTTTCAATGAACATTCCAACAAAACCCATGTCATTCATGGTGTCAAAAGCTGCACTATAATGAGCTACACTTACTTAAGATCAGTCTCAAGTTTCCACGATGTATTTCATCCCAAATAACCACTTTCCCATTGCGTTTTAGATCAAATAGTTTGCTCAAGACGAGACAAACGCCAACCAAAAGCAAAACGGAAATCTGATGTAACTTCTTCATCTTCTAAACTCGAGAGTGAAGACTTCCTGTCTTGCCCACTCATCTCGTTTATTTGAAATCAATAATTCTACATAATTATTGAGAGTATAATGGTTTAAAATCTCTTCCTTCAATATAGAGTTTGGACTAAGAGAACGAAAATGTGATGAAGCTGAATCTAAGAAAAAGTTGTGAAAACCTGTGAGGGAGGGAGGGAGCGGTTTTTGTGTAGGTCTAAAATAGAGTTAGGGAGGGGTTAGTTTTTTACTGTTGATCCCGCCCTTTGGAATCTGTTTTTATTTCTTGGTAGGGGTTGGAAAGGGGCAACCAGTGAACGACAAACAATGGCAAAAGGTTGATAAACGTTGCCAGGAAGGTAGAAAATGTAAATTATACATATTTCAGTCCTTTTATTCTAGGCTTCCCCCTTGTGAATCTACTGACCCCACCTGGCACCTGTTGTAAGGACTAAGTCATTTATTGCCAACCTGGGAGGGGGGGGGGGCCTTGAAGGCTTGATCGATTTTGCCGAATTGCTAGAATTTTTTTTCTGACCCCCACCCCCATCCATACGATAAAAATTAGCGTGACCCCCCCCCCCTGCCCCACCCACTAACAACCCAATTTGCAAAATGAAGCCCCAAAACATTTGATGTGTGTAGAATGAATGACGTGATGAGTATTTGGATTCCCCACATTTAGTTTTGACCCCCCCCAGTGTGAAGGTTTATTGGGTTCTGACCAAGGGTTTCTTTTACAAAATGCCCCCCTCTATATCTGACAAGCCCCCCCCCCCGCCACCTGGCAGTAAATGCCCTAAATAATGATTAACTCCTTAGGGAGCATACATTATTTATGGTCATGGTATGGGGGGGGGCTAACACTGATATTCCTAACACCTCAATAGTAATCATAAGCCTACCTCTTATAGGGGCTACTGAATTCCAATGTGAAGATGTGACAAAATTCGTAAAAACTGGAACTTGGAAGGGTTTGGGCAAATTCTGGGGGACTAACCCAGACGTCATTGCCCCAAATAATGTAGGGAAACAACCTTTGTTTGTCCAATTCAGGGAGTGGTCATTTTCCAACAAGGGGGAGGGGTGAATTTTAGAGGTGATATAAAAAACACTATTTTTTCAACGTTTGCAACCATTTTATTTTATTTGGTTAGGGTAAAAACCGTTTTAAAAGGTTTTTATTACATTGAAAAAAACGTTTTTAAACATTCCTTCAACCAATTTTCAACCAAATAAAAACAATTTTAGTTACATTTTTTTGTGTTAAAAAAAGACGTTTTTCACCTGAAATAAAAGTTTTTATAAGAATGTAAAAAAAAACAACATTTTTTAGTACATGTTTTGGCATTTGATGTTGAAAAAAAGGTTTGGCATCTATAACATTTAAAAGCAGTTTTCAAACGTTCTGGATTCAAAACTTTTCATCAAGAGCGTACAGAAATTTTTATATTCTGGTTTTCTGTGAGAAATTTTCTAGTTAATTTTTATACATGTTACTGTAGTGAAATAGGCTATTTCTGCGGAAACGCTATTTTCGCTCGCCACTTCGGCGCCTAAAACTACCCCTTAGAATAGGAGTTTCCCTTCCAAACTTCAGCAGCCATTAGTTTATAGATATATCTAGCTACCCTGTAAATATGAACCCTTAGCTATGTCTAGTTATTGAGTAATTGGCACATTTGTCAGAAAGTCTTAGCTATTTCTTGGGATTGATGCATGACATCCACCATCTTGGATTATGATGTCATAATTGGGAGCAGTGCACCATGGGATGGAACAAGAGATAGCTTCGGCCAATCAGATTGCTTGTTCATATCTCATGAATAATTAAGGAGGGTTAACTGTTAGAACTTTTTAGAGGTCTGGCTTGAAACTACTGAACAAACTCCACATCTGAAAAAGGGTAGTACCAAACTGTACTCAAATCTTTTTGGTGGTATTATCTTTAGTGAGACCTTAGCTAGACCAGGTATATTTGTGACAGAATTGTATATTATTGACTGTATCTGTGATATTTCCCAGAATACAAATATCTATCTTTGTTAACTGAAATTCCAGTGACTTTGTTTTCCTTGCCATTCCTGACATTTACATAGATATTTATTTAGACAAAGTCCCAAGGGATTTCGTTACATTACAGTACAAAACGTTTTTGTCCAAACCATATTGAAACATTTGATAAACGTTTTATAAACGTTATATAACATAAAGAAACTTATACTGTGTTTTATGCATGTTCTGTTACGTGGAAGCACTATACCAATATTATATCTAAATGAACACTCCCATCTTTATAGAGACATGGTACGGTAATCTCCCGCATACAAGGTGCGTCTTGTATGAGAGGTTTTAGTTCTTACTGGATCCAGAAGGGGGATCTTTCATTTGATATCTTACACTCCCCCCCCTAAGTCATAATAGGATCTAGGGGGGCTGGGGGTCCTGGGGGCTCTAGCAACACATAGCTTTTTTAATTTTGAAAATTCATTAAGTCGAACAAAAGTTATGAATTCTTCATTTTTTTTCACTATTTTCTAAAACTCTAGGTGCGCCTTTTACGCGAGGTGCGACTCATACGCGCGAGATTATGGTAGTAGCGGTAAAATGATGATCATCTGAAGAATTTAACAGCTACATAAAGTGTATAACTAACATTTAACACAAAAGCTATAGCTCATTTAATATTTCTGTAGCGTTCTACCCCTCGATGCTAATCGAATCGGCCAAAACTACGCATTAATGTGTAGTTGGTAAAGGAAGAGTTAAGTAAGCGCTTACTCTAGCTGTTCTGTCACGTTTCTCGTCCCTGTCTGAAGCACACGGATATCTGCGCAGCGGTATGCACTCGTGAGTGTGGAACCAACACCCGTGAAATTGGAAAACGGTGTTAGATGACGTGTGAAAACCATCAACGTGACAACCTAGAGATACCTCCCCCCATTGAAAGCGTGGCGAAGTTTCACGCTGTGGGCGTGCTCCACGTAGCACAACCACTCTAAAGCGCTCTTAGAGTGTCTTTGCCTGATTTTCGGTTTGAACTCAGTCTCGGGTCGTCTCACCAGGTAATAACCTGTGCAGTGTGCTTCGCTCATGCAGCGCAAGTACAGAGAGTTAGCATCTACACCTAGGATGTGCTCGCACGTTCTTGCTTCTTCGCTGTACTTGTGTTCCCTTATCAGCTTGGCACCCTTTTCAAGAAAAATCTATGAAGATTATGGAAGGACCCCCGACCAGATTTTTTTTTGATCAAAGAGTGAAGGTGGGAGTCGAACTGGTGGAAGGTCATGAACGGGGTCTCTGTGGTTTGAAAAAGGAACCGTAAAGTCAAACCCGGAAGGGAGATGCAATCTTTGAACATGTCGATATTACACTCCCTGAAAAATTTAGCGTGATTATTCAGTGCCTCTATGAAGGGTTTCATGTCTTTGTTGTTGTAGTAGGTCAAGTAATCTCTGAAAGTTTGCATGTTCTGTTCAAACGGACCAAACTTTTTCACATTCGGCATAGTCAGTTTCAGACATCTTGGTACCAGTCAGTTTGCTGTCAAATGCAGATCTTGGTGGTAGTGTTCTGTTTTCCAGTTTACTGGTAGATGTCATCCATTCATAAGAAAAGTGTCCTTTGTGCTGATTTCTGGTGAAAGCTAGTAGATAATTTCCATAGTTATAACCAGGTGCCAAATAGTTCACTACGTCCAAGAAAACAATGTGTCGAGTGTAAATCGACAAGTATTGATTACTTCTCTTTATGATGCTGAATTCTTCGTTCTCTCGCTCTTTGGAGGAGAAGAATGAGTGAAGCTGTACCTTGATCAGATATAAGATCATAGAATTTCTTGGAGACACAGGAGTGGCTTGCTTCCGTATCAACTAGAAATTCCGCAGACCTTCCGTTGACAGTAAGGCAAACATACCACCGTCTTCCTTTTACCAAAACCTATTCCATTAGTTCCAAGGCATATCCGTAACAACAGGAACCTCATTGTCAGCACCAGGAGTCAATCCACATCCTTTCAGGTATTCCAGACAAGGATGACCCGGGGCTAGATGGGTACTAGCAACCCTGGCTAACTCATAGCCGTCTACCTCTTTACCGATACTGGGTTTCCCCTGTGCTCCCTGGGCACCTGATGTATCGGGTTCCCCAACCTTCTGGATTCCATTACCCGATCCGGTGTTGTGCAACTTTGCTTCTTTATGGGAATCTGCATCACGGCTGGTGATACTATGCCAAATTATGTCACTGGGATCCCCTTGCTTGCCCAGCAAGAGACCCCTTTTTAGTTTTCCTCTGTATTAACTACAGAATAACCCCCCTGTGATCTGGGTTTATCGGTTTATCAGCTGTACATTCGGCAGCATAATCTCCCAGAGTTTGGCATCTGAAACACCTCCTTCGGGATTTGGCCACCCGGGGGCGTCTCAGGGCTTCAGTCGGACGAGTAACTAAGGTCTCCACTAAATCCGTAAGTGCGGCTGATGCAGCCACGGTTGGGGTATCTACAGTTTTAGTTACTTGGGGGGCAGCAAGCAACAGGTTTATAAATGCCTGGTTTACTCTTGTCTCTTGGACCTATTTTACGATACCGTTTCTGGCGGTAATACTTGCCTGCGATTTGAACCGCCCGATGTGTTTTCCGTTTTCATCAGACACATATTCGTTATCAGAATTGACATCCTGTAACTCTACAGGAGCTATCTGACCCAGTCCGGGAGCCACCAGGAGTGCCTCTGAGTACTGTATAGGGACTGTCGGCAAGGGACTATGGGGTAAACCCACTAGTCTCTTTTTTCTGTCATAGCCATCGATGGCCATAAACAGATCGCTGAAGGAAGTTTCATCCTTCCACGAATCCCATACTACTTGCTTATGGTCATCATCCTATAATCCACCAAATAATTGTGTAAACAACTCTTGCAGATAGCAATCATCATCGTGAGCCCAATTTGGTCGAGCTTTAGACAATAAATCTTGTTGTTCTAAACCGAAAATCTTGTGGGAGTCCTTTTCTTAAAAGTGACCCACGGATCCTCTCTTACAATAGAGCCGAATAGATAGGCGGAACATTCAACCAGTTGGTCATATGTACCGTATATTCCATAGGCAGTTCTCCGTTGATTCAGAGCTACCTTTCCACCCTTACTTAACCTGCAAATGAGGTAAGGCAAGGCCTCTTTAGTCCAACCGCTGGGCTATGGCAGGCGGAGGGTTAGATGGGCGGTGGGGTTTCTATTTAGCCTTGTGGGGAGCCGCCTTGTTATAGTTCTGATGAGGAGACTGGAGGGAAAGCTGTGTTCTTTTGAATAATTTAGATGGGGTTAGTCCAGAAGTATTGTGCACCCTTAAAATGGGATGAATCTTTATAATGGGGTTTAACTCGCATTCCAAAATGGGGTAGCTTATAATACAATGATCGAACTCGGGATTTCCACCAGTTATATTTTCACCTCACTCCAATCTCCACTCGTGACTTGAATTTCTCCACCAGTCCATCTCCACTCACAATGTTACCATGTTCTTGGGGAATAATCTAGTGCTAGCATCAAGGGTAGAGCTTTGTGTTTAAATTCCTATGCCCATATGGAAAGAAAACACAATTGGGTACTTCATCTCCAAGGGTTTTTATTGAATAGAAATATGTGTGCCAATTCAAAGTCCAATACAATTCAGAATCCAACGTCGGTTTCACATTTCAATTTGGAAGTCCTAAACATACGCCTTTTTAAACAGGAAGGATTTCAGTCAAATCAGTTCAATGATCAATTCCAAGTCCGCATTGTCCATTTCTAAAATCATCAGGTAGTAATTGCACCGCATTTCATAAATGGTCTCATACACCCAATCCGGGGTGGAAACACTTTCCATCGTAGGTACAGAGGCGCGCAGGCATTCAATTACAAACCTTCACAAATTTCAATCCTCAAGACCAAGCTCAAAGATGGAGTTGGTTTTCAATCACGGATTCAACAATAATTTGAAATGCCTAAACTCTCTTACAAATATCGATTTCCACATGTCATTATGAATAACATGAACACAAATATTAATCTCCACATGTCATCACAAATAACATGAACGCAAATATTGATCTCCACATGTCATCACAAATAACATGAACTTTTGAGGCCCATTACGGCATAACTCCAAGTTAAATCAATAATCTCGATGAATATCACAATCATAAAATATTGAGGCCTTAGAATTCCAATATGGCATAACCTCAGGTCAAATCAATACCTCCATGGTGAGATGTTTCAAGTGAGCATTGGGAATACAATAATGTGTAGTGAGAACCAATGAAAGCTGAACAAATCTAAGTCCTTCAGATGTGTGTGTCTCCTCTATGTATGTTATAAGCAGATCTCTCAGTTGGTGTGTTTGAGATCCTCAATTGGACAAGTCAAAAACCTCATCAAATGAAGTCAAGACTCAATAGGATATAAGTATAATCCTCAATTGAATAAATTTGTGGACCCAGAACGTACTCCAAAACAGTGGCCAAGCTCCAGTAAATACTATTCAGAACTTCAATTGAATTCTGCTTGTGAACTGCCAAATATAAATTTCTTCCCCTCTGATTCCAGGACAGACCGTGAATCCCTTCCTTTGGTACACAGTCTGCACCCCACCTCTGCAGTGCCAGCCTTTTATACTACCAGACCACCGGTGGTTTTGGTCTTTGGTCACTCGACATCCTGTGGCCATTGACTGCCATACCAGAGGACACACACAGACACATACCCACTCATAGGGGCTTCACCTCTACTGTGGCCACCGGGACCCCCAGGAACTACTTGGCTCCAGTCCAAAACAGTGACTCAGCCCCCACAGCCACCTCCTGTATCTTATAGGGCTATAACACATCGCGCCCACTTTGGACTCTATGTGACTGAGGACTTATAGTGACATTATAGCATGCAACTGGGGATTTATAGCCACATTATAGTACACCTTTTGCTTGTTCCCGGTGACATGTCGCATTCAAAAGCTTCCTGCCTTTAGATTAGATCTTATATAACAACCATTATGCTTTATACAGTAACCATTCTTGTATGCTGCTGGTATATAGACAGTGTGAAGGAACCCCGTATCTTTATATTATTTCCAGGATTACTATTGTAATTCCCTAAACAATAGCGATCGATTTGTCGCTCTTCACGATTCCCTATAACTCACCGCTACAGTTGACTTCATCCACGAAGGCCTGATATCGGTCCTTCCATGGCTCATTCGGGTCATAAGGAGGAGGAATCCTAGAGCTTTTCCTTGCAGCATTAGCGCAGCCTCGAAGCCTATCAGCTTCTTGCATGCTCCAATCCATGATCTCCATGCCATCGGCACCTTTCCGATAGCAGTCAATACCCCAGTTTTGGATGCATTGACTCCTGTCGAATATAATTTGCATTGCAGCAGGCATGGAGGCTCTACGATTAGGTTTCCTACCATCCCCTCCTGATCCGGAATTTCCGAATCCTGATCCTCCCGGTGGTCCATTTGGGGGTCCATTCCCACCGGCTCCAGAGGCTCCAGAGGCTCTACCCGCAGATCCTCCAGATCCACCAGCATAGCCGGTAGATCCGTAGCCATACTGTTGATTACCGGTATAATTAGGATGATAACCATTTTGGTTTTGCCCTTGGTTATACCCATTCCCTGAATACCACGATCCTCTCCCGGATCCTCCATATTGTGGACTCAAATAATGGCCACTTTTGACCATTTCCGATATTAGTTTGTCCGGAACTTCCGGGTACCGCTTGGGGGATGTAAGTATTTTGTGTCAAATTCCCTCTTGGACCTGTTATCCCAACCTGGGACAAAGGTACAGGTTGAGAAGCTATTCCCGGTTGGGACGGGACGGCACAGCGTACTGATTAGGTGCCTGTGCTCGTATGACATTCGGACCTGGAGCTGGATATCTGGGTCCAGCCGGAGTGCTATGTCCAGGTTGCGAATAATAAGAGGGAGGCTTCAGCAAACCTCTTACCGGAGCCACTGCCTGGGGTGCAGGTGGTGGAGTTGCATTCCTTGTAGGAGCACTTACCCGAGGTGGGTTTATTTTGTCACTCCGATCGGGTACGGGTGGCGCTCGTCCCACATGCGGATCTCGTCTCGGATCCGCAGATGAAGGCGTGCTAAAAACGGGTGTCTTAATGGCGTTGACTGTAGTAGTCAAACCATCAGATCCCACTCCCCCGGAACAAATGCCATCCAGTTTCGAATATACTCCGGAATTAACATTTTTGTCCGCACCGTCCTTAACAAACGGGTTAAATCTGATAGGCTGCGACTGTTTTTGGCTAGTCGGGTAGCAGCTATCCGATTCGATGGTATTGTTTCCATTTCGTCATCATTATCCAGCATGTTTGAAAAGATATTTGAGTCTATATTTACTACAGACTTTTGTACTGCTTCTACATACTTATCTAGTGCTAATGCAGTTTCCTGCAATTCTTGTAGTCTTGTATCATACCGTCTTTATCTTGTTCCAGTTGTTGATTATATGTTATTATCCCCAACCGGACCGATTCATTAACCTGAGCTTGCTTGTTACATTGCTGTTTCAAGTCTTCCAACTCAGTTCGATAGTTATTACTTCAGCTTCTGTATTCACCTTTTCTCGACAGAGCTGATCATTCGTATCCACATATTCTTGTATAAGATTATGTTTGGAATTATACTCCTTCTGGAATGATTGTCGCATTTCATGGAGTTTGTTTCTTTCGGTCTGAAGGTCATTCATATAGGCTTTCTTCTTCAGATCGAATTCTTCTCTTAATTCAAGAAGTTTGTGTTCAAGTTGTTCTTTTTCTGTAGCAACTTCATCTTTCGCCTTAGATAAAACTTTTAATGTTTCGTTTAAGGTGACATAGGTGTCATTCATCAGGAAGACATCAGGTTGTTTTAGTTCCTCACCTTAAGGTATGTTTTAAGTTACATCACCTATGGCATTATAATCCAAGATTGGCAGACCTGGCCTTGGAACATCATACGGAAGTTCTCCAAATGTTACCCTCTTGGTAGGCATAGGAGCTTGATGTTCTGGGTTAGTGCTACCACCTGCCTCAAACATTGAATTGCATAATTCTCCAGCGAGAGAATTATTCTCTATCCGTCTCTGTATGGATTGTTCCCTCCTAACAGAATCTGGAATATTTTCCTCACTATCTATTTGGTAGTTAGGACCGGATTGTCTCCAGGCTGAATATCTGTCATCCTGGGGATTCAAATGGGTCTGTACCACAAGGGTACCATTCGCATTTTGTTGTCCATCAGGGTTAGTCTGATTCAGATCATCTAACCCATGTATACGCCGGTCGGACATTATAGTCCGGGCCTATACACACCAGAATTAATTTTGGTCATGGCACCAATGTAGTGGTTTGGCTTTCTTACCAGCTAGGTTCGGGTCTCGTTATTCGAAAGAAAGACGAAGACCGTATTCCGAGTGTGTGCCAGCGGTTTATTATGTACAGCTTTTGGTTACCCTGTGGTAGATAATTAGGGAAACATGTCATTACATGTAGCATGTACGGAGGCCTACATGGCCTCTGACATAGTAGGTGAGCGCAGAGCCTTTTATAGGGATGCTCCCGGTTGTCGCCAGGTGTCCCACGGACCCGGATAGGTGCTGCCACCTATCCAGAACCTCAGGAACACCAGGCGACAGGTCTCACCCACCACGCCAGACGGCACCAGATATTACTATATACCTCTACAAGTGTTCCCCTTTGTTCAGGGAAATTACTATAATCATATAGACCTCCACAAAACTCTTATTTGCACAAGGATTGAATGACTCTTTGCATGGGCAAAATGTTCTTGAGGGTCCCAAAACAATTCTTGCCAATGCACAGAGCATTCTTGTGGATGTACAAGAATACTAAGGGGCTATTCACATTTGATATTGTGCTAGAGGGGTGGGGGAGGCGGGGTCAGGCCAAGCATGTCAGAATTGATTTCTATATACCTTCAGCATTGCAAAATTGGCACCAAAAAAAAGATGACAGGGGGGGGGTAAAAATGGTCAAATTTTGCATGACATCATTTATGGATGGTCCCTAAGCTGATTTGATCATTTCCCATAGTATAAGGATCAAAGTGTTATAATTCATCAGTGGGGGCGGGCTGTAAAAAAAGTTGGCCCCTGCTGGGGGGTGGCGTAAAGACTTTTGAACCCTCTTGGGCCAAGTGTAAAATAATCATGCCTCTTAGTCTTATTAGCAAAAAAGCCTGTGCTACTACAAATCAAAGAGGGGCGCAATATGTTTTCGCTCCTCCGTGTGTGGGGGGGGAGGGGCAGGGTGAGCACAAAAATTTGGTCGGCATCAAGGGTGTGCATAAAAACCTTTCGCGAGGTATGTACAAGATTCAAGAAAGTGTACAGCTTGTAATATTAAGGGAGTGATCATATTTTAACAACGGGGGCTGGTGGGTTCGCGCGCAGACGCGCGTAAAAAATTTCGACCACCCCCTCTCGAGCAATGTTCAGTACCTCGACTATCACCATAGAATATAGAGACACTGGAAGGGTAGCTCTGAGCCCCGTGGACTAAGACTGTGTCTTATCTTTGTTATATAGGTCAACCCAGCTCCAAACTGCTACTTCACTTTTTTTTTGGTATCATCAGTAGAGTCCCCATAAGGCTGATTGTAAGGTTGCATGAAAAATCAATTTTCTTAAGAAATATCTAACCAAAATAATTGAAACTTTATGTGATTCATCTAAAGGCATGTAAGAACAATGTATTAAAAGACAGAGATATTTGGCCTGGTGCATTGAGAGAAAAACTCCTCAGTACCTCCCTCTCAAGCCAACTACAGCAACTGACAAAGTAAAGGCATACTTTTGGCATTGTATGTCTATGTTAAGCCCCCCACCCCCAAGAAACTCAGGTCAGCCTCCACACCCATTGGCGTGAAGACTCCACACCTGTTGGTGTGAAGACTCCACACTGAAAGTGTGATGGGTGATGCCTATGGCAAGCGATATGTAACCTCCTCGAGATCGGAGTTTTAAACTGTGAGATCAGAGTTTTAAACTGTGAGATCAGAGTTTTAAACTGTGAGATCAGAGTTTTAAACTGTGAGATCAGAGTTTTAAACTGTGAGATCAGAGTTTTAAACTGTGAGATCAGAGTTTTAAACTGTGAGATCAAAGTTTTAAACTGTGAGATCAAAGTTTTAAACTGTGAGATCAGAGTTTTAAACTGTGAGATCAGAGTTTCAAACTGTGAGATCAAAGTTTTAAACTGTGAGATCAAAGTTACAAAACTGCAGTATCAGTAGTATAATAGATGGTCTTTTCTGAATATTATCCAGAAAAGACCATCATATTTGGATTATCCAGAGAAGACCTCCTATTTTTAGATTATTTATAAAAGAGGTCGTTTATAGATATATTTAATTTATCTATAAAAGAGGTCGTTTATAGATATATTTAAATTATCTATAAAAGAGGTCGTTTATAGATATATTTAGATTATTTATAAAAGAGGTTGTTTATAGATATATTTAGATTATTTATAAAAGAGGTCATCTATAAATATATCTATAAAAGAGATCGTTTATAGATATATATATTTATACATATATATATTATTTAGATTAACATCTCCTTGTTCTTTTAATTAGTTCTTTTAAATGCCTCCAGATGGGAGAGCTATCTATGTAGTTATAGTTCTTATAGATCCCTCCAGATGGGAGGACGTGTAGCAGCAGTGTCATCATGATGCTTTGCTCTTAAATGATAGGCAAAAGGGATTTAAGATAGTTCTTATATGTCCCTCCAGATGGGATGACATGCAGTACCAGTATCATCATGATGCTCTGCTCTAAAATGAAGTGCAATCACAATCCCATCACAGTGAGCAGCTTATAATAAAGTTATGAGCAGAAGGGATTTAAGCTGCTCACTATGTAATTATAGTGTTATCACAATGTTCTGTTTTAAAATGAAGTGTTTAGAGCAACTATAGCGAGCAGCTTATAATAAAGCCATGGGCAAAAGGGAAAAGTACATGTTACAATCTAAAATGTGAATTATATTAAATATTGATACACACTGAGGAGGCTGTTTCCCCTAAGGGCAAAGCTTGAGAGGGAGACCTGCGAAGACTAAGAGAGTCAGGTAAAGCCTAAGAGAGAGATGGGTAGAGCTTTTACTCAAGGTTGATCGGTTTATATAACATTGAGAACCTTTTCACCCAGACCTATGCATGGAACAGGCTTACATACAGAGCCTGACCTATACATGAGTATTTGACATAACGGTCCCATTTATGTTTCTCATCTAGCTTTCTATGTTGGCTGTGTAGGGGTGTTAGTATGTTTGTGTGAGAAGGAGAGGAGCGGCATGAGTTACTCTCTTGACTTTTTAGATATGGGTTGTGGCCATACACGTATCAAAATGAAGTGCTCGCTATATAGTTGCAGTGAGCAGCTTATACAGAGTTTTAGCTGCTCACTGTAAAAGGCTAGCTATAGTTTGCTGTTTATGTATTAGCATTCAAATATGATTTGCTAGTCCGTTTGATTTGATACATTGTAACCGTCATTGTTTAGCCTGCAACCATAAGGGATAGACTATCCAGTTTTTACTGTGTAGAGCTAAAAACGAGCTAGCTGTGTTTTTACTAGACCACTTGTTATCTGGATGAAACCAGTTAGCTTTTACGTCTTAAGTAAAATGTCCATCTACTACGCAAAGACAATACATGTATTATGTTAATATAGCTTATAAAAATAGGAACTACGCAGTGTAAATACATGTATTATGTTAATATGCCTGACAAAAACAGGAACTACGCAGTAAGAATGCATGTATTATGCTAATATACCTGACAAAAACAGGAAATACGCAGTGTAAATACATGTATTATGTTAATATGCCTTACAAAAACAGGAACTACGCAGTAAGAATGCATGTATTATGCTAATATACTTGACAAAAACAGGGTGGGAAAATCTTATTCTTATTGCGCAGTTAGGTTAGAATAAGGCACTGCGTAGTTAGTTTTTAACCTGACTTTTTATCTGTGGTAAAAAGGTGCACTGTAAATAGTAGCTCCATGGTGGCTATGTCACTGAGTCACTCGATTCCAAGCCTGCTGTGTATGTGTGTTAGTATGTTTGTGTGAGAAGGAGAGGAGCAGCATGAGTTACGTTCTGCATATGTTATGCCGTATATGGTTTTCTACGTCTTACTTTTTACGCCTTATAAGGAAGAGAATATATTATGTTGATATGTTATGCCGTATATGGTTTTCTACGTCTTACTTTTTACGCCTTATAAGGAAGAGAATATATTATGTTGATATATGTCATATATGGCTACACACTAGCTAGGGTACTGAGGAGTCCCGCCTCTTCTGCATAGCTTACATGGCTCCTCCTCTTTTAGGTCTATATAAGGTACATGGACACCGCCTCTTCTGCATAGCTTATATGGCTCCTCCTCTTTTGGACCTATAAAAGGTACATGGACACTGAGCACTTGGGCACTAGGCACTTGGGAGCAGCATTTGCAAGGTGAGTCTGTTTCTATGTTCTGATAGATAAAAGCTTTTGGTACTTTAGATCTCAGAGGAGTTTTCTCTGTTAGACTTAGCTGTAGGTTTGAGGCATAGGTATTAAGTTAGGTAAAAGCAAACTGTTAGACTTAGCTGTAGGCTTGGGGCTTGGAGGTAAATGCAGAGCTGGACTTAGAAAGTTTTAGAAAGGCTTCTGTTTGGATACTTTGGATCTCAGAGAGGTTTTCTCTCTGCTTTGGAAAGTTTCTTTTTCTTTTATGATACTTAATTACTTTGAATTTGCTGAGACAAATTTTAGATTATAAATTTTTGGACTGAAATTTACTTCAATCTATTAATGCAGTGCATTTTGATACTTGTATTTTGCCGTTTTAGTCATTTTAACATACAAGGACTACAGATAGATGCTGGACTATATAAAATAAAATGTAGCCCCCGAGTTGTCCTTTAAGAAGAAAAAATCAGCTTGAAAATCGGTTGGTAAACAAACTCAGAATCATGCAAAACGTGAATGGAGCTAAACTCAACTTTTCTCCTAGAAAAGCTTGATATAGACACACAATTACATTAAACGAATTGTGTGTCTAATACCCTTAAACATGTACAAGAAGAAATTGCATTGATTGGTCCATAGACAAAGTGAGAAGCAGTCCAAGACTGCATTTTGTTTACACTCGTTTTTCTCACTATAAGCTGCATTGCAACTCATGAGTAACTCATAACAGTTTTTTAATAATGCCTACAAAGAGGGCAGTATCATAGATAGGACAGAGGTTTCATGGTAGGTCCCTCCTCCTCCTGTATGGATACTCCTGGTACTAATGGGAAACACAGACAGCTGCAGCCAGAGGACTCACTTTGTTACTGTAAACACTAGCTCTGCCACTCGTGTGTAACTAGGTTACTGGTGTGAGCAGGGCTATGTAGTAGTAGTAATACACAGGACTAGCAGAGATACATAGACACACATACAGGTTTGTATATCTCTAACAATGCTGTCTTGCACATAGGATAACACAGAGGTAGAGATACTTTAAAAGACTCTAACAATACATACATGCACACATTATTACAGATTGGAGATGGTAGCCATCTATAGCTTATATAGCAGGGATGATGGGTGGAGTAGGAACCCTTCAGCAATGATCCAGCATAGAGAGCTATAGGGACTATTCTACTGTGATGCATGGAATAAAGGTCTAAAGTGAAAATTTTGGAACAAAAACAATGTTTCCTATCCCTCTATGAGCTAGCTGAAAAGAAATTGCGCAGTTTGTAATTGAAAATTCCATTGCTGAAAGGAACTGCGTAGTTATAATATAGTAATAAAAAATTACTATACAGTGTTATAGCATACACTGTATGCTTTGTTTTCATGAGTAACTCACATGAGTTTTTTATTATGATACTTATAGAGACAAGTATCATGGAAAGGTGCAGAGAGCTGCAGGATTGTTCCTATGAATCCCACCAGATGGAAGATGAGTAGCATAATGGTACACTGTATGCTTTGGTTTCATGAGTTGCTCACACGAGTTTTTTATTATAGCATTCAAAGAGACAAGCTACATTGAAAGGTGCAGAGAGCTGCAGGATGGTTCCTATGAATCTCACCAGATGGAAGTGTGCTTCAGGAAAATTCCATGATGTAATGCATATATTATGTTAAGGGTACTAAGGAGTCCCGCCTATTCTGCATAGCTTACATGGCTCCTCCTCTTTTGGGTCTATATAAGGTACATGGACACCGCCTCTTCTGCATAGATTATATGGCTCCTCCTCTTTTGGACCTATAAAAGGTACATGGACACTGAGCACTTGGGCATTAGGCACTTGGGAGCAGCATTTGCAAGGTGAGTCTGTTTCTATGTTCTGATAGATAAAAGCTTTTGGTGCTTTAGATCTCAGAGGAGTTTTCTCTGTTAGACTTAGCTGTAGGTTTGAGGCATAGGTATTAAGTTAGGTAAAAGCAAACTGTTAGACTTAGCTGTAGGCTTGGGGCTTGGAGGTAAATGCAGAGCTGGACTTAGAAAGTTTTCTGTCTGGATACTTTGGATTTTAAACTGTTGGACTCCATGAACATTTATGAAAGCTTAGGCTAGGTATTTATTGCTTAAGTTTTTCATGGATTTGATGGTCTAAGAAAATGTTTCTGTCACCTTTGTAGACATTTCTCTCGCCTTAGAGAAGTTTTCATGGCATATTGTTTTATTTTAATTTAAGTGCCCTGAGAGATTTTGAGAGTAAATAATCAGTTGGACATTTTTGTAAGCTTAGGCTGGGTATTTATTGTATGACTTTCTTCAGATTTAATAGTTTCAGAAAATGTTTGCTACTTTGAATTTAATAGTTTGAAAGTTTCCGATAGTAAATGCTCACTTGGAAATTTTTCTCAACATAGGCTAGGTTTCTGCCACCTTTACAAAAATGCCTCTGGGTGTAGAAAAGTGTAAATGCAGAGCTGGACTTAGAAAGTTTTAGAAAGGCTTTTGTTTGGATACTTTGAATCTCAGAGAGGTTTTCTCTCTGCTTTGAAAAGTTTCTATTTATTTTATGATACTTATTTACTTTGAATATGCTGAGAAAGATTTTAGATTATAAATTTTTGGACTGAAATTTGATTGGTCTTTCTTGGTAGGAGTCCCACCTCTTCTGTTCAGCCATTGGTCCTCCACAGCATATTATGTTTATTTCATGAAAATTCATTTTTAGAACTTTGAGTAGAGCTATATAAGGCGCAGGCTCTCAGTCTCACCCTGACCACTAGAGGGAAACTTCAGCAAGGTAAAGTTGTTTCTATATTTTGACTTAGGAAGTTTTAGAAGTGTTTCTGTTTGGACAATTTATATCTTAGAAAGGTTTTCTCAGTTAGACTTAACTGTAGGCTTGAGGCTTGGAGTTAAATGCAAAGCTGGACTTAGAAAGTTTTCTGTCTGGATACTTTGGATTTTAAACTGTTGGACTCCATGAACATTTATGAAAGCTTAGGCTAGGTATTTATTGCTTAAGTTTTTCATGGATTTGATGATCTAAGAAAATGTTTCTGTCACCTTTGTAGAAATTTCTCTCGCCTTAGAGAAGTTTTCATGCCATATTGTTTTATTTTAATTTAAGTGCCCTGAGAGGTTTTGAGAGTAAATAATCAGTTGGGCATTTTTGTAAGCTTAGGCTGGATATTTATTGTATGACTTTCTTCAGATTTGATAGTTTCAGAAAATGTTTGCTACTTTGAATTTAACAGTTTGAAAGTTTCCGATACTAAATGCTCAATTGGGCATTTTTCTCAGCATAGGCTAGGTTTCTGCCACATTTACAGAAATGCCTCTGAGAATAGAAAGGTGTTCATTGGATACTGTGCTATCATGTCAAAGTTTCTAAGGGTAAGTACTCAGTGGGACTTTGTTACATCTATAAGCTTAGACTAGGTTGGCTCTTAATATTATTGAATATTGTTGTGTTAGTTTAGGATTTAGCAGTCTAAGAAAGGCCTTCTGAAGCAAAGGTCTCAACTAAGTTATTTTGAATTTAGAACTTTCAAAAATGTTTCTAAGATTGAATACAGAGTTGCAATTAAATGTTTTTCCTAGCTGAGGCTGGGAGGCTCTGAAATATGGGAAAGTTGAATAGCTTATGAGTTTGATATGATTAGTCATTGAGGGATTGGATTAAAACAGGAATAGTGTATAATAATGAATCAGAGCATTGTGTGATAATACATAAAATCTTTTGTCAGCAGGATAACGCCATTGAAGCTGAAGTCACTTTTCTGGAAAGTGCTTTGCTTGGGCTACCAGAGGTACCCTCCTGTACTGTGCTGAGCAGATGGACTGTAGCCACTCATGGCTATTTTGGTTGAAGGCAGAACAGGTAAAACTAACTCTCTAGTTTCTCCACTGCTTTGGCTTTCATGGTGATACGCCACTGTACTGGAGGAGGTAGACTATTCTGGACAGTGCACTGCTTGGGCTACCAGAGGTACGCCCCTGTACTGTGCTGAGCAGATTGGCTGTAGCCAGCCTATGGCTATTTTGGTCGAAGGCGGAACAGGTAAAACTAACTCTCTAGTTTCTCCACTGCTTTGGCTTTCATGGTGATACGCCACTGTACTGGAGGAGGTAGACTATTCTGGACAGTGCACTGCTTGGGCTACCAGAGGTACGCCCCTGTACTGTGCTGAGCAGATTGGCTGTAGCCAGCCCATGGCTATTTTGGTCGAAGGCGGAACAAGTAAAACTAACTCTCTAGTTTCTCCACTGCTTTGGCTTTCATGGTGATACGCCACTGTACTGGAGGAGGTAGACTATTCTGGACAGTGCACTGCTTGGGCTACCAGAGGTACGCCCCTGTACTGTGCTGAGCAGATTGGCTATAGCCAGCCCATGCCATATTGTTTTATTTTAATTTAAGTGCCCTGAGAGGTTTTGAGAGTAAATAATCAGTTGAGCATTTTTGTAAGCTTAGGCTGGATATTTATTGTATGACTTTCTTCAGATTTGATAGTTTCAGAAAATGTTTGCTACTTTGAATTTAACAGTTTGAAAGTTTCCGATACTAAATGCTCAATTGGGCATTTTTCTCAGCATAGGCTAGGTTTCTGTCACATTTACAGAAATGCCTCTGAGTATAGAAAGGTGTTCATTGGATACTGTGCTATCATGTCAAAGTTTCTAAGGGTAAGTACTCAGTGGGACTTTGTTACATCTATAAGCTTAGACTAGGTTGGCTCTTAATATTATTGAATATTGTTGTGTTAGTTTAGGATTTAGCAGTCTAAGAAAGGCCTTCTGAAGCAAAGGTCTCAACTAAGTTATTTTGAATTTAGAACTTTCAAAAATGTTTCTAAGATTGAATACAGAGTTGCAATTAAATGTTTTTCCTAGCTGAGGCTGGGAGGCTCTGAAATATGGGAAAGTTGAATAGCTTATGAGTTTGATATGATTAGTCATTGAGGGATTGGATTAAAACAGGAATAGTGTATAATAATGAATCAGAGCATTGTGTGATAATACATAAAATCTTTTGTCAGCAGGATAACGCCATTGAAGCTGAAGTCACTTTTCTGGAAAGTGCTTTGCTTGGGCTACCAGAGGTACCCTCCTGTACTGTGCTGAGCAGATGGACTGTAGCCACTCATGGCTATTTTGGTTGAAGGCAGAACAGGTAAAACTAACTCTCTAGTTTCTCCACTGCTTTGGCTTTCATGGTGATACGCCACTGTACTGGAGGAGGTAGACTATTCTGGACAGTGCACTGCTTGGGCTACCAGAGGTACGCCCCTGTACTGTGCTGAGCAGATTGGCTGTAGCCAGCCCATGGCTATTTTGGTCGAAGGCGGAACAAGTAAAACTAACTCTCTAGTTTCTCCACTGCTTTGGCTTTCATGGTGATACGCCACTGTACTGGAGGAGGTAGACTATTCTGGACAGTGCACTGCTTGGGCTACCAGAGGTACGCCCCTGTACTGTGCTGAGCAGATTGGCTGTAGCCAGCCTATGGCTATTTTGGTCGAAGGCGGAACAGGTAAAACTAACTCTCTAGTTTCTCCACTGCTTTGGCTTTCATGGTGATACGCCACTGTACTGGAGGAGGTAGACTATTCTGGACAGTGCACTGCTTGGGCTACCAGAGGTACGCCCCTGTACTGTGCTGAGCAGATTGGCTGTAGCCAGCGTATGGCTATTTTGGTCGAAGGCGGAACAAGTAAAACTAACTCTCTAGTTTCTCCACTGCTTTGGCTTTCATGGTGATACGCCACTGTACTGGAGGAGGTAGACTATTCTGGACAGTGCACTGCTTGGGCTACCAGAGGTACGCCCCTGTACTGTGCTGAGCAGATTGGCTGTAGCCAGCCTATGGCTATTTTGGTCGAAGGCGGAACAGGTAAAACTAACTCTCTAGTTTCTCCACTGCTTTGGCTTTCATGGTGATACGCCACTGTACTGGAGGAGGTAGACTATTCTGGACAGTGCACTGCTTGGGCTACCAGAGGTACGCCCCTGTACTGTGCTGAGCAGATTGGCTGTAGCCAGCCCATGGCTATTTTGGTTGAAGGCGGAACAAGTAAAACTAACTCTCTAGTTTCTCCACTGCTTTGGCTTTCATGGTGATACGCCACTGTACTGGAGGAGGTAGACTATTCTGGACAGTGCACTGCTTGGGCTACCAGAGGTACGCCCCTGTACTGTGCTGAGCAGATTGGCTGTAGCCAGCCCATGGCTATTTTGGTCGAAGGCGGAACAAGTAAAACTAACTCTCTAGTTTCTCCACTGCTTTGGCTTTCATGGTGATACGCCACTGTACTGGAGGAGGTAGACTATTCTGGACAGTGCACTGCTTGGGCTACCAGAGGTACGCCCCTGTACTGTGCTGAGCAGATTGGCTGTAGCCAGCCTATGGCTATTTTGGTCGAAGGCGGAACAAGTAAAACTAACTCTCTAGTTTCTCCACTGCTTTGGCTTTCATGGTGATACGCCACTGTACTGGAGGAGGTAGACTATTCTGGACAGTGCACTGCTTGGGCTACCAGAGGTACGCCCCTGTACTGTGCTGAGCAGATTGGCTGTAGCCAGCCTATGGCTATTTTTGGTTGAAGGCAGAACAGGTAAAACTCTCGTTTATCCTCTGCTTTGGCTTTGAATTTACACGTCTGAGAGTTTCTTAGTTATTCTAAATTAAAAACTCTCTGAGAACAAATACAGCGTTAGACTTAGCTATTTTCTCAAGCTGAGGCTAGGGATGGTTTGTATGGAATTAAATTTTGCTGTGTTAGTTTTAATTCAGCAGTTTCAGAAAAGAATTTTCATGCGTTCATTGAAGTTTCTATACTTTTAAAATTGATTTGTCCTAGCTTCAGAAAGATTTCTGCACACCGAATTTTAACAGCCAATCACAGCCCTTGAAGGTAACTGGGTTCGATTCCTAGCATAACCAACACAAAACATAATGCTGGTGCAAAGGGACAGATTGGTTATGGTCCCACCTGCAATTGCTGTGATGAGCTATCAGTTTCCCCCTGACTTTAGAGAGGTTTTCATAACATATTGCATTATTTTGAATTTACTAGTCTGAGAGTAAATTCTCAGTTGGACATTTCTGTCAGCTTAGGCTAGGTATTTATTGCTTGAGTTTCTTTGACATCAATGGTCTCAGAAAACTTTTCTCTCACCTTTGTAAAAAAAAAGGCTCTGCCTGCAGAAACATTTTCATTGGATATTGTGTTATTTTGGATTTAATAGTGAGAGTCTCTAAGAACTAATACTCATTCAGACTTTAATATTTATATCAGTTTAGGCTAGGTAGGCTTTCATAGCATCTTGCCAGTTTTATTTACTAGTTTGAGAGTTTCTAAAAGTAAATACTCAGTCAAACATTTTTGTTAACTTAGGATAGGTATTTATTGTTTAAGTTTCTTAAGCTTTATTGGTCTCAGAAAACATTTCTCCCACCTTTGTAGAAAAGGCTCTGCCTATGGAAACATTTTTATTGGATATTGCGTTATTTTGGATTTAATAGTGTGATAGTCTCTAAGGGTAAGTACTCAGTCAGATTTTGATATTTATATCAGTTTAGGCTAGGTAGGCTTTCAATATTACTGAAAATTGTTGTGTCAGTTGGGATTTAGTGGTCTTAGAATAGCTTTCTTATAACTTTATGAAAGTTTCAATTGTCTAAAGTTTTCTGTTAGCTTTAGAAACTTGACTGTGACCTCTACTGAGTTATTCTGAATTTAGAACTCTCAGAAATGTTTTTGAGATTAAACACAAAGTTGGATTTAGAAGGGACTAATATTTAAGTTGTCCTGATATTACATATGTGTTAGTTGTGGTTTGTCTACAAAATAATTACAACAAAGGGACTAATATCAAATTATTTTGATTGTTTGGTTTGTCAACAGAAATAATCACAACAAGGGACTCATATATCTAAGATGTCCTAATGTTGCATTTGTGTTGGTTGTGATTTGTTGACGAAAATAATCGCAACAAGGGATCCATAACAAAAATAATCGCACAAGGGATCCATATCTAAGTTGTGGTTTGTTGACATAATAATCACAATAAAAGATCAATTTTCAAGATGTCCTAAGGTTTGGGTTGTTGACAAAAAACAACCACAAAGGACAAAGATATTGTCCGAATATTACATTTTGCTCTATTTACGAGTTAAGAGAGGATAACCTGAGTTTGTGAAAGTAAATTATTTGAATTTTAGATAAAAGATTTGGAAAAAAATGATCATAAAAATTAATTATGAACTATTAAAAACTAGAATTTCTTATTTCGAAGGTAGAATACATTTCAAAGACAACGAAAAGGATATAATAGATGTCAGTTTTCCTTCCCAGCCTTATATGTCAGTCAAGGAAGCTGAACAAATTATTTCGGCTTTGTCTTATTTTGATTCTTTGCCACGGTTAAAAAAAATCAAAGTAGAGGCGCTTGTATATTTCGCTGATTATTTCCTGTCTTTTTATTTGCAGGATGAAATAGGCAATTTAGTTTTATCAAATATTATGCTTTTACCGCGAGTCCTTAAAATGTGTTGCATATTAATGCCTTATCAACATTTTTATTTTACTATGATGGATTTTGCTTGTGACTTACTCGAAATCCCATATATTTATCATGTAGAAACATTAATGAAACCTAAAAAAAGAAAACATGATGACACTTTAGATCCTAGCGAATATGTTTTATCAGAAATAACAAAAGAATTGAGAAATAAAACAAGACAAAGATTGCATAAAATGTCACTAGAATACATGCTTTGTAAATTATGCAACACTGAAATGATTATTTCTACAAAAACTAGAAACATTGCTTATATGATTTGTTGCAATAAGCCAGTACATCAAAAATGTTTTGATGATTTTATTCAAAAATCAAATTTGTATCATAGGACTGAAACAATAAAATGTCCTTACTGTTCCATTGAATGGGTACATGAAAAACCACGGGTTGGTCATGAATGTTTGTTATGGTTAATGAGAAAATCATCTGACACTTCCTTGTTAAATCAAAAAAAAAACCAAAAGTTTGTTTATTTGATAAGAAATAAAAAGTTTGAAACAAATATTTTTGTCTTATGTTACATTTTAAAAATGAAATATTTTATAACATATACAGCAGTAGCTTACAAAAAGTCTCTGAGAATAAAGAAACAAAACTACAATAACTTAAGGTAATACAGTATAACGAATAAGGCAACGAAGTTAACCAATAAGGCAGCAAAGTTATATGACAACGAATAAGGTAACAAAGTAAATGAAGGAGGCAGCGAAATCAGATGAACTTTTCTGACGCAGACTACAGGGAATTCTTTGCAGGAAAAGCATTGCGATTAATGCTTTAAAGGTAAAGCTAAAGATTTGCTTTTGTGAGTTCATTAAAAATTGCTGTTGAGTCAACTGTTCACTGAGAGCTAAAAATTAAATTTGTTTCATTTTCACATAATTAATTCCTGTTACATACATACAATTTGTGGTAAAATTAATTGTAACAATGCTTGTATGGGAACGATTCGCAACAAACTCACAAAAGTAGCTTTTCGCTAATCTAGTAAAGAAATATTAGTCATAGCCTCTAGAGGTCTTCAGTGTGCTAAGTATCGTATAGTTTAAGATAGTTTTAGAAATGCTCACTAGAGGTCTTCAGTAAGCAGAAAATGCCTTGTTTATATTAGTCACCAGAGGTCTTCAGTGTAAAACCATGCACATAGTTTTAGTGACTCACACTAGAGGTCTCCGCTGATTTAGTAAAGTAATGTCAGTCCTAGCCTCTAGAGGTCTATAGAGTGCTAAATATGGTATAGGTCTCAGAGAAGGAATTGGTTCCGCACTATAATTTAATGTAGCGCGAAATGCGATAGTACCCATTGGAACATGTTCATTTTCTAAAAATCACCCCAGAATTAATAGATACATCCTTCCTTCATAATATAGGCTGACTTAAAATATGAATTGACCACGAAAATTTTGAGCACTGGACTATAGCGTAAAAACACCCTGATTCTGCCTAAATCTGCACTGAATAAAATGTAGATTCACTTTTTCCAATTTAACCTTTGAAAAAATAGGTAAGCACTTTGAGAAATGCCCTCCTGGTATTTTATTCAAAGCAGCAAATGTTCAACAACATGTGTAGTGGTTTTATATTTATTGGCATTATTTTCAACATGGTTATTGACCATTCAGTGTGCCTGCAGTATTCACTTCTGACCACAATCGTATATGACTTCCGGTTTTCTGCGGGATTTCCTTCACTGAGACCTACTATTAATGGGCTGTGTGCATGTCTTGTCTATAATTGAGATTTTTATAATCCAATAGATGTTTTTACACAGGCCCCTAGGTTTTATGCTCCTTGGACCGCTCTATCTCATGATATAGGGTGCCTTTCAGGCCAAGTAATACCCAAAATCAGCCTGATTTCTATGTCTCTGTCCGAGGACACCGCCCTCTTCATCTTTGAGTCATTTTCATGACAAGCAGTGCCTCTAGGATTATCAAATTTGGCATGGATATTCTTTTGATTTTTCTCTATATTGTGTAAGTGTCCTTGTTGCAGTTTACTGTGGATATAATTGACAAATTATGAAAAATTGTAGAAAAATACATAAAAATCACTGCAAAAAGTACACAATATTCACATGCCATGCTTGGGAAGATTTATGAGAGTATGTAACATGGATACTGGGTAATACAATCCTACATTTCTAGATGATTTCAAGGAAATGTCCCAAAATATTATACCCTGGATAGTTTTCTTGAAGCGGTAGATATACCATTTGCGGTGTCAGTGCCTAACTTAACTAATACAGATGATATGTCAAAGCGCAAAAATAACCCCTCTCTGTACTACCTAGACTAGCTGCAAGTGGCCAATACTACACAGATACGAAATGCCTACCCTGTTAAGAATAAGGTAAAAATAAATCGGGCCTATCAAAATAATCTGCACTATGCCAGTGGCCCTAGACTGAAATGAACCTGCAGCGCGGCCTGCGGACCACTCCGACATCAATATAAACATGATTTTTCCTTGATTTTGGACACATTTTAGAGACCTATGAACACATTTTCCATAGAATTTGGCAAAAACAATCCTTCTTTAAATAATTAATATAGAAAAAAACTGATTTGAGGGGTATTTTCCTTTTTCATGCTAATCCCTCATATGCTTTAGGTCTCAGAGAAGGAATTGGTTCCGCACTATAATTTAATGTAGCGCGAAATGCGATAGTACCCATTGGAACATGTTCATTTTCTAAAAATCACCCCAGAATTAATAGATACATCCTTCCTTCATAATATAGGCTGACTTAAAATATGAATTGACCACGAAAATTTTGAGCACTGGACTATAGCGTAAAAACACCCTGATTCTGCCTAAATCTGCACTGAATAAAATGTAGATTCACTTTTTCCAATTTAACCTTTGAAAAAATAGGTAAGCACTTTGAGAAATGCCCTCCTGGTATTTTATTCAAAGCAGCAAATGTTCAACAACATTTGTAGTGGTTTTATATTTATTGGCATTATTTTCAACATGGTTATTGACCATTCAGTGTGCCTGCAGTATTCACTTCTGACCAAAATCGTATATGACTTCCGGTTTTCTGCGGGATTTCCTTCACTGAGACCTATAGTTTAAGATAGTTTTAGGAATGCTCACTAGAGGTCTTCAGTAAGCAGAAAATGCCTTCTATAAGCCACCAGAGGTCTTCAGTGTAAAACCATGCACATAATTTATATCAGCCACCAGAGGTCTTCAGTGTAAAACCATGCACATAGTTTTAGTGACTCACACTAGAGGTCTCCGCTGATCTAGTAAAGTAATGTCAGTCCTAGCCTCTAGAGGTCTATAGAGTGCTAAATATGGTATAGTTTAAGATAGTTTTAGGAATGCTCACTAGAGATCTTCAGTAAGTAGAAAATGCCTTCTATAAGCCACCAGAGGTCTTCAGTGTAAAACCATGCACATAATTTATATCAGCCACCAGAGGTCTTCAGTGTAAAACCATGCACATAGTTTTAGTGACTCTCACTAGAGGTCTTCGCTGATCTAGTAAAGTAATGTCAGTCCTCGCCTCTACAGGTCTATAGAGTGCTAAATATGGTATAGTTTAAGATAATTTTAGGAATGCTCACTAGAGGTCTTCAGTTAACAGAAAATATCCTGTTCATATGAGCCACCAGTGGTTTTTTTTCCCTGAGATAAGAAATACTTTCAAAGTTATCAAAAAAAGATTTTATTGTTTAAAAATAAGATATATTTTTAAAATGAATGTTTCTTCTCCTTTTTACATTAATTTACCTTCTAATACTATTCATCCCTCTTGAGAAAACAAAACAAGCAAATTTTGGGTTAAATTACCTTCTATTTTAATTTTACAAGGAGAATGGGAAGTGGGATTAGTAGAAGTAAACATACCAGTTTCCTGGTATAATTTCCCAGAATTTCCAGAAAAAAATAGGACTTTGGTAGTAGAAAGAAAAGATTTCAGGTTGAAGCAAGACGTGAATAAAATAACTTCATTAGATGAAATAGAAATAAAAAAAAGATATGTCGTGCAAAAAATTCCATATGGAAATTATACTTCTTTAGATAGTTTAATAAAAAGCATAAATGCAGCCTTGAAAAAAATAGACGCATACCCTGACGATGAATTTTTTCGAAAAAGTAGAGAACCATATGTGAAAACTGAGCTGCAAAATTTAAAACCCATTTTAAAGGTAGGGAGAGGAGACAAAGTTGTTATGTCTAAATATTTAAGTAATGTACTGAGATTGGATATATCTGAAGAAATAGACAACGAAGCTGAGATCGAAAACAGCGACGTTATAACTTTTTCAGGGCTTCCATTGAATAGTTTATTAGATTTTCAGATTTTAATGAGCACTACTTTAAGATACAAACATTATAAATATTTTCATGCGGGAGGTGTTCCTAATTTGCATCACGTTTCTTCTAATATTTATATTTATACTGATATAGTTGCAAATGAAATTGTAGGCGATCTTCAAATTCCTTTATTGAGAACTATTCGTTGCAGTGAAAAATTCGGAGACGATATAAAGGAAGTTTTTGTCTCTCCGTACTATAAAAAGGTGAAAAAAAGTGAAATACAAGAAATCGAAATAACTATATGTGACGATGTGGGAAAGTTGGTTCAATTTGAATATGGAACAGTTTTTTTAGTTCTTCATTTTAGACCTGTAAGAAATGAAAAAAAGTAAAGCTTTCAGAAATTTAATCGTAGAATATGATTTAACTCCTGCTCTTCACAAATATGATCCTGATTTATTTTTACTTAATCAGACCAAAAAAATTAAAAAATTAATTTTGAAGAAAAAAAAAAGAAGGGGGGGTTAAATTTCAATTATCGTTATGCACAGTGTTAGGAAAATATAATCTAGAAAACAATGAATATTTTGAAATTCAACCATGGTTCCAAAGTCCTGTTCAAGTAAACTTTGATTCTCATAATGTAGAGGAATTAATAAGAAATTCCTTTTCTGTGATATTAGGTTTTTTCGATGCTTTTTTGCACATGGGGTCAGGATGGTTTTTAAGAGAAATAAAAGTGTTACGCCTCTCTGTTTTTAAATATAATCCTTTTGGAGGTGAGAAAAAAGGGAAAGAAAGCATTATTCAAAGAAAAAAATCAGTTCTTAATATAAAAGGAAGCGGCAAAAAATGCTTCGTGTACTCTGTTTTAGCAGGATTACATAAAATTCCTCACAATGCAAACTTGGCTAAGTCGTACGATATTTTTTTAGAAAAATTAAACCTTTCTTTTCTTTCTTTTCCTGTGAAATTGAGTGAAATTCCAAAGTTCGAAAAGAAAAATAATCTTACTGTAAATGTCTTTGGCCTTTTAGTATCTGAAAAAAAAGAATTTCAGCCTTTCCCTATGTATATTTCAGTCCTTTCTTCTCCCCTTACTGAAGGAAGACATATTGATTTATTGTTATTTAATGATCACTATTATCTTATCAGAAATTTACATAAATTTATCAGACCATTCTTTTGGAAAAAAACTAGGTACTTTTGTTACAAATGTTTGATATCATTTTGCTCAGAAAAAAAAATATGAAATGCACGTTAACAACAATTGCAAAACTAATGTATACAGTGGTCAGGGTTATTCTACTCCACCGAAAGGGACTTTCTTGAAATTCGTTGACCATAAATTTAAAGTTAAAAGTCCTTTTGTGATATATGCAGATTTTGAATGTTATAATCGCACTATAAGCAAAATATACAAAGGGAAATCGTGTTGCTCCAAAGAACACAAATTAAATGCCTTTGGAGCTATATTAATTTCTAAATATGAAAAATACAGTCAAGATCCTGTTATATACGTAGGAAAAAATGTTATAGAAAAATTTGTTTCTTACTTATATAAAAAAAGAGCTGAAATTTCGTATATTTTAGATCATAAGAGAAAACCTTTGTCTTTGTCTTCTGACGATATTTCACATATAGTGAAGCAAAAAAATTGTTACATATGCGGGATATCTTTCACCGAAAAAGGTATAAGAAAAGTTTTAGATCATGCTCACATAGGACAAGAAGGAAAAGGAAGAGATTTAAATTATGCTTGCAATAGATGTAATCTTACTTACACTAGTCTTAGGATGGACAATTTAAAGATACCAATTATTATTCACAACAGCATGAATTATGACACTCATTTTCTCATCCAAAAATTATATAAATATATAAACCAGAGCACCATATCTGTGATTGCTAAATCATCTGAAAAATTTCTTACTTTAAGTTTCGAAAATTTTAGAATTATAGATTCCTTCCAATTTTTACCTACGTCCCTTTCAAAATTAGCTGAACTTTTGCAAGAGAAAGGTTTAAAAGATTTCGTTCAAACAAAAAAACATACTTCAAACAAAAAAATGATTCCTTATATGATAAGAAAAGGTGTCATGTGCTATGATTACATTGATTCTTGGTCTGTTTTGAAAGAAAAAAAATTGCCGCCTATAGACAAATTTTATTCTACTTTAACCAAAAAAAATATAACTGAGGACGATTACTGTCATGCTATTCATATGTTTAAAGCATTAAAATGTAGAAACATAAAAGATTATTTGAAAGCCTACTTGAAAATAGACGTTTTGCTTTTATGTGACGTTTTTGAATCTTTCAGAGAAAAGGCCTTAAGTTATTACGGTTTAGACCCTGCTCATTTTCTAACGGCACCTAGTTTGAGTTATCAAGCTATGTTGAAACATACAGAAGTTGAACTAGAGTTGCTTTCTGACATCGAAATATATAATTTTATAGAAGGCGGTATAAGGGGTGGCATTACTAATGTTTCTCATAGGTATGCGAAAGCTAATTCTTCCGACGAAATCATCTTTTACATAGACTGCAATAACCTTTACGGCAAATGTTTAGCAGATTTTTTGCCTCACTCAAATTTCAAATGGCTAACCCAAAATCAAATTCAAAAACTAAACATAGAAAGCATTTCAGATCATAATGAAACAGGATACATACTGGAGGTAAGTTTAACTTACCCTGACTGTCTTCATGACATGCACAACGATTTTCCTCTAGCTCCACAAAAAATAGAAATAGAAGAACAAGAATTATCTCCGTATGCAAAAGAAATATTGAAAAAAACTGAAACGTCCTACAAAAAAGGAGGAAAAAAGCTTATATGCAATTTAAAAGACAAAAAAAATTATGTAGTGCATTATCGTAATTTAAAATTATACCTTGCATTAGGTTTAAAGATAAATAAAATTCATCGTGTTTTAAGCTTTCATCAGAAAGATTGGATGAAATCTTACATTTTGTTCAATAACAGAGAACGAACTTTGGCTACCTCTGCTTTCGAAAAAGAATTCTTTAAGTTATTAAATAATGCAGCATTTGGTAAAACAATGGAAAATGTCAAGAAAAGAACTAACATGAAATTAACTTCAGACCCTAAAGAAAGTGAAAATCTTATAAAAAAACCTACTTTTAAATCTCTTCATATATTTCAAAAGGACTTTGTAGGAATACAAAGCAGCAAAGAAAAACTTTTACTAGACAAACCGATCTACATTGGGTTTTCTGTTTTAGAGTTATCTAAACTATGGATGTTTAATTTCCATTATAATATCATGTTGCCTAAATTCAAAGACGTACATATTCAACTGTTATATACAGACACAGATTCTTTAGTGTATTACATAAAAGATACAAATTATCTTAAAAAAATAAAAGATCTAAATAATTTTTTTGATTTTTCTAATTTACCTAAAGATCATTTTTTGTATGATGAAACAAACAAAAAGGTCTTAGGTAAATTTAAAGATGAAGCAGGAGGGAAAAAAATAAAAGAATTTATAGCTCTCAGGCCAAAAATGTATTCAATTTTGTTTGAGAAGGGGGAAGAAGAGAAAAAAATAAAGGGAGTCAAAAAAAGTAGCATAGAAACTATAAGGCACAATGACTTTAAGCTTACTTTAGTCCAAAATAGAATAAAAGAAGCAGAATTCGATAACATAAGAAGCATAAAACACAAAGTGTACACTATGTCTCAAAGAAAGATATCTCTTTCTCCTTTTGAAGATAAAAGATATTTGAGAAGAGGAGGAATTAAATCTTACGCATATGGTCATTATAAGATTCCCCCTTTAAAAAGAAAAATGAAAGAAATTCCTTTTGAAGATATTCATTCAAAAAGAAGAAAAGTTTGTGAGATAAAGACAAAAATACAATAGCAAACTATCTGCAAACAAACAAAATGAGTAAATCATCTAAATATCCTACTTTAGCTTTTGGCAAAAGGAAAAGAATAGACATAAATAAATTCAAAGGAAAAATATACTTACATTTTCATGATATGGTAAAAGACAAAAGTATTTCTCTCCTTAAAGAAGAATATGATTTACTCTTTGAACTAAGGAATAAAAAAGATAAAAAAATAGATAAAATTAAAAAAATGAGTGAAGAAGAAAAGCCTGGAAAGACTAAGAACACTAAGAAAAAGAAAGAAAAATCAAAGTCTCATAGCGACAGCAGCAGCGACGATAACATAGCCTTTAGTGACAGTGACAGCGATTGAAAACCTTAGTGAGATAAGAGCTACAGCAAAAAAGATTACAAGATATCTACGGTCAAAGTATCTTTGTTTTGAATTAGATAAAAATATACATAAAATGCCTGTTAAGTGTGAATATTGTGGAAGAAAAGGGAGAATAGTTCAAGATAAAAAATATTGTGAAAAATGTCAAAAAAGCATGGTTCAAGAATGCATAAGGTGTCATAAACCTTTTCATTCTCTCCATTATTTTTCTTCTGACGAAAATCATTTGAGATGTAATTCATGCCATACACAATATCTCAAAGAAAAAATGAGGAACAAAGCTAAGTCTGCTCAAAATAAATTGAAGCTAATTATCGACGAAAAAATCAGCGACACAGAAAACTCTAGCTCCGAAGAATCAGAAGGAAAAGACAACCTGACAGCCTCTCCTTTGCCTGAAGACGAAAATGAAAATCGAAGCAAAAAAAGAAATAAAAGAAAAGCAGGGACTAGCATGACAGAAGATGAAGAAAGTGAGAAAGAAGAAAAAGAAGTCAAGAAAGGAAAAAAACAGAAAACTATTTGTTCCACTAAAGGTAAAACTGTGTTGAAGAAAACTGGAAACGTAAGAAAACATGCACAAAAAACTATAGGAACTAACACAAACCAAACTAGAATACCTGATGGGTTTATTCCTATATACACTAATATCTATGCTATAGAATAATATTTTTTTTATAAGGCAAAAAGATTTTTTTATTTCATTTTTTCACGGAAATCCTGAAACTTGCATTGCATTTAATGACTTTTTTCACGCGTAAAAATGGGTTAAAATCTGTGCTAATATGCCCCATTCTGTGAATTTATGCATTGGCAGGAAGTACACCTCAATGGAGGAACTTGCGCTAATGCCAAGTTTTTTATGGTACATATATTTTAAAACCTATGTGTCAGCAAAAAGTACATCTCGAAAGAGAAATTTGTGCTCTTGCTCAACTCATAAGGGGATAAAATATGTCTCTACCTTTTTTTTCTTGGAATGGACGCGTATCGGATTTCCATTTTGTTTCGCGTGCACGAAAAAAGTTGTGTCATTCATTTATTTAAAAATGTTGTGAAAAATGTTTTGTCTGAATGCTGTTGCAAAAGATGTCGTTCATTCATCAAAAATTATATCACCTACTACTCTGAGATGGTTCTATTTTCATGTTCATAAGCAAATATTTTTCAAACATGGACAAAGAAAATATTTTGAAAAAAATTTATTTCACTCCTTCTCATCCTTCATCTTTTTCTTCTGTGAAAAAATTATATGAAGCAGCTAAAAAAATAGATGAAAATATAACGAGAAAGGACGTGCTAAATTTTCTCCGTAACACTAGAACTTATACTTCACATAAGAAAATAATATATAAATTTCTTCGAAGAAAAACAATAGTGAAAGGCATAAACGATCAATGGCAAATTGATTTAATAAGTATTTTTAACCTTAAAGATCAAAACAATGGAATAAAATATTTATTAGCCTGTATAGATTGTTTTTCACGTTATGCTTATGTTGAACCTTTAGTGAACAAAACTGCATATGTCACTCTAGACGGCTTCAAAAAAATTTTGTTAAAAAGCAATGTTAAGCCCAACTTAATACAATTAGATGAAGGAAGCGAATTTAAAGGTGTTTTTCAAAATTTTTTAAAAGAAAATGAAATAAAATTTTTCAGTACTTCTCAAGACACTAAATGTGCTATAGTAGAAAGATTCAATCGTACCATACAAGACAAAATATATAAATATCTTTCTTTCAAAAAGAGTCTGAGATATATAGACGTTCTACAGGATTTAGTTAAAAGTTATAATCATAGTAAACATAGAACATTAGGAATAAGTCCTTCTGAAGTAACCAAATCAAACGAAAAAAAAATATGGTTAAAGCAATACGGAAAATATTTGTACAGCAAAAGAATTAAACTGCCTTTTAAAGTAGGAGATAAAGTATGAATAAGTAAATATAAGACTGCTTTCAGAAGAGGGTATTCTTCTCATTGGAAAGAAGAAATTTTTCAAATAGCATATGTTCTTAGAACATGGCCTGCTACTTATGTGTTAACAGACAAAAATAATGAAATATTGAGTGGTAGTTTTTATAAAGAAGAATTAAACAAAATAAAAGGAAAATAAAAAATGGAAGACATAGAATTCCCTGTTTTCAATGCATGTATTAGAATTCCATTTTCTATGATCATAGCAGGACCAAGCAACAGTGGAAAAACTACTTTTGTGTATGATCTTTTAAAAAATAATGAGCGAATAATAGAAAAAAAAATAGACTATGTCATATGGTGTTATGGTCAAACCCCTCCTGCTAAAAAAGACTTTATGGAGGGGAAAAGCATAACATTTTTGAACGGTATTCCTTCTTCTTTTGATAAATATATAAAACCTGACCTTAATGGACTTGTTATTTTAGATGATTTAATGAAAGAATGTGGAAATAATCCTGAAATAGGAAAACTTTTCACTCAAACATGTCATCATGAATCGATAAATGTTATATATATTTCACAAAATTATTATTCTGAAGGAAAAGAAAGGCAAACTGTTAATAGAAATGCGACGTATTTAGTTATTTTTAATTCACCTTTAGATCAAACTGTCCCTCTAACATTAGGGAGAAAACTGTTGCCTAAAAATTATAAAACTTTCGTTAATATTTTTAATGAAGCAACTAGGAAACCACATTCCTATCTTTTAATAGATGGTCATCAAAAAACTCCTCAAGAATACAGATTTAGGAGCAACATATTTGACATAGGACAAGAGGTGTATATACCTAACAAAACATAAAACAGAAAACAACTATACATGTATGAACCAACATAAAGTTCGTGAGATTGAATAAAACATATGAAAAAAATAAAAGTTTTTGTGTGATAGTTGATTTATAAGAATGCCACCGTTAAAGAAAAAAATGCCTGTTTCTAAAAGAAAAGGAAAAAAAACAATAAAAAAGAAATCAGTTGTAGCAAAAAGAAAAAAAAGAACTAGCTGCAAACGACCAAAAAGAAAAATCAAGAAGAAAGCAGCAAACATCAGATCAGTCAAAAGATTAGCTTTTTTGACAATGTTAGGAAACACAAAAAACAAAAGAAAAAGAGATTTGTTAATAGAATATGCAGATAAAGAAGATTTAGATTCTATATGTCAGTGCATTTTTAATGTTCTTACAGGAAACATTAAATTAAATTCAGTGTCTTATTCAAAGTTAAAAAAATACAAGAACACTTTAAGATATCTTATTAATAGACGTGTGAATAACAAAAAAAGGAAAGCAGTTTTAAAACAAAAAGGTGGATTTCTCTCTCTTCTCCTCCCTTTAGCAGTGTCCTTAATAGGAGGATTGGCAGGTGCAAAAAATTAATATTATGGCTAGCTTCAAAAAAAGTATAGTTATACCTTTAGCAACTTACAAAAAATTATCTTCAGCAAAAAATCATGCTAATGAAAAAAACACTGACCAAGAAAAAAATCCTGCTCTCGAAAGGCAACAAGAATTATTAGCGCAAAGAATGTATAACGTGAAACCGTATAAGATATTAAGCACAAATCAAAATATAGCTAAAGACTCAGCTTTCATGTATTCTGCTCCTACAGAAAAAAAACAAGAAATAATACCAGGTATATCAATACTTGAGATCTTATCCAACATAAGACAAGCACAAATTCCTTACATAAAAGAAATTCTCAAAAAAATGATAGAACTGAACTATCTATGGAATGAACATGGTGAAATTATCATCAGAGGTAAACTAATCAGAAATTCTAATGTGATAAGCATCATGAAATTCTTTTCAAATGCAAGCATAAAAACAGAACCTATAGGAACAGAAGAACTTTGGGTTAATATATCTAATCATATTCCTAAATCGTGGTTTTTAAATAAGCCAAAAATAACTAAAAAAAACAATCGTCCTTATATCATAAAAAAATATCCTTTAGAAGATCAAAACATGGAAGACAAACAAAGAAAAGAAAGCAATTATTCTACAGATGCTACAGACGATGAATTTTCTGAAGACGGCAATTTGGATGAAACTCTTCTTCAAGAAAAAGAAAAGCCCCTTCTGAAAAAAACAACTACAGAAGATACTGAAGATAAAAATAACGAAACCGACTATCTTTCTGCAAATGAAGAAGACAAAATAGGAGAAGCCAGCGGAGGCATAGTGAAAACTCCAATAAAAAATATCCCTCCTCTCCCTTTCGAAGAAAAGCAACCCAGCAAAGAAAGAGACGTAAAAATATCTTACCCAAGCCCACAAGAAGACGTCTTCGGGAAAATTAAAACAAACAAAAATTTGTCAGGAAAGCCGTCACCTTATTCTACTCGATCTGGAAGAAGAACCAAAAAAAACCCAAGATATTCTTCTAAGGAATGGGCATCTGACTGGTAGAGATAAATTGTTTTGAGATAAATCAAAAAAAATAAATAAAAATACATCAAAATGTATTCTAACGATTCACCTGAAGATATATATTATAAACATTTTTTAACTAAGCGATCTTATCCTTATGATGTACAGTATGGAAAAGGATACTATTCTTTAACCCCCTTCGTAGGAAGCAGAAATCAAAAAGGTTATGGGCTAGGTGGTATTTTAAAAGGATTGTTTAAGACAGTTATTCCTTTGGTGAAACCTGTTGTGGCATCAGCCGCAAAAGGAATAGGAAAAAGAGCCTTAACAGGAGGAATTAAAGTAGCAAAAAATGTCATGAAAGGTGAAAACTTTAAACGAGCTTTAAAAAGAGAAGCTCAAGAAACTTTGTCTGATTTAGGCAAAGAAGTTATTTCACATGTAACCAAGAAAAGAAAAGTTAATAAAACGATCACAAATAAAAAAAGAAATAGATTTAGAAGAAATTTCAAAAAAGATATCTTTGGTTAACATAAAATAACCTGAGATTACTGAAAAGAAGAGAAAAACAAACAAATATTTGTGAAGTTTGTTCATCACCTTAAAAAAATGTCATTGTTAGACGAAGATCCTTGTTTTTGTGTAGCCTCGGAATTTGATTTTACTCATGTTCCTCCAACAGATATAAGTAGAGTTAAAACTTATTATGAAAAAGTTGAGCCCACTGCTTCTCCTAACAGCACTACAGTTCAATTCACTTTAAAATCTAAACATACAGATTTCATTTCTTTGCACGACAGTTTTATTCGAGTGTCTGGCAAAATATTAAAAGCTGACAAACAAAATCCAGATGCTCCAGCTAACGATGGGACAATAAACGATAAAGCTAAAGTTTTTCCAGTGAATTATTTTGCTTCTACTATGTTTAAAAATGTGAAACTTTCTATAGCAGGAATACGAATATCAGACAGCAATGATTTGCACGGATATAGATCTATTCTGGAATATATTTTAAGTTATGATCCAACCACTGCTAAACACTTGGGAGCTTTGGCTATGTATTACAAAGACGATAAAGATTTCAACGAAGTAACAAATGTTAACAGCGACGATCATAATTCTGGAGTGAAAGCACGTTATAACAAAACTAAAAACGGGAAATTATTTGAAGTCATAGGACGAATTCATAATGACCTTTTTGCTCAGGTCAAAGTGTTACCTGGAGATCTGCCTCTTACTATAGAATTTGATAGAGCAGACGAAGACTTTTGTTTGATGTCTAAATTAGGAACACAAAAATACATAATAGACATACAGGGCATACATTTATTCATAAAAAGAATAAGAGTGTCTGAAAAATTCCATAAAAAAATAATGGATGCTAGAATGGTTACTCCGTATTGGGATTATCCTGTGAACAAAATAGACATGAAATACGTCACTTTTGGTCCTCAGAAATCTATTTTGCAAGCCTCTCATATAGTGAACAACACTCCTCTTCCAAAAAGAGTCATCATAGGGTTAGTTCATTTAGATGCCTTTACAGGAAGTCATAATCGTAATCCGTTTCAATTTGAGCACTTCAAAGCTAAGGAAATAGAACTGAAAGTGAACGACGGTGGAACTCCTTTTTATCACTATGAATTAGATTACCCTAATGATTTATACAATATGGCCTACCTAGCTCTTATACGGTCTACAGGTTCAATTTTCAGAGACGATACGATAGATATTTCTTTCGACGAATTCAAAAAAGGACATTGTCTTTACTGTTTTGACATATCTAAAAACGGAATAACGTCAGGCACATTCGAATATTCAGAAAATGGTTCTTTAGGATTTGTCATAAAACTAGAAGAAGAATTAACCCATGGAGTAGCAGCTATCGTATATTTAGAACATCATGAACTCCTGAGATTAGATTCTAGCAATATATTAAGAGCAAAATCTGAAACAGCATAATTCCTAAAAATGAATGGAGCGGAAATAAATTTTTTCTTGCAGAAAATTAAAAGAAAAAAAGGAGGAAATTATGGTGTTTATTCAGCTGACACTATACCTGCAGTGAAATCATTTCCTACAGGTTATGTAGTCAACACCGACAACAGTAACTTACCCGGAGAACATTGGGTAGCTTTTTATTATGAAAAACCACGTAAACTAGCTGAATATTTCGATTCATATGGCTTCAGTCCTATGCGAAAGAGTTTTCTGAAAGCTTTGCCAAAAAAATATAAATATTCCTCTCATTCTATTCAAGGACTTTTTTCTATGACTTGTGGTTTATATTGCTTGTTCTTTTTAGAAAAACGAGCTGAGAATAAGACAATGCAACAAGTTATATCTAGCTTCACTTCAGATCCTGATTGGAATGACAGTAAAGTAAAACAATACTTTTTAAAGAAAAAACAAAATAATCGAAGCAAAAAGAAATCCTTGTTTTGTAACAAACAAATTTGTTCTACAAAAAATAATTTTCTAAGAGCAACACAAAAAAGAAAAAAAGATTAATGTATTATTTCTTTTTCATCTTGTCTTGGAAATTATTTGCCGATTTGTTGGAACTGATCATCATAAAAAGATATTTTTTTTAAAAAAATGAGCGAACATGAAACAAAAGAACGAAGCATGAAAAGTTTAAGCAAAATAAATAATTTGATTTCAAACGGGAAAGTAGGAGCAGGAGGAATAGTTTTTACTCTTATTTTAAGCATCGTAGTCATTATCTTAGAAACGCGTAAACAATCTATCTCCCCTTCTTTACAGAAAGGAGATGAAATATTTTTGTCTTGTACAGAAAGCGGAAATATTTATCATAACAATGAAAAAACTCAAACTTTCCTGTCTTGTTTTGTAACTAATGTAAATCACAGAAAAACATGGACATATCCTGTCATAGGATCTTCTGTTTCTAACCATGACTTAAAATCTACTCAAATAAATGAAAACCGAGATATTGATAACATAATGTACGAAAAAAATAATCAATTACTAACTACTATTGCAAATCAAGAACATTTGCCCGACTCAAATGTATTCACTGAAGAAACAAAAGATCCTGAGATACTCAAATAATTATAAGAATGAACATCTTTCTCGTGTGAGACCTAAAAAAAATATATAAATTAAGATTATTTCTCAAGTCTTAATCATGGATACAAAAGGGAACAATATGATTTTTGAAGTAAAGCGCAATGAAATACTTGAAAAAATATGCTTACATCAAGGCACTTATATATCTCTGTTAGAAGAAGAAAGACGTGAACACATTAATATCATAAAAGAGGAAGAAAAAAATAATCTCCATCTTACTTTACAATTAAGAGAAGCACGAAATGAAAATATGAATTTAATGGCTCACAGGAAGGCATACAACTTAGCTAAAGCAGAGAGAATATATAACATCAGGAGAGGTTCTTATCCGTATGGTCGTACAGTAGCCGACGGTGATGACTCAGAAGAAGGCAGTAAAATTGTAGCAGACAGCGAAACTTGTGATGTGCCAGATTCTATGCCTTCTGATGTTTTAATGGAGACTTATAGGAATAAGCCAAACGAAGCTTTTCATTTAAATTCAGAAAAAAAACATGAAAGTGATTAAGAAATAAAAACATAGATGAGATAAGTGAACAAACATACTTTATGTGAACATTGATCTGCGTCAAAGTAACATGAACAGTTATTCTGATTGGAAGCCTTCGCTAGAAGACGGGGTGTGTCCTGATTGCATACATAAGATAGAAACCCTTGAAGAAACAAGAAAAAGGCAACAAAACCAATTTCGCATTCTTAGAGCAGAGAGAAAAAAGAATCAAGAAATAATAAAATCTTTAGGAAACAAAAATAATATTCTTGTGCAACGAATCACAGAAAAACAAGAGAAACTTTTGTCTGGCTTCATGAGCAGAACACTACGCTGATATGGGAAAGTACACTTTTAAAATAAAAAAACTGTTGAAACACACAAACTGGGAAGACGATATAGCCATTAAATACATAAAATCTAAAAAAGAAAAAATAACTTGCAACAATTCTTTCTTGAAACTTCTCTTGCAACATTTCGAACAGGTTTTAAGGCATAGACAAATGATATGTTTCACTTTTTACCTTTTAGAAAACGTATTTGACAAAAAAGATAAAATGTGTTTAACAGAACGAATAATGGTGCATGACTTATCTAAGTTTTCAATGAGAGAAGCCATAGGTTACACCTTTAAGTTCCATACTAAAAATGGACCAAAAAATTCTCAAGAAAAAACAACTTGGGAAAATGCTTTATTTCATCACTATGAAAACAATGATCATCATCCTGAATATTACAGAGAAGGAAATATGAGAAAATATGCTTTAATTGAAAGTGTGATAGACATGTTAGCTTGTCATGCAGAACGAGATCTGAAGCCAGAAGAAATAAATGTTCATGGTATTTTAGACGGAGATCTTTCTATCACCAATTTTTTGGACATAAATCCAATATACTTAGAAAGATATACTGAAGAAGATAAAGAAAAAGTGAAAGAATATCTGTCTTCGTGGAAAGATATTTTGTCTTGCAACTTATCTAAATAAAAAAAATGATTAAAAAGAAAAATATTGATAGTCTTAAAATATATAAATTTTTTTTGTTTTTGTTTCTTTTGTTTTGTACTACATATGGATTCATGAGCGTTATATACTATTTCATATATGGATTAATAACTACTATAATCTTTTATCCTGTTTTCTTTTCTTCTATGTCATTATGTCTATTTATGCTTAGTATACATTTACCCGATATACCTTTTTTGTAACAGTCTGGAACTTAATTTTACTTCCTTGAGATAAAATATAAGCCTCATGTTAAGAGCATCTAAAGTTCTTCATAAGTACATATTGTTGAGGAAGTACATGTGTTATTTAAATCATTGGTTTATGTATTTTTGATTTATTTCTTTTCCTACTTTTGATTGTCACTCTAATCCTTTGAAGGTAAAAAATGCCTTTACCTACTTATTACTTTCAAGATGATTTAGGATATTCAGATATCTTTCTTCAAAAAATCTCTGTATCGTTAGCACGTCAATGGATGACCTTAGGAGTATATCTTGGCATCCCTCATGCTAAACTTGAAAGCATGAACAAGACGAAAACTCCAACTGCTATGGGCATAGAGATGCTGAATAAATGGTGGAGAGAAGTTCCTTACTACTTACGAACAGAAGAACTGATGAAAAGTTTAAAGGAAAACCACAGAATAGACTTGGTGGAATTAACTGAAAATTTCTTCAAAGAAAAAAAACTAGAAGAGTATGACGTGGAATCGACCTCCGTGCAAATGTATTTCAGCTTATTGAGTGAAAAAATGTCAAGAGACTGGAAGGACATAGCTACATATCTACATATCACGTCTGACGAAAGAAGAACAATATCGTCCCAGCCCGAACAAGACATAGCTCAATTAACCTTCAATGTCTTAAAAATGTGGCAAAGATCTAAGTACAGTGCTACTCATCAACTGATGAAAGCAGTATACGACATGAAAAGAAATGATGTGCTAAACATGATATTCCTTGAATTTGATAAAAGAACAGGAACAAACTGAAAATGAAAAACTGTCTTTACACATGTGACAATCAAAATAAAATCATATAAAAAATTATTTCATTTTGTTTGTTTGGTTATTTACTTACTTGAGAATAATAATAATAGGCATCACATCATGTCATATAAAACTGAACGAAAATGTCTGTTCTAAAATACAGTAAAATAGCAGGTTCCTTCTCTCCTACTGAAGAGGAAAATAACATAGGGATTCAAATGTACAGTTCATATAACCATACTGTTCCTAATAATACAGCATGTACAATTACAACAGAAGTTAAACTTGCTATCCCTAAAGGTTATTATGGTATAATTTTACCTCTATGCAAATCAAGAAAACATAACTTTGTGTTAATCAACCAAAAAATAATAGACGAAGATTACAGAGGGTATATTACCATTGTTTTATTTAACTTCGGAGAAGAAGACCTAAAAATAAAAAGTGGTGATGCTGTTGCACGACTTGTTTTACAAAAAATTTATCCTATAAAATTAGAAGAACGTTCTAAGCTTGAAAACACTGAAAAAGGTGAAAAAATCTCTCAATTAGCTTACAGCAAAATATATGAAGAAATTTACAATGAAAATCTTAAATATTACAGCAAAGATCGTCTTAAATGAACTAAAACAAAGAAAACATCTCTGTGAATAGCGTTATATTAAACAACAAAACAACTGAAATAACGTTCAGCAAAATGGCGCGTTGTCAAGATTCTTTCTATATTACTCTTGTAAAAGACAAACCAAATACACTGTTAGTAACAACATGTAAAAAATCTGCTTTACTGCCTGCCTCACCTATTCTCCAACCTATTATGCATTATGTTAAAGCATCAACAAAAGCATTGAAGCCAACCAGATCCACAAAAAAATCTGCAGGGTTTGATTTATATAGTGCTTATGATTATATTATTCCTGCTAAAGAAAAAAAATTGGTACAAACTGATATAATACTTTGCATACCTGCAGGATGCTATGGTCGCATAGCACCAAAATCAGGACTTGCTCTTAATCATTTCATCGATGTAGGAGCAGGGGTAATAGATGAAGACTACAGGGGAAAAATTGGTGTTTTGCTGTTTAATTTTGGAAATGAGGTCTTCGAAATAAAACATGGAGATCAAATAGCTCAAATAATATTAGAAAAAATTCTCATCCCTGAGCTAGAAGAAGTATGTACACCTGATAAAACCGAAAGAAATGATCAAGGTTTTGGATCAGGCAAAAAGATATCTGCTTCATTGAAAGAAAAAAACGACTGTGAAGAAAGTGATTCTGGAGAAAGTGACTCGTCTGAAGAATCAGATATAGAACAATCTCATTTAGCTGATGAAACGTCGTCTGAAGAACAAGAATTTTATTCGGCGGAAGAAGAACCAACCGATCAAAAAGGTTCTCATGAAATCGACCCCTCCGAAAATGAATTAATGTCTTTAGAGGAATTCTTAAAGTTGATTCTAACAAAGAACTAGGTGACGAAAATTTACTATGGTATTGGTTCAATGAATCACATTATTCATGAAGATTCCAATTATGTTATTCATTGTTATTGTAACTCATTCTCCGCCTCTCTATTCATAAACGATAAAGGAATAAATTGGATTATCTGTTGGATTGTCTGACTATATGATATGTCTCAAAAAGAACAATAAAGAAAAAATAAAAATATTATGACTTCTCGTTTCACTTGCAATCTACATTTTCTCAAAAATACAGGTCTTTTCTGGATTCTAAATATATCTATAAACGACCTCTTTTATAGATAAATTAAATATATCTATAAACGACCTCTTTTATAGATAATTTAAATATATCTATAAACGACCTCTTTTATAAATAAATTAAATATATCTATAAACGACCTCTTTTATAGATAAATTAAATATATCTATAAACGACCTCTTTTATAGATAAATTAAATATATCTATAAACGACCTCTTTTATAAATAATCTAAAAATAGGAGGTCTTCTCTGGATAATCCAAATATGATGGTCTTTTCTGGATAATATTCAGAAAAGACCATCTATTATACTACTAGTATCAACTCCTGAAACTGATATTAGAGATAATAACTCCGAGCTCGGTGGTAAACATTTCGCTTGCCACAGATGCCACACTAATCACCATCTTTGAAGTCAACATCTAGGCCTACATCTAAGATTTGTTCCAAACAAAGGCATCTGGACAGGAAACGATTACTCAGGCCAAAAAAAATAAAGGTGTGTTTCCAGTTACATGACTTGAGATGATAGGGTTGGTAGGTCGGATTGTTTTGTTGTTTTTTTAAGTGTTTTTTTTTCCATTTATATAGGAAATGTTAGGGCACATATCAATGGATGTATCAAATTCTTTGGTTTCATTGTAAAATAATGACGGAGAAATGACAACTGTGAGAGAGGAAGAACACGAAAAGGATATAGGAAAACCCCTCAGAAAGTAATGAAAGATTTCTTTGAAACATGAAAAAATGAGACAAATTTTTTTTTTTATTTCGCCTCATAGGAATACATAATTATCTATATTAAATTTTCATCTCATTCTTTTGTGTATGCCCTACACAAATATATTCTATTATATTCTTCTTGTGAACACCTCTTGGCCAAACATTCCCAGAGAGAACTGACTTTTTCTGCACCAGTATGTAGGCCTTATGGAGACTCCACTGGTAATACTACAACCGGAAGTGAAGTAGCAGCTTGGAGCTGGGTTGACCTAGATAACGAACATATTGACCCAGATTCGGGAGTGCACACTCCAGTCTAACTCTATACTCTATGCTATCACCCAGGGGGCTTACACCCCGGGGTTACACCTTCTTTCAAGGTTAGGGTGCAACTTTTTCATTAGACTTTTGAAGTTTTCTGTAAATTGTAATAGTTGCTGAGGAACCACATCATCATCATGGCACATGTGACATGGGCGATAAAAGAAGCAGGGCAGCAGCGCTCAACAATATAATCATTATTACGGGCTCACTGAGAGGAGCAAATACTTTTTTTATTTGTCTTTCTGTGATTAAGGGTTCAAGAATTACAGGGGTTTCATTTAGAGTGCCTTAGGAAACTATAATCACTCCATTTATAATGTTTTTATCATTGCTGCTGTTGCGGTCAAAAACCTAAAAAAACATCGTCTGCAAGTGGCAAAACACCACAGCCCCTGCTACCCGTTACACCGTCGTCATGTGACTCATGGTTCTAAAAATTCCCGCTTCGTGGCAGTGTTGCATGGTACGCCAGCTAACGCACTGTGCTTGTGCCACTTCAATGACTCCACACACAATACGGTGCAGGGGGCTTCAGGACTAATCCCAACTACACCATATACCAAGTCTGCAGGCATAATTATATCTTCTCCAAACACTAGAAGGTTTGGAGAACAGTTTGTCGAGGCGTGTACAGTACTATTATAAGCATGTACTGCTAATTCACATTGTTCGTCCCAATCATCTTGGCATGAATTTACCAAGGGTTTCAGGACTTGAATCAATTTTCTATTGAACCTCTCCACTTGACCGTCAGATTGAGGTCTATATGGGTTGGTTCGAGTTTTGCATATCGCCAAATAATGACACATTTCTTGCCATAAATTTGACTCGAACTCCCTCCCTTGATCGCTGTGCATCATCAGCAGTTCTTGCATCAACGGCATTTTGCCCATACCTGGACCGGGTTTGTTCTTCCCACATTCAGGGCAAGTCATAACCCATCTGGTGATATCACTGCTCATTCCAGGCCAGTAATAGCGTCTCGCGAGGTGTTCGAGCGACCTCTTCTTACCAAAATGTTTTGTGGCCATGACAGAAGTACATGATGTCGCGTCTCATTGCCATAGGGATCACAATCTGCAAAATTTTATCCTTGGTAGGACAACTCTTCCAACGACAAAGCAACCCGTCTATCATCTCCAGCTCAGTCCACTGAGCTAGAAACTTACGGGTTTTCTCGATCTTCAATAGAAATGGCTGGCCTTTCTGGCCTCTTACCACTCTTAAGTAGTTGGATAACTCGTTTTATTGCAGGGTCACTCTGTTGGAATTGCTGGATGGTCTCTGGGGACCATTCAACAACGTTCTCCACACAGAGGTCGGGCAATGGTTCGATCCTCCGAGTTTTACCTCGGGTTCGAATCCCCGCTAGCACAGCGTTGTGTGCCCCGCAATCATCACAGTTTCGTATCGGTCTTCTGGACAGAGCGTCGGCATTTACATGCTTTGACCCTGCTCGGTGTTGGATTTGACTGTGCTCCAAACCAAAATCAGATAAGTGAGCTAACCAGCGCCCAATCATCCCTTCAGCGTCCTTGAAGTTCAGGAGCAACCTCAAAGATGAGTGGTTCGTTCTCAACGTAAAGTTGGAACCCCATAGAAAGTGCCGAAACTTTTTAGTATACACCACCACAGCCAATAACTCACGTTTGGTGGTGCAGTAGTTTCTCTGCGCTTTATTCAAAGTGTTACTTGCAAAAGCTAATGGAACTTTGACTCCATCTTGGACCTGAGACAGGGCCGCCCCTATGCTATTATTGCTGGCATCGGTATCGAGGATGAAATGCCAATCCGAAGTTGGGTATTTCAACACTGGCGTATTTGCAAACAGGTCTTTTATAGCTTGAAAAGACTTGTCTTGCTTGTCGCCCCATGGGAAACGTTCTTTAGCCCGTCCCGGAGTCCAATGCGTAAGTATCTGCAAAGGATAGCTTACTTTGGAGTAGTTCGGGATAAAGTCTCTATAGTACGAGCAAAAGCCCAGACAAGAACGTATCTCTCTGGCATTCTCAGGCTTAGCCCATTCTGAACTGATTGAAGTTTCTCGGGGTCAGCATGAATGCCGTCGGGTGTTATGATTCTACCTAAGTAGGTAATGGATGTTTTAAATAAGCTACACTTCCTAGGTTTAAGCTTCAATCCATTGGCTTGAATTGGCTTCAAGACCAATTCAAGATTGTTGGCACAATCCTCGAACGTTTTTCCGAAAAAGACAACGTCGTCAAGATATACCAGGTACCATAATACCATAATAGGTCATTTAACATGGTCTCCATCATGGCTTCGAACGTAGCTGGTGCATTACATAACCCAAAGGGTAATACATTGTACTGGAACAATCCCATATCCTCGGGTTTCATTCCAATCTGCCAATATCCAGACTGCAAGTCTAGAGTACAAAAATACTTATTCCCCCCAAGGGAGTCTAGAGTCTCGTCTATCCGAGGTAAGGGATAAGAATTCTTCTTAGTTACCCCGTTGAGTTTTCGGTAGTCCACACAAAACCTTATGGTTCCTTCTTTCTTCGTAGTTATACAAACAGGACTAGACCAAGGGCTAGTACTAGGTACAATTACCCCCTGCTACAATTGGTTGACAATCTGCCTTTCCGCTTCGAGCTTCTTTTTCAGAGGTAACCTCCGGTATGGAATCTTGAAGGGTTTGGCATCTCTGGTGTCAATGCTGTGTAGGACTTTGTCAGTCCTACCCACTGGACCTCCTTCCCCGCCAAAGGCGGGAGACTAGGTTGTTTTACAGGTTTCGAAGCCTTCTCTTCTCATTAGCATTGGTCAACGAGGAATCGTCGACCAGCTTGTCAAGCTCATCTGTCAGTTTCGTCACCGATTTCGGGTTAACCTCACTTTCGAAGTGGATTTCTGATGCGCACTCGGCAAGGGACATCTGTCCCACCTGCCCATCTTTCTGTAGATAAATAAGATTGTGACCTCAGTTAGTGATGGGAATGACCGCCCAAGCTCCACTACCGACAAGGGTGTCGACAGATTCCAATCTTAGGGAACTCAGCCTTTCTGGATTGGGTTCGAACACTGCGTCGGCTCCCCTGAATTTTGAGTTCGAGGAACACAACACGTCGCAAGTAGTTCCCGGAGGGATCTTCACAGTCTGTACTACAGTCGCCACAGAGGACACGTGTCTCAATACACAGCGGATTTCGCAGTTGTATGGGTGCCTAATTTTCAACAACCCATGACGCGGGTCTAACACCGCACCATACAAACTAGCGAAGTCCAGTCCAATTATCCCATCATCACTTATTTCGGCAATGGTGGGGCACATGACAAAGTCATGTCCACCCATTCCGATCTGTATAAAGGTTTTACCAAAAGTCTGCATTCGGCTACCGTCCGCCGTGCAAGCATTTACACCCACAGGGAGTGCATCGGGCTTGCCTGACATTAGCTCGAAGAACATTTTGGAGACACACGAATGGCTGGCACCAGTATCTATCAAGAATTCCCCGACCTGTTCCTTCACCGATACAGTGACGTACCATCTTTTCCCTCCCAGTGGGGAAGGATTTTTAGCAAATCGAACTTGCTCCTCCGAGTCACCGAGCTCCCATCCAAAGTATTTTAAAAAGGCCACGCATGGATGGTCTGGGGGAAGGTGTGTCACACTCACTCGGGCCAGCTCTCTGACACACACTTACTCGTCTTTGATGCAGGATTCCTCCCTCCGGCTCTGAGTCCTCTGACCCGCCATCACATCAAAGCTCCTGGCCCCGACTTGAGTGAGAGGATCCTTCTCACTTACCAGACTCCCAGGAGAAATTGGCTCCACTGGCCGCTGGGTGTGCTGTATGGATACATGCCCACAGGCAGAGACAACTAGCTCCACCACCAGGAGCTGTGCTGACACACAGCACTCCTAGTGGCCAAATCCCAATAGCCCCAGTTTCTATCCTGGTGGTAGACAAGTGAACCTGCCCCCAAAAGTGGGGGCAGTTTTGTTGCTGCTGGGTGGATGGAGGTGCACAGACTCTTATCTCCTGCTGATAAGTTAAGGCGGTGCTTGTACAAACATTCTCACACTGTGGGTGGGGTGGGTGTAGAGGGATGGTGGTGGAGGCAGGTGGGGTAAGCAGAACTGGCTTAATAAAACCCTTTTTATTAAGGAATGTATCATAATAGTGGACACCAAACCTATCCAGAGTTAATAAGGAGCAGAAGCTGAACACAGCCATATGAAGCACAAATCTGTAAGTTGTGTACAGAGGGAGATAAACAACAAAAAGCAAATACATACCTTTATATAACTATGAAAATTAGTGTGGAAATTTGACTAATGCCTGGAGCCTAAAGGATGAGAGTGGCTTTGAAAATTTACATGTATCACTTTTTTTCTATTCTATATGAGACATTTTGTAAATCTGAGAGCGGGCAAGCAGAAAGGATAGCCCATAGAAGGGGCATAAAGAAGGGGATGGACCACTCAGCGGCTGAATTGCTATGGAAACCAGATTCTACACTGTGGTGCAAGTCATTGCACAACCCACCTCTTCCCTTTAGTCCAGTAAGTAAAGACTTTAAGATCAACAAAATAGGTGGAAAAGGTTTCTCAGTGGACTTCAGCTATTTGATACCCCCTCTTTCAGGAAAAAAATAGTTTGCCACCCTCCACCTTGGGAATATGCCCAAAACCCATCATGGCCACCATGGAACTAGGTCAATGTGGAAAATGTCATAAAATCAGAACCAATCCACTTATAAACATATGTAGTAGCTTTATTAACATCAGCATTTGAAGTTCTATCCATTGGGGTCATTTTCAAATGTCAAGGTCACAGAGAAAGCAACATGGCTGCTAAAAATGTAGATAAATTCAAATAATTACCCATATTAAAAACGGGGTTGCTTCGTTGCTGGTACCTAGTTCTGACCCAAATAATTGAAATACGCTTCAGTGCTTGCTAGGAGCCAGCAGAAACTATGCATAAGTATGTCATTTTTTCAAAGTTAACTCAAATTTTCTCCACAGTTTCAAGGTTTATAATATTTTCAGGGCCTAATTCATAGTGTGGTTCCTCCAGAACAAATAAATCATAGGATTTAATCGCAAATAAAGGCCTAATCTTGTTGAGTTTGCCTAGAAACATGCAGTGCATTTCCAGAATTCCGCCATTGTTTTTCACATTAACAGAACACTAAAATAGCACATCTATACAAGAACAGTGACTTCGTAATATGGAAAGAGAAAGAGGGTTCTGGAAATATATTCCTCAAACATCATGTAAATTTGACCTGAAACAGGCAAAATATCTAATCTTAAAAATCTGTAATGGGGAGCGCCAAGAGGATCTGCTGGGATAGCTATGTTGCCGTGCCGTAGTTATGGTTGCATCACTATGGTGATAAGGGTCAGCTGAACGCTGCACAGGCCAGCCAATGCACCTCCTTTCCCGTGCTGATTATGGGACAGTTTGGACAGGCTGGTTAGCTTCGTAGGGGTGTTGGGGGTGTGGGGGGGGGTAGTGCCAACGTAGTAGCCCCCCCCCGCACCCCCAACCCCCTTCCCACTCACAGTGTGGACATAGATCGTTAGATGGTGCCACAGATTTTGCCGTGCTGTTTTAGGGCCAGTTTGCAGTGAAAAGGGCCAATAATTTGCCATGAAAAGCTGCCCCCCCTTCTAGTGCCGAAGGCACTAGTTACCATAAAATCAATGAAATTATGTTCAAACTGAAGGTTTCTCACTGTTTCTCCTCTCTTTGATACCTCCTTTCAGAAAAAAAAAGTTTACTACCCTCTACCTAGTGAATATGGCCGAAATCCAACATGGCCACCATGGAAATAGGTCAATGTGGAAAATTGTCATAAAACCAGAACTAATCCAATAAGTAGCATATGCAATAGCTTTACTAACACCAGCATTTTAAGGTCTATCCATTGGGTCATTTTCAAATGTCAAGGTCACAGAGAAAGCAACATGGCAGCCAAAAATGTTGATAAATTAAAATAATTACCATAAAATCAATGAAATTATGTTCAAACTGAAGGTTTCTCACTGCTTCTCCTCTCTTTGATACCTCCTTTCAGAAAAAAAAGAAGTTTACTACCCTGTACCTAGTGAATATGGCCGAAATCCAACATGGCCACCATGGAAATAGGTCAATGTGGAAAATTGTCATAAAACCAGAACTAATCCACTAAGAAGCATATGCAATAGCTTTACTAACACCAGCATTTTAAGATCCATTCATTGGGACCATTTTCTAAGGTCAAGGTGACATAGAAACCAATATGGCTGCCAAAAAATGCTGATGAATTCAAACAATTACCAAAAAAAATGAATGAAATTATGTTTAGACTGAACTTTGGACAAGGTTTCTCACTGCTTTTCATCTCTTAGATATCCTTGGGGAAAAAAATAATTTCTAGCTAGGTTAATTCTAATTTTATGAAAATTTACCTCATTGACCTACATTATGGCTTCCATAATGGATATTGGGTACTTTCCCTTGGGATAAGGTGGCAAATAATTTTTTCTTGAAAAAGTAGGCATCCAGGACTTGAAAACCACTGATAAGCCTTGTTCAAAACATTTACTTCAATTTTAAGATTCTATCATTAATTTGTTAGTAATTATTCAAATTTAAAACATTTTTGGCAGCCATATTGGTTTCTCTGTGACCTTGACATTTGAAAATGACCCCAATGGGTAGATCTTCAAATGCTGATGTTAATAAAGCTACTACATATGTTTCAAAGTGGACCAGTTCTGGATTTATGACAAGTTTTCACATTGACCTATTTCCATGGTGGCCATGTTGAATTTCAGGCATATTCCCGGGTGATGGGTGGCAAACCATTTTTTTTCCTGAAAGAGGAGGTATCAAGGAGATGAAATCCACTGAGAAACCTTTTCCCCCTATTTGTTGGAACTAGGCCATATTTTATGCTTTACTTACCAGACTACTTGCACTAAGGCACAAAGTAGCAGGCCATCACACACAGTAGAAGGCACTGACTTGGACAAGACCATATATTTGAAAAGCAACAAGAGAGTCCAATTCATAACATGATAACAAAGTGTTAACCCTTATGTGCCCAGAATAGCAAAAGTGCGCTCTTAAGCATGTATACATGTTGAATAGACCACTATGGGTTTAATATTCATCAGATTAAGATAATTTCAACACCAGAAGATTCGTCATATCGAGAGCTTTCCAATGGTACCAAATTTGTCATGATGCTTTACGTTAATATTTATTAAGAGATCTTATTGCAGAAAATAATGAATTGAATATAGGCTTAAAACACATGAAAAGTGCACGCTCTGGCCATGAGAATAATGGGAAAAACACAGAAAATTCAATAAATTCACAAAAATATTGATAAAAATGCCAAAAATATTGATAAAATATTTTTTCTGTGTTTTTCTTATAGGAATCCAATCATTATACATATCTTTTTCAATTTAAATCAATATAGCTTTCTTTGGAATGTTAAAATAATGCTTTATGAATTGAAAATAACCTATTCCTATGGAAATCTAAAAAAAGAAGATTTTCTAGGTACCTTCATCGAAATCAGCCCATTTCAACATCTTGTGCTGTCATCATTTCCTAATGACTCATATACTGCTCTAACCTATGCTTCACATTACATTTTCTGAAAGCTATTTTACTGCCCTTTATGTCATTATTTGAATCAGTACTTTAATCTGGACGTAATATAGGTAAAGGCCTCTACTGTGTTAAGTTTGTTGAATAAATCAGCTTTCTCAAAATAATTCTGGGCACGAAAGGGTTAAAGGTTAGGGCAAAGCCCTATGTTATAGTGGCTTCTATGTTCAAAGAACTATAGTCTATACAAAATTATCATACTAAGTGATGCTATAGAAACAAAGTATATATATTGACTAATCACTGACTCCAAGTATTTATACACCATATTGGAATATGAGGGAGGTAATATACAAAGCATTTGTTTTCTATAAGACAAATGACAGCTTCCCATCGCTCACCCCCCCCCACAGCTCACTCTCCTACATTATACTGTATATTGAGGTCCAATAAATCATCATGTTGCCTGTAAAAGGTCATTGAATGGCAAAGCTAATAAAACATCATGCTACCTGTAAAGGGTCATTGTATAGTAAAACCAATGAACCATCATGTTGCCCGTAATGGGCTATTGTATGGTATAATCAATAGAATACCATGTTGCCTGTAAGGGGTTATAATATTGCAAAACGAAAAATGTCACAGGTGAAGGACTCAGTCCTAAGGAAGAGGCTTCAATGTCAAATGTCAACTGTCAATTGACAAGTGGTCAGTGATAGTATGGAGCTACTGATATATTTCGACTATTTACTAACAAATAGTGACTAAGTATTGATATATTTTGGCTAATTGCTGACACAAATAGTGACTAAGTACTGACATGTTTTGACTAAGTGCTGACAAATAGTGACTAATTACTGACATATTATGACTAATTGCTGACAAAGAGTGAGTAATTATTGACATATATTGACTAATTTCTGATAAATAGTGAGTAATTACTGACATATAATGACTAATTACTGACAAGGTGAGTAATTACTGATGTATATTGACTAATTGCTGTTATATAGTGAGAAATTACTAACATATATTGACCAATTGCTAGTGAGTAATTACTAACATTTATTCATTAAAATGTGAGTAAATACTGACATATATTGACTAATTGCTGATGAATTCTGAGTAAATACTGACATGTATTGACTAATTGCTGATATATAGTGATTAATTACTGACATATATGGACTAATTGCAGACAAATAGTGAGTAATTACTGATATATTTTGACTAGTTTGTCAGTAATTAGTCAAAATATATCAATAATTTATATGTCAGTAATTACTCACTATTTATCAGAAATTAGTCAATATATGTGGATCAACACGGTAAAAGGTATGCCCACATACCCCCTTGCGGGCGTACCTTTTACCGTGTTGATCCACATATGTCAATAAATACTCACTCTTTGTCAGCAATTAGTCAATATATATACCGGTATATTTGTCGGTCCACCCTAGAAAATGTGTCATTTGACATGAAATTGAGCCTGTTCTTTAGGACTGAGTCCTTCACCTGTGACGCTTTTCTTTTCAAAATATGTCACTGTGTATGGACTATTTCTCAGCAACTAGTCAATATATGTTAGTAATTACTCATTATTTGTCAGCAATCAGTCAATATATGCCAGTACTTATTCATTATAAAACAACACTTAGTCCATATATGTCAGTAATTACTCACAATTTGTCAGATATTAGAATATATGAATTCTATAAGGGACCAATGAAACATATCTATATTATATTGAACAGTACCAAGATACTGCATAATTATGCTAATTATGCAAATAATATGCGCTGATATGTTTGGTATCAATCTGGGGTGTTTTGTCCCCCTAAAGAACATGCCCCCCTAAAAAATTTGTTCCAGAAAAGTATAAGCGAAATAATTTTTTTAACTAGCGGCCTTTTCGGCCTGAGCCGGTCCACCTGGGCCATACCTCCAGCCAAAACCTATCTGTTTTAAGTGTCACCAGCGAAAAAGGGCAGGTTTGAGGAAGGAATGGATCAAAATAAAGTTTTTTTTGGGACGCGGAGACAGATGCCAGTCCAGGCACTGGCAGAGAGGTCCAAGAACTGGCAGTTTTACACACACAAAAATCTCCCTTAATAATAGGAGTTTCCCATAATGTGACCTATAGATTAAGGGTAGCTTGAGCTGGCGAACGTCATGGCGGTCTTTGTTCTCAAATCTGCACAATGGGAACAAATTTATTGATACAGTGGTGAGGGCGGTTTGAATTGGTGCATGTTGAATGGACAGTGTACAGGCTATTATCACATAGCTCTAGGCGAGTTTTGAGAGGGGAGGGCGGGTTGAATTGGTGCATGTTAACTGGACAGTGTACAGGCTATTATTATGTAGCTCTAGGCGTGTTCTGAGTGGTGAGGGCGGGTTGAATTGGTGCATGTTAACTGGACAGTGTACAGGCTATTATCACGTAGCTCTAGGCGAGTTTTGAGAGGGGAGGGCGGGTTGAATTGGTGCATGTTAACTGGACAGTGTACAGGCTATTATTATGTAGCTCTAGGCTAGAGCCTCTTCCAATAAAACATCATGTTGCCTATATGGGGTCATTGTAAGATGAATATAATAAACCACCATGTTGCATATAAAGGGTTATTGTAAGATGAATCTAATAAACCATCATGTTGCATATAAAGGGTTATTGTATGTTATAACCAATAGAAGACCAGGGCCCTGTCTTTCCTTATCTTACGGACAGATACGGACGTCCGTATATCACATACGGACCTCCCTATGTTGGTAAATCAAATACGGCTAGGGGGGGTACCAGGTGGTATCCTAAAAGTGACATAAGGACATCCGTATGTGACATACGGACGTCCATATGTCATATACGGACGTCCATATGTCATATACGGACGTCCGTATGTGTGGTCCGTATCTGATATTATTTTGTAGCATTTTAATACATTCTAACATAAGGAAAGACAGGCCCCATGTTGCCTGTAAGGTGTTATGATATGGCAAAACGTTTATAAAACATCATGTTGCCTGTAGAGGGTTATTATAAGATGAATCTAATAAACCAATATGTTGCCCATAAAGGGTTATTGTATGGTGTGATTAATAAAACATCATGTTGCTTATAAAGGGTTATTGTATGGTATAATCAATAGAATATAATGTTGCCTGTAAAGGGTTGTGGTAAGGCATGATCAATAAACCACCATGTTGCCTATGAAGGGTTATGTATGATATAACTAATAAAACCCCAAGTTGTCTGTAAAGGTTGCTTAGTTTGATCAATGAAAGATCAGGCTGCCTTTGTATATAAAGGTTTATTGTTTAACTGATGACACATAATGTTGCATGCAGAGGGTTATTTTGTGGTGTCCCTCTACAGTATTGATGAGCTTCACTACTAGGAGTACTACATGTACTGTTATATGCTATATGTGTAGGGTTGCACTCATGTATCATACCATCTGCCCTGGGAGAGAGAAACAATTACACCATGCTCTTCAGTGATTTTGTCAATGGCTAGACCTTGGATAGTGATAGTGAGGTGCTAGTGCCTACAGCATAAAAGGCATAAGGGAAGGTGGGGTATTTATAGGTGTGGTGGTTTGACCAAGCTGTCAAAGGGAGTGACAGGACCTCTGTGTCAGTCTCCAAGCATTTACACAACATATTGGAATACTATGGCAGTTTTGGATATAGTCTATACCAGGAGCTTGAGTCATATGTCAAGACACCAAGTAATCAAGGTAGTGGCTAGCCATATTGAAGTGATCATGACGCTCAGAATATCTAAGGGTATAACTAAAAACCATTTTATATTATAATTGTTGCCATTTTACCCATAATGCAATGCTCCAAATGTGAGATTTTGTTCATTTTTGGAGTACTTTTTTTTATTTCAAGGGTCCGAAACCCTAAAATTTCTGCATGGGACCATAATGTCAAAATTATTTAAGAAAGGTATTTATGAAAGGTATTTTCTGAGAAGTTTTACCCATAATGCAATGCTCCAAATGTGAGATGTTCTTCATTTTTGGAGTACCTTTTTTTATTTCAAGGGTCCGAAACCCTAAAATTTTTGCATGGGACCATAATGCTAAAATTATTTTCATAAGAAAGGTATTTATGTAAGGTATTTTCTGAGAAAGTATAAAAAAATTTCTGATGACTTTCAATATTGTTTTCAGGCAAAAGTTTTATATTATAATTGTTGCCATTTTACCCATAATGCAATGCTCCAAATGTGAGATTTTGTTCATTTTTGGAGTACTTTTTTTATTTCAAGGGTCCAAAACCCTAAAATCTTTGCATGGGACCATAATGTCAAAATTATTTTCATAAGAAAGGTATTTATGTAAGGTATTTTCTGGGAAATTTTACCCATAATGCAATGCTCTAAATGTGAAATTTTGTTCATTTTTGGAGTACTATTTTTCTTTATTTCAAGGGTCCAAAACCCTAAAATCTTTGCATGGGACCATAATGTCAAAATTATTTTCATAAGAAAGGTATTTATGTAAGGTATTTTCTGGGAAATTTTACCCATAATGCAATGCTCTAAATGTGAAATTTTGTTCATTTTTGGAGTACTATTTTTCTTTATTTCAAGGGTCCGAAACCCTAAAATTTTTGCATGGACCATAATGTTAAAATCATTTTCATAAGAAAGGTATTTATGTAAGGTATTTTCTGAGAAAGTATAAAAAATTTCTGATGACTTTCAATATTGTTTTCAGGCAAAAGTTTCATCAGCTAATGCCAAATTGGCCTCACTTCTTCCTAAAACAGCACAATTTTACCCAGAATGCCTTGCTATATGGCTAAAAGTTTATTTTTGTCATTTTCTTCTATAAAACGGCTACCTACAGGTGAAGTTTTATATTTCTGTGATTATTGGTTGAAATGGAGTAAAATCAAGAACATTTTCACTATTTTTTTTTCATTTTAGAGGGAAAAAAAGAAACACTTTATTTTTCAAAATTCTATATTTTACAAAGTAGCCTGGGACTCCCCCCCCCCCATTTTTCTTTTCATTATTCAATTCTATATGATGTTAGCTGTCTCAACCCAAAAATGAAGATTTTCTGATGACTTTAGGTAAAGAGTAGAGACCAACCTTAAGGTGCTTAATAATAGCCTTACCTTTTGTGAAGGGACATGGCTCCTTGTGCAACCACATGAAAATAAATATAGAAAAGCATGAGTTACGACATTGAACAAAAATAGAAAGTGCTTTATTTGTTCTTTCAATGCTGCCCTGCACACTACCTCCCCCTGGCGTATCAAACATAAATCATCTATTCGTTCTTCCAGCAGGGTTAGGGAGTGGTCATTATTTATCAACAGGGGGTTAGTGGGTTTTCGCGAGGATGCGCAAAAAGTTTTTACGCCCCCCCTTGATGGCAGTCAATTTTTTTTGCGTGCCCCCTGTGCCAGAGAATTTCCGCGCCCCTCTTTGAACTAAAGTAGTGCGCTGGCTTTTTTGCTAAAAAGAGGGTCAATTTTTTTAGCCCCCCCTCAAGAGGGGTCTGAAAATTTTATGCCCCCCCTTGAACCCACCCCCCTGTTGATAAATAATGACCTTTCCCTTAGGTTGAGGTGATAAATAATGACCTTTCCCTTAGGTTGAGGTAAGACATGTTTTCAAGGAAATAGACTTAGTAAATCACCACAGTCCCTATGCATTCATATTTATAGGGGATTTATTTTGGTTAAGAATGGTGGGGGAGACGTTGGTGATTGGTAGGCAAACAAATTTATTAACGTCAGGTGCCATTTAACTGAGTCAAGGCAGCTAATGTCAGACCTGTGTTTGTTTCCAACTATCTGTGATATGAACTCCATGTATAAAATGCAGAGTACCCAAAGCCAACAGGTACGCCATGAAGCTTTGAGAATCATTTTAAAGGTCTTTAAAAGGATGCCGTTCTCAAAGCTTCATGTCTACATGCTTTAAATTAAAAGAACAGGTTTCTCCCTCTGCCCCTTCCTATGAAGGCTTTCACTCTGATTGGTTTTGTTACAATATCATGTATCTACAACTTCAAACAAAATAAAATTGCTTATCAATAAACAAAAGTTCACATTACCAACTTCTTCTTTTTGCAGTGAAAGTGGCCATTCCCCAGGACGGCAATTTGTACAATTTCTCCATAAAGAAGATGGCAGAGTTTTTCCGCCAAATGCGACTGAGTGATGACACAGTTCGAGCTTGTATAAAAGACAAGGTGGACGGTCTGAATGAGGCTGACCTGGAGAGGTATGGACTCATGCACCCACTTGTCATTCACTTCAGGTGCAGCACTTTCAAGCGACGTCCCAACTTTATGTTATAAGCAGCAACTGCCTTCACAAACCAACCAACAATGAGAGTGTACCTTTTTGGCTTTCCTTAAGTTGTCTCGACAAACTCAAATAGGCCGCAGATAATTACTTTGTTGTATTCCAGCGGCAATCTTCACAAAGTCAACCAGACTGCAGATAAAAACTTTGTAGTCTTCCAGGAACAGTCGTTGTAAATTAAACCAGGCTGTAGAGAGTGCAAATTCTGTCATCCATCAGAAGCAATTGTGAGAGACTAGACCATGGTGAAGAGAGCAACGGCATGTTCTTCTGGTAGCAGTCTTGAGAAAATCAACCAGGTTGCAATGAGTATTCAAAGTGGTGTCTTCCAGCAGCAGTCTCAACAAATGCCTCAAGATGCTGTTGTCTTCTGGTAGCACTCTTGACAAATTCAACCAGCCTGCAATGATATCTGAAGTGTTGTCTCCCAGCAGCAGCCCTGACAAATGCAAGAGGGGTTTGTTGTCTTTTATTTTGACAAATGTAGCACTCAACTAAGCGGCAAGGAGTTTAATCGTTATCTTCCAGCACTAGGCTGTACATAATAGCCTTGTTGTCACCTAGAATATCCTGACAGACCCAACTATATATAAGGATATAAAGTAGATCTGCAGAGAGACTGTTTGTTGTTGAAATGTACAAAGGAAATATTCATAATGTAGGCAACCTGTGCTCTGCACCACATAAACTAAGAATGACTAACTAAATGCAACTATCAAACTTCTATAGTATTGGACAAAGGCAACTGTCTTGTCTTGAGGAGGTTTCATTCATAACAGAAATTGAGATGTGGCAGGTCCTCCTTGATATAATTTCTTTACCTCCATTTAACATGGCTGTTGCCAATGGTTGAGAAAATATACTAATCTTTCACTGGCTATTATATTACTATTCTGTTGGGATGGAAACTATGGTCTGAATTCTAAGCAGAATACATGGATTTGTCGTCATCCCTTGTATGTGAGACTGCACGACCTAAAAAGGATAACCCTTGTGGCGAAAATTGCTAGAGCTTCTATGTAAGATTCCATCACCATACTATAAAGGTACATGAATATCAAATATTTGTAAATAAGACAAGAGGATATATATATTTGTTCATACTTTTCTATAGAGACACATGTATCTTATAATATGAGGTAATCAAAGCTTGTTCAGGAGGTTCAGCTTAGATAAGAGCCCCATATTTGTTTGGTTCTACAATTGTATTAGTAAATTATAAAGTCAGTATGTGCCCCCTTATGGCTTTCAGAGCCATAATTAGAGTTATGGCTTCCTAGAATCACACCCAGATATACATTTGTACCTATATGTAATAAGATGTAGTTATGATTGATTTATGAATGTTCTAAATACCTAATTGTGATGTAGAGCAATGGTAAATGTGAATAATGAAGCTATTGTAAGTAGCTTATTGCTTATTAATTCATTATATTTGTATTCACATACCCCCACCTAAACCTATCTAGTATCTTATCGACCTAATTACTATTCTATAACAACCTATCCTAAGATGGCAATCTTAGGTTAATGTACATAATTGAGATATAGTCTTTTTCTACTTTTATACAGCAAAAACACATAAACCTTATGTAACTTTACTTATACCTTACAGTTCTGTTTTTTTAATGGTTTCTATCAGGGTTGTATAGAATTAAGTTTTCAATGTTATGAATATTAGGAGTGCTATATTGATGTGCCTGTGACAGTCCACTGGGTGCATAGGGTATCCCATTCTGGATTGACAGCCTAGGAGTTGTTAGCGGCGTTGAGTTAATGTATTTACTTGTCATATTGTAAGCTTCATGATACCTAATTCACAATCATCCACCAATAATGCATTTTACATTTTCATATATTTTGATCATTTGAAAAACCATAAAACATCACTCGACTGTACTTATGAATTGATAACTAGTTGCTACCCACAACTAGAGACGCACATGATAAGCTTGTATAGATTTCCATCCTTACTACTAAAATGTGTTACCCACCAATATGTTACAGATTTAATCTATCGTTTTCTAAGTACATACGTCATAAAAACTAAAAGAAATTATTCAGGTACATTGCTTCAATATTCAATAAGCATATGAGATCATCTTAGTGACTCACATGAAAGTGTATGGTAACTTGGTTGTATATACAAAATTTATAGTGCAATAAAAAGACATGCAAATATGATACACCACTTACACATACTTTACTTAATATCAACGTGAGAGCAGGGGGAGGTAATAAATCTACTTTTCTTAATGGACAGTTTAAAAATATGCATTTGCACCAAACAAGGGGAATCACAAAAATTATTTTTTCCGCCCAATCCCATCCCACCCCACCGTTACCACAGGGATCCGAAGTGTGCATGTATAGTGAAAATACAGCCCGAATTGGCACTTACAGAATCATCACAGGCTCTTGAAAGGGGTCAGAAATATTCATCTGGGGCCTTAAGAGGGTGATAATGGGGGTGTTACCTACGCTGGGGAGGGGGTCCCTAAATATCAATATTAAAAATCAGCTATTTTCAAGGTATTTGCTTACATTCAGTCAGATACTTCTACTGTCATAGCACATGAGAATGGGATCAGTTTATGCAAGGTTGACCAGTATGAGATCGACATAAATGTAGGGTGGTCTTTTCTTTTAAATGAGTCAGGGGATAGAACCAATGATGAGGAGATGCATGTCACTGTCAATAGCTTGCAGACAGTGCAAAATAAGTAATGTTAGATGCCGCTAAATGCCATGTATACCTTTGTTTCTTATAACAAGTGAAAATGTGAAAATTGAAGTCAAGGGTACTCAAATGATCATGAAATAGAAAACGTTGGGTTATCTGATAGTTTAACCAAGTTTAGATTATAGAAGCAAATGCCAAAAAGGCGATGGTCTACTGAAGTTATCAGACATACATACCCGACAGTGATTATGGTATCAAACTGTAACTATGTAAGGAAATTTGATAATTATAGACGAGGAGGCGTGTTTTTGATGACTTGAGGAAAACCTTGAGGAAAGCACAGCATAGCTGTGATGAACTATTTTGCCAAGGTTGATGACCAGAATATTTGAATAGGTTCCCTCTCGCTAAAATTTAGACCAATAGCTCATCTATTGAAATCATTAGACCATGACCTAGACCGCTTAGGCCTTGATGAAGTCCTTTCAGTAATTCATTCATTCATAGTTACTGACATATTTTGACTAATTGCTGACAAATAGTGCATAATTACTGACATATGATGACTAATTGCAGAAAAATAGTAAGTGCTAACATGTTTTGAGTAATTGCTGACAAATAGTACATAATTACTGACACATTTTGACTAATTGCTTACAAATAGTGACAAAGTGCTGACATATATTTACTTATTGCTGACAAAATGTGAGTAGACACTGACATATATTGACTAATTGCTGAGAAATTATATGTAAATTCTGACATGTGTAGACTAATTTCTGATGTATAGTGACTAAATACTAGCATATCTGACTAATTGCTGGCAAATAGTGAGTAATTACTAATATATTTTGACTAACTATTGACAAAAAGTGAGTAATTACTTTTATATATTGACTAATTGCTGACAAATAGTGAGCAATTACTAACATGTATTGACCTATTGCTAGTGAGTAATTACTAACATTTATTCATTAAAATGCAAATAAATACTGACATATATTGACTAATTGCTGATGAATTCTGTGTAAATACTGCCATATATTGACTAATTGCTGATATAGTGAGTAATTACTGACATATATGGACTAATTGCTGACAAATAGTGAGTAATTACTGACATATATTGCCTAATTTCGGATCAATAGTGAATAATTACTCACATAATTATATTGACTAATTGCTGACAAAGAGTGAGTAATTACTGATGTATATTGACTAATTATTGACAAATTGTAAGCAATTACTGACATATCGACTAATTGCTGACTAATATCTGACAAATTGTGAGTAATTACTGACTTAAATGGTTGTTACTGACTTAAGTGATTGTTGTTACATAATGACTAAGTACTGCCATATATTGACTGATTGCTGACAAAAAGTGAGTAAATACTGACATATATTGACTAATTGCTGACAAATTGTATGTAAATACTGACATGTGTTGACTTATTTCTGATATCTAGTGACTAAGTACTGACATATATGGACTAATTGCTGTTATACAATGACCAAGTACTGATTTGGCTGATTGCTGACAAATAATGAGTAAATACTGACATATATTGACTAATTGCTGATATATATATAGTGACTAAGTACTGATATATATCAACTATTTGCTGACAAATAGTGACAAAGCACTGACATATATTGACTTATTGGTGACAAAATGTAAGTAAATACTGTCATATGTTGACGAATTGCTGACAAATAGTGAGTAAATACTTATATATATTGAGTAATTGCTGACAAATTGTGAGTAATAACTAACATATATTGACTAATTGCTGACAAGTAGTGAGCAATTACTAACATATATTGAATAAATGCTGATAACATGTAAGTAGTTACTACCATGTATTGACTTATTGCTGACAAATAGTGAATAATTACTAACATATAATAACTCATTTCTTACAAATAGTCCATAGATACTGACATATTTTGACAAATACCAGTCAAGGCAAGATGCAAAATTGAATCAATGGCTATTTCTCTGTTATATAGTGACCAAAATGCTGACCAAAATGCTGACAGATTGTGAGTAAATAATGACATGTATTGATAATTGCTGATATTCAGTGACTAAGTACTGACGTATATTGACTAATTGCTGACAAATAGTGAGTAATGACTAACATTATATTGACTAATTGCTGACAATTCGTGCATTATTTCTGACATATTTTGACTAATTACTGACAAAATGCCAATCTGGGCATGATGCACAAATGACAATGTCAATACTTAGTCACTAGTTGTCAGGAGTTTATCTTTGCAAGCATATGAATTCTATAAGGGAGCAATCGCACATATCTATATATATTGAAAAGTACCAGGACACTGCATAATTATGCTAATTATGCAAATAATATGCGCGGATATGGAGTGTTCGGTATGAATCTGGGGTGTTTCGTCCCCCTAAAAAACATGACCCCCTAAAAAATCAGTTTAGAAAAAGAACAAGCGAAATACTTTTTTTGACTAGGTGCCTTTTCGGCCCCAGCCAGTCCACCTGTGCCCTTACCATGGTGTGGACGCGCACTACCTTCTGCCAAAAGATACCTGTTTTGCGCTCAACTGGCGAAAAAAAATCTATGATTAAGGCAGGAAGAGGTCGAAAAAGGGTTTCTTGAGGGGGGGGTACATGCCAGTGCAGGACTGGCAAAAGGGGGTGCAGGGGGTAGTCAAAAACCTCATATAAGAGTTTTCCCATAGTGTGACCTATGATTTAAGGATATCTTGAGCTGGCGATCATCATGGCGATATTTATTTTCAAATGTGCACAATGGGAACAAAGTTATCGATAATTTTAGCAATTTTGACGATGTTTTGAGGTTATTAATGATACCATAGGCTTAGATATTGATGTTTAAAGCTAGACATCACAAAAATGGCCATAACTTTCCACCAAATCTTCGTAGGAAAAAAAATCAAACAGCTATGGACTCCTCTGGAGAATCGTCATGGTCTGGGCATGATGCACCAATTTGACCAATTACACCAATTAGTTGACATTATGATGTTTTGAGGCTATTAGAACTTTGCCGATACATGCTATACTACTCGAATGAGCCAAAAACTCATTACTACAGTATTGCTTTGCCGATACACACTATACTACCAAGACTGGGCCACAGAGTGATATATATATATATATATATATATATATATATATATATATATATAGGTGTGGTGGACCCGCGTCGTCTTCGAGGTACCTTCGTGGTCCTCGTGGGCAACGTCGAGAGCACCTCTATTACCCGACGCCTGAGGGCGCTTGAGTCCAGCGCCATGTCACCACTTGGTCACGTGGCCCTCGACTCCGGTGTATATAAGGCCGTTGTACGGCCTTCCTCAGGGTCAGTCCAGCCCCGACTGACCATCGTGAGCGATGGTTGGCGGCTGCCCGGCTACCATATTCTGATACTTCTCTGTGCTGCTGCACAGAGAAGGTACATGTAGAATATTAACTGCAGACACTAGAAGGCCTAGTGTCGAACGTGCTATAGAGTTCAAACTTGGCCACCTGTAACTGTGATCAAGAACGGCTGATGCCTATGTGTTATTAGACAATAATAAAGTTTTAACTGGAACCTGAATAGTTGTTCTTCGTTGTTTATCGAAAGATTCGATTGAACATTGAGGGGTAGAACACTACATATATATATATATATATATATATATATATATATGTATATATATATATATATATATATATATATATATATATATATATATATATGTAGGTGGCCTTTAGTGGGTTAATGGAAGGCTTTCTGGCTTCATGAAATCATAAAGAAAAGCTATCAGGCGGCCCCAAGACGACCAGGTGGCCCAGAACGACCTGTGACAAACATAGACTTGCCTAGGTCTTATATAAATCTGTTTTGTTATTGCCTATTTAGTCTGAGGCGAGGTCTTAAATATTATACCTATGCAGGCACAGAAAAAAATGAATAACTGAAAGGCCATGGCAAGTCTATGACTGGCTAGGAGAAGGACGTGGACAAAATTCTAGCGCATGGTGTTACATGTGAATGAATTATTTTTATATATGAAAATAATTAAACCAGATTGTTTGGGTCTAATGGTATTCCATTAGTTATAATGTTGCAATGGTTATTTGGTATAGGTCCGCCCATCACTAATGTTCAGCTTCAGAGGCTTCAGCACAACTGATATATTATATATATAGGTGCATTCTTTCCCCCTGTCACAAGACCTTTATTGAGTAATATCTCAGAAATCTAAGGGGGGGGGGGTCCCTGCTACCCCCTTCATTTATCTATATCTGTAACTGTTGGGCTTTGGAATTATAAATAATTATAACTTTTGGTACAAGTCAATTCTTGCGATTGATGCTCTCGGGTATTCTGGCAAATCTACTCTATGATTTGGATGGGATATGGTGGTATAAGGGAGAGGGAGGGTTGGAGGCCTAAACCCCATTCTTTCAGCAAGCCATGAGAGGCTCAGGAGAGGCATAGGAGGTAGAAAAGCATAATCATATCCATGTTCTAAGACACTGTGCAATATATGGTACTATATACACTCGTGTATATATATATAATTAGCCGCGGACGGTTAGGGACTACTTGCAGCTCGTAAGGATACCAATGATGTCATAGCATGACGTCATGGTCAACAACTCCACTGGTATAAAAGGGGGCGGGTTCAAAGTAACCGTCAATTGGCTCGTATTCACCTGTACAGGTAACACCACGGTGGGTGTTCCCTGGAATTTTAAAATTTTACTATTGTTAATACCATTGTTATTATATTATTCTGTACTAGTGTTATTATACTATTGTTATTATATTATACATTTACTGGCTATGCTTTTGTCAACTAATTATTATAGTTGTTTTAATAAAGGCATGTATGGTGCTGATAGCCCCAAGGTCAGTAACCCACCAAACTCATGTGTTCTGTCATAGGTCATTTATTACATGTTATATTCATTAATACCTATTTATTACCGGTATACCCTGTTCACTATTATTATCTTATCTATTTGTTACCGGTACATTTATTCCCTGGTAGCGAGATAACTTATAGATATGTATATCATCATAGCTAAAATGAGCATAATGCCTTTAAATTTACAATTTTTTATGGTAGGTTCCCGATCTATTTCCCCACAATTCTGGCAAAATTTTTTTTTTTTAATGTGACTGGAAGTAGGAGGAAATGCATTGGGAAGATGCCCAATAAATCAGCTTTGATGGAACACACACTTTAGACCCTGAATGTTATAGTTGGACAGTCATGGATTAGATAAGTATCTTTATCATACCCTTACAAAAGGTCCATTTTATTGTATTTCTAATCCCAGTAATGGATGAATCTAAATGTGTGCGCGCCAAAATGTGCACAGGGGACTTAAATCTGTGTACTACAGTCAAGTGATAGAAAAGTGTTATCTGGGCTGTCATTTCATTACATGGGCAGGGGGGTTCAAAAAGAAAATTTGTGGTTTCCTGTGTTTGCACTACAATCAGATGAAGATCTACAAAATGCTTAAATCGTAATGAAATCTAGTCCTGTGCATACTCTCTGTTGAAATGTACTCTTTTGCATAAATCACAGCCCTTTGTAACTTTGATAGGTTAGGATAAACTTGGATGCAAATTCAGTAGGTCTCAACTTAAGTTTTCACCATTGGGGCCAGATTCATGCAGGCTCGTTAAAAATCAAAATCAAGAAATTGACTTGTCTCAAGGAACGCTGATAAATGTATAAGGCCCCATGATATTATATAAGAACAAGTAAGACATTAGGGGTCTGTCCAATTGTAAACAATTGGGGGAGACGATAGAAATTACAAACATTCCCCCAGCTGTGTTACTTATATAATATATGTAGCCTCATGAAACAAGGGGGTGTGGATGGGGGGGTCCCCCATGTCACATGTCGATTTTAAAAATGGTCATGGCACTTGTCACTTAAATCCCCATGTCCCATGTCCCTCTAAGAGCCTATCATGCCCCATGTCAAATTTAAGAAAGCACCTATGTCATGTCACTAATTGTTTTGCCTCATGTCACTAAGGCCCATGTCACATGTCGATTTTAAGAAATGGCCATGTCTCCATGTCGAATTTATTCGTCCATACCCATAAATAAGCCACAGTTTCCCATCAGAATAGGACCCAGTTTGCCATGAGAATAGGCACATGCAGTGAGCCTGCAGTGAGGACAGTGAGGTGGCACCATCTAGTGAGTATTGAAAGAACTAAGTCCCATCCAGGCCCTATCTGCGTGCTACCTATTACAAAAACAGTAAACTAAAATGAACACATTGGATCAGAGAGAGAAAGATTTTTTCAACCAATCACAGCACAGCAATAATTCAGTGCGGAACACCCCAATATTATGATGTTAGGCGCATTTTGCCAATCTGTGCATATCGCCAATCTTTCTTTGCGCTAAGCACTAATGGTGCGAGATTTCTATATTGTTATATCTTAACAATTGATTAAAATCTATTTGACATGTGTTTTTGAAAGATGGGTATTTATATTTGTCAAGTGATTGCTGAACATGTAGCATGTTCGGCAGTTTAATATTACAAAAAAACATTTCAGTGCAAGACCAGCTCGCCGATACATTGATGTTTGTGCTCTGTGCAAGATTGGAGCTTTGCGCGGCTCCAATCCTGCCCAATTCTCAAATTGCGCTGAGCTATTTGCGAAAAGCGCCGATTGGTGATTTGCGCCTGACAATGCAAATGAGCTGTATTTGAGTGTAAACTATAATGGGAGCTGGCCTATGTTATGACTACTAAAGACCTGATTAGGTAATTAAAAAAGGTTATTCATAACAAACAGTCTCCCATAAAAACTTAAGACATAATGGAACAATCGCTGGCCTTTCATTATCATAGAAGACACAACCAAAAGCCATGTTATACTTCCCACATACATTTTATTCATATTTTAAGCTGTTGATTTCAAAGTTCTCACATTCACAACGGAAAGGTTGAACTGCTTTGTTGTGTTATTGAGCAAACAATAAGACATCAACAATAAACAGAATATCTAATATAATATCAATATATCTTATTTAAGTTAAACCCTCTCCGTAAACAAACAAGATATGCTTTTACACATATTTCAGGTGAATACACTAAAGGATCATCCATACTACAATCCTGAATGATTGACCATTTATCAAACTAAATCAATGGTTTTAAGTGATAAGTGTGGATTTGATGAATGTCCAATTACTGGCCCTCAAACAATCCAAGGGCCTTTTTAAAGTGATGGCACAATGGCGGAGTGTTTCATATGCTGTTCGTGTGTAAAAATACTGCCTCCATTAAATCATTATCCTAGGTTGTGTAATTCAATATTTCCACCGAGGAACATCAATACATTACTTATTTAATTACCGTACCACTATCAACTGAACACCGTGTACATTATAACCTACTATAAAGGGCAAGACTGGTTCAGGCTTTCTATTCTACTTTACAATGCATGACAGCTATCACGTACCGTTACACCACCAATACTAGCAGTCAGTATACATGTGTATTCCCATTACCACTGGAAGACATAGATGTAACATTTCCACAGTTAACAGTAACATGCTTACATGAATACAGCAAAGTAAACCTGGCCTTCTCAATATGTAGTGCACCATTTCAGTTTAGCTTCATTTAAGGTGAAGACTTTCTCATGATACTACCTGTGGTTTAGAAGCTGGTGCTCAACAGCCTCCAAAACCAGATTCTAAAACTGACAGTCAACAAAGCCTTACAGCACCATTATTTAAAAGAAAACAACCTTTAAGCAATCAATGATTGCAAATAGAAATATTTCAAGATGGTCATCCCTGTTAAAAAGGACCTGGGGACTTTATGAAAATTTCAAGTCAGTACTTGAGAATGTGAAAGTACAAACTTCATATACCCAGTACCATACAGGAGGATTGTATCAAGATGCTATAAATTGCATGTGAACTACATATTTCTGCCCAATGATTGCAAAGTTTGCATTATAGTTCTATTTGAGTAATCACTTGGATTTTACTGGGCACATGAGGTTATGAAGTGGGTGGGAAATTATTTTGTGAATATTTACAGTTTTATTAAAGCTTACATGTCCAGTTGTTACACCCCCTCCCATCACCACATATCATACAAAGAACTATCGATGATGAATGTATAGAAGCTATTCACCTATCATGACAATGGAATGTAGTACCAGTGCAACACATAATATTTCTCGACGCAAGGCTTGATATATATCAGGGCTGGGCGTAAACATGATTTACTTCTTCAAAAGGGGCAATGCTGTACTATTGCTGCCATATCTTCATATATAAGAGAATGAACCTTTGTTATAAATGACTTGGTGCAATGGCAGTAAATGAGAAAAATACCAATTTTACCAAGTGATTTTGGCGTGGGGATGTGCATGATTCCCTCACTATAAAGTTCTGTGTATTGTATTTGGTTTTGTTCAAGAAACCATGGTTTCCATTCGGCTTCATGTTAACTAATCACATAATCAAATTCAAATCTTCATATTAGTATCTATACTAAAAAATTAGCGATTATGCTTCTACAGTAAGTGCCCGTGAAGCAGCTGTACTATAAGAAGCATAAATGTGTGAGATGTTGTGTCTATTGGCCACTAGCTGGTCTGGAGCTGGTTCCCTCAACACACACTGATAAGAACTGATAAGATGGGGCCAGCATGTCCCTGGAAGTGGGTGTTAACCAGGGACAAGGTACCCATTATGGTATGTCTTATCAGTGGGTTTTAGCTCAACCAGCAAAATTCAAGATGGTGGCTCCACTAGGCCTCCATACTGAGTCTTATAAAAGTGGGATGCACCAGTTAGTACAAATAGCCCAATGGACTGCTGTTAGATTTGGAGATATCAGGTTCCAGGAATTCTGTTCCACATTGTATGCATGTTTTATTTTCAACTCAGTGCAATGGGAATGATGTTTTTTGTATACCTGAACCAATTTTTATTTATCAGTATTTTCACTAATTACACTGGATTTTAAGACCATCTGCAACATCTGTGTTAGATGTATACATAAATATATGATATGTACATGTATCTAAATATACACTAAGAAGTAATATCCACCCACAATATATGTACAATAATATAGCGTTATCACAGAAATAGATAAGAAGCAAAGTTTGAACTAGCTTGATAGTAGTCATCATGGCAAACTGCACATCTGTTAAAAAAGAAAAAGGCTACAATATTTCAAAACATATGCACAATACATGTACATGGCTCTATAAACAACAAATTTGTTCAACAACATAAAAGAAAGTATAAAAATAAAAGCAAATGTAATTTCTTTGATATAAAATGATTACTTTAACTTCCTCTGAACAAATCAATTATGTTGATGGATAGGATGGAAACCCAAAAAGTTGGATGAAGAATAAAGACACAGTTAGCCATAGTTCGAGACAAAATATCTAGATTTTGAGAATAAGAGGGACTAGAAAAAAAAAGTAGAAGAGAGGGAGAAAATCTTTCAAATGACAAGATCGTTTATGGACAGATACTCCCCCATTAGAATTTGTGCATATGTGTAGTGGGTCTCCACATACTGTTGCAAAAATATTGGATTTTCTTTACAAGAGGTGCTGTCATATGTAATCCCACAGCTCTGTAGCATATGGCATACATAGACATACTGAGGATATGTATGGATTGAACACATACACAGTAGGGAGTATGTGAATCATTTACAGAGTTTGATGTCTCTAGGTCCCTGGGAGGATGTGTCTTGACTACCACACTACACACTTTGTCTTGTGGTTCATGGGGGTCCCTGGGCGGCAGTAGAAGGCATCAGAAAACTCCTGCATATTATTCAAACTGCCCAACACCCTGCAAAATGAAAACATGTTACCTTATAAACAGAACACACAACTTGTGTCATACTTATGTTCTGATCTTTGAAGCATTATTTAATTAGAGTAATAACAGTCTACTATGGGCATGCATGTAAAGGTTAACATGCAATTACCATGCCTTGTTTGATATCCTTTCCTTCCCATGATATACAATTACCATTAAATGTTCTTTTTTTTTTTTTTTTTTTTTTTTTTTTACAGTACATATATTGTCTACACTGGCCAGGTTGTTCTGTTAGATCAGACATACCTGTATTGGGGAGGTGAGTGTGGGTCAGTCACTAAAGAGTGTTCAGCGTGTTGAGGCGTGCTGTATGCACACCAGATCTGTAATGGAACCAAAGTACAGCTGTATACACTGAGCAAGACTATTAACCATTACCTATCATTTATAAATTTTGATATTTCTCTTAGCTTCTTAGATTTCCCTTATAGGAACAGTATAACATAGTTATTACAGTAATACCCCCATACACAGTCCTTAATTTCAACAGGTCTTCACCTAGAAATAATATGGTAACGGGAAAAGGTGAATTCTGAATCTTCTCAACAAATTCTTATGATCTTGTATTACACCGATGATATCAAGACAATCGCAGGTCTGGACCAAAGGTCAGTAAGTGGGAAGGAATAATGTAAAGATCTTACCTGTCCAAATCCAACAAAGAATGCCTGAGATTCTGTCATGTTGAATGCTGGGAGGCGTGCAGCTTCTTCCTCTGACCCGTGCTTTGTAAGCCACCTCCGGTAGGCTCCAAAGGCTGTTTTAACGCCCCCATTGTCAGCTATGTTCTCACCCTGTGTCAGCTTACCATTAACCTGAGTATGATGGACAGAACTAGAAGTTATCTGCTAAGAATAGAACAAGCCCATCAATATAAACATGAGCCCCTTCCAATATTTACTGATACAATGTTTAGTTAGTTAATAGGGGGTGGGGATGAGGAATCTTCTGTTGTATTGCACTGAGGGCATAAATCTTACTAACACCTTTATACATGGAGGGTTAGGTGCAGAGCTTCGACCTTCTGTCAACATTTTCAGGTCAACAAAGAAAGGACTTGATGGGTATATTTACAATATATGTGTGTGAAACTGTTCAAAATTAATCCCCATATGTGCCTAATAGAATTCCCTCAAACTTAGTGTGTGCCTTATACTTGAGGCCACATACATTTTATACACGAGGCATTATGGTACTAGGAGGGTGATTCATAAAATATGGGGCTTCCCTAGCCCACTTTATAGGGTCTATATCTTCTCTTTGCTATCCCCTCAGGATGTGTGTGGTGCACATATGCGCGGGCACTGACACATTCCTCTGTGAAATTGTGTAATGTAGTTCTCGCCATGAATATGACCTTAGTTGTCGAAATGGCGTTAAACATCTATTACTCACTCTCACTCATTCATAAAATATGAAGATATCAAACGGGGAAGAGACTAGAGAATTATGAAATTTTTCAACACTGATACTTTATGGAAACAAGTAAGACATTAGGGGTCTGTCCAATTGTAAACAATTGGGGGAGACAATAGAAATTACAAACATTCCCCCAGCTGTGTTACTTATATAATATATGTAGCCTCATGAAACAAGGGATAAACAAGTCAGTTTCCCATCAGAATAGGACCCAGTTTGCCATGAGAATAGGCACATGCAGTGAGGACAGTGAGGTGGCACCATCTAGTGAGTATTGAAAGAACTAAGTCCCACTAGCTAAACCCAGGTCCTATCTGCACGCTACCTATTGCAAAAACAGTCAACTAAATTCAACACATTGGATCAAAGAGAGAGAAATCTTTTCAACCAATCACAGCACAGCAATTATTCAGTGCGGAACACCCCAATATTATGCAAATGAGCTGTATTTGAGTGTAAACTATAATGGGAGCTGGCCCATGTTATGACTACTAAAGACCTTATAAGGTAATTAAGAAAGGTTATTCATTACAAACCATCTCCCATAATAATAGAATTACAACCTTTTGAATATGCTATTTCATCCACAATATTCATTACTTTAATCAATACCCTTTAGGGTTTGAAAGGTTATCAGTGAATTTTCTGCAAATAAATCCAGAAATATCTTTCTCGAATGATCGTTTCTAAATTCATTGTTTGATTATAGATAGGTTGCCAGTTTTTATGAATTGCCCTGCAGAGAGTAGAGTAAGAGTCATTCTTTACTTTCTATGACTGTACTTACATTTCTCTTTCCGATGGTAAACTGGTCATATTGGTTGATGATACACTGAGTTCTGTCCAAGAAGTTATCCAGAGAGGACTGTGTCCACCATTTCTTTAGATTACCATCCTTGTCATACTGCCGACCCGAGTTGTCAAAGCCATGTGTTAACTCATGTCCCATTACCATGCCTATGGCTCCATAGTTGATAGCACTGTATATATTGCAATGAATTTTGTGTTAATACACATGTAGTGTGAACAGCAAACTTTGAATGACTTCCATATAAGGCCACACCAAACACACACAAAAAGTTGATCTATGGATTTGGGTTTAAAAAAACATGATGCAGGCGAGTGACATTTTTCTTTCCTTTTTTCTTGTGGTCCATTGGACTTCTTGCTGGAAAGATTTTGCGTGATCATTATTTTCCCTTAACAGTCTTGTCAAGCATCGCAAAGCATCACAAAGAAAAAAACTCAGAAAACTTAAAGAAAATAAGAATTGTATTTTTTAAAATGTAGAAAGCATGATCCATAGACCAACCTTTTTCCTTTGGTGTGGGCAAAGCTCCATTCTTTTAGGGAATGAATGGTGTTATGGTGCATTGCCCATACCATTACTATCTTGAAGGCTTTTACAAAATATTAATGCAATCTGTGACACAAGACTGATGACCTTAATGCTATTCCCTATCTTCTTTTGTAGTATGTTCCGATGACTTATATAATTGAATGGGCCTATTCATGAATGTGTGTCATATTGCATTCAGTGGCTAAGATAATCTAGGAATACGTACAAAGGATAGCTAGGGTCGTAGAACGGGTACTGTAGAATACCAGCCGGGAATACCATCTGATTAGTTGTCGGGTTGTAGTAGGCATTCACCTCGTCAGGCGTCATGTGCCATCTGTATCATATAAACAATATACAATAGGTGCACCCCTCTCAGCATTTCTCACCGGCTTCTAGCCACTTAGTGCCGCTAAAGTGCTGTAAAACACAAATCAATCAATCAATCTGTAAGAAGAGAGGGATGTTATCATGGCTTTTTCAAACCATGATTACATCCCTCTCTTCTTATAGAACTAGAGGAACAGCCCTAAACCCTAATGATACTGTCCCTATTGGTTGTATACAGGGTTTTCAACCAATGTGGAATAGAAAAGAATTTTGGGCCGCAGGGCTACTAATTAAAAATTGATTCTTACAAGGAATAGAAAAGAATTTTGCCCTGATTCAGAATTGATGCTATATATTTTTGAAATTCATAACCCTGCAGGGCAAAATTCTATTCTATTTTAGTAGCCCTGCAGGGCAAGATTCTATTCTAATCCATTTTAGTAGCCCTGCGGGGCAAGATTCTATGGTATACCATAGGAAACTATATAGCATAGAATTCTATGCTATATAAGGAATATGATAGAAGCTTATATAGTGGCAATGTTGCTCCATTCTTTATATACTACACTCAAAATAGCATCCAAAGAAAGGGTGTTGCAAGAGAAAGTATCAGTGACACAATGCCATCTACAGAGAGGCACCTGTATTAGTGCACAGGTTTATCACAAGGCGGTGCAGGTGGATTCCTCACTGCTTCAGGCAGTTAAGAATAGAAATTTTCACTGCCAAGGGCCTGGTGAGGAAAGGGATGAAAAACCTTCCTAAGAACAGTGAGGAATTCTGAATCAGAATATTTCCAAATCAAATTGGACAATATCATGTATTGATAAGCATATCCCTTTTAGATCGGTGTTAAGCTATAGAAAGACCACATTTACACAGTATTTTTAAACTAATAAGGTGCCATACGTATATTCATAAGTCAGACTTATACAGTTATGTTACCAAAAACAGGAGAGTAACATAGTCTGTAAACTTGACATGACATAGAGGGCTTTACATATTTCTACTTTAAATGTTTTACATGCACATCTATATGGGTTACTTTGAACATTACATATTACATGACCTTATCTATCTCATTGGTCTTTTTTGTATCATCTTGGTATAACGTAGAGAATTCACTCACTCTTTCTTGTCTGGTTTCTTTGAAAGTTTCTCCAAGTTCCTCTGAATGTAAAACGCATTTTTGTTCAAATAGTTCTGGAATGCGTTGTTGTCTGTAACTAGCATCTGAAGAGAGGAGACCCAATATACTCTAATTATCATTGGGATAAATAAGTATATAGAATTTCAGCTATTTTATCACCTGAAAGCTGTTGTGTCGTCCGAGGTAACTGCAGAAGGATTATGGATATAATCAAAAGCAATAAGACCCCGATAAAAGGTATTCAAGATGGGGGTGGTAATTTCAAACCAATCCTAATCGATCTTTCCTTTATCTCTTGGCTTTGATTCGAGGGAGAAATGGATAGCAATTAGACAGCAATTAAAAGATACAGGATATATGTTATATATAAATGATCATCACCTATCTTACATAATCAAACTGAGTATGTGTAGCCAATACTTACACATACTCAGTTTGATTTATTTCTGTAGACCCATTCACTCACAAATATCAATAGAGTGATAACTCCTCATTTAGGACATGTCCCTCTCATAGATTCGGGGTCCTATTATCAAGCTATATATAGCTACAGCATTACACTGATGGCCCCCTATAATTAACATAGGTATCTATCTTTGACTATACCTGCTCAGTATACTTACTAATTCATACCCCTCATTTGGACAGACTATTAAGATAATACTTGTACCAATTTTCGCTATGTAAAAACAGATCTACAAATATACCAATGCATACCTTCTCATAGTAATTGTCTAACTTGGGAGGGTCGTGGGCCATTTCTGGGAAACCGATCATGTTGTCTACAGCTTCAACCTTCTCTATCGCCTTATTCTTGGTTTCTTCATCCATCCAGTTCAGTTTTGGAATTTGTGACTTAAACTCGTCTTTCATTGTTTCAAGCATGTCTTCTACCTACAAATAGAAAATGAATATTTAAAAGGGAATTTAGAAATGTTCAATGGTGCTCATATTTTAAAGTAACAACAGCTCTGTAGTTGTTTTTGTGTGTGTGTGTGTGTGTGTGTGTGTGTGTGTGTGTGTGTGTGTGTGTGTGTGTGTGTGTGTGTGTGTGTGTGTGTGTTTGTGTGTTTTTTTTAAAATTCAGAATCTGGATAAAAGGGTGTACTTGTATTTAATTTCTAAACATCCGACACTTTCGATGGAACTTTATATACATTATCTAAAAGAATTCTTTCCAAAGAATTCCATTTATATGCGTTTATCTTTTTTATACACAAAATGTTATCATTACCTTTTGTTTATCAGCAGCTGAGAAGTATTTCTCGACAAACATGGCCCCACTGGCCTGTCCCAATGCACCTGATGTTCTACTAACACATATCTTCCAGTCAGCTGGTCTGGCCGACACTCCATAGAGTGCAGCACTAAGGCCCAGGGAGGCCTGTTGGAAAGGGTAAGGAAGGTAGGAAAGGGCCCCGCTCATACCGTGCCACACCAAGTAGCTGGACATTGTTCTACACAAGACAAGAAAGGTAACAATTATCAATATATTGGTTGGATACAGTATCAACCATGAAACATGAAAATATGATAATTTTTTGCTGATTAGATATAACGTAGTACCTCACATATAAGGTGAATCCCACGTACAAGAAGCACCCTGAGTTGAACAGAAAAGCTTTAAGGTGTACCTGGCCGTTAAGTACTAATTTAATGTAATTCTACATATATGACATATCCCCTCTTTCTATGAGGCACAGTAGGCCTTGGATTCACGAACAAGCTGCGGCTTACATGCTAGGTACTAGGGTAATGGTGTTATATAGGTTGCTCAATGTTTGTTTTGAATGGTTGCATTATTCCATGTTTAGACTGTTCCTGCTGTTTTGTGCTTACTTCCATTGATATAAAGTCTGTGTATCATAATGTAATTCAAATACTAGATTCTATAGCTGAGTATGTGCGAGGCACACTACAAGACCCATTATTTGACTAAAAGTGCTGATATTGAGTGCTGATAAAGACCCTGCTTACCTTTTAGAGGTGGCGGTGGCTATTCCACCTATCTTACTCAGGAATACAGGTTCATACACAACGACCTCCCTGAGTGGTCCGATTCTGTATCCAAATATGTGTTTCAGGTATTCAGCAACATCGATCTGTCAAAAGAAAAATAAAGCAATTTGTATCTATAGCATAGGTTTAGTAACATCTTGTATACAAATAGAGCATGTTTTTCCACCTTAATGTTATGGAACATACCCCTTCTGCCTCTCCATGTGTCCATAATCCACCTATGTGTCCTCCAGATCTCCATATGATAGTGTATCATTTGTGAGTGCCCTTTGGTTATTATTGTCAATATTGAAATACCTTTACAACCGCGGATCATGGGGCCATCAGTGGGGGCCATCAATCATGGGGCAACCAGAAGTGGGGGGCCACCAATCATGAGGTCATCAGAAGTGGGGGCCATCAGAGGCAGGGGTGGCCAATCATGGGGGACCACCAAAAGTGGGGGCCACCAATCATGGGGTCATCAGAAGAGGGGGCCTGCAATTACGGGGCCACAAGAAGAGCAGGCCACTAACCATAGGGGGCCATGAAGTGGGGGCCACCAATCTTACGGCCACTAGAAGTTAGGGACACCAATCAGGGTGTCACCAGGAGTAGGGGCCACTAGAATTGAGGGCCAATAATCATGGGGCCACCAGAAGTGGGAACCATTAAAGGTGGGGACACCAATCATGGGTGATTAGAAGTGGGGGACATCAATCATGGACCATTAGAAGTGGAGGCGACCAATCATGGGGCCACCAGAAGTGGGGGGACCAATCCATACCCCCACTACAATAGAGCATGTTTTTTGGTATAGCATATATGTTATAGCAAGAAAAACATGTTCTAATTATTTCAATGAAAAATGGAATCAATTCATAAAATAATCTGTATATATATACATGTATTCTAAGTATACATCAATAATGGGTCTGGGTCACTAAACTAAAGGTGACATGGGAAATCTCTCAATCAAGATGGAACAGGGGCCTTAGGCTTAGTCATATGGGAAAAGGGTGTCACCAGGAGTAGGGGCCACCAGAAGTGAGGGCCAATAATCATAGGGGCACCAGAAGTGGGAATCATTAAAGGTGAGGACACCAATCATGGGGTGATTAGAAGTGGGGGTCATCAATCATGGACCATTAGAAGTGGAGGCGACCAATCATGGGGCCACCAGAAGTGGGGGGACCACCAGAGGTGGGGGCCAGCAATCATTGGGTCATTAGAAGTAGGGGCCACTAAGTATGGGGCCATCAGGAGCGGGGACCACCAAAGGTGGGGGCCAGCAAACATTGGGTCATTAGAAGTGGGGCCCACTAAGTATGGGGCCTTCAGAGAGGGGACATTCAAAATGGGGGCCACCAGACATGGGAGCTATCAGAAGTGGAGGCCATGAGAGATGAGTCATAACAAACCAAAGGTGGGAACTACCAGAGGTGGGGTCCACCGGACATGGGGCCACCAGATGTCAGGGCTACCATGAACATATTTATGGGCTACTAGAACTGGGAGCACCAATCATGGGGCCACCAGAAGTAGAGGCCATTAGAGATGGTCTACCAATCATGGGGATAGAGGTGGGAGCCATCAATCATGGGGCCATCAGAAGTGGAAGGCGCCAATCATGGGGCCACAGAATTGGGGGCCCATCAAAGTTGAGTGCCATCAGGAGTGGGGGCCACCAATCATGGGGTCATTAGAAGTGGATGCCACAAGATATTGGGCCCTTAGACATGATTGGGACCACCAGACATGGGAATTCAGGGGCATGAGTTTGACTTATCACAAATCAACGGTGGGGGCCACCGGATGTTCGGGGTACCAGATAAAGGGGCTTCCCATGTGTGGCGGCATGAACATATTTATGGCCACAGTTGTTGATGCAATGCTACCGGTGTGTGCCTGCTGATGCTCATATAAGGCTGTGAGCCCCCCCCCCCAGCCTCTGCCTTCTCTCAGCCCCTCATAACCATTTCAGAGAACTATCTTCAACAACTTCATACACTGAGCATCATGTATATGTAAGGGGTTGGGGTTGGGGGAGAAAGGCTGTTTGGGCTGTTGGGAGTGCAGAGTTATTGGTGGTGCCCTGTGGGACAGTGAGGCAAGGTGGGGCAGGGGACGGCCGTCACAGCTGACCGCTCATCTGATGGGTCGGTGTGTTTCTCAGATGGAAGACAATTATCACGTCTGCACTGGCTATGCGGTGCAGTCTTGCACTATATGATACTCTCTACCCTTTGCCAAGATGATTTTAATTCCATCATTTACCCCCACTGTTCTATAGTGTATATTAGGTCTACAAAAAAAAAATAAAAAGAGGACAGGATTTGGTTTTTTGTCCTCCATCACCAGGACAAGTGCCTAAGCCATGCCACAAATGCAACCTGGCCAAAGTGACCAAAGTCTACTGTTACATATTCAAGAGTTAGCACTTGAGTCTATGAGAAGTAGCTTGGCAGCAACAATTTGGTTTTTTGAGCCCATTTTCTGAAGGTAAAAAGAGGAAACCCCAACATCTACTACACATGACAAGAAAGCCTTATTATCATACAACACAGTGTAAAGCATCTGATTGCAGTTTTAATGTTTGCTAGAGAGGAATTTCAACTTGACAAACCCTACCCCTCCCAAAAACCAATCCATACCCCCACTACAATAGAGCATGTTTTTTGGTATAGCATATATGTTATAGCAAGAAAAACATGTTCTAATTATTTCAATGAAAAATGGAATCAATTCATAAAATAATCTGTATATATATATACATGTTTTCTAAGTATACATCAATAATGGGTCTGGGTCACTAAACTAAAGGTGACATGAAAAATCTCTCAATCAAGATGGAACAGGGGCCTTAGGCTTAGTCATATGGGAAATGGGGATGCAATAGGACACACCGATAATCGATATAAATCGTTGTGAATCAATATTGGTGTTTTTACTGCACACTTATTATATCTGGATGGCATTTTCTTTCTAGAGAAACAAATTACTAAAATTTATAATTCCTTACCCAGTCTCCCATTTTGTCTTGAAGCTCACCAACAGTCATCTTGTGGTACAACTTCTCATAGTCTTGACGATCCTCGGGAGGGGTGGTGATCTGTTAAAACAGTTTAGGCTTCTATTGATACACGAGGCATGCAATTAATAGAATATGTACATAACTGATAATTTCAAAAAGAATGACATTTTATGTTTTCAAAAAAACAAAGAATAAAACAACAACAAACAACTTTGACTCACGTTGGCAATCTGTTTTTCAAGCTGCCAAATGTCGTCTGCTAATTGATATGCTGTGCTGTTATCACCCCCCAGAAGTACCACAACAGTGGCAAAGTACTCCCTGAAGGCAGCGTAGTACTTTTTAGACATGGACTCGTCCAAATAGAAGCTGCGATCATCAAATGTAAGTCCAGACTGGTCAAACTGCAAAGAGGAAAATAATGGACTGGTCACACTGCAAAGAGGTGAATAATGCACACTCACACTGCAGAGGTGAATAATGGACTGGTCAAACTGCAAAGATGGGAATGATAAAGGTTAATATTCTATTGCATACCCTTTTTGTGCCCAGGATTATTTAGCTATTTCTAGATATTTCCTATATTAATGGTTTCAATCTGATAGTAATATATTGTTTGCATATTGCTTCTCATGAGGACAGTTTTGATTACTTATCTAAATGTTCTTTGGGTGGAAATTTCTTATAATTGTAAATATCAAAACAGTTTTTTGGTGTGGGAAATATGATAACATATATACATTCTATCTGATGATGTTTGTAGATTGCTCGGGTGTTCATAGGGCTGAGTCTTCTATTCTTTAGCAAAGTCTTGTAATTTGGAAATGAAATGATTTCTTTTGATATCAATAATATGGGAGCTTTCTGTATCAGGAATAGAAGCATATTGAAAACATATTCAGGATATCCTGCAAAAGTTAGGGTGAGATGGTAAACCATTATCTTTCCTATCTTAGTTGATATCTTTGTTATCCTTAGCCTTGCTATATTGGGAAACCTGCTCTTGACAGCTCCCCCCTTTTCATCCTAAAATGGTAATGATGGTGATAATGGTAATTTTCCATCCTCAATTTTTCAATTTGGCACCAGAAGATCTTATTAACTACTTTTCATCAATGATACCATGTGTATCACTCTCTGAAGGGTCCTTTACAGTTCAGTTTTGTCCAGGCATTCTATGCCGTGTCTATTGGTTTGGCACATTGTGTGTGCATGAGAGTCACTTATTGATATGTATTTCATATAAATGTGAGATACAGCTTAAAACTAGGAAAGTAGCTCATTAGCCATGTGGCAACAATCATTACAATCAATAGAGCTATAACATATAGTAATACATATGTACCATTACCAATATCATTTTATTTTGTGCAGTTGTGGAAACTGCACAAAATAAAATGATATTGGTAATGGTACATATGTATTACTATATATGTCTCTAATAATGCATACAGTGAAACCAGTAGTGCCACTGCACTCGTGAGGTGAAACCCTATCTATTGGTGGTTCAACTCTGAAGATTGACCCAGGAGAAGTGTCTGGGTGATTATATATGTCCAGTTTTAAGGTCCAAAGCTGCGCCAATTGGCGTGGTTGGGCATCATAGGAATACAGTGGCTCTGATTGTCATACTTGTTTTCACTTATTGCACAGTGGCGTATTAAGATGGGATATGCTGGGGAGGTAACCTCTGCTTTGGGGTAACATTTGCATTTTTTCAATTGCTTGTGATTTATGAAGCATGGTAATAGAAGTGAAGGAATTCAGTGCCACTCACGATTTGTATCATAAGGCAACACCCTGTCTATGTGTAAAGAGTTATTTTAACATATTTTCCCCCATAATCTTGTTAAGTTAAAAATATTAGCTTTTCATTTAAACTTTGAAATGATTATTTCTCAGGTTGAAAGTACAAATATATAACAAACTTCTTTTTATATTCCCTTTTCCTTTAGTAACATTTTATGTAAGGACATCAAAATAACATATAAGTGATTCACTACCTGAATGATGTTCTCATCTACGTTCTTCAAGTTTTCACCCACTGACATGTCGAAGAGTGGTGCACCTCCAATTTTGTGCACAGCTATCAATTGGTCAAAAGACGACTTGTCCCAATTCCCAGTCCCGTCCCACGTCCCAAAATCCCCAGCAGTAGCCGGCCACGAGCCTAAGTCTTTTATCAGCTGTAAATCAAAATTTTCACATTACTTAATCATGGATTCGATTGTTAACAAACTGAAATGTTCAATATTAAAAGGTACTTTCAATCCCCTTAACATAATATCCATACATGCGGTAGGATATACACCGGAAGGTGCAGTGAAGTACACGTACATATGGTGTGAAATAAAATGTTTAAGGTTAGGGCAAAGCCCTATTTTATAGTGGCTTCTATGTTCAAAGAACTATAGTCTATACAAAATTATCATACTAAGTGATGCTATAGTGACAAAGTATATTGACTAATCACTGACTCCAAGTATTTATACACCATATTGGAATATGAGGGAGGTGATATACAAAGCTTTTGTTTTCTATAAGACAAATCACAGCTTCCCATAGCTCAGCCCCCCCCCCCCACAGCTCACTTTCCTACATCATACTGTCTATTGAGGTCCAATAAATCATCATGTTGCCTGCAAAAGGTCATTAAATGGCAAAGCTAATAAAACATCATGCTGCCTGTACAGGGTCATTGTACGGTATAACCAATGAACCATCATGTTGCCCTTAATGGGCTATTGTATGGTATAACCAATAGACTACCATGTTGCCTGTAAGGGGTTATGATATTGCATAAAGAATAAAACATCATGTTGCCTGTACAGGGTCATTCTAAGATGAATCTAATAAACCATCATGTTGCATATAAAGGGTTATTGTATGGTATAACCAATGGAAGACCATGTTGCCTGTAAGGGGTTATGATATGGCAAAACGAATAAAACATCATGTTGCCTGTAGAGGGTTATTGTGCGATTAATTTAATAAACCATCATGTTGCCCATAAAGGGGGTTATTGTATGGTGTGTTTAATAAAACATCATGTTGTTTATAAAGGGTTATTGTATGGTATAATCAATAGAATATAATGTTGCCTATGAAGGGTTATTGTATGGTATAACTAATAAAACACCATGTTGTCTGTAAAGGTTTGTTTAGTTTGATTAATGAAACATCAGGCTGTCTATGTATATAAAGGTTTGTTTAATTGAACAATACATAGTGTTGCAGAGGGTTATTGTGTTCTGATAAAACATCATATTGCCTGTAGAGGGTTATTTTATCATAAAACTAATAAAACAGCATGCTTCCTCTAAAGGGTTATCGTATGTTATAACCAATAAATCATTATGTTTCCTGTAGGGGTCGGGCTTCCCTAGCCCACTTAAAAGGGTCTACTTCTCATCTTCCTATCCCCTCAGGATGTGTGTGGTGCACATATGCGCGGGCACTGTCACATTCCTCTGTGAAATTGTGTAATGTCGTTCTCGTCATGAATATGACCTTAGCTGTTGAAATGGCGTTAAACATCTATTACTCACTCACTCCTGTAGGGGTTATTGTATGGTATAGCTAATAATCATAGAACATCATGTTGCCTCTGTATGGTTATTATAGGATGAATCTAATAAACCATCATGTTGCCAATAAAGGGTTATTGTATGGTATAACCAATAGAATACCATGTTGCCTGTAAGGGGTTATGATATGACAAAACGAATAAAACATCATGTTGCCTGTAGAGGGTTATTGTAAGATGTATCTAATAATCCATCATGTTGCCCATAAAGGATAATTGTATGGTGTGATTAATAAAACATCATGTTGCTTTTAAAGGGTTATTGTACGTACATCTGTATAATCAATAAATTATCATGTTGCCTATAAAGGGTTATTGTATGGTACAATCAATAGAATATGTTGCCTGTAAGGGGTTGTGGTAAGGCATGATCAATAAACCACCATGTTGCCTATGAAGGGTTATTGTATGGTATAACTAATAAAACACCATGTTGTCTGTAAAGGTTTGCTTACCGTAATCTCCCGCGTATATGGTGCGTCTTATACGGAGGGTTTTAGTTCTCATTGCATCCACAAGGGGGACTCCAAGACCTTTCTTTTGATATGTTACATGCCCCCTTAGCCATAATAGGATATATGGGGGCCCAGGGGGGTCCATGGGGCCCAAGTTACACGTAGGTCTTTGAATTTTGAACCATTTTTCATTTTTTTGAGAATTTTCCAAAACTCTAGATGCACCTTATACGTGGGCTGCGCCTTATACGCGGGAGATTACGGTAGTTTGATTAATGAAACATCAGGCTGCCTATGTACATAAAGCTTTATTGTTTAACGGATGACACATAATGTTGCATGCAGAGGGTTATTTTGTGGTGTCCCTCTATAATATTGATGAGCTACACTACTAGTAGTACTACATGCTATATGCTATATGTGCAGGGTTGCACTCATGCATCATACCATCTGCCCTTGGAGAGAGAAAACAATTACACCAGCCTCTTCACTGATTTTGTCAATGGCTAGACCTTGGATATTGATAGTGGGGTGCTAGTGCCTACAGCTAATTCATATTAGGTGTAGGCCTGCCCAGAGAGTGATAGTGGCCATAATAGGCATTAGGGAAGGTGTGGGGGGGGGTACATACAGGTGTGGTGGTATGACCAAGCTGTCAAAGGGAGTGACAGGACCTCTGTGCCTATCTCCAAGCATTCACATAGCATATTGGAATACTATGGCAATTTTGGATATAGTCTATACCAGGAGCTTGAGTCGTAACTCAAGACACCAAGTCTCCAAGCTGAAACACACCATATTGGAACATGGGATGAGTTTAGTACAAAGCTTCTGCTTACTATAGAACAAAGCAGAATTGACCACAGCTAATCCCCACCAGTTCACTCTCCTACATTATGTTGTGTATTAATTTAACATGGGTGAGTTACAGACCAAGCCTATACATGGATTATTTTCTGTGGCTACTTTCGATGGTAGATAGATATAATTAAGGTAGTGGCTAGCCACTACCTTAATAAGGTAGTGGCTAGCCACTACCTTAATAATACAATGTTTAAAATGTATGACTCTGTTGGTATGTAATGCCGATAGATATATTATGTACCCAGATGATACTAATTATACAGTATACCAAACAATAGTGGAGATACTTAGCGTCCAACCCACTACACTAATTTGAATATGATGGAACGAATAGATTTTATCGTTACTGATATCAAGCAAATCTCCCATTTACCATAACTGAAACACGTTAAGTAGACTAACCTTCATCATAGGTTCAATTCCCTTGGCTTCAACTGATTTTTTATCCAAACATGCTTTGTAGAAGTCTTTGGCTTTCTTTACGGCAGTTGAGTCTTGTCCATGTAGTTGACTGCCTTCACTGGTTAATAGCTGAATGAAGGACACAATGAGCCAAAATGGGTTTCTTAGACTTATCAATTGGAACTTTTGAAGCGGTCATACTGGTATCATAGCTCTCGGTATATAAAATTGTGTTGGTTTTACCATCACACTTAGATAGTTATTTAGGCTTAAACAGAGGAAAAGGAAACTACAACTCAAATCATTCATTACTGTAAACAGCCCTTTGTAGTTCCTTAAAGTCTCAATTCCAGTATTTCCCAAGAAGTTTTAGACCTCCTTTCACATTTTGGTATATTACCATCTAAATTATATAATTTTAGAAAAAAAAGTTTAATCAAGAGTAGAGTATGATGAGTGTGTACCTACCTGTCTGACCCTGGCAGTGTTACGCTCATTGACATCAGTAAACATGCTGTACTTGGACTTGTCAGGTGGCAGAATAATATTATCTAACCAGGTTCCACAGGTGTACTTGTAGAAGTCTGTACAAGGCTCCACACCCAGGTCCATCTTGGACAGGATCCCCCCAGCTACTGTCACACATGTAGGACTTGTACATGTCTGTCACAAGGAGATAACAGGCCTCTGGTTACTTTCACACTTATGAATTATGAATTAAATCATGATAAGGGGTCGTCCATAAATGACGTCATGTGGCAGGGGGAAGGGGGGTCTAGGTCTGGGTAAAATGCCGAATGCCAATTTGGGAAACTGGCGATCAGTGTAGGTGATCAGTCTGCGCTCACAGGGCACAGACATTCAGCTTTTTTCCTCTCTCCTCAGACTCAGGGATGTAAGTCAAGGTTTATGAAAAATTCTGAAGATACCCATAGAATTCTCAATTCATTGTAAAAGAAAAACTACAAAAGGCTGAGACTAATCTTCCATTTATGGGCATTTATGCATACACTAAATGGAAAGCTATGGTTTCATTGTCATTGTCCAAAATGTTTATAATAGTAAAATCCTGATTTTATATGAATGAGTAAGTGAGAAGTGACCACTTTGAGCTGCCTGGGGAGGCATGTACTTTGGCAGTGGTAAATTTTAATTACTTCTGATATATGGACTCATTTTCTACAGGCCCAAAACCCCACCCACATCATAAACTACTGGTATCCCAGCTTGCCATGTCTCTAGAAGACAGGGTTACTTACCTGTCATAACAGTATGAGCCTAGATAATCAATGCCAGGATATATCATAATCTCATCTATAACTTGTGAAAGAAATATGCAAATCGGAGCATTATTTCTCTCAAAACATGAAAAGTATTGTACTTTTCAAAATGATGCCAAATGGCATCTTCAGTTGTGGGCCACATGATGCCAATTGGCATCATCTGCTTTTGGCCATGTGATGCCAATTAGCATCATCTGTCCAGTAGTTATTGAGTTGGAAATTATAGGACGGTGCTTAATGCAAGACCTTGTCCCCCCCCAAAAAAAACAACTGAAATTGGATATGTAAACAATATATTGTATACCTCTTCTCTGTGACCTCATTAGCTTTGCCCATGTTCCAAGTTCAAATGAAACACTCTATTCCTGAACTCTATTACCATATGTTTCCAATAGACCCATGTTGTACTCACCTCTTTCCTAAAGGCACCGACCCTGAGGATAAACTGTGTGACGAGGAGAGCAGCCAACACAATACAAAGTACAATAAAGATGACGACCACAGCACACAGGCTCTTCTCTGTGGTTGTACAGCCCCGATACTTCTTCTTGTACTCGGAATCTAAAATATATAGAATAACTTATAAATTATTCAAAGATATCTGGAATATACCGCACCCATGACAGCCAATTATAAAGGGTAATTCTCTCACATTGAGTATTGTTTAACTCCATTCCAGCCCTTGTTGTATAGCACACATTAAGTCCCTAGACTTGCACAAATGGAAATGGCTGGTTCACACCAGCACAGCTTGTATTGTAAACTGCATATTCCTGCCACTCCACACTCATGTGATTAACCTGTATCTAACTCAGTTATTGCACCATAAATGTCAGTTTATCCCATTAAATCTCCACCAACAATTAATGCTCAACTATTCATGTAAAACAGTGCCCGCTGTATGGCTGATAGTTCTCTCTATCCTACATACATAGTGGCGTCAGGTGGTGTGCCCATATCAACATCACGACTTAATACCACACACATACATAGACAATTGACTTCAGTACCTCTTAGATTCCTTAAATTCATGCTTTTAGATTGAGCGAACTGTGTAGGTTCTGAGTCAAATTTTCGTGGTCATAAAGTACAGAGCCCTTGAAGTGACATTTCTTGTCTATATATAACCTCAGGTGCCTTATATATACTTACTTCGAAAATCCACTTTGGGTAAATCTTATGTATATAGCTATGGTTATACTTAAGAAACCCATCATGCCAAACAGGGCTCGACAGATCAGTTTGGAGACTGTCTGCCCACTGGGCACAAGAGCAAAAAAAAGGTGTGCCCAATAGGCAAGGTCAGTGCCCAACACCTTTGCTTTTTATACTCAAAATTACATATTTAGATAAATGGAAGACACATAGTTTTAAGATGGCTTTAGTAGCTTTTGGACATGCTGTGCCCATTGGGCACAACTTGAAAATTTGTCTGTGCCCAGTGAATTTTTTTTGAGTCACGGGCATTGGGCACAGGGATTTGTCGAGCCCTGATGCCAAAGCAGAAAGATATGCTTATATTTCTCTACATACATAATAGTCAACTAAATGGAGCACTGTTATGCATGGAGCACTATAGCAAGGAGCTCCATGGAACATGTACCATGTAGCTATATAAAAGATAGTGAGAGCATAGCTCTTGTAAACTGCTGTCCACGATGTTCAATAAATTATACCGGCCGCGTAGCAGCCAATCTAAGACGGGGACCGCGGGGGAGCGTTCCGCTTGGGCAACGCGCATCTAGGACAGCAACCGGACCAAGGGGGGTATGAGGTCCCATTCTAATTCAATGTAAGTTCATTCCACCGGCCAAAATGACCAGTCAGGCCCCTACTGTAGCCGTCTAGACGGACAACAAGGGTGGGAGGGGAGGGAGAAACCAGTTGGATTCTATACTTGATTTCCAAATACCCCTATACAAATTCTTTATGGTTGCTGAGATAGAGTGCATCATGCCAATCTGGGCATGATGCACCAATGAATCAATGCCTATTTCTCGTCTCGGCTGTTTGTCGACAGATTTCAACATGTAATACATCAATTTCAAGGCTTTCAACCATGCCGATTCCATTTTTTCAACTTTAAGATTCATATTCCTGAAAGATTCAGAGATAGAGCGCATCATGCCTATCTGGGCATGATGCACCAATCAATCAATGCCTATTTCTAAGCTGGTTATTGACAGATTTCAAAGTGTAATATATCGATTTTAATGTTTTCATGCATACTGATTATATTTCTTCAACTTATAGACCCATATTCCTGATACTTTTTGAGTGCATCATGCCAGGCAAAGCATGATGCACAAATGAATCAATGCCCATTACTCTGTAGTTTATTGGCAGATTTGGACATGTAATATATCGATTTCAAGATTTTCAACCATGCCGATTCCATTTTTTAAACTTTTAGATCCATATTCCTGATGGTTTCTGAGATAGAGTGCATTATACAAGCTAAGGCATGACACACCAATGAATTAAAGGCTGTTAATATTTTTAATATCAATACTTAGTCATCATAAGTCTACAAGTCCGAATTATGAACCCCCACCAAAAAAAAATATTGCTTCGAATCTTGACATGATATCTAAGTACTGACATACATTGACCAACTGATGAAAAATATTGAGTAAGTACTGACATAAATTGACTAATTGCTGACAAATAGTGAGTAATTACTGACATATTTGGATCAACATGGTAAAAGGTATGCCCACGCACCCCCTCGTGGGCGTACCTTTTACCGTGTTGATCCACATATTTTGACTAATTGCTGACAAAGAGTGAGTAATTACTGATATATTGACTAATTTCTGACAAATTATGAGCAATTACTGACATATCGAGAGTGAGTGAGTAATAGATGTTTAAGGTCATTTTGACAGCTGAGGTCATATTCATGGCGAGAACTACATTACACAATTTCACAGAGGAATGTGTCAGTGCCCGCACATATGTGCACCACACACATCCGAGGGGAAAGGAAAGAGGAGAAATAGACCCTTTTAAGTGAGCTAGGGAAGCCCACTGACATATCGACTAATTGCTGACAAATAGTGCATAGGTACTAACATATTTTAATTAATTGCTGACAAATTGTGCATAACTACTGACATATTTTGACTAATTGCTGACAAATAGCGACAAAGTACTGACATTCATTGACTTATTGCTGACAAAATGCTAGTAAATACTGACATATATTGACTAATATCTGACAAATTATGAGTAATTACTGACATAAATGGACTGATTGTTGTTATATAATGACTAAGTACTGGCATATATTGACTGATTGCTGGCAACAAGTGAGTAAATACTGACATATATTGACTAATTGCTGACAGATTGTATGTAAATACTGACATGTGTTGACTAATTTCTGATATCTAGTGACTAAGTACTGACATATATGGACTAATTGCTGTTATATAATGACCAAGTACTGACTGATTTGGCTGATTGCTGACAAATAGTGAGTAAATACTTACATATATTGACTAATTGCTAATATATATATAGTGACTAAGTAGTGATATATATCAACTATTTGCTGACAAATAGTGACAAAGCACTGACATTGGTGACAAAATGTGAGCAAATACTGACATATATCGACTAATTGCTGACAAATTGTGAGTAAATACTGACATATATTGACTAATTGCTGACAAATAGTGAGTAATTACTTATATATATTGACTGATTGCTGACAAATTGTGAGTAATAACTAACATATATTGACTAAATGCTGACAGATAGTGACAAGGCACTGACATATATTGACTTATTGGTGACAAAATGTGAGTAAATACTGACATATATTGACTAATTGCTGACATATTGTGAGTAAATACTGACATATATTGACTAATTGCTGACAAATAGTGAGTAATTACTTATATATATTGACTGATTGCTGACAAATTGTGAGTAATAACTAACATATAATTGACTAATTGCTGACAAATAGTGAGCAATTACTAACATATATTGACTAAATGCTGATAAAATATAAGTAATTACTACCATGTATTGACTTATTGCTGACAAATAGTGAATAATTACTAACATATAATAACTAATTTCTTGAAAATAGTCCATAGATACTGACATATTTTGACAAATACCAGTCAAGGCAAGATGCACAATTGAATCAATGGCTATTTCTCTGTTATATATTGACTAAATGCTGACAGATTGTGAGTAAATAATGACATGTATTGATAATTGCTGATATTCAGTGACTAAGTACTGACGTATATTGACTAATTGCTGACAAATAGTGAGTAATTACTAACATATATTGACTAATTGCTGAAAATCGTGCATTATTTCGGACATATTTTGACTAATTACTGACAAAATGTGAGTGCATCATGCCAAGCTGGGCATGATGCACAAATGAATAAAATGCCATTAATCTTTTAAATGTCAATACTTAGTCACTAGGTGTCAGGAGTTTATCCTTGCAAGCATATGAATTCTATAAGGGAGCAATGGCACATATCTATATATATATTGAAAAGTACCAGGACACTGCATAATTATGCTAATTATGCAAATAATATGCGCGGATATGGAGTGTTCGGTATGAATCTGGGGTGTTTCGTCCCCCTATAAAACATGCCCCCCAAAAAATCGGTTTTGAAAAAGAACAAGCGAAATAATTTTTTTTACTAGAATCCTTTTCGGCCCCAGCCGGTCCACCTGTGCACTATCCAGGGTGTGGTAGCGCCCTACCTCCAGACAAAACCTATCTGTTTCAAGTGTCAGCGGCGAAAAAGGGCAGGTTTGAGGAAGGAATTGATCGAAATAAAGGGTTTTTGGGGATGCGGGGGCAGACGCCAGTCCAGGCACTGGCAGAGAGGTCCAAGTACTGGCAAATAGTGCATAGGTACTAACATATTTTAATTAATTGCTATGGGCTTCCCTAGCCCACTTAAAAGGGTCTATATCTCCTCTTTCCTATCCCCTCAGGATGTGTGCATATGTGCGGGCACTGACACATTCCTCTGTTAAATTATCAACCTGTGAAGCACGGGATAGCCACTTAGTGCCGCTAAAGTGCTGTAAAACACAAATCAATCAATCATAAATAATTGCTGACAAATTGTGCATAACCACTGACATATTTTGACTAATTGCTGACAAATAGCGACAAATTATTCATATCTCCCCTAATAATAGGAGTTTCCCATAGTGTGACCTATAGATTAAGGGTAGCTCGAGCTGGCGAACGTCATGGCGGTCTTTATTTTCAAATCTTCACAATGGGAACAAAGGTATCGAGGGTATTAATGATACCATAGGCTTAGATATTGATGTTTTAAAGCTATGACATCACAAAAATGGCCATAACTTTCCACCAAATCGTTGTAGGAAAAAAATTCAAACAGCTATGGACTCCTCTGGAAAATCGCCTTTCTCTCGGAACCCTATTATCGCCCAATGATGTCTCTCGGTCTTCAGGCCATTTTGGCCTTTCCCCAGCATTTTTGGCCTCTACAGCGATGTTTTGAGGGTATTCATGAAAGAATGATACAGACCTGTTCTCGGACCACCAATCTCGGACCACCAACGGGGCTGTGCATTACGCGGTGTCATTCTTTGTTCAAATCTAACAATTTCCTGCAATTTCTTGGCGCCATGCAGCAAACAAGGATGAGTTGTGACAATAATCCGTATGTACTATGACACTAAAGCAAGATTTCTCTCAAATAACACATTTGGGCCAAAAACACCAACACATCGTCACATTGTAAACAAACAACACTTTCCCTGGTACTGCAGCAGTACCAGTGGTACCAGCGAACACGTGGCTTCTGGGGACGTGCCTAACTGGGTCAGGCCACTACCAACAGCCAACAAAGACGGGGACGCGGGTCAATGCGACCCTGTGCTTCTGGCTGTGTTCGTAAACATCTGAAAGCCTGGCGCTCTGCTACTCGTCGAATATGTGACAAAATGAATGAAATACTGCAGAATTGTCACAGATATAATGTTTTATTGTCACTTCTCATCAGTTTTTATCGCAGGAAACCGGGAAATTGAATTACTCGCCCATATGAGATGGCTAACATGCTGTCCATACAGAAGGGTTTACGAATGCACCCGGGTGACGGATCACTTCACTTCGTCAGCCAAATAAAGAAAGGGACGCGGGGTCAATGCGTCTGTCTTACTGCCTCAGCGGCGTAGCAGCCAATCAAAGACGGGGACCACAGGGGAGGGAGGGAGGCATTCCGGTTGGGCAACGCGCATCTAGGGCAGACTGGACAGCAACCGGAGCAAGGGGGGTATGAGCTCCCATTCTAATTCAATGTAAGTTCCCTCCACCAGCCAAAAACGACCAGTCTGGCCCCTACTATAGCCATATAGACAGACGACAAGGGTGGGAGGGGAGGGAGAGACCAGTCAGATTCTATACTCGATTTATGACGATCCTGATTCCAGGTAAACGGCGCTTTCCAGTATGGATGTAATTAAACTGCTGTCTCAAGACAACAGTTTAATAATGGAGCTCTAAGTCTAGCAACATGGACCACTATTGAGGTTAGAGCCCCATGGAGCTGGAGTATGGAACTCCATGAAGCATGGAGCTCTATGCAACATAGAGCTCTAATGCAACATAGAGCAAAATGGGAATGGTGCACCAAAGAGTTATATGGGACATGTCCCACCCTGGATCATGGCACTCTTTGGAGCTAGGAGTATTATGAAGCATGGAGCTCCATGCCCAATTAAACACCATGGAGCATGCCGCGTCATATTCCATGGAGAATGGAGCTTAAGCACTATGAAGCATGGAACTACCTGGAGCATGGAGCACCATGGTTCTTGGGGCACTATGAAGTATCGAGCACCGTGGAGCTCTATGGAACATGGAGCACCATTGAGCCACATGAAACATACTCTCTTTGGAGCTAGGAGTATTATGAAGCATGGAGCATCACAGAGCTCCAAGCCCCCCCAAGCCTCTTCCTTCCCTGTTATTGGGGCTACTTATAACAATATTTGGTCCTGTCTTATGTATATAGCTCTAGTTATACATAAGAAAAATGCCAGACAGAGAAATTGCTTTGTCTTATATATATAGCTCGTTATACATAAGCTCAACAAACAGAGATTGCCCTTCTTATGTATAAGTTTATACATAAGGAAACACTGAGCAGAGAGAAATAATATGCTTATGTGTCCCTATATACATAATTAACTCAGTGGTGGAGAGAGTGAATGTGGTAAAGGAAGGAAGGAAGGAAGGAAGGAAGGAAGGAAGGAAGGAAGGAAGGAAGGAAGGAAGGAAGGAAGGAAGGAAGGAAGGAGGGAGGGAGGGAGGGAGGGAGGGAGGGAGGGAGGGAGGGAGGGAGGGAGGGAGGGAGGGAGGGAAGGGCGAGGTTTAGAATATCCTTTTTTTGCGAATACATCAGCAGCTTTTACTATTCGGAATGGGAATTTGTAAGAACAGCCTAAAGGCGTCTGGTATGTAAAAGGGCGAGGTTTAGAATATCCTTTTTTTGCGAATATATCAGCAGCTTTTAATCACTGTTGCTTTTTCCGTAACTTCTACTAATTTGTTGCCAAATGACAATATCCTACCACTGTTATCTTTTGGCAACATGAGGCTTACTCACCATCGTGTGTTGCCTTTTCACCAACCTTCTCCTGGAATATGTTTTCATGATATTTTTACTGTTTCTAATGGACATGTATAAAATGTAACTAAAATTCCAGCGTAACTAACAAAGGCTGAAGGCTTTTCACACATCACTTACCCATTAGCCAGCATAGTCTAATGGATCAGACATGACAAGACTCACTAATACAATGGGAGTTAATTCAACTCTCTCTCCTCGGTAATTCAGATTAAGGTCACGTATGCCATTATACATGGAGACGCCCACATTTGGTCCAGTGAGAGTTCAGCAGCATTCCATAAGGGGTAGTCACAGGTGGGCCAGCCTTTTCACAGAGATAGTATTGATGAGTGCTGGTATGTGCAAGTGTGTGAGGTGGAGAGGTTAAGTGTCTATATAGAGCCTCAAGAAGCACCTGCTAATTAAAATATTGAACAACTAGCACCAGCAGATTGCCTACTAGAATACAGTGGCGTAGACCGAGCGGACGCCGGTGGATCCCGAAACCATCCTGGTATGGGGGCAGGGGAAGCCGGCAGAGGCAGAGAAAGACACCTCGGGCGCCGCCTCCACCGTCTCCTCGCTGGTATCCCCTGGGATTAGTATTGGTGAGGAAGAGATGGAGGAGGTGGCTGCAGCAGCTAAGTACCTGGAGGAGTTGGTGGGGTTGGCCACCCCGCCGAGTCAGGAGACGGAAAAGGGGGTCACCACTCGTAGCAGCGCGGGGAAGGGCCGGAAACAGGGCTGCGAGGGGCCGGAGGGGGACCCCCTGAGAAGAGAACTCGGAGATCCCCCGGGAAGGTGAAGGAGGAGAAGCAGGCGATGGGAACCCGCCGGGTGACTGATAGTTAAACTAATGGATTCCACTCAAAGTTCATACTCCATCGATTTTTTTCCCATGGTCACAGCTATAAACCTTTGAACATGTACCAAATTACATCTACCCAGTGCATATATTTATCATAGTCCCTAGTGTGTGGCTCATATTTGAGGCAAGACAATTATGTAGCATATTCTTACAAGCCTTTAAGAAAATGCGTTAATTGGTCTAGACAGGACTACAATTGTACACAATTACTTTAAATAGTTGTTGATTTCGGCTCAGCCAATTAAGTGTGAATAGCCACTAAGAGGTGACATTGATTGGTTTAGACACAGAGGTAGCTATCTATTGTAGACTAGTAGATGTATTGGTTATTGAAATGAACATAACCAGCAGTAAAAGGACACTTCTGTCCATAACTACCCGCCTGCCCCAGTGAGAGTAAAGCAAAAACTTGACAACATGCAACTTTAGATAATGGAGTTGTATCTGGCCCCACGGCGAAGAACGGGCTTCCCTAGCCCACTTAAAAGGGTCTATATCTCCTCTTTCCTATCCCCTCAGGATGTGTGTGGTGCACATATGTGCGGGCACTGACACTTTCCTCTGTTAAATTATCAACCTGTGAAGCACGAGATAGCCACTTAGTGCTGCTAAAGTGCTGTAAAACACAAATCAATGAAACCACGGCGAAGAAAAGGGGACTTGAGGCACAGAGTGCACCTAATAGACAAAATTATATTTCTTAAAATTAGACTTGATTACACAAGGTGTGCCTTTTTTTTTTTTTTTTTTTTTAACTATGCGAGATTCACCTTATGTATGTCAATTAAGCCTCAAGGGACATCCACTAATCAGTCAATGCGAATTGTGGAGTGATATCGTGGCTCACTTAGAACCACTGGTTTGAGCACAAATCTTTAGAAATGATCTGATAGTTTTAAAGGTAACGTATGCCAAGTGGGGCTCACGCCAAATTAGAGGTGAGCACATTTTTCTATACTTTATGCAGTATAGGCAATACATGTGTCTAATATGTGTCTAGTATGAGGTGGGGGGGGGCATACAACTCTCCCTCTTCTGGGTTTGCCTGAACTACAAGTTCCCCTCCTGGCCACCTAGTCAGAAATGGGGGAGCTACGGTAACGCCAAGGTGTGGTATATAGGAAATATATGGCTCAATCGCGCGACAGAGGCCAAGTGGACTATCGACATAATAAAGAATGGGATATGCTAAAGAATAAGTGAGGCTGTAAGGCCATTTAATTAAAATAACTTGGATTACAGAATTATTGAGCTGATGTTTCGGGCGGCGAAAGGTAAAAAAAAAGTTGGATTTTGAGACCCAAATTTCCCAGCGGCCAAAGGCAAAAAAAGGAAATTCACCTAGAACACCCCAAAAGTGTACTTTTCATTCCTTTTTTTCGGTCATCAAATATACTTTTTGGGGAAGTAAAGACAGAAAAAAATCGATAATTGCTGGGTGTTTCGTTATCACCATGTACTTTTTTCAATTTTTTTAGTCACATCTTGAAAAAATCCAGTCGCCAAAGGTAAAAAAAAAAAAAAAATTTATTTTGACAAAAATCCCAGCGGCGGATCCGTAATCCAAGTTATTTTAATTTAATGGCCTAATGGGCTTTTAGGTTGGGAGACATGGTAATCCCAGAGTCAACCAGAATAGCATTCTTTATAATTCACATCTATTGCAGTATTGACTATAAAAGATGAAGTAGACTGGTAGGCAAGGAATAGACATGTTAAAGCATGTTTACTCTGTTCACACCAACCTTTACTATTGAGTGATCTCAGTCTCAATTTGCCAATATTGAGACGATACTAGTCAATCCACATCCCTGCATCCGCCCATAAATCTGATATAACTTATATGTCTTATTGCCCATTATCCTGCACATATTTACCTGATGCAGTAGTTTGTTTCTCCTCGTCCATTCTTTTATATCCCTCCGCTGCTAACCTCACCCTGACTTTCTCCAGGGGTGAGGAGGGCTTAGAGTTAGTGTCCTCAATCCTCATTTTCATCATGATTAATTATAAACTGGGCGGTAATGCCCACCCTTTTTATGTACTGCTAAATACTTAGCACATATATTTGTATTACGTAGAGTTTTAGAGGACAGGATTTAATCTCGAGTCTCTTTAATCTATGTATGATAAGGCAAGCATGTCACCTCTCCTGTGCTCCTTCAAAGAATGCACTTGGAATGATACATATAGACATCTACCACTACTAACACCTCCACTTTCGTTCATGTAACAGTGATTAAGGGTATCCAACTTTTCATAGAACTTTGCACTAACTCAAGACTAGAAAACTAGGTTCTCTTATAATACCACAATGAAAGGAGTAAGTGGGTCAATGGGTCCAGGTGCATTCCAACATGTATGAGTATAGGTATACACACACTCAGTAAAGCCTGGTGGTGACTCAACTAGTTCTCTCCATGGTGTGCAGGCTAGGGACCCTTCTATTATACTCCTGACATAGCACCATTATATGGTTTACCTCTGTATGGTAGACTGGCTATGCTCCAGATGGGAGGTGCACACCCCAAGGCTGCCTGTGTGATACACCAGGGGCCTGGTCATGGATGAGTGAGATAGTAGCTCAGCAGGGGTGTCCTCCACCCACATCCATGGTACATAAATGCAGGAGGAGGAGGCATAGTGGATCCTTTGCTGTATGAGTGTGGATGCATAGAGATCCAACTAATAGAGTTCTGTCTTCATGCAGGGTACTCTACTGACTGACAACCTGCAGGCTCACTTTTTCTCTTATCTTTTTTTTTTCAAAAACATGTGTACCAAATAATAAACTGTCTCCACAGTTTTAATTCCTGCTATTACAGTATTGTGGGCTTCACAATCATCACGGTCTTCCATTTGTTATCATAAAAGTGTTCATTTAGTCCTAGACCTCTTTCTCAGATGAGATCTTTACTACCCCGATAATTTGTAATTTATGTGTGCATGACCCTCCCCCCAATAATCTGCAGGAACCTGATGTATTGAGATGAATGACAATGAAAAAATACATTTTCATTTATTTTGAAAATAGCTCAGGTGACAAGTTGGGTAGTATATATAAGTTTTGGATGGTCCCGAAATGCAGGGTGATTATGGTGGGACAGGGAATCTACACACACAGATTATGAAGTTGTAAGGACGAATATGGCAATTTTCAAGTTACATTAGGCCTCAGGTTCTAAAAGCAGGGGTGTAGCTTTCAAGCAGGGGCGTAGGTATTCTTTCCAAAGAAAAGACTTTCATGAATTAGCCCGTCACCACGAAACCCCACTTCCTCAAACCCTTGTTCTAAACCTTTTTTTTATATTTTTAATCACAAGAACTTTATTTTCTTTCCCTGCGCCCCCCCCCCCCCCCCGTCTACTGATATCAGACTTCCAGCTACCAACTAAACATAGCGACAGCCCTCATTCTCATCCTGTACATACCCATCTCTGTACAAAAAGTTCATTTTTCATTTTTATTCTAATTGAAAGGACTCCTACTTTTAGCTCCCTATTCTCCTAATGCTTTAATGCTTGTATGTATATGATTTTCTCTCTGTAACCTGAAGTTTATCAAGGTGGGCCACACATCTGGTCAGGTAGACCGCATTGCAACTCTATGATGACCAATGACAAAAAAGTTGATTTTGTTAAACAAGTTATAACTTGCAACTGAGATGGGCGGTAGTGGGAGGAATGGGGACAGACCCAGGGGCTGGAATCTCCCATCACCAAAAGGGGTAAAGAGAGGAACCTATGCAGGGGAGATTATTTAAGCAGACACGGAAGAGACAGTTTATATTTCTTGAGGAATAACAGGCAGGTACGTAAATGCTTTTACCTCACGTAAAAGTCACAGCTTTCATGTGAACTTGAGGCTTACTGCACCTAGATAGAAATTCTCAAAAGAGTAGGTGTGTCTTATTGGATGGGTATAATTATAGTATTTAAAACTAAACTGCTCAAAAGAAAGGCTCAGGTGCGCCCTATAGGTCTCCATTCAACTCAGAGCACTTTTTATACACAGGATGCACCTTTAATAGGCTAGGCACTACAGTAATAGTGATATAAACCTTTTTGTTCAGGCTTGATTTTAAATATAATCTCTGCTCTCTTTGTTCATATACAAAAACGTATATCTGGTTATCAGATTCATGAATTGCATGGGGTGGGTCCAACAAACACCATAATATCAACAAACATACATTTCCAAAAATGTGGAGGGGTCCGCCCCTGAGAGGCCCCTGGCAGAAACCGTAAGCAGAGTTTTTGATTACTATTGATTCCCTATCTACGGCAGACAAATGTATGGTTATTAGTTGATCTAATACATGTACAACTGCCTACCTGTTCCTAGGTCAAATACACTACGTTCTGCACCTGTGGCATCCACCTAGTTGTGAGACATCTTGTTCTCAGCTTCACCTGAGGAGATCTGCTTTTATAGAGCCAACCAACTTTCTGTGTCGTGCCTACAAGTCTCTTGGGCTAAGTAAATATGTGATTCCCATGCCCCTCTGTCAGCTAAATAGGCCATACTAACAACAAGCAAGCGAGGCAAGCCTTTAAAACTTCAAAACTGAAAAATACTGTAGTCTGGGGACTGTAACGAATGAGTCATGTTTTGAAGTGAATGCCTACTTTCAATATTGATATGTCCTGATTGGCTTGATGCACCCTTTCTCAGCAACAATCAGGAATATGGATCTAAAAGTTGTATTATATTAGTAGTGTATTTATCCAAGTCTTTAATTTATCTGGGTTCCTTAATAGTCACAATGTTTGGATGCATTGTTTATATCCACTTCAATAAATTATTTAAGGTAGTTATCTATCGAGGAAGAAACAGGCAGCTGCCTTAGTCGGTCTACAAATCGCCATTTCCACTTGCTGTAGTTGTTGTAACGTCCCTGTAGGAGGCACTGCGTGACGACCTACTTTCACTTGCTGCATTTTCTTTAAGAAGAAAACACCCCAGATTATGGATTCTGAGATATACCCACTACAGATTATGGATTCCGAGATATACCCACCTACAGGGATGTTATGAAAATAACTACAGCAAGTGCAAATGGCGTGTTTTAGACCGACTACGGCAGCTGCCCGTTTCTTTCTTGATCAATATACACTTAATATCAAAAACACAGCAAAATTTTACATGATATTCATTATGACTAATATATTAACATATATGAAGGCAAAACATAAATCAATCACTTTGGCACAGAGATATCATCAAATTCTTTTTCGACCATTTTCGTGAAAGTCGCCTGGTATAACAAGGTCACATGATATAGCTAACTTTGAAGCTGTAGGAATGTCGGTAGCTATGGAAAAAAAACGTGACTCATAATTATGAAAATAGGGTAAATCGAATGTGCGGAACGCAATGGGCTATCACAGGTGGAGGGGAAAGAGGGGTTCGATGTTCTAAAGTTTGGTTTTGGGTTCTCTAAAAGTGAAACTATAATATAATCCAACTCGGGTTTCCACCAATTATGCTTTACCTCAATCCAATCTCCACTCGCTGTTTTAAACTATCTATTTGGGGAATGTTCTTAAGCTAGCGTCAAGTAGTAGAACCCGTGTTTAAATCCCACAGCCCATTTGGAAAGAAAACACAATTGGGTAATTCATCTCCAGGGGTTTTATTGAATAGATATATATGCCAATCCAAAGGTCGAGTACAATTCAGACTCCAGCGTTGATTTCACATTTCAATTTGGTAATCATAATCACACACATTTAACCAGGAAGATTCCAATAAACTAGATCCAGTAAATTTTCAAAGTCAATCATGACAACATATCTAAATCACAAATAATAACGCCACCACATTTCATCAATAAAATCATATACCCAATCGCGGGCATGGGTAATTTCCATCGTCGTCAAATATCTTTAAATTCACACAATCATAAAACATTCATAAATTTCATAACCATTAAAGGTTCTCCCAAACACTTATAAGTTCCATCACCATTGCGTATTTCCAAAGTACAGATCCACCAAATATCACTGAATTTCATAACACAATCACAAGTGGTTATAAGATGGCACAATCATAAACTGTTGGTGTCTTCAAATTCCATCATGGCACAATTCCAAGTTAAATCAATCACTCCATGGTGGGATGTTAAGTGAGCATTGAGAATATAATAATGGGTAGTGAGAGACCAAGGAAAAAGCAAATCAAAGCTAAGTCCTTCAGATGTGTGGTTCCTCTATGTAATAATCAGATCCTCTATTGTATGCCTAGGCATCCAATTGAATGAAGTTAAGACTCCAGGAAGCACCCTAGACAGTGACCAAAGCTCCTGTAAATGCTATTCAGAATTTCAATCGATTCCTACTTGTGGGCTGCCGAATATAAATATTTTCCCCTCTAATTCCAGGTCGAACTGTGGATCCCTGAAGTTCCAAGCACAATTCGCACCCGGACTTCTCAGTTCCATCCTCATATACCCCCCGACTACCGGTGGTTTTGTTTTTTTTGCCACCCTACACCTTTTGGACTTTAAGCCTGGTGAGATTCTAACAGATCCATCTATAGAGGACACACCCATCTACTCATGAGGACATAATCTCCACTGCCGCCACCGGGACCCCCAGACCTGCATGGACAAAGTCCAACACACAGACTCAGCCTTCACAGCCGCGCCCGGCATCCCATAGGACCATAACACGCCACGCCCACTCTAGGCTTCATCGGGACTAAGGACTTATAGCGACATTCTTTACCTGTTCCCGGTGACATATCGCATCCAGAAACTCTTCCTTTATAAAATATACTTTATAACAAACATTCATGCATTCTACTGGGATATACCCGCAGACACCTAGTATGGAGGAACCCCGCACCTTTGTATTAATTCCAGAATTACTATTGTAAATCCTCAAACAATAGCGATCAAATTGTCGCCCCTTTTAATTCCCTATAACTCAGCCATGAGACATACTTCAAGTCTGAATTATGAACCCCCGCCGAAATAAAAAATTATTTCAAATCTGGACATGATGCCTACTTTAAGGTCGACTTTAGCGGGTTCCCTTGATCGCATCGGGATGCACAAACTCTGAAAATATCGTAAATCGAATGTGCCGAACGCAATGAAATGTACTACAAGTCCGAATTATGAACCCCCACCAAAATAAAAATTGTTTCGAATATTGACGTGATGCCTATTTTAAGGTTGACTTTAGCGGGTTCCTTTTATCACATCGGGATGTATGAACTATGAAAATAGAGTAAATCGAACATGCCAAACGCAATGAGACATACTACAAGTCCAAATTATGAACCCCCGCCGAAAAAAATTGTTTCAAATAAAAAGGCACAAAGTATGAAAATAGGGTAAACACTACATACACTCAGTCACCATATATTAGTACCGTAATCTCTCATGTATAAGACGCGTCTTCTACGCCAAACAAATGCCTGGTGCATCTTAAAGGTTTTCCCAAAGAAGGGAGTGCGTCTTATAGGCGGGGTATTTTTACTATAGAACAGTATTGAAATTACAAATATCACCTCTTATACGCGAACCAGCCTTTCCTGAGTTGGGGGGTGCGTCTTCTATGCGAGAGATTACGGTAGTTTGTATTTGTAAGCATATGAATTCTATAAGGGAGCAATGGCACATTTCCATATATTTTGAAAACTACCAAGACACTGCATAATTATGCTACCATAAAACCTGACCTTTAAGTCAAATTTTTTTTTGGTGTTTTGTTTTTGTATAAGTCGAATTTTTAACTCCAAGTTGGGGGGTCGACCTATAGGTTATTGGGACCACCTTCTGTGAAGGTGGTCCCAATAACCTTTTAAAGCCCTGAAAGTTCAAAAGGCAGGATGTGACATTATATTAACATTTTAAAGATCTTTTATTTGTTTTATAGCCAATTTCAATGGATTGTCTACTATCATTTCAAACACCAATCGCTATTTTCTATGTATCTTCAACACAAAGAGATGCCAATAACTCAATAGAAGGGCTGAAAAATCGTTGTAGGGGGGAGGTCTGGGACCCTTAAGATTCTCAAGTTAGGGGGTCGACTTACAAGTTAGGTTTCACATTTTTCTGTTTTGATTTATTATAAGTCCAATTTCTGGCCCTGAGTTGGGGGATCGACTTATAGGTGAGGTTGACTTATAGGTGAGGTTTTACGGTAATTATGCAAATAATATGCATGCATATGGAGTGTTTGGTATCAATCTGGGGTGTTTTGTCCCTTTAAAGAACATGCCCCCCTAATATTTTGGTTTCGAAAAAGAATAAGCGAAATAAATTTTTCAACGGTCCCACCTGTGCCTTAACCACGGAGTGGATGCACACTACCTTCAGATGAAAGCTATATATTTTGGCTCTTTTTGTCGAGTTGACTGGCCAAAAATCTAATCATTTTGGGGACGCACGGGCGAAAAAAGTTGTTTTTGTTGTTGTTGTTGTTTTTTTGTGGTTTTTTTTTTGGGGGGGGCAGGGGAGAGGGGGGACTGGGGTCTTGGGGCCAGAAAATCCCATATCACTGTGTGACCTATGACTTAAAGGTATCTTGAGCTGGCGATCATCGTGGTGACATTTATTTTCATCTCAGACAAACGTGAGCAAAGTTATTGATATTTTGGCCTCCTCAGTGATGTTTTTAGGTTATTAATGATAGCATAGGCTAAGATATCGATGTTTTAAAGCTATCACATCACAAAAATGGCCATAACTTTCCATCGAATTGTCGTAGAAAAAAGCTTTGGGCTTTACGCTTTCTCTCGGAACCCTATTATCCCCCAATGATGTCTCTCGGTCTTCAGGCCATTTTGGCCTTTCCCCAGCATTTTTGGCCTCTACAGCGATGTTTTGAGGGTATTGATTGAAGAATGATACAGACCTATTCTCGGACCACCAATCACGGACCATCAACAGGGCCGTGCAGCACGCAGTGTCATGCTTTGTTCAAATCTAACATTTTCCTTCAATTTCTCGGTACCATGCGATAAACAAAGACGAGTTGTGACAATAATCAATGTGTACTGCGACAATAAAGCAAGATTTCTTTCAAATAAGAAGATATTTGGGCCGATAGCACCGACATTAGCAACAACATTTTGACTGGTACCACAGCAGTCCAACAGCGGTCCAACAGCGGTACCAGTGCAACACTTGGCAGTGTTTACTTTTTAAATGTGCGGCGCATGCGCGATGACCCAGAAAGTAGGTCTTCCGCATGGGCCACAAATTAGCAGCGCCACCTACAAGGACGTTATGAAAACAACTACAGCAGTGCAAATGGCGTGTTTTAGACCGACTACAGCAGCTGCCCATTTCTTTCTCGATCAATAACTACCTTAGATAATTTATTGAAGTGGTAATAAATGAGGCATCCAACATGCCAAACTATTAAGGAACCAGGAGAAACTTAAGATTACAATCAACTCTCAACTGTTTTCATGCAGTACACGTAAGTTTAGCATCTACACTGCAAAAAATAAATAGAAACTCTCCATTTTGGGCCCAAAAATGTAATCGTTAATATTTCTCTTAATATCGCAAAAATAGGAACATGCTTTCACATATGCTTTATTATGGCCTATACCATTATATATATGAAGGCAAAACAAAAAATTTAATCCCTTTTTCCCAGAGATATCATCGATTTTTTTTTTGACCATTTTCGTGAAAGTCACCTGGTAAAATGAGGTCACATTTTTTAGGTAACTTTTTAGCCGTAGGAACATCAGTATTCATGGAAACAAAACATGACTCGTAATAAAAGAAAGGTGAGAGGAGAGGAGTGGAATGGAATGGAGAGGAGAAGGAGTATGTATGTACAATTATTTCAATATCATAACCCAGGACTCTACACTTCACCATGGCTTCTGGGGCAAAAAAAAAGACGTATGAAAGGCTGATTAACTGAGATGGCTGAACAACTGAGATGGTATGGATGATATATAGCTCCCATCATTACATTCGCTGGATGTTAACTCATATAATGAAATATAGATATTGTCAAGTAGATGACATTCTTTATCCACATGGGACGGTGGTGCGAATATCAATTATTGTTTTCTACGCACTCACTACCAACCACTTGTAAGGCCCTTGGAGTGTGATTCTTTAATATAGCTTAGTAACTTGCTAAGCTGTAATTAATCCTACAAGTGAGACAAGAATTTACAAGTGAGACAATCTTATTGAATAGGCAAAAAGTGTGTAAATAGAGATCAGACCACAAAAACCATCTCAGGAGAAAAAGCGATATGTGGTTTATTTACCCTAAATGCAGGCTTCATTTTGGACCTTGGTGAAAATTATGTGACATTTATAACCATATCATTATCATATGGGGTAGGAGGCAGCTCTTCAACAGGACCGTTAGGAATGGTACTCTTATCTAATCAACTTGGCAATACCCTGTACTTAACACAGGATGAGGCTGTACTACCAAATAGACTTTTTTCTGATACCTGTTAAGTATATACCTATTTCTCATTATCCTTTATAATTGTTAGGATTGTGGTAAGTCATATATCTACCAATATTGTATCCTACAATACTAATAGCTTTGCACTGAAGTTCCTGTATTAGTAACATTCCCCATTAATTGTATTAATGGATGGTGACTACCCTCTGAGTGTCTCCCACCTACGTCATCGGATGATGATGCTGGAGGGAGCAGCTCATGAGGAACCCTCCTACATGTACCTTCCTAAAATAGTAACAGGCCCATTAAGGGGAAACCCTAGGCCTACAAACTAATGGTATAGTTATACTGGAGTAGCTTCCCTCCCCAAGTAGTTTAGTTCAGAACAAGATACCAACAACACTGTACCTCTCTGTGATACCTCTACAATAAAGCCAGCTGAAGAGAGAACTAAGGACTTTACTCTCTATCATTTAACATAAGAAAGACCTTTAAACCTTATGAAGTAGAAACAAGTATATTCTTAATCAGCACCCTTTTTTTACATAGGAGAATTGATAAGGATTTAGCATGAAAAAACATCCATTTAGATAAGGAGGGAGATTATTGAAATAGAAAAGCATCGTATTGGCTCAAGGTAGTGTCTTTGCTTCCAAGGCAATAACGTGGGTCATAGTCAAGAAGGAATGCTAGCAAATGTCTCATATTACTCAGAAAGGTTTGGCCTACATAAATCATATTAGATATTGTGGTTAGATGGGGATAAGAGCAAGTTTTATACTTGTATCTGGAGTGCATTTTCAGTTAAAAATGGGAACTTTGTGATTTCAATCTTCCGTCTTCCGACCGTCTGGTACACTCAAATCTGAACTTAAAAACATGCATTAGGGCTTAATGAAAAGCTTATCATGTCTTCTTTCCAATAAGACCAATAGCTTCAGCATCCAGACAAGGTAAGATAGTCTTAGAGCTTAGGGATTGAGCATACCCCTTTAATAACATGGTAGCAAAATTGACTCAAAAGTGGTCTGAACCCCCACATGGATAATGAACAAAAACTGGTAGTGCATCCCAAGATAATCAATGTTAACATCTTGAATCTTGTTCAGGGGACCCTAAGGATCGAAAAAAATACCTGGTGCGTTGGGATGTGGGGGGGGGGGGGGTGCATGGTGGGCCCTATCAGCCCCTGGCCTAAACCAGTAATACAATGAAGTGTTTAACAAACTGAAATTTAATCATATCATCAAAATTAATCAAACTTACATTTGACATGTGGTATTCGTACTTCAAAGTCACTGTCAGAGGAGGAGTCGGAGATGAACCTGGCTGTAACGCTGTCCGACTCATTGCGGTAGCGCTGTCTTTGTTTTTTCTTTACACCGGGCGGCATCTTCACCACCAACGGGCTTCTCCTCCGAATGTCCCTAGATGTAGAATCCCTGATTTAAGACAATCAAAAGTTCATAGCTGAGACAAAGTATAGAATGAAACAATTTCATGTGGAACTATACCTTTTGACATGTTTGCAAGATTCTATCTTGGTTTGATGTTTCCTTAGGACTCTGCATTTGACATTTGAAAAGAGATGTAAGTGAAGTAGCATTAGAGTAGCATGCTGACCGTCTTCTGCTTAATTAATTTTTTAAGGAAGAACCTTTAATAGCAATTCAATTTTAGGAAATATTTAGTATACGCTGCATTAAGATCATCAGATTAATATGGACACAGGAAATAAGATACAAAGTTTGTTTCAATTGAGCTCTGTATGATCGATGTAGAAGACGACTACCGTATCCATATTAGTGGCATATCCATTCAAGACACACACATAAAGATTTAACGTGTGATATATATCACATATGGCCCAGGGTCTACTACGCCCCCCAATAATAAAAAGAAATATAGTGACACTGACAGTGTGTCGAAGTCGTCAATGCTTAAGGCTATGGAGGATGCACCCATTATCGCTCGCATATTTCATTGGCGAATAACTCCTCTCCTGGCGATTTAAGCATTGCACAATACCAGCAGGTCTTGAATAAGGATCCATAATAACCATACAAACACATGAGACAATGTAATTCTCCTCCATTTTGTTATAATCCAGCAGTTTCGATAGCACCGTGAGGCGCTCGTCTCGCTGTCCGCCATTTTGGATTTTGAAGTTCCATGCGCATGCGCGACCCGCTCCTTGCCGGAAGTCGCATTTTTCGACGGAGAAATGAGAGATTCTATCGATTTAACTTGAAATTAATGGCTTTTTGAATATAACCCATGCATGTTTGGTAATATCAATCGAATTGAATCGAATACATCCCCCCAATTAACTGTTAAATGAAAAATAAAAAAGCTTACGACGGAGCACTCTGTGCACATCTCCGAAATCGCCTTGCCGGAAATGCGATAGCCATAACAAACGTATGGCGGTCCGATTTACAAGGTTAGTCTATGAACGGTCTAAACCGGTCTTATACAAAAATTTACCAACTTTTCCTCAATCTATCGCATTATATAAACGGTCTTCCACCCTTACCTACTGAAAAAAAAACGTCTTAATTGGACAATTCCCATAGGAGCCCATGTGTTATGTCTATCACGAAAATCTACCGCACAATGCTATCCTATGGAGCCTCATTTTCATGAGAAAGTGAGTCAAACATGTCAATCTTTTTCTTCAGCATTTTTCATAGCTAAAGAATTTTTTTTCCCCAGGAATTGTGCATGTGCAATGAAAGACTAGATCCTAAAGAACATGTTTCCATAATTTTTTGTTTAATTATCCCCCAATTTCTATGAGCAATTCCCATCTAAAGTTCTAATTCATGACCATCAGTTTTGACCGAAAAGGCGCCGCCAATAACCCAGGAGGACCTGGGCCAAAAAGTTGGGCTATAGATTTTATGCACCATGTCTTAAATCATTCTTATTTCGCGAAATATGATCATATTTATAAATCCATAAACCACTTTTTTCATACGTATCCTATAGAATACCACCTAGGCACGATTAATGTATAAGGAACAGTCAGCAATTGTAAGAACTTATTAGTTATAACCATGCACTTTTTACCCACAAACGGGCAATGAACAACTTATTTTGTTGATGCAGTATAAACTACCATTGGGTTCAGAAAATGGAAATATGTAAAAAAAGATATCTGTGATAACAAAAAAAAATCACTCCCTCCCCCGTTCAACCCGGACCAAAATGCAGTAGAAATGCAGCACTAAAGCAGCTGGGAAACAGTGTGGTGTGACAGTAGTGATTCAGTGTGAAAGCAGCATCAGAAACAGTATTGTATCAGCATCTACTGTCATTCTACTGCTCAGCACCACAAAACTTGCAGCAGTGGTACAGTAGTAGAACAGTAGTATTAGCAGCATGCAAGCAGTATTGAATCAGTTGTCCCAATTATGTAAATTAGATGGCAGCATTTGAACAGTATCTACTTATTTAATGCTGCATGACCATATATGGGGTTGGGGCAGTGTTCAATCAGCACTACTGCATGGCTGCTGCTATAGCAGTAGTTGAGCAGTAGATCATACTGAAAACTACTGCTGGGGGCAGGTAGAAGCATAAAAGAAGCAGCCGCTGTTCTAGTACTGGCACTACCAATGCCTCTCTAGGTGGTCCTTGCTGGATTTGAACTTGGGATCTTCTGATTACTCTACCAACGCATTAGCCCCCTGAGCCACCGCCCCATCAGCTATGTGGAGCGGTAACTACTTCCTAGTAGTGCATGCAAATCATGTAGGAGGGGGCTAGGGCAGTATTGATTCAGTAGTATTGGGTAACTCTTACCATATCGAAAGGGTAAGAGTAGACATATCTATAGAGTGCTGCTATAGTATAATGCCTTTCGGTTTACTGATGTTAAGGTGATGAGACAAGCACTTTGTAATTATCAATGATACATGGATACTATGTAAGAAAAATATGTCATGATGGGGACCAAAAGAATACTTGATGATTCAGTATATTTGTACCCTATATAAAGTCAGTGAGTAATTCCTCACTTTCATACACCCCAACATCCATGTGTATCCATTACTGGCACTGAATAAGATATTCATATGCAAAGGGGTGAAGTATGCTTGTCTCCACAAACACTGGATAGTTTCATTATTACATTACTGAATCTTTTGATTGCTGTTCACAACCATACTGACATTCACACTATGGACTGTCTTAGAAGCATCAGGTAAATAATCCGTGAATGGACAGAGTCATACCAGTAGATGGTCAGTAGACTACTGCATCTATGCTGCTGCACAGAGTGTATAATTTCTGGAATCTATTAACATTCAGTTGAGAGTCAGTAGATTACTGATTCTAGCCTGAAATGCAGTGCATATTCAGTTGATAGTCAGTACACTACTGAGTCTAGACTAAAATGCAGTGTAGAGTCAGCTGTTTCGGAAGTATTTCAGCAGTACCTACTGCAATATGCAGTTGTTGATCAGCATATTCTCAGTAGCCACTGATAGGAGAAGTAGATACTGCCTTCTGGTCCGGGAAGATAAGACAATTATAACCTGATTGATTAGGAACATAAGCCGGCAAAGGCACAGAACAATAATGGGCTTATATCTGAAAACCAAATTCAAAGAACATCTTCTGTGGGGAGTTTTACAACCACTCCAGGGTAAATCTACATGTAATCCACAACCAAAATACCGCGGTATATTCCATATACCCTCATGCATTTACACCATCCACCATAAGTCATTAATTTTAAATTAATTTAAGGGATAAATCCTCATTATTAGATAGATGGGCCCCTTGGGCTTGGTGGGTTTTAGTTTGACTTCCCCTTAAAGGACCACATAGTGACTCTTGTCAATATGATGCACCAATGCAGCACTAAGACAGTGATATTAAATGTATAGATTTTGCTATACATATTAAAGAAAATACCCTTGATACCCCTTTTAGCATTCAGTATTACCTGTGCAGTACCTACCATGTTATCTTAAAACATAAAGGAAATGTGTCAACATTAATATCTTTGTGGCCAACAATACCATATTCGACGCATGTAATAAGCCCCCCTCCCCTTTTAAGAGCCCCTCCCCCTTTTTTTCAGACTAGAAAAAGACCAATCTTCACAATTTTAGAGTCAGTTAAACTCTTAAATACTGGAGGACCATAAATACAATTTTTTAAGCACCCTGGGCACTTATTACATCAAATACAGTATATCCCCGTGTTATGGTACTAGAAGTACCAATGGGGGAGTATGGCACCATGGTAGTTTTAGTGCTACAGCTAATGGTATTTTATAAACCTAACAGATGTGGGTTAGTAATAAGTCAGACAACAATGGGTTAACTCTGCAGGCCCCTAGTGTGACCAGGTTGATCATTCCTCTTTTTTTTATACTACCATAATCTCCCACATATAAGGTGCACTCCACGTCTAAGGCGCACCCTGATTTGAAAGAAATGATAAAAGGCCCTACTGAGTCTTGACTTTTAAAGGTATAGTAACTGTTCTATAATAAAATTATCCCGCTAATGAAACACACCTACAATTTAGGCAGATTCTATAAGGCACAGGGGGCCCCATATTCGCGTATAGGACAGTGGCGGATCTAGTATCTGAAAAAGGAGTGGGCTTGGACCAAAAGTATGGGGTGCACCCCCAATTTCTTTTTTTAGCAAATTTTGGGGTCCAAAATATGTATTTTAACTCTTAAGTACTGGGAAAAAAAGGGGGGGGAAGCACCCCCGCGCCCCCTCTAAATCCGCCACTGAGGTGACTAGTACCTTTAAGTCCCATTAACATCACCCTTGTTATGTACTCTGTGGTGAGGACTTTAACCTGGACCTTCTATGCATTAATGATTCTGTCATTGGTCTGTTTACTCCTAGGATACCTGCACCATGTGGTCTGTTAGGGTGAAACCACCTTGTACTTATGTACTTATAAACGACACCTTTTGGTAGGTGGCCTCACTATAAATTTCAATGTTAAAAAATGAAAGGACCATTCTGCCCCTATATAGCCAACAGTTTTGAAGGTATGCGTAAGCCTTTGATAGACCACTTCTGACTTACCCATGAAAGAAAAAAAGATTAAAATGGAAAATTTCCTCTCACTGCGCGCATTATGAAAATGGACATTTAGATAAATTTTTTTTCTTTGTTTGAAAGTCTACAAGATCACCAGAGATTTAAGTGATATGGTCACATTGGTATTCATTGCACCAGGAACATACCCACTTGAAATAGAATAAACAACTTTTAAAGCCAAACAAAGGACAAGAATATAGCCTTACAAAACAGGGCTAACCTTAGAATTTCTTCTTCAATTTAGCATGTTGTTTCACTTTCTGCTGATTTACCATACTGACACGCCAGGACTGGAGACTTAGTCCATATACATTTATATGTCATTCTGTCATCTCTTCTGGACTTTACGTACCATCTTGTGTAATATAATTCACTATTGCATATTTTCAGGGAATTACATTACTGTAATCTCCTGTGTATAAGGTGCATCTTACACACGAATCTCAGGCCTCCTCAGCTGACTCAGGGTCTTATAGATTGGACAACTCATATGTGGGATGCGCCTTAAGGGGAATGCAGATGGGGTCAATTCAGTTGGTAGTTAAGGAAGGGTGGCCGAATATGCTTGATATTGGCCGACTGGATGGGACGTTCACAGCATACAACCCAAGGCGACGTCACGATCGGTCGACTGAATCGGCCCTATCTGCGGTCACCTTTATATGTGAGAGACTATCGTTAGGTAGTATGTGTGTGGTCAAAGAAATACCCCTTTAGAAAGGGGTGTAATAATGTAGCCTTTACTTAGCAAAGAAAAAACAAACTACAAAGGGGCATGATAATCTTGTGCACAAAAAAAAACAAAAAATAGTGACCGCTGTCAAAGGGGAGCATGGCTGCTTGATAACTTACCATCCCCTGTTCAGTGGTCAATTTGAATGGGCTAGCAGCAGGCTTAACTTAGCCAAGCCCGGGCCAAGGTGATGTTAAGCCTTGGATCCACTACTGCGACAAAGGTTCCGTTTTGTGTCACAAATGCAGAAACAGACAGTAATTCGCAGTAGCAGATCCAAAGCACCAGCGCCCTTTTAACCTATAGTAATGCGCGGTTTTTTTTGTTGCTGAAAACAGGTGAAATTATTTTGACCCCTTGGTCAAGGGGTCAAAAAAAATTCTGACCCTCTGTAGTTAGGCACTGAAATACCTCCACTGTGTGAGTCTGCTGCAGGAGAAGTGTGAAACTGTGATAAAGCTGAAACTGGGTAGTGTTAAACTCTCCTTTCTTTGCAAGCTTATTCTGAAGCTATTTACTGGAGGATCTTTACAAACAAGGGCTCATTTTAACAGGCTTGGCTAGACCTTTAAAATGATTGTGCAAGGTTGAATGCAGGGAATTTTGCCTTTGACCCCATCAAATTTCAACCAAAAGTTTAGAACCATTTTATGATGAGAAGATCATTGAGCACCTAAAAATAAATGGTTCCCACCTGTTCTATGGTTAAAAATGATCTAGAAATTGTTTTCATTTTCTTTTTCTAAGGGGCTGCAGTATGTTTGACAGACCCTGCAAACTTTTTGGGCGAGATTATCTCTGGACACTTATCCCAACCTCCCCAAAGTTGGGCACTTACCTATCAATTAAGACCTTATTGTATGTATTTTGTATGGTGGGAAATTGATAGCTATGATAAAAATAAGTGGTTTTGCTTTTTAAAATGTTAATTTTATGTCAATTTGAATGGAAGTTATGATCATTCAAACATCCTGAGTCAAAGACGATATTCTGCCGTGGTTCTGTCAGAGCGCACAGTTCAAGAGAAAAGATGACATCAGAAATTTGCTTTTACATTGTTTGTTTATGATAAAATGTATCATTATTTACATTCTTGAGTGTATATCTTGCTTATCTGAAAAGAAAATTGCCCAAAATAATCATTTTAGTGATCTAGTATACCTTGGATTCATCTTGCTTGATCACAAAATTAGATCCAAATTAAACTCAGAATTCTGGGTCTGATTTGGTACCTTTGACCAGTCGTAATTCCACTTAAAACTGACATAGAGACTTCATTTAAAAAGCAAATCCACTTCTTTTCTCAAGATCCATCCATTGATCATTAGATAGGTTTAATGGGATAAAGTCTTGAAATATTAGGTAAGTGCCTACTCTAGTGGGGGTCAAGATTTTCTTCGCGCCTTCGCGCACAAACCCACAACCCAAGCCCCCTGTTGTTAAAAAATGATCACTCCCTAAGCCTAAGGCTAAGCCTAACTGGGTCTAGTGCTACCGTAGGTGATGTCAGATGATATTTATCAGTCTCAGAGTCAGACATTATTCCTTTGACCACATGTCTGATTTATACCATCACTATTAAAGGACATTAGCAAAAATGTCTAAAATTTTCATGCCTAAGCAACGCGAATTTGATGTGTGAAATCGATAGATGCCAAAATATCAGATTTTCCCCTAAAGTGCCCATAAAAAATGTGAGGGTCGGGCCAAAAAATTAGGGTAGGTAGCGTTACCTGAACACAACATTTTTTTTAGACCTTACCACTACCCAGGGCATTGTAACTGATAGGCCTAAAAAAATTGTGTTTCGGTAACGCTACCTACCCTAATTTTTTGGCCCTGCCCTCACTTTTTTTGGGGGGTATTTTTGGGGAAAATCTGATATTTGCTGATATTTATTGAAGGGAAAATTTTATTCCATCCTACTAGCATGTTTTCTTGATCCATGTATTTAGTTTAATGCCAAGAGGGAAGTTGGGTCTACCAATCCTCAAAACTTGTACAACATAGACCCAAATTCACTGAAATATATTATTTTTTGGCAAGCAGGACAAATATACAGAGCAATTCTCCTTTGACCTAATTAAGAATGATTTGGTGTTATAAACTAAAGATATATATATTGGCGATTTTTAAACATGTAAGGGAGTGTTCATTTTTTAACAACAGGGGGAGTTGGTGAGTTTTAGTTTGGACCCCTGAAATTTTTTTCCGCCACCTCCTCGAGAGGTACCAAAATCTTTTCCGCCACCCCTTCAGGAGGGGTCAAAATCTTTTTTTGCCACCCCCCAACATCGCCTTGTGTAGTACTCCATTGTAGAGCATCATGCCACATTCATTTTTAATATCTTACTGAGGTATGAGTTAAATAGATTCACTTCACAGGGTGATTATCATCTATTGCAATGCATGGAATTGAAAATGGGGTGTTATGCTTCACTTTAGCCACATGACACATATTGTCCACATCACATTTCTTCACAATACATCCACAACGGCTCAGCACAAGGTGTCCAAAAAAATGTACTGTCCACAGACTATTTTCGCAGAGTGTCCATAAGATACAATTTGTCCACACCCAACAATGACAATGTATCCACATAATACACTCTGTCCACAACCTATCATCACAAAGTGTTCACAAAACATATTCTGTCCTCATACTTTCATCACAAAATGTCCAAAACCACTTTTAGTCCACAAGATTTTACCACAGAGTATTCACAAAAAAAAACAGTCAACATTCAACTTGAACAAAGTGTCCACAAATTACGAATTGTCCACAACCTATCATCCCAAATTGTCAACAAACACATTTTGACCACAATTTTTGATCGCAAAGTATCCACACAACACGTTCTGTCCACAGTGTATGGTCACAAATTGTCTACAAGATATACACACAAAGTGTCCACAAATTATATTTTGTCCACAGGCTAAAATGTGTGCGCATGGACACTTTGTGATGGTTTGTGTTGAAAATGTGTGCTCTGTGGACATTTTGTAACACATTGTGTGTACATTTTTTTATGTCAACACCCTGTGGTGCCTGGCAAAAATGTGAACAATTTGTGATGGTTTGCTGTTGACAAGGGGTGCATTTCAGACATTTTTAGGTACAGCAAGGACACAAAGTGGGTACTTTCATAACAGTGAGACCACCCTGATTATGTATCTAAACTTTGCCAAGCTGGCATTGCTGGGCTAATTTCATACAGCATGATTCTCTTTAAGGGGTTGTAAGAGGGAGATTCCACAAAATCAATTTTTCATGAAAAATAAGTTTAAAACACAACAAACCTGCACATATTGTGGGAAGCATAATTATTGCCTTCATCAATTTCCTTCCACCCTGTAACATTTTGTTGTCTATGGAATGTGAATGGAACAAAAATGTTCTTTTTTAGCTTCTTTTGCTATGAACATCATTACAGGATAGAAATTTGTTATATGTGTTACTTCTGGTGAGTTCAGATTAATTTTGGAGGGATTTCAGAGGGCACTTTTTTTCTTTTGTTGATACTCCAATCATTAAGGTCTACAGAGCTGTTCCAAGTTGGGTTGTCATTCAAAAAGTGTTATTTTCACCTGTTTTCGTCTATTTTCCCCTGAAATTTACATGGCAGAACAGGTAAGTGTATAGCCCCATAGAAATAGCCAGGAAGTTCACCTTATGTGCTTGGTTTTAATGCCAGTCACAGTGCAATGGGCAGGTTTAACTGATGTAGGTGGCCAAAGGATACTTTTCTATACATTTGCTGTATAAAAATTGTTGAATTAGCGAAGAATAGCCCAACCAGCATTAATGGAACCAGTTCTTCAGGACCCTGAAAAAAATAATTCTTTTAGAAAGCATTCACACTATACGCTAGTGATCCCAAAACGACCAATATTCACATTAAATTTGTCTTGGAAAAGGTGTGTTTACACTGAAAAGCAATTATTGAAAAAAAAATTCTATGTACTGAAAGATATTTTACTTAGAATTCATAAAACTTGACAGTTTCACCTTTATCTGAAACACCTGTATTAACTTCTACAGATTCTATACATCATGTTACTTTTGTTAGCTGAGAGAAGACACTATCATTCCAGAATTATCCAAAATACCAAGATTTTCATCAAAGTTTAATGGATTTCATTCATGCGGTAGTGGTAAAGAGGAGGAAACGCCACGTTTACTCAACAAAATTTTAAAATATCTATACTGAACTTTATGTCAGAAGTCTTTGTTTAACAATTGTGGAATGTCTGAAATGTTGAGGACAGATCTATTGAAAACTTAAGTTGAAGATGAGGGAAAGCTTCATAAGTCAATATATATATAACAATATTTGCTTTATAGCCAGTTTTATTATGAAGCTAGAGTAGCTGTGGCACCTTAAGGGCATTTCATCCCGCTTGGCTTTACAATGAATATTTTTTTTCAAATTTCTTTTTACATGTTGACAAAGGAAGGTCTTTCACACATTACTCATGGGGTATAAGAGAAAATTGACTGCAATGTATTTAATTAGTTGATCATTACTGGCATAGATGAATGTATTACTGGCACCCCTAACCTTAGCCATTGTAATGCCATTTTATGAGGCACCTGTGTCATAACTACCATAAAGAGGATCTACCAATTTATTTTTATATCAAGATTGAGATAAAGGTAGACCAAATATTTCTAAAAACAGTCACTAATGCCATCTAAAGGTATTAGTAGTTGTTGAATATTCTGGAAACTGCCAAGATCAAAATTCATCTTCCTACAACTGATTTCATGAGACCCATGAAAGATACATACATTGAGGATAATGATCAATTAAAGCAGCTTTTGAGTTACATTAATCAGCCTGCATATTTATGATGCGCATAATCTCAATCATGAGATCCCTCGTTGATGTCAAAAGACTGTCACATTAACTTCATTACATCTGGATGTTAGGGGGGTGTTTCTAGACTGTGAGCCAAACTCTTTGCTTATACACCGTATGCTCTTTCACTTTCTCTCCCTCTTTCGTTTTATGTAAACACGATGTATGAACATGAAGATAACAGGTGATGTAAGTACTTTCTGATATTTTTTATATAAGACACGACACACCACTTGTCCACTTATTTTTGGACATCTTAGTTATACACCTTATGATGTTTCACTTTCTCTCTCTCTAGTTATATGTAAACATGATGTATAGAATAGTCAAGTATTCTTAAAGTAATCAAATTATTGCTAACCTAGGGTTGACCATTACACAACGGCTAGGCACAAGAAACTGCAGACCTCAGAAATGCTCTTTGTTGCTGTCCACTCTCCCCCTACCTCCACCTTGGATGGATAAGTGACCTCCCCCTCTTTCTTAATGTATGCCTAAGGAACATCACTCTTCACAATTAGTAGATGGTTTCACCTTTAGCCCTGCTGCAATTACCGTAAATCCCCGGTCACAAGCCGGCCCCGGTCATAAGCCGGGGGGAGAGTTCAGGAAAAAAGTAAAAGCCGGTTTTTGGGTCAAATTTTTACCATTTTCTCTTTATTCTATAGTAAAAAAAAACGGTTATAAGCCGGGGGGACTTTGGGAAAAATTTAGAAGCCGGTTTGGGCCCAAAATAGAAAAAAAAATCTGGCTTATGACCGGGGATTTACGGTAGTTGATATAGGACCTAAGCCTGTGGATTAAGCTATGCCCGGCAGATAAATTAAAAGAAACTTGCACTTTTTGAAATCCAATTATAGTGATTAGAGATGTGGTTGGACAGGGATTTTTCCTTGCCATGCATATATTGGGTTATATAGGCATGGCAGTCCAATGGATGCTAAACTCCTCTAATAGGTCTGCTGTGCAATTATTTTGGTAGCAATGAATATATGATTTAATAATGCAGCGCAGTGGTATCTTTTGACACCTTGTTATAACAGGAATAAGGCCACTTCGAAGGGGAGGGAGTGTAACCCCCAGGTTTTATTGGGTAATAGATGCACACCTGCTCCCCTTCTGCATACTACTTCTGCTGTCGTATTCACCTTTGGCCATCATGAACAATATATGTGATTATGATTGATTGACCAATAACTATTTTTGAACTCAAAACTCTTCTACGTGCCTTATTCCTTAAGTACCTTATATCTCCAGAACAAAACAAGAATGTATAAAAGGAACCTTGGTAATCTATGAAACATGTACAATCCAGTGATGAATGGAGAGAAAACATGCAGTACGTACCCTGAAACAATATCAACTACACAGTAGAATGATAGGGTGCCATTAATACTAACGACTGAGCAGATCCATTTTTTTACATTAATTTTAAGTTGAATGTTTTGGGAGGCAAATGACATTCTTAGGTATGAGAAATATCCCTAAAGTTGTTCTGAGATTCAATTTGAATGGAGTAAACATTGGCATCAAGTTGAGCACAAAGCCATAAAACCTTATTTCTGCTGGTTGGTGAATCACTAACTGCAAAATCAATGGATAATATCATGACATACAAACCTGATTTTCTCACTTTTCTGCATATAGGCTGGGAGAGAAAGGTCTAAAGAATGGGATTGAAGTAAAAAATAAATCTAAAAGCTCATTTGCATATTGCTAAATCAGCTGCACAATGCTAGGGTGCCAGCAATATCCCCTATGCCAGTAATACCCACGGCTGTAACCTTAATATACCTGATCTCTTTGTTCAAGACATTTGACTAGTTCATTTTGACCTTGCCTTGAGCTACACCCATTCAGATCCATCATTTGCTTTTTCTTGTAGCCATTTTCAAAAATCACGTTTTAAATAAAATCCCTATAGATGCTGGCATCATTTGCATTTGTTATTAGGATGTTTCATCAAATTCTTCAGTTAACACACAGCATTTCCTTCATGGCAAGGTTGTCTGCATACCAGATTGGCATCTAGAGTGTAATGTTAAAAATACCCCCTTGGCCACACAAAACCACAGAATGTGTTACCAGATATCCAGAGAGCACTTATTCTTCACACAAACTATCACAATGTCCATATAGATAAATTGTACCTTGTGAACAAAATGTAATTTGTGGACACTTTGTTAATATAATTAGTGGACAAAATGTATTTTGTGGACACTTTGTTACCATGCACTGTGGACAAAGTATGTTTTGTGGATACCTTGTGATAAATTTGGGTTGATAGATTGTGGACAGTTTGTAATTTGTGGACACCTTGCTCAAGTCGTATGTGGAGAGTGGTTTTTGTGGATGCTCTGTGGTAAAATCTTGTGGACTGATAGTGTTTTTGGACTTATTGTGACAAAGGTATGTGGACAAACCATGTTTTGTGGATACTTTGTGATATAGCCTTTACATGCCCAGATTAGCAAAAGTGCGTTCTTAAGCATATATCTATATTCAACATACCACCATGGGTTTAATATTAATTGGATTAAGATAATTTCAATATCAAAGGTTTTGTAACATCAAGGGCTTTTCAATGATACCAAATATGTCAAGGTGCATTAGGTATGTAATTACTACTGTAATCTCTCGCGTAGAAGGCGCAGCCCGTGTAGAAGGCGCACCCCCAACTCAGAGAAGGCTGGTTCACGTAGAGGGCACACCTATCTCCCCTGAATGGGTATTTTGAAAAACCCGCGTATAAGGCGCACCCCCAACTCAGGACTTCTGGTCCGCGTACAAGGTGCACCTTGTGCATGGCTTGCCTACCAGGGTCTCCTTGTAGTTGAGGATAGTCTTAGTTAGGGTTAACATCAGGTTGGGTATGATGCTGATCATAAATTTTTTTTGAATGCCACAAATGAGGTGTGACCAGAAGTAGAACTAATCTCTAACATTGTATCATCAGTTCTTTTGATTTCTTTTCCTACATTCATGCATTCTATTAATGCTGTAGCATGTTGGGGAATGAATTTAAATCAAAACATTATCTAAACATAGTTTGAATATCTATTCTCAAGTCACACACATAGCAAGTGTATATAAATGGTATACTGACTCCATCTGGTGGCACTTCTAGGAATCATTTCTATTGAATACAGGATTATAAATGATCATGATCAAGATACATGATTGATTGATTTGTGTTTTACAGCACTTTAGCGGCACTAAGTGGCTATTCCGTGCTTCACAGGTTGATAATTTAACAGAGGAATGTGGCAGTGCCCGCGCATATGTGCACCACACACATCCTGAGGGGATAGGAAAGAGGAGATATAGACCCTTTTAAGTGGGCTAGGGAAGCCCGTGATCAAGATACAGTTTGCATTATTATTATGTGTTAGATTGTATTCCCAGTTCTGTAGATGTAAATGGATTTTAGGTTATCCATACTTAGATCACTATTTTACATGATAGATTTCATGCTATCATGTAAATAGGTCATCATGATGTGGTTGATTTGTCAAAACTGTCAGAAGACAGTATACAATTGAAATTTACCTCAAACTGTACCTTAATCATTATCATTTATAATCATGCATTCAATAGGAATGGTTCCTAGAAGTGCCACCAGATGGAGCCAGTATACCATTTATATACACTTGCTATGTGTTTGACTTAAGAATAGATGTTCAATCTACCGTAATCTCCCGCGTATGAGGCGCGTCTTATAGGCCAAACAAAATGCTGCTGGGTCTTATATGTGGGAGGTAAATTGCCTTGAGTTTGGGGTGCGCCTTATAGCGGGGTATTTTTTACTATAGAACAGTATTAAACTAACAAAAATCTGCCCTCAGAGGTGCGCCTTATACATTATAACAGATCTCCCTGAGTTGGGGATGCGCCTTATAGACGAGCTGCGCCTTATACGCAGGAGATAACGGTATGTTTAGATAATGTTTTGATTTAAATTCATTCTCTAACATGCTACAGCATTGATACAATGCATGAATGTAGGAAAAGAAATCAAAAGAACTGATGATACAATGTTAGAGACAAGTTCTACTTCTGGTTACACCTCATTTGTGGCATTCAAAAAAAATATATGATCAGCATTATACCCAACTTAATCCCAATTGAGATATTGGAAAAACCCGCGTATAAGGCGCACCCCCAACTCAAGGCAGCTTGCCTCCCGCGTATAAGACCCATCCACGGTCTGATTCGCGTATAAGACACGCCTTATACGCGTGAGATTACGGTAATCAAAGCTATTGCAGAAAATAATTTATTTAAAATAGTCTTAAAATACATGAAAAGTGCACGCTCTAGCCATGAGAATACAGGGAAAATACAGAAAATTCACTAAATCCACAAAAATATTGATAAAAGTACCAAAAATATTGAGGAAATATTTTTCATGTGATTTTCTCCAAGGAATCCAATTATGATATGTAAGGCCCCTTTACCTTGTAGAATCAGCCCAAAGTCTGGGCATCTTATAGGTTGAGTCCCTTCACTATAGAACAGTACGAAACCTTAAAAATCAAGTCCCAGCTGTGCCTCATAGCATGTCTCTCAATTCAGCACCTTATATGCGGGATGTGCCTTGTACATCATTTTTGGACAAAACAGTTTTTTTACCTGTGAGGGGCTGTGTCGATGTTCTCAAAATGGAAATTTTCCCTCATATTCTAAGGGCATTGCATACCTGCCAAAAAAAAACTCGGGCCTATAAAACCTAACTCGTTTTGTTTGAAAAGGGGCTTGGAGAATCTAAGCACAGGGGTCTGAGGAGACATCCCACCAGGGGCTTAGACATGTTGCAAAACTAGAGGCCAAATTTGTGCATTTTGATATTTGAAAATGACTGACATTATTTTTAATAAACTTCTTCAGGCAATGATGTCTTTTCATTGACTTGGCAGTGTTTAAGTACATTTTCAGGATCCAGTTTGTTGTTGGTAACATTGGATGTTGCTAGGCAACAGTAGTTAGGTACTGTAGGCTGAAGCAGTCATATATTGCACATCTCTAACCAGCAACCTAGGAGGAATTTCATATATAGTGTAATAAGAGTATCTTGAGAAGTTGTACCCACCACTTCATCAAATGTGGGTTTTTGCAGCAAGTCGCAACAATCCACACGTCATAGAAAAGGGTCTAAAACATTTTTACGCCACCCCCTCAAGAAGGATTAAAATATTTTTCGCCACCACCTCAGGAGGGGTCCAAATATTCGACGCCACCCCCCCAAACTCACCAACTCCCCCCCTGTTGTTAGAAAAAATGAACAATCCCTAAGCTGTTTTCCAGATATCTTGATAGGTATATTTAAAATTTAGATATCAAGCTAACCACCAGCAAAATCTGGGTCCAAAAAGAGCAATTATTAACCGATTTACATAGAGTTGAATGCAAAGGTTGATTTGAAGCTTTAATATATATATCAAGCATTGGAGAAACATAAAAACTACCCCTATAAACATGTTTTTTTGGATATTAAATGACCAGTGTGTAAAATTTGATGCATTTCTGATTTGGTCCAGTGATGATTTAGAGCTGTCCAAAATATGAGACATACCCCCGGTATATAGTTTTTGTCCTGAGTGACGGCCGCAATGCCGGCGCTATCTGACACCTTTTCATGTGCATTTTAAAGCTACTTGGGTTATACTTGGAAGACATAAAATAATACCAATGAAGTCAAGATTTCAAATATCTCAGAAATATAAATTTTGTGAAAATTGTACCAGGAGAACCCTTTATTACAGACGCTTATAAATTGGAATGAAAGCACACGCCACTGACACCTGCGCAGGTGGCCACTGACAATGCCCATGCATGGCTGCACTCCCATTACAAAAAACTGAAACACTCTGCCTACCATTTCTATAGTGCTACTTGCCTTAGTGATGTGCACCCAAAAATTAGATTTGGTATAATCCAATTGAAAAAGATACCCTAGAAAGAAGAAATCTTTGCAAACCTAATGCTTCTTGAATGGATGCAATAGAGTGATCAGAAGAGAAGGAGTGAATTTTTGAATATAAAAAAGTTAGGAGTATTTTCTGTCACCTTTTTTCTGGTCATTATCAGCTCTGTGAGGGAAAATTAGGTCAAGTCATGCCTCACTGACCACACTCACTGAGTGGTGCATTTTTGACATTATCCCATATAAATGCTTATAACTTTCTAACAGTCAAGGTTACAGAGAAACCAGTCACACCAGAAGACAGAATATAGTTTGGTGGTTCTAGGGGTATAAATTATTTTGTGATTTGACATGGAAAAATGTATCATATTTTGATGGAAACTCAAAATTCTGTGTGGTGGAGTAAATTCACTCAGGTCAGATTTGAGCAAAATATGCTGTTACTCATTTTCTTCTAGCACTTTTGAGCACACACATATATTTAGGAACCATTTTTAGATTCTTGTAGGAAACAAAATTATGGACATTTTGGTGGTGGTTCTCAAGGGTACCCCAAACATTTGTCAATTAAAAAAAATGGTTAAAAATTCGAAATATTTTCATTCAATATTAGATTTTGTAAAATTCTTTTTTTCATTAGATTGGAAGCTTGATATTTTAAGTATAAATTGCTCTTTAAAGTGTGTTATTTGACAAAGATTTGTAGGAATTACAAAAACTGATGGCAGGGTGAGACTCACCCCGGTCACAGCAAACATGGCATTGTTTATATACTTGATATTTTAATTAACTAGACCTCCCACAAGAAAATGCTTATGATATTCCTATTCTATAGGTCTTTTTACATAACATACCAAAATATGATGTTTTTCATTGGAACAGAAATACCAAAATTCAGGTCTTGAAGTTGCCCAGTTTACTATGACAGATATGCAGTGCATTTCATGGGCTCCCGTAGGCCGAGGCCATTGCCGACTCTACCTCACAGGAACGGCAGAGCACAAAGCCCTTTGTTGCAGTTTAATTTTCGGTACCAATGGTACTGAATCATTTTAAACAAACTTCTCCTTGATATCTGCTTTTGAAACTTCAGTCATACAACTATCAGATACTTTACTAGCCACATGAGCTTGGATGGAAAGATGGAAGCTTTGATTGATTTAAAATCCTTTTTTTTATACCTGCTAGTTGCAGCAAAAGCCTTGCTTTGGCACTGTGCCAAGGTCCAGGTCACAGCCTCAAATTTCTAGATTTTATCAAAATATTGATAATCAAGGCTATGAAACTGAAGATTAAATACTGCAAGAACACAACTAAGTGTTACATTAAGTCTGTGAGAAGTTTGGAGAAAGACAGTGAAGGAAAAGTATTTTTTTGATGAGTTTTCTGCTGTCTATGGGGCCAGCCAACTTTGCTGTCAGCCGTTAGCGGTAGCGATAGGCTCTCTCCATCTGGCCTAGGGCTCCCGGCGCCCATCCCTACAAGGTGTCAGGGTATTAATAGGGCCAAGGACGTTCTGATTCCCCCCCCATCTTCCATCAATCAGGTTCTAATTTGATGGTGTTCATAAATAAAGGCTTAGATTAAAGCTGAAGCCATTCTTGATTTTTTTTAGCATGGTCAACCATAACAGAGTCAGATCTGTTTTTGCAGCAGTTGCCATGGAAACCACCATGGTGAATAAATTAAATGATACAGGTGCCCTTGACAAGTCACAAATGTGACCTTGGACCCCTCTCTGACACAGTAGGTTTCCATGGTGACCAAAAATTGTTTGCAACTTTTCCCCCCAAATCGTTACCTTTCTTCTGGTACCAAAATTATTAATCTGCGATAAAAATAAGGTCCCCTGGCACTGATTATACCAAGCAAAACACTGTTTTTAGTTGGGACTATTTAGCTGTCCTAGGTTTACTGGGGTGGAATAATACTGTGACACCACAACTTGCCTTACAATTTCGGTCACTATTTTTCTTATATCTTTGGTTCTACATAAGATAGAAATATAATTCCAAAAGTATTTGAGATGTTTCAATGAGCTTAACAGAATGCGGCCCAAAATCGTTCTATGTGCTAGAGTAGAGGCTCCTATTATTGGCAGGGCCCTATTATCAGCAGTTTTGATCAATCTGAGGTCCTAAACCAATGTTACTAAGTCCTAGGAGAGTGTACCAAAGGTAAAAAGCTAATTGATTGCATCCAGCACACATATAAATAGCTGTTTCACATAAATCACATGTAAAGCAGACTTTTTCTTCTTTGAGAATTATCTGGGTCAAATCCCTTACAGCCTAATTGCCTAGATTAACAAGATAATTAATATTTCATGAATGTTTAGAACATATTTTTGTGCAGAAATGTGCTAAACTATGAGTTAGAAAAGGGTATGGACACATATTTATGGCCTCTTTTAACATATTTAGGTCTGTTTTGAATTCTATGTCTTAATTCCATTTATTTGAAAGGGGTGCTGATAATAGGCTCCAAAATAGACCAAAGGACCCTTTTATCAGCATCTGTGAATAAATATTCTTCCCAAAATCTTGAAATCATAAAAAGAGAGACACTAGTACATGTAGAATGAAGGAAAACTCATTCCATATCCCTCCCAATGAAGAGCTTTTGTAATGAAACACCTAACACAAAATATATTCTACCGTAATCTCCCGCGTTTAAGGCGCAGCCCGCGTATAAGGCGCACCTAGAGTTTTGGAAAATTCTCAAAAAAATGAAAAATTCATAACTTTGATTCTACTGAATGAATTTTAAAAATTCAAAAACCTATGGGTAACTTGGGCCACCTTGGGCTCACCTGGGCCCCATTATGTCCTATTTTGACCACGGGGGCATGTAAGATATCAAAAGAAAGGTCTTGGTGTCCCCCTTGTGGACCCAATGAAAACTGAAACCCCTGTATAAGACGCGCCTTATACGCGGGAGATTACGGTACTTCACATTTTTTTTTGTCAGACTCCCTTATTTTCCTATCTCATTATTTATAGAAGAATTGATTTTAATCATGTCTATTTTTGAAGTCATGTGTTTTAGTTAATACAGTGTGATTGGTCAATAAAAATCATGTGAGATTGTGAAATTACACATATATTTTGTAATCTGTACACTGGAAAACATAAACAATAGTCTACTGTTTTATTAATGAGCCAAATTTAAAGGAATGTAGGTCAATGTGCTGATAATAGGAGACAGGTGCCACTCTTCATAATTGGCATTTATTAGATTTCATATATCTAAAACCTAACATCTGCTTGAGGATTTACCCTTAAGGTGCCGATAATAGGGTCCACTACTCTATTTATTTTTTTTGTTGAAGTGCCTACTAAAGGTAGATCTATTATTGAACAGAAAGAAATTCATTTTTTTCATTTTTTAGCTTGCCATAAAAATGTCTCTAATAGGTAGGCACTTACCTACCCCCAGTGCATGCTTCTGCTGCAGTGGAGGTGTGAAACCGTGATAAAGCTGAAACTGGGGAGTGCTAAACTCTCCTTTCTTTGCAAGCTCATTGTGTAGCTATTTATTGGAGGATCTTAACAAACATGGGCTCATTTTTAAGGGATTAATTAGGGGTTTAATAAGAATCTATTTGGGAAATGATTGATTCAGATAAACATCCCATTCTCCCCAAGTGAATTTACCCCATAAATTTGAAAGCATTTTTTGGTATAAAGGCCAAATCTCACATAAAAGAGAATAGTTCCCACACTTTCTACAGAAAAAAATGGTTAAGAAAATGTCTAGGGTGTTTCGTTTCATAGGGGAACAGGATGTTTGCCAGACCCCACAAACATTTTAGCGTGCCATTCGCTATCACCCTTCCACCAGCTTCTCCATGTTGGGTCCTTGTCTGTTTGCTAGAATCCAATCCTATGTATATCATTTATATAGCAATGGATAAAGCTGATAAAAATTAATGGATTTCCCTTTTAAATGAAGTCTTTACATCAATTTAAAGGGAAATTCTGAACAATTAAAGATCTCATATCAACTCCATAATTTTGCGCCAATTCTGTCAGATCGCTAATTCGCAGATGATATTAGGTCAAGATAAAATCCCTTTAAATTGTTAAATTTTGATATGATACATTGATTTTCAACCTTTTATGGGGAACTCTTCCATACATGAAAAGAAAATAGTCCAAAATAATGATTTAAGAAATGTAGCCACTCCTGTATCAGATATGCTTGATCACAAATCTGGACCCTATTTAAACTCCTAAGGGAGTGGTCATTATTTATCAACAGGGGGGGTGGTGGGTTTGAGGGGGGCGTAAAATTTTCAGACCTGTCCCGAGGGGGGGCTAAAAAAAATTTGACCCCTCTTGAGGGGGGCTAAAAAAATTCACCCTCTTTTTAGCAAAAAAGCCAGCGCGCTACTATAGATCAAAGATAGGCACTTACCTAATATTTCAAGACTTTATCCCATTAAACCTATCTAATGATCAATGGATGGATCTTGAGAAAAGAAGTGGATTTGCTTTTTAAATGAAGTCTCTATGTCACTTTAAAGTGGAATTATGACCTGTCAAAGGTACCAAATCAGACCCAGAATTCTGCCATAGTTAAGAGTTTAATTTGGATCTAATTTTGTGATCAAGCAAGATGAATCCAAGGTATACTAGATCACTAAAATGATTATTTTGGGCAATTTTCTTTTCAGATAAGCAAGATATACCCTAAAGAATGTAAATAATGATACATTTTATCATAATCAAACAATGTAAAAGCAAATTTTTGATGTCATCTTTTCCCTTGAACTGTGCGCTCTGACAGAACCACGGCAGAATATCGTCTTTGACTCAGGACGTTTGAATGATCATAACTTCCATTTAAATTGACATAATAACTTCATCTAAAAAGCAAAACTACTTATTTTTATTGTAGCTATCAATTTCCCACCATATAAAATACATACAATAAGGTCTTAATTGATAGGTAAGTGCCCAACATTGGCGAGGTTGGGATAAGTGTCCAGAGATAATCTTGCTCAAAAAGTTTGCAGGGTCTGTCAAACATACTGCAGCCTCTTAGAAAAAGAAGATGAAAACATTTTCTAGATCATTTTTAACCATAGAACAGGTGGGAACCATTTATTTTTAGGTGCTCAATGATCTTCTCATAATAAAATGGTTCTAAACTTTTAGTTGAAATTTGATGGGGTCAAAGGCAAAATTCCCTGCATTCAACCTTGTACAAAAAATAATCATTTTAAAGGTCTAGCCAAGCCTGTTAAAATGAGCCCTTGTTTGTAAAGATCCTCCAGTAAATAGCTTCAGAATAAGCTTGCAAAGAAAGGAGAGTTTAACACTACCCAGTTTCAGCTTTATCACAGTTTCACACCTCTCCTGCAGCAGCCTCACACAGTGGAGGTATTTCAGTGCCTATCAAAGAGGGGCGCGAAAACTCTCCGTGCCTCCGGCGCGGGGGGGGCACAAAAAATTTTGACTGCCGTCAAGGGGGGTACGTAAAAAATTTTCACGCGTCCACGCAAAAACCCACCACCCCACCCCCTGTTGATAAATAATGACCACTCCCTAACAGTGGCAGAATTTTGGGTTCGATTTGGGGTCTTTGATCATTCATAACAGTTATGATAACTTCCCTTATACTTGACATAAAGACTTCATTTAAAGACTAAAGAGCAAATACTTTTCTTTTGATGAGATCTATCCATTGCTTAAAAGATAAAAATTAAAATGCATGGGACAAAGTCTTGAAAACTAGGTAGTGTCTATAATAGGAATATCAACTTAATTCAACAATTGAATACAAATATCAAGCTCTTATATATAGATTGTGAAGTTCCGTTCAGGTCCTGATTTTTGGCTGTCCTCGCTACAAAAGTTTTAGTGCAAATTTCATTCTTTCTTTGACAGACACTGAGCCTGAGAATGAGATCAGAGATAGACCGGTACCGTACGTACTGCGGTAGATTCAATAATTCATTACGAAAATGCATCGACTCAAGACTCAACCAGGTGTATAATTGGGTATGGAATGATCGTACCTTAGAGAACGTCTTCTACTTTCAGAAGAGTCTTCCTGGTTTAGCCACACGTCGCCGGTAATCCAAATATTTGCAAAGATCAAAGATGCAGTAGACTGCAAAATAGAGCGTGAAGTCCTGTTTACATCCTAGGTAGACCAGGCCGCTGTTGTTGATATTTGTTTCGGATCACAAATATCTGTCTGTGTCTTCTTTACTTATGTCAGGTAGGCATACAATTATGTAAATATATTTTTTTCTATCATTTTATTCTTTTTAATATGATATCATAAGTAACCGTGCTTAGCATCAACAGTTTCGTAAACATCTTTGGAATCTTTAATAATAATATCTGTGGACGCGCCGAGTTAGACGCGCCACGCTGTAGACAGCCTCGGCCAGCGGCTATTAATACTCAGTTTAATCCTCTGTCGGGCTGGAGGGGGCGAGCCTGCGCTGTAGACGGAACAGACCAGCGTAGCTCACTAACTATCGTAATGATAATAAGCCTCGGCCAGCTGACTACATTTATACCAGCCCCAACAGCGTCCCTATGTCGGCTATATACACGTACTGTCCGTGCTACTCACGGCGTTTATACGGTATAAACGCCGTGAGTAGCACGGACCATTGCCTCTTTGATTATATACCAGCCCCAACAGCGTCCCTAAGGGAGTGATCATTTTTTAACAACAGGGGGGGGGGCTGGTGGGTTTTTGATTTTGACCCCCCCCTGGGAATGGTCCGTGCTACTCACGGCGTTTATACCAGCCCCAACAGCGTCCCTAAGACTAAGTCAGCTATATACACGTAATCAAAGAGGCAATGGTCCGTGCTACTCACGGCGTTTATACCAGCCCCAACAGCGTCCCTAAGTCGGCTATATACACGTAATCAAAGAGGCAATGGTCCGTGCTACTCACAGCGTTTATACCAACCCCAACAGCGTCCCTAAGGGAGTGGTCATTATTTATCAACAGGGGGGGGGGTCTAGATGGGGGGGTCCCCATGTGACATGTCGATTTTAAGAAAAGGCCATGTCACATGTCACTAAATTCCTATTTCCCCATGTCCCTGTCACTAAGCTCCATGTCACATGTCGATTTTAAGGAAAGGTCATGTCTCATGTCACTAACTTTTTCATTTTCCATGTCCTTGTCACTAAGCTCCATGTCACATGTCGATTTTAAGAAATGGCCATGTCACCCTGTCGAATTTAGGGGTCTAGACCCATAGGGGGGGGAGGGTGGGTTTGAGGGGGGGGCATAAAATTTTCAGACCCCTCCCGAGGGGGGGGCTAAAAAAATCTTGACCCCTCTTGAGGGGGGGGCTAAAAAAATTCACCCTCCTTTTAGCAAAAAAGCCCGCGCGCTACTATAGATCAAAGAGGGGCGCGAAAACTCTCCGCGCCTCTGGCGCAGGGGGGGGCGCAAAAAATTTTGACTGCCGTCGAGGGGGGGGGCGTAAAAAATTTCCGCGCGTCCGCACGAAAACCCACCACCCGCCCCCTGTTGATAAATAATGACCACTCCCTAAGTCGGCTATATGTATACACGTAATCAAAGAGGCAATGGTCCGTGCTACTTACGGCGTTTAAACCCACCCCCCCCCCAACAGCGTCCCTAAGTCGGCTATATACACGTAATCAAAGAGGCAATGGTCCGTGCTACTCAGGGCATTTATACTAGCCCCAACAGCTTCCCTAAGGAGCGTTCATTATTTATGGCAGGGGGGGTGAGCAAATGAGGGGGGGGGTCAAAAATTTTAGAGGTATTCAGAGGGGGGGGGGTAATTTTTTTTCAACCTATTGTGAGAGGGGGGGGTCATTTTTTTTCAACCTATTCCTGATGGGCGGGGTAATTCCTTTTTTTGGGGTATTCGCCAACACAATGCAAAATTTCACAACACAACGTGATTTTTTTCGCGACATGTCGCGAAGTTCACAATTCTCCACTAAGTACATTTTCTCATTACCTATCATTCATATCCATTTAATCATGTTGGTGCAAACTATAAAAACAGAATTGGTCAACTTGATTACATCACTAGACCTGGTGCTCCTTTAGACGTTGCTTAAAGGTGCTCATTATTATATTTTTAATATTCAATAGTACCTCACATATATAACGTGTGATTTGTGGATAAGGCACACTGTAGTAGCAAATTCAAAAGATCAAATGAAAATATGAAGTTGGCTCCAGAAATTCCAAAAACATTCTTGGGAGATACTCTCATACTCCATTATTATTGCTCCCATGCTGCACTACTTAACTAATGTGGTACAGTAATAAAAATGAATTCTCTTGCATGAAGTTTGTATTTAGGTACTGCTGCAAGATTAAGCAACAAAATTGAGAGGAATTGGATGCTCAAATTATCCACCCAAATCCCCAATGGCCTGAATCTGATAGATGCACCCAACTATTGATTCATTCTGGTACTGCCCCAACCCCCCTAGCAAAACCAAAACACCCCTAGTCTTCGCTGAAAAACAGCTATTACTGGCTGACTGCATGTATAGATATCCTCCTGGAAATACTTGCAAATATTTTGTTGGTACACCATTTGGAGTTCCTGGCAGTACCAATTAACATAACCACACACTTAAAAAGTGTATTGCTATGTTATCTCCTACACATTTATTTAAGATAAATTTCAAAATTCATTATGTGTAAGACACCAACCATTGCTCTAATGGTTGAGACTGGCAACACCATGGGCCTTGATTAGCTTTTATGTGCCTGATGAGACCTATTGATTGAAACCTTGACTCATATTCACCACCCAGTGAATATCTTCTGGGACCCATTTTGCTAGAAATATGTTTGGCAATAATACCTATGCGGGGAGAGTGAATTCATTATAACCTATAGTTGATGATGCAATCATTGATTGTCTCCAGGACAACCACACACATTTGCGCATGGTTCCTATGGTGAATACACCAGTTGTGGTGATGTCACACCTGGTTGCTATAGAGACCCTGGTCTGGTCTGACTGTGTTTTCTCACAGTCATCAAGGTAGCACAGCTGAGAGGAGTCACACCTCTGCCACGTCCTTTGAAGTTAGGTGTGCCTTATATGCAAAACACACATCTCTGAGTTAGGGGTGCACCTTATATGTGAGCTCCGCCTTATATACGCGGGAGATTACGGTAATTATGCATCGTTATTTAGGGAATATCTAAGTTCCAAACTTAGTTGATTTACAACCACCCTGGGTAGACTGTAATCAAGATAGCACCATGGATAACATCCAAGATTCTGAAAATGATAGCCAGCTATTGGTTGACATTAATAAATCTAAAGTTATCAAACGCGACACAACTTGGCACCCTGGTGCAATTTGAACAATCTCATTGTAAAATCACCTTCAAAAAACAATATATGCAAAAAAGAAAAAACCTTAATGAAGAATTGCAGTATAGTCATTAAGCCAGCAGACAAGGGAGGTGCTATAGTCATCCTTAACCGATCTGACTATGTAACGGAGGGCCTAAGAGAACTCTCAGGTACTAGTTTCTATAAAGAGGTCCCAGAAGACCTGACCCAGATACATAATGACTATATCAATGATCATACTGACAGACTCTTACATCTGAAAGAAATGACCAAATCCTACTCTGAGAAGCTTAAAAAAAGAAAACCCAGAACAGCACAATTGTATCTTCTCCCCAAGATACACAAAGGTAAATCACCCCCCCCCCCGGGCGCCCCATAGTCTCAGCCAATGGATGTCCCACTGAGAAGATATCCTGCCTTGTAGACTATTATTTAAGACCTTTTCTCCTGTTGACAAGGTCTTATTTACGGGACACCACTGATTTACTGCTTAAATTACAGAATTTGGGTACTTTACCCAAAGGCTGTATATTAGCCACCTTAGATGTCACATCTCTCTACACCAACATTCCCAATCAGGAAGGGGCAATGTCTATATACAAGTACTTGTATCTAAACAGAAAACCCCCGAAGGGCGAGTTATCAAATGAGGCAATCTACACCTTGCTTTGGATTGTGCTAACTAAGAATAACTTTGACTTCAATGGCAAGCATTACCTTCAAGTTGGTGGCACAGCCATGGGCACCAGAGTAGCACCCACATATGCTAATTTATTTATGGCCCATTTAGAGGAAACTAAGATCTACACCTATAAGCTTCAACCATCACTTTGGCTGAGATTTATAGATGATATATTCTTTATTTGGCCACATGGCCAAGAAGACTTCACTCTCTACCTGAACAGGACCCATGACTCCATCAAATTCACAGTAGTAACATCTGCTACTAAAGTGGATTTCCTGGACACCACTGTTCAGCTGGATTCTGAAGGCACCATTACCACTGACCTGTACACAAAACCTACAGACAGTTCCAATTACCTGCACTTCACCTCGGCCCACACCCAACACAGTATAAAAGGTATTCCATATGGCCAATTCCTACGAATTAGGCGCATTTGTTCTGATGACGAGAAATTCTTAGAACACTGTATCAACAGAGGCAAACATTTTGTCCGCCGTGGATACCCCCCTGCCTTTATCTCACAGTGCTTTCTCAAAGCCAATGAAAAGAGTCGCTTGGAACTCCTAAAGGCAACCTCCAAAAAAGGGAGAAAAATAGGGCCAGTTTCCTAGTCTCCACCTTTACCCCTGGTTTTAATGGATTGCACCATATTGCAAAGAAAAACTGGGACTTACTCGGAAAATCTTGCAGTACCAGGGATGTCTTTCATGAAGGCTTTAGGATGTCACATAGACGCCCCAAAAGTCTGAGGGACATGCTAGTCAAATCCAAGCTCCCCCCTGAGGAACCCTTAGTACCCAGACCCAACAAAAACAGGTGCCTCTCTTGGCCAAAATGCAACTATTGCCCCCAATTGGACAAAAGTGGCAGAATAAAGTGCACTGTCACTGGCAGAGAGTATACCAGCAAATACAATGTGTGTTGCTCCAGCACCAATCTGATTTACTGCATCACCTGTAAAATATGTGGCATACAATATGTCGGCCAAACCGAGAATGCCATTAAAACCCGATTTTCTGACCATTTTGGAAAAATAAAACGCAAAGAATTTAAAAGAAGTGAGGTCTCCCGTCACATGAATTCATGCTCCAGTCGTGGACAAGACTACAAACACAGGGACTTGACCATCCATGTGGTAGATTTTATCCATGCAAATTCGAAATCCACCAGGGCCAAATACCTGAGGAACCTGATCGAATATAATTGGATCCAGAGACTCCATACAAACACCCCCAGAGGGTTAAATGTGAGTGATCCAATGGTACATTAGATGACACCAGAACTGGTCCCCATTTGGGTTTTTGCCACGTACAATAAACCCATTTTCCTCTAAAGGATATCACCCAATATAGGACCATGTGTAATATATAGTGCCTCAGCCACCCATGGCCCTGTAAAATGACATGTTATAAAAATTAATATCCAGATATTAATTTAGACCCACCAGCAATTTTTAAAAAATCCATTTTTAATTTTGCCATTAATGAATTTTTAACATTTAAAAATTCTAAAGGTACTTAATTTGCACCGGTACATCAGCGCACCATGCGAAGAAAAATCTCCCACCTACCATCCCTGAATGGTAGGTACTGCTCAGAATTATTTTGAATTTTTTGACACTGTTTAAAGAATAAAAATAATTTTATTTCAATGCAGTCTGAGGATCCCCACAGGTGAAACCGCCAGTTACTCATATTGGCACTCTGTTGCTAGAGCAGACAGTATCCAGGTTACCCACTACATGGTAACCAATCACTGTCCACATTACATCATGAGTCACTCTGAGTGCATCATGATTGGTCAATCCAGGTCACATGTCAAGCACTATAAAAAGGCACTTTTTCAAAATTTGTGCCATTCCAGCGGTAACTGCCAAACCAACCAGTCACCCCGTACTTTAACACTAATAAATTCCAAACTTAGAATTGAATCTCCTTAGCGAGGCATGACATGAGCGTTTTATATGATTGGGACTCTCCCTGTATTCAGTGTTAAAAAATAGATGACGAAGATGAAAATCACTATGGTTTTCAGCTTTCCTATAATCTTGGTGGCCAAAAGAGATCGCAAAGCATATTTTTCTGTAATTCCAATTAACATTATCTTATTCCATGTACCGTGTAATTAGTTCAGGGTGTCAGGAGCAGTGAATCATTATCAAATCACCTTATCATCTTATATCTGGCACAAGGGTCTTCTGTCAAGAAAGAGAGAATGTTAAACATTCTCCAATCTGTTGTGGACCATCAGAATAGATGACAGCAGTGGCTTTCTAGAAGTATACATAGAAAAGGGGTTGGCATGGGTATGACACAAACAGGACTGATGCATGTCTCTTGAGCTGAGAGGTGCCAGCAAAGTTCTCAGTGGTAAAAGAGTCACCTACTATAATCACAGCAACTACTGATCAGAACCTCCAGTGTCTAACCCTTAGTTTCACTTTTGAAATCAATGCTGTGTGATTGATATCCATCACACCTACTGTAATCTCTCGCGTAGAAGGCGCGTCTTCTACGCCAAACAAAATGTTGCAGTGACATGTCACTGAAACAACAAGGGATATATCTCCCTCAAGTTATTCCCCAACTCTGGAGACAACCTGCATTATATCTCGGCCTGAAAAATGCACATATAGGGTGATAATCTTTACTGTAGGTCGACACTAAAACGGCCGGATAACATTAGAATTGGGTAGTGTTTTGGTACTGCATGGATGATTCGTCACACCTGTATAGCCCAGACTCGTACTAGGGCCATTTATGGCACAATGAGGATACCTGGGGGCAAAGGGATGTACTAAATGGCCCTACTTCATGGGCATAGCCATTATGATTGTGGTATAGGTCACGTGGAACTAAATCCATTTCCTCTATGTTTCTATATAGCATAACACACAAAAACAGCCGCCTAAAATGTTCGTTGGTAAAAATTTCAACCATAGCACGGTTAACTCTTCCCTTATACACAATCTGACAGAATGTTGGATAGGCTTAACCCTGAAAATCTTAAATAAGGGAATGATATGTGCAGTGAGTGCCATTCTACCCTATTTTGGGCCTAAAGATCTCCATTGGCCAGATTAACTTTTGCATGCCTCATAAAATCCCCAAGGCCTGGCATAATATAAAAACACACCTACTATTCCATTTATTAACTATTTGGGAACACCTGTGATTTTTTTCATAATTTTACCAATATTTCTTCTGTCTAATTCTAAACCAATCAGCAGTCAGAACATCCTTCAGTGCAGTCCTGAATACCATATGACTCACGAGAGGGCAGCATTTACGTCCACGTAACCTATAGTAGCCAGCTTGTGGAGCCCTCTTGTGTTGTAGCTGCAACTTGTCCTGAACTGGTCAGACCTGAGATTTACATTTCCCGCCATGGCTAATAATTGTTGTAAAATTAGGTGCCTTCTATTCACATACACAGGCTCCTCATATATCAAAATGATAGGAAAACAGATCACATTGACCCCAGTATGGTTCTTTGATCACTTTCTAGATGATCGTTTTAGGTGAAAATGAATCTTTAACTGTGGACAAATAATTGTGAATACATAGATTTTTTTTTTTTACAAATGCATTTATTTCGAGATACAATTATTATTTATAATATACATCATTTGGTCTGCCTCTACTATGTCTTCTCTGGCAGTCTAGTGTGGGCATGTGGTTTGCAATTTATAATTTTGACATTAGTCACTGACACAAAACTAAGTCATATTTTCAAATGCTATGTAAAGAAGTATTGTATAAGAATACAATACTGAACTAATGAGTCTGCCTGTACACTTCATTTCATGTAAAACAAAAGGGTCAACATATACAATGTACCAGATTGGGAATATGAGTGTTTAAATCATATTTTAGATAACCTAGGGAAACTTCTCCTCCCTCGTTCGCACACCCGGTAAAAGCATTTTATGTGTAAATCATCGAATTTATAGTTTGTTTTTTAATTACATCTGGTATGGGGTGAGGGTAAAAGATTCTTCCATGTATATTTTTTTCTGAATGTGTCCAAGAAAACAATGAGAAGCCCTAAATATTGTACAGAAAATTGTTGTCCTCATAAGTAAAGACTGGCAGCGAAAACGATATCCCTCTTTATCATCCGGATGGCTAGAAGAGACAGAGAAGAAAATGCAAAGGATAATTACAGAGAGCAAAAGGGGGAAATAATTCAGTGATTATCGTTTCTAAAGTGTTGGGTGGAAAGCATATATCCGAATGATGATTTTTTTTTTTTTATAGTGCCGGAACTATTTCATCCACCGCACGTTTCCTGGGTTTTACTGTCACCGAACCATGATTTCAACATAATTGTACCATTATTTACTAGCTGTAAAACATGTACATACCATCTGAGAATTTATTTTCCAGCTCAGTGTTACCAATGGCCTTTGCTGCTTGAACCATTTGACGCAGGGTTTCTTCCAGTCTCCGCATGACCCTGATAATACTTCCTATGTGTGGTATAGAACACGCATAAAACATAAACTAAAGCATAACATAGGCTGAATGTTATCTATTAAAAGACCCATTACCTTGGGGGACTAGAAAACTGCTGCTGATTCCAATTTGGAAATTTAGATTCAAGCGTATCTTAACATTTTAGATCCTGAATAAACTTCTATGGTGCGGGGAACTAGACTTACATCACTCTAGACCTACCAATTAAAATGGACATTTTCTCACCTTCAAAAACATCGGTCATTTTGCAAATGTCAAGGAATGTCGCCCCATTGCACCATGCGTTGACAACATCCATCATGTGAGGCTTGAATGTCTCCACATAGTCTTCTTCGTCCAGCGGCAGTTTGGCCTCTGCGCTCACCTTAGCTATCCGCCGGGCCGTGTCCTAAATATATAGAAAAGTATACAAGGAGTCTAGACACAGTGAATCCATTTTACAAATCTTGCTGGGTCTGCCACAAATGGTGAGTGAGTAATAGATGTTTAACGCCATTTCGACAGCTGAGGTCATATTCATGGCGAGAACTGCATTACACAAGCCACAAATGGTAAACACATTGATAAGATATGCCAGGAAAGATACTTTGTACCTGGGCAACATCCACTTCCAGGGACAAGTTGGTTCCTATCTTAACAGGTCTTATCAGTGCGATCTCGCCAGAATAGGATCTAGTCCTGCCTGAATCCAATCTAATCGGGACTGGGGCTCGTTCTCACTTCATGCACTGACAAATTGATTTTTTTCCCCTTTTTTCAATATAAATGTATCTGTTTTAGTGATCACGTATATTAATTCTAATTATATATGTATTACCGTAAACTCCCGCGTATAAGACACGTCCTCTACGCCAAACAAAATGCTGGGGAGTCTTATAGCTTTCACTCAAGTTGGGGGTGCGTCTTATACGAGGGGTAATTTTTCTATAGAAATGTACTAATCTTACAAATATCAGCATAAAAATGTGCGTCTTATACGCGAAAATGCATGTGCTAACTTTGGGGTGCGTCTTATACGCGCAGCGCGTCTTCTACGCGGGAGATTACGGTACCTGCATTTGCCGCAAAGGCCCTGACAGCTCCTCTGTTAACTTTGGCATTTCCTTTGCCCGTTCATCAAAGACAAAGCAGCTTAGTAGGGAGGCAGACTGTTGGGGTGTCAGATTGTTGAAGACTCCATTGAAGAGCAACTCTGTCACGAGCAACTCGTCACAGCTGAAACAGAAAAGGAACTATGAGCTACTTGACGATTTTCCTTCCACCATAATAATGTTAGTGGAAATACAGTGTATCGATATCAACTGTAGATCGCACTGGAATACCTCACGCATAAGGCACACCCTGCATATAAGACACACCATCAGATCATGCCATATCTATAAGGTGCACCCGGGATCATATTTTGGTAAATGTAGTACTGTTCTGTAGATGTAAATCCTCACGTATAAGGCACGTCCAGTGCTTTAGCCGATCCTATAAGCCACACTAGAGGTCGTCCACCCGTGCATATACGCCACGGCTTAGACGTTATATATTACGGTATTCAGAGTCGTACCTGGAGATTTCACATGCCACTCTGCCTTTAATTTCAATGACATCTGATGCCGTTGAGTAGTCCATGCGGCGCAGTACTCGTTTCCTACACTTGAGATCATCCATTTGTAGCAGAGACCGTTTCTTTTTTAGCTCTGCCTTGGCTGCCTTGATCTCAGCTCCAAGTTTTGCTTTCTTCTCGTATTGTGCATATAGCTCTGTCAGAGCCGGGGAGTCATGTAAGGGGTGAGAGTACATCCGCTTTTCAAAAGCTTCCGTTTTCTGAAAATATTAAATATTCATTACAGGAGGAGGTTTTATCAAATTACAAAGAGTATTTCTATCTCAAAATTCACCATCTACAGAAGAGAGCAGCTGAAATATCCTGACAAATTTTAGTAGTTTTTTTTCCTTCTCAATAACCGTTGAAGTAATCGTAGAGGCTAAATGCACCCTGTGATTTAAAAGTTACAATCAGAGCATACCTTGATGACTTGTTTCAGGTTACCATCCTTGATACCCATGTCTTCTATTGGGTCCAATAACGGGATACCATTGGGGAACCGCTTCTCCACTTCCTACAGATATAACACATGTAACTGGGTTATCAAACTAGGTTCTATATGACACCTCTGTGGTACTTTGTACAAAAGTTCAGTTTTCAGGAATCATTTATTATGGGTAAATAATGAGGTTAAGGTGTCCGGCACCTGGTATGCTGATGTATAGGCCATACCAGCGTAAAACCTAATACTGATACCTTCTCATAAGGTAGCATTACAGGTAGTAAAATGCTCTCTTTACATCCATTAACTTCTATAAGACCATATATGTGTACCGTAATCTCTCGCGTATAAGGCACAGCTCGCCTATAAGGCGCACCCCAAACTCAGGGAGATCTGTTTCACGTATAAGGCACACCTCTGAGGGCATATTTTTGTTAGTTTAGTACTGTTCTATAGTAAAAATACCCCCCCTATAAGGCGCACCCCAAACTCAAGGCAATGTCCCTCCCACATATAAGAATCAGCATCATTTTGTTTGGCGTATAAGACGCGCCTTATACGCGAAAGATTACGGTACTATTAGAGATGCCACTTACTGAGCTGAGAAAATTTAGAATGTTCCTCTATTCTAATAGGGAATGTTCATAGGAATTACAGGCAGAAATTCGGAATTCAGAAAAAGCTAGGAAAAGTGGCACCATTGGTACCGTACTGTGTATCATAAATCTCACCTGTATTGACTTGAGAACACTTTGTCTGTTATCCAGTGGCCGGAGGTCTTGTGGAAAGTAGATTCTGATAGCGCTCAGGTTCTGGATAAGGTGCAGGAGGACAGGCACAACCTGCAGGAAACCGTTATCTTCAAGTTTAACAAACGCTAACCAATACATTTTGTTTTATCTATACATGTACATGTATATGCATCGAGTATATGCATTTAGTTGATACATATTAATACCGGTATGATGTTTTGAAAAAAGTATGTTCGAGCAGGACAACAAACGATATAGATTTCGGTGTGGATATACAAAACACAACGATGATATAGCATGCTGTGAGTAAAATGTGTGTATGGAAGGATGCTACGGGGTATTATCGATTTAAACATTCATTGTTATCTAGGCCTTAAAAAATATGTGATATTTTCAGACATGAATGTAGAGAGGGGACAAACCTGCATTTCTCCCCTATCTCCTTTAGGACAAGGTCTAATGGCAGATGTTTTCACATTCCTCGCACTTTCCTTCGTTAAGTGTAGTAAAACTTCTGCTACAAACACTGGCTCGGTATCATTCGGGTTCTAGGTGGAAAGGAAATGGGATGAATTATAGACAACGCAAAGAAATGATGAAGCAAACCCTCAGAGAAATTTACAGATGCTAAACAGAGAATATTCCATTATAATATGTTCAGTACAAGCACTACCAGTAGCAATTACAAAAATTGTACGATGATGTAGGAATAATTAAGAGACAACTTGAACTGATATGCCACATAACATCGCAAATGATTTATCAACTAATTGCAGAGAATACTTCCATATTTGATTAAGACATACCTTATTTTGGTTGGCCTTCTTCTGGAAGTTCACGATGATTCCCCATCCAAAGTCATTTTCTCCATCTACAACCTGGCACAGACAAACAATTTTCTCACTCATTAGAAAATGTTCCTCTGTGTTGAATATCTTGCATGTATTCCACATTATCCCTGAATAACAAAATCTATGTTTCTCTTTGGTTAACGGATCTGCCTGACCTGTCTATGAAACCTAAGGCATGTTCCTTTTCAAGTGTATGAGTTTACATTAGATATTAACTACATGATTAAAACGCATAAGAGAAAGCTTTAATACTCACATGCACCAGTCTACCAGGCTGTAGGAAAGGGAGGACATATTGTGGTTTTGTAATGAACCCTTGGATGTCTTTGGCTAGGTGGTCCAACTGTTGGCGGATCTTGTAGTATGACGCTACCTGATCTTCATCATCGATCTTCATCTTTGCATAGTCTGCCTCAAGCGACTTTAACTCTGTGTTAACAGGCAGAAAATCACTGTGTTTTAAACTTAGAAATGGGCTATTGAAATAGACCTGACAATCAAAATTGGATTATGGCTGTCATAGTCAACATTAGGTTTATCAAAACAAATTACTTGAGGTATACACTGGAAGTGTTTATAGGAAGGACTATGACACTAGATCACATGACAATGTAACTTACTTTCGTATAGCTGCGGTATGCTAGCATAGTTCTGGAATTGGTAGAAGGAACGCTCTAACATGTACTCAGGGTTGATTTCTTCCACCCGGAGCAGGTTAAGCACCATGTTGTAGGTCAGATGGAAGGCACTGTTCAACGCGTCCGGTGAACCCTGGAGAAAAATTCAAAAGTACCATTATTATTAATTACCTTTTCAAGCCGAAATTACAAGCAGACAGCAGAAGAATCATTAATTTTAAAGGGAATTAGGGAAGTCTTGATGTACTGCTCCTTGTATGTAGATTAAAATAACAGCTACATGAAAATGGACAAACCTTGACAATGTTCTTGCCGACCGTTGGGCTCATTTTCTCATCAACCATCAGAATAACGATACCTTTGTCATCCAAACCTCGCCGACCTGCACGTCCACTCATCTGGATATATTCTCCTGATGAGATCTGGATTACCAAATACAGAAATTAATGTCTAACAAAGTATCTTTTGCTTCCTAATTGAAACCTCACTGTATATTTAGGTAGTGCTGTGTTTAGGAGATCGCGAAGAAATACGCAGCTAGAATAATGAAACAAATGTTTTGAGATGATGTTATGACAAAATATATCATTTTATGCACTAGCTACAGAAAACTTTGGTTGGAATACTGACCCAGCGCATTTCTTTGCCATCGAACTTGCGTGTACTTGTGAAGAGAACTGTTCTGGCAGGCATGTTAAGACCCATGGCGAATGTCTCAGTAGCAAAGAGTGCCTTGATGAGGCCCTCAGAGAAGAGAATCTCTATTGTCTCCTTCAGCAGAGGCAGCAAACCTCCGTGATGTATGCCGATACCCTTCTTCAGTAGGGGTAATACATGTTTCACCTGCAAATCAACAATGCCTTTATAAATTATTTTGCATTTTTACTTCATAGCAAGACATTAATGCTTACTTTCCGATAGCAAAATCTATGAGGAGACACCTGGGAAGTTTTGGGTCCTTTTCATCTTTAATTAATGTTTACAAACTACTTGAACACTCCATCTTAAATGTATTCTGTGAAAGTTATGTAAATCCTCTCTTTTTTTTGTATCTATATCATTCATATCAATTATTCATACCTGTGGAAGCTGCTTGTCGTCATCTGATAGCGAATCAATGGCATTATTGAACACTTCTTCAACCATCTGTTTCTCTTTATCTGAAATATGAAATCAAAAAGTTGGTGTCAAAAATCAACCCATAGTTGAGTGCATCCATATAACTTGAACGAGCTGAAAGAGTATAAGAACTGTTAACAGCTACATCCTAGGAATAACCGGTATGTGAAACACAATTAATTGGCCATGTATTACACAACTGATACAAATACATCAAAAGAGAAGAGCCCTTACCTGAGTTAAAGTCTAGTTTAGACATACTCATGGCGTATGCCTCACAATCCTTCTTACTGAAGCTGAAGACGATGACTGGAGCAAAGTTCCTCTCCATGATCATCTTCACAATCTTGAAACAATTTGATTCGCCTGGAAAAATCAAATTTACAAAATGAATTAGCCAAATCAAATAACCACACACATGAAACAATTCATGTTTCTTGTACATTAGCATATTATTTTTTATCACTATTTTTAGTCAAATGTGTTAGCTTATTTTTTTTGTGTCATGACGGACCTTTTGTTCCACCACGCCGTCCTTTCCATTCGCCCTTTGCTCCGTCTCCAGCATCCCGTAGAACATTCATGGCTGTATTGAAGTTTTCCTCGCGGAAATCACCCTAAAACATAAAATACAATATAGAATAAGCCAAAAAAATAACGACTTCAGGCTCCATCACATAACATGTAAACAATTTGCTTTTTCGAAAATTTCAAGAATATCTCAAACATTGCAAGATCCTCGAAAAATTTACCCTTTCATACGTTTAACTTTCCCCGTCTAAAGCTGCCAGTAATAGCAGAATAGATAGCAGGATTAAGCATCAAAGAAAAAAACTATGGAAAACATATCTAATCCTAGCAAAATAAAAAGAACAAAAAGAAATCACTTAATACTCACAAATCAAAGGTTCTTACCTGGTCGTCGACGACCATGTGAATACCATCTCCACCAGCTGGGAAAATGTAGTGTTGAAGTGGTGTGGGACGATACTCTGTATAGACGACGTGACATGGCTAAAACATCGAAAGATTCACAACATGTGGTAAAATTTGTTGAGCATATAAAGTTTCAACTTTCCAAAGACTTCATTGATTGTAACACTGAGTCAGGTGCTTAACATTTGGTTGCAGTAAAAGTTTGAATTTATTCTCAAATTTCAAGAGAAACCACAACGATAAATATGCCAGCAATATTTGTTTCATCTTATCAGAGTTCATGACCTTTTAATACATGTAAGTACATGATATTATCAATTAGAATTGTGAAAGGTGAGAAATCAAACTTCTCTTGAGTACCTGTTTGTGAAGATGACAGATCCACTCTGCAAACTGTCTTGCATTGGGGATGGTGGCAGACAAGAACACATAGTGTACATTGTCAGGTAGCAGGATAATGGTTTCTTCCCATACCACGCCACGCTCTGTAAATATGTCAGACATAAATGTTAGTTTGGTACATTAAACATCGATTATCTACTTCTAAGTTGTGAAAAGCGTTCGGTAAATTTGTTAAGTAACAGTGTTACTGATCGTCTACCACTTTGGTCAAATCAAGGGTATTGTATGAATCACTATGTTTTTATACTCCTGATCCCATGCCGCTGAGAAAGTGAGTAATGGTTGTTTAAGGCCATTCCGACAATTAAAATTCATATTCAAAGAGAAAACATTAGATATAAATTATGGATGAATGCGCGTCCATGCCCACACATATGCGCACCAAATACAGAGCGGGCAGAAAAGATGAGACTAAGGCCATAACCTATGGACTAAAACAACATACCTTTGTCTCGCATGTAGTGGATTTCATCAAAGATAACCCAAGCGACCTCGCGCATGATTTCTGAGCCGCGGTATAACATACTCCTCAGGATCTAGGTGTGCAGATTTCAACAATTACAGGTAGTAAATCATCTTAATTATGGGCTAGTACTGATTTTGCATGAAAATAAACTTTCCATAAAACAAGTGTACATTACTTGAAGTCATAAAAGGGGCATAACAAACTCCTATAGATTAACTACCCTAGTGAGTAACTAACCAGCATTGCATAGGTGCATCATGCTGAGCGCTAAGGGTTGATGCAGAAGTTATCATAACTGAACTGTGCACTACTGAGTCTATGTCGCCCTCAAAGCATCAGAACACCTTACCAAATTATCAAAAGCACACAATAGGTAATTGTTACAATACCATACATGCCACTCACTGGCTGACAAAAAAAAACAACAGGAAAATTGGATTACAATATTCTTACCTCTGTTGTCATGATGAGGCAGGAGGCTGTGGGGTTAATGGTAACATCACCAGTCATCAAACCTACGTCCTGAAACTCATCCAACATCTCTCTGTATTTCTGGTTACTCAGAGCTTTGATCGGGGTAGTGTAGATAACACGCTGCTTGTCACGCAGGGACATGGCTATGGCATACCTGTTCATGAAAATATAGGACGAAACCTTAAAATGAGGAATGTAAAGGGGATGCAGACGGGGCCGATTCAGTCATCCGGTCGTGATGTCAGGGGTGTCTGTGGTGAACGTCCGATTCAGTCGGCCAATACATTGTATCAAAAATGTTTGAGGTCCCCGATCCGATCAATCACCCTTCCTTGATTACCAGCTGAAACAGCCCCATCTGCAGTCGCCTTAAGGTGGGTTGTGTGGTACTTGGTAATTGAAACATAATGAGCTGAAACAGGTCATGTGTTGCAGAATTCAGTTTAATACTCACTCAGCTACCACTGTTTTTCCTGCAGACGTGTGAGCAGACACGAGAACGGACTGGTTATTCTCTAGACACAGCACTGCCTCCTTCTGGAAAGGATCCAGGATGAATGGGTACGTCTTGGCTGCTGGTGTTGTAGCTGGGACGAGCGGTACATACTCTGTGTCTGGGGGGATGGCAACCTGTTCAAATAGAGATGTGTATATATGTATCATCACATCTCCCTCTAAATTGTGAACATATAAATTCGACTAGCTATTTAGGTTGGTAACTATTGAAATTTGAACTATTAGTACAGTATCTATGAAACTAACTATCATTTTACTACTGGTATTTGCTAAAGTGAGTATGACCCTCATACCTCGTGTGTACAGGCTTCCAATGTATCCAATTTGTGTACTTGTATTCTGGGCATGGTTTCTGTAAGGCTGAAAAGAACAAAAATGCCATCCAATAATTCATATTGTGTACGAATACGCCAGCGGTATACTTCTATGATTAAGAATGATTGGGGGAAACTAGAGGTCCTACCCTCTCGTCAGTATCGATGTTTTCAGATCCCTCAAACTTCAAAGGCAAACAAAATCAATTTTGTGTTGGTATAAGCATATCAAAATGTTATAAAATCATCAAGGACGGGCTATATTCTCACAGCCTGAGGATTAAGGTCGCTTCTCTTCAAATTGAGCTAATCACAGAAATAATTGACAAACACCTAAATATTATGATCTGAGGTGTGGGCTAGACCTTGTTCACTCAAACAGCTACCGTGTAATGAGCCAACCCAAACCTAAATGTTACGATCATAAAACACCGGGCTTTAGTTTATCCAGGTATGACTTCTCTCAAGAAACACACTACCATTTTCTCACGAGGCATACATGTACGGTTAACTCCTATGTATAAAGCGGTAAATAAAGAAAAAAATGTAGAGATGTGAGCACTGACGAATAAAATAACTTACTTGATCTCCTCCATTACTGTTGCTCTGAATTTTTTAACACCCTCCTTTTGGACTTGGGGCTCTTCCTCTTGAACTTCACGCTTTTTCGATTTTGCTAATCTCTCCATGAATTTCTTTGCGCTGGTAGAGAGAAAAATAAAGATGAAAGGTTTAGTTGCAGTTTTGTGCCAAACTGACAGCAGCATGTTGTTAATTGTTGGCCTTTGCCAATTTTTGTGGTTGGCCTCAAAATATTAATAAAAGAAAACTCCGACCAAAACTATTTTTGGCTATCTCGCCGATTAGGATGCCCCTAGGGTTAGATATAAAAGAAGGAATCTGTTTCCAAGAAGAGGAGGGGGTCGGCATGTAAGTAGTAGAGTGAAAAGTTCACAAGGTTCAGGACATCTTGTCATCCTTCCATCGTCTCTTTTTTTACTTACCGTTATTTAGTAAAGAAAATTAAAGTAGTATATGAAAAGTTACATTAACGCAGGTTATAACATCAACTTTGCATTATTTTGTATGAGTTTCTTCAAGGTGTTTTTGGTGGGTTTAAACGAAGCTACTGTTCTACTGTTAAATGATTACAGAATAATTAAAACTTTCCCACCAGTTTCTACTGGGTGGGCTAAAACAACGCTATTATTATAAGACAGACTGGGTAGTAATAGCCTTGAATTAGGTCGCCCTCTCTAATCCCACTTGTTTAAGGTCGCTCTTCCCCAAATCCCACTTGTTTAAGACAGACTGAGTATTTATAGCCTTGGATTAGGTCGCCCTCCCTAATCCCACTTGTTTAAGGTCGCCCTTCCCCAAATCACACTTGTTTAAGACAGACTGAGTATTCATAGCCTTGGATTAGATCGCCCTTCCCCAGAATCAACTTTTTTTGAAGACAGACTGAGTATCTATAGCCTTGGATTAAGTCGTCCTCCCTGCCAATGTATATACCGTAATCTCCCGCGTATAAGGCGCAGCTCACGTATAAGGCACACCCCCAACTCAGAGAATGCAAGTCCACATATAAGGCGCACCTTTAAGAGTAGATTTTTGTTAATTTAGTACTGTTCTATAGTAAAAATACACCCCCTATAAGGCGCACCCCAAACTCAAGGCAATTTTCCTCCCACGTATAAGACCCAGCAGCCTTTTGTTTGGCCCATAAGATGCGCCTTATACGCGGGAGATTACGGTACTCTAGGTTTAGCCCGCCCATTTTTGCTCAGCTTTAAAAATAGGGCTATATCTGTATTATTGTATATAGCCTTACTTTGGCCCGCCCTACCTAGGGAAGTACCGTAATCTCCCACGTATAAGACGCGCTGCGCGTATAAGACGCACCCCAAACTCAGCACATGCATTTTCGCGTATAAGATGCATATTTTAATGCTGAAATTTGTAAGATTAGCACATTTCTATAGAAAAATTACCCCTCGTATAAGACGCACCCCCAACTTGAGAGAAAGCTATGACACCCTAGCATTTTGTTTGGCGTAGAGGATGCGTCTTATACGTGGGAGTTTACGGTAGTATGTTAGTATATATGACAATTAAAGATAGTGGCCGACCTATACCAAGGCTGTATATGCAGTAGATCCACATTTATGGTAATTTTATAAATGGGGTGACTTAATCCAATGCAATATATGACTCATAGATAGAAGAAGTGTCTTGAAATTATGGCGACCTATTCCAAGGCTTTATATACAACAGATCCATATTCATGGTAGATCAATAATTGGGTTGAATTGATGCAAGGTTATGTATATAATATGAATCCATTTTTTTAATTAGATAGAAGAAATGTCTGAGCGACCTAGTCCAAGGCTATATATCTACAGTAAGATCCATATTCATATTGAATTGATAATTGGGGCGACTTAATCCGAGACTATATATACAAACAAAAAATCCATATTCATAATAGCTACTAATTGCAGGGTTCTCCGCAGAATGTAAAATCACACCTAAAACCCTGCAGCGAGCTGGCTTAAAATTTCATTTGGTAACATCCTAAGCCTTATGGTAGGCTAAAGTTGGTTGTCTCATTCATGACAGTGTGGGGATTACAGATGGAAATTTAACAAAGAAATTGAAAGTATTTTCATAAATACTGTAATCTCCCGCGTATAAGGCGCAGCCCGCGTATAAGGCGCACCTAGAGTTTTGGAAAATTCTCAAAAAAATGAAAAATTCATAACTTTGGTTCTACTGAATGAATTTTCAAAATTCAAAAACCTATGTGCATCTTGGGTCACCCCGGACCCTCCTGATCCCCTTTATTTCCTATTATGACCAAGGGGGCATGTAAGATATCAAAAGAAAGGTCTTGGAGTCCCCTTTGTGGATCCAATGAGGACTAAAAACCCCCGTATAAGACGCGCCTTATACGCGGGAGATTACGGTATGGCCATAACGTCTGTTCTAATTGGCCGATTTGCAAAATTCAAAAACCTATATGAAGCTAAAATAACACCGGCGGTGATTCTGAGATACAATCACACCGGCGGCAGTAAAAATCACGCCGGCGGCGTCATTACAGTGTGAGGAGAACCCTGTAATTGGGTGACTTTAACCTTGACTATACTTATGGAGCTTGAGCCTATGAGTTTAAATACGCTACACAACCCAAATGTTTTGGGCGACCTATACCATGACAATATATAAGGCCCCTTATTCATACTAAATGAAATATATTTAAGCTGCATGTCTTATTTTAGAACCTTTCTTACTAAATAACGCTAATATTCAAGCTTTATACTATAGGACATAAAACAAGTTTTCCACTCTTTCATTCAGAGATGCCACTCACTGGCAGACAAAAACCAGGAAAACTGGACTTTGGACACATTTTCCCAGGAATTTAACATAATTTGATACAGAAATCTTGCAATCAAAACCAGGAATTCCTGAGAAACCAGGAAAAGTGGCATCACTGTTCATTTGAAGTTTTCATTGTGCTTTCTCACATAGGATATGTACACAGTAAGGTTATTGTCATTTTTGTGCTGACTTTTCACTATACTACTTACTCATACCTTTGGCAGTTACTCAATACAGGTTCCGTTTTTGTCTTTTTTTAATATGGGGTTTTTACCATCGCATTGAGGTATCCCGCCCAGAGGGCGTCCTCTTTAGGGAGAATGCCAAAAACGGCTGTTGTAAATTCTCTTGTATAATCACATCCTTGTATAAGCCGCACCCCCCCCCCCCCTTGAGTACAAATAGAAACCATATGCGTACAAAAAGTAGAGGGTACTTTTTGGACCATAGGAGCGGACCCGCCCGGACCCGTTAAAAGGGGCCATTTTGGGCAAATTTGGGCAAAAAGGGGTGCTTTTTTAAAGAACTTTCCAATGGTGAAAGAATTTTTTAAATATTCCAACTAGAACCAAAGTTAAGGTTAAATATCAAGAGGCCATTATTTTTTCTTAAAATCTCAACTTTTTTTCAAGCAAATATTCTATTTTATGGCCGGGAAAGGGGTACCTTCTTCAGAAATAAAACTCAAAGTATTGTCGGGAAAGGAGTATAAGGCCAAGGGAAGTCAGGTTACAGTTTATCGTCCACTGCCCGCATGCATTTAAAGGGGCCGCATGAGAAACTTTCATTATTCATTATTTAAAAAAAAAATTGAAGAAATCATCTAAAATGTATTTGGACATGAGGGCAATGACCAAAAGGGGCCATATTTGGTATCAAAATAAAGCTTACAGTGCAGAGAATACAATCAACATGGTAACATCTACAACCTTGACATTTCTAGGCACTGGTACCTATATAATGAATAATGAAAAAAAAGCCTCATCACTTTTCAAAATGGCTCGGACGGTAAACTGTAACCTGACTTCCCATGGCCTTATCTTCAGACAAATTAGAACATGGGCGGGAAAGGGGTACATTTTAACAAAATATTCCATTGAAAGGGTGCCAAAATCGAGAGTTTGTCTTTTTGTATTCTAACAGCAGGGAAAGGGGTATGTTTCCAAGCTAATTCCTGTTAAAAGGGGTATATTTTGGTCCAATTTTCCCCCTCTAAAAGGGGTACCAAGTCAAGGGTCGTGTATGCACATGGTTACTATAGAACATATAGGGAGGGGCCGCACCCTGAGTTAGAGAGGAAGCAATGGGCTACACATAAGGACTGAAAATTGATGCTTTAGTAATCTTACTGCTAGAGTTATACATCCAGCCACAGCCCAACTTAGGGTTGATCCTATAAGCTGCATTTTGATTATGGTTCTGCTACTCCCTAAGACTTTGTGTCCTTGCCCCGTCCTTTCACCCTAAAGGGGACCACAGATATCAGGGGCTGATTCAGTTCGTAGTTAAGAAAGGAGATCGGATCGGGGACATCACACATGTTTGGTATCAACCAACTGGATTGGACGTGTTGTTCATCGCAGAAGGCCCCAGTGGGACGTTACGATCGGCCGACTAAATCGGCCCTGTCTGCGGTCACCTTAAGTTTCCCTGTGACCTAAAGTGGATCTACCATTTAGACCCATTTTCGTTGCACAGAAATATTATAGTGATGTCAAAAACTGATGACGTATTCTATTCTCATACCGGGAACTAATAAGCCTCTTTTCTTTATACAATGATGGCAGGGTGGGGGTCATTTCTATGACCCCCTACCCCCAGTTTATTGCTTTATAGTGTAACAAATTACAAAATCCAATAACTGAGTCTGAAAAAGAGCCCCATGGTGGGGAGGGGAGGCAAAATCCAATATACCTTCACACTGGGGGGAATCAAAACTGAACATGGGTGGTGCAAATACTCATTGTGACGCATCATTCCACATGCATATCCCTTTTTTTTTGGCGGGGGGGGGGGGGGGGTGGGGTCACATTGCAAAATCAGTTCTTAGTGGGGGGCCGTGATAATTTTTATCGTTGTGGTGGGGGGTTTGGAAAAATATCTGCCGATCTGCAAAAATCCATCAACCCCCCCCCAGCTGGCAATTAATTTTTCCGTTACCCCTTTTATCTTCTTTAAAGTTTAGTGGCATGCGGGCTCAAAAAGGGTGATTTTTTTTTTGCCCCCCTTCCCGAAGAGCTTTCTGAAATTTTTTTGTCACCCCGTTAAACCCACCAACACCCCCCCTCCCTCCGTTGTTAAAAAATGACCACTCACTAAATAGAGTTGGCAGTACTCGCCAGGTGGCATGACCAACACTCTGCCTGCTGAGGCAGCCAATCCTGCCCGAATTTTCTATCTGGGTAATGTCAACTTTGCCCCCACCCTGGAGGAGAACCAACAAAGCTATTTATATGATTCCAAATGCTATGATTGCCTACTACCGTAATCTCCCGCGTATAAGGCGCGTCTAATACGGGGGGTTTTAGTTCTCATTGGATCCACAAGGGGGGCACCAAGACCTTTCTTTTGATATCTTACATGCCCCCTTGGTCATAAAAGAACATAAGGGGCCCAGGAGGGCCCAGGGTGGTCCAAGCTACACATAGTTTTTTGAATTTTGAAAATTCATTCAGTAGAACCAAAGTTATGAATTTTTCAGTTTTTTGAGAATTTTCCAAAACTGTAGGTGCGCCTTATACGCTGGCTGCGCCTTATACGCGGGAGATTACGGTACACCTCTATTTTTATTATCAGGCTATAATTTTAGTAAAAATAAATTATCAATGATATATATCAGAGGTTCAAAGTTAGGTTATGCTGAAAAACTGACAAAGTTGCTGATACTCTCTAGCCACTATATAAGTGATGGAAAGTCATTATTTTTCTATATAAATCAGTCTTATGTTCATTAATTTGTGCATGGCAGTGTTTGTGGGAAAGTAAGGTCTAGAGCAAGGTCGACCCTGAAATTTTGGCTATGTCGACTTTCCTGGTCTTCAAAATTAGGAAAACATCACAGAATATCTAAAATGAATCAAATATGTGAAAATGTCTAAGGATAGGGCATTGCCCTAAAAGGATCTATGGGCAACTGTGTTCTATGTGCTATGCTAAACTATGCTTTAACTAATTGCTGACAAATAGTGAGTAATTACTGACATATATTGAATAGTTGCTCACAAATACTGCATTATTACCGACATAGGAGGAGGTACTGGCATATATTGACTGAATGCTGACAAAAAGTGAGTAAAATACTGACATTTATTGACTAATTGCTGACAAATTGTATGTAAATACTGACATGTGTTGACTAATTTCTGATATCTAGTGACTAAGTACTGACATATCCTGAATAATTGCTGACAAAGAGTGAGTAATTACTGACATATAGACTAATTGCTGACAAATAGTGAGCAATTACTAACATATATTGACTAAATACTGATAAAATGTAAATACTGACATGTATTGACAATTGCTGATATAGAGTGACTTAGTACTGACATATATTGATTAATTGCTGACAAATTGTGAGTAAAATTATACTGATATATATTGACAAATAGTGAACAATTACTAGTGCTGACAAATAGTAAGTAAATACTGACATATATTGATTAATTGCTGACAAATAGTGAGTACTTACTGACATATATTGACAAATTGCTGACAAATAGTGAACAATTACTAACATTATATTAACTAATTGCTGACAAATAGTCCATAGATACTGACATATTTTTACTAATATCTGACAAATTGTGAGAAAGGGAGGATGCACAATTGAATCAATGGCTATTCCTTGGTTATATATTGACTAATTGCTGACAGATTGTGAGTAAATACTGACATATTTCGACTAATTGCTAACAAATGGTGAGTAATTACTAACATATATTGATTAATTGCTGATAAATGGCAAGTAATTACTGACATATATTGACTAATATCTGATAAATTGTGAGTAATTACTGACATATGTGGACTAAGTGTTGTTATAAGATGGAGCAGGTTAGGTCTAAGACCTAAAAGACCCGAGTTTTAAATGCTATTTTCAATATTCAATCAGATATTGACAAATAGTGAGTGATTACTGACATATGTTGATGAACTGCTGACCAATAATGAGCAATTACTAACATGTATTGACGAATTGCTGACAAAAAGTGCATTATTACTGACATATTTGGACTAATTACTGACAAAAAGTGAGTAATTACTAACATAAATTGATGATTGCTGACAAATAGTGCATTATTACTGACATATTTGGACTAATTACTGACAAAAAGTGAGTAATTACTAACATAAATTGACTAATTGCTGACAAATAGTGCATTATTACTGACATATTTGCTGACAATGCATCATGACATCCATAAAAGGGTTAACTGCACATCAATGCCTTGTCTATCAATAAAGGGTTGACTGTGCATCAATGCATCATGCTATCCCTAAGGGGTTAACTGTGTATCAATGCATCATGCCATCCATAAAGGGTTAAGTGCATCAATGCATCAGGTTATCCATGAAGGGTTTAATGTGCATCAATGCATCATGCCATTCATAAAGGGTTAACTGTGTATCAATGCATCATGCCACCCATAAAGGGTTAAAGTGCATCAATGCATCATGCCATTCATAAAGGGTTAAAGTGCATCGATGCATCATGTTATCCATGAAGGGTTAAATGTGCATCAATGCATCATGCCATTCATAAAGGGTGAACTGTGCATCAATGCATCATGCTATCCATAAAGGGTGAACTGTGCATCAATGTATCATGCCATTCATAAAGGGTTAAAGTGCATCGATGCATCATGTTATCCATGAAGGGTTAAATGTGCATCAATGCATCATGTTATCCATAAAGGGTTAAATGTGCATCAATGCATCATGCCATTCATAAAGGGTTAACTGTGCATCAATGCATCATGCTATCCAGAAAGGGTTCACTGCATTAATGCATCATGCTATCCACAAAGGGTTAACTGTGTATTAATGCTACATGCCATTCATAAAGGCTTAAAGTGAATCAATGCATCATGCCATTCATAAAGGGTTAAATGTGCATCAATGCATCTTGTCATTCATAAAGGGTTAACTGTGTATCATTGCATCATGCCATTTATAAAGGGTTAAATGTGCATCAATGCATCATGCCATTCATAAAGGGTTAACTGTGCATCAATCCATCATGCCACCAATAAAGGGTAAAAGTGCATCACTGCATCATGCCATTCTTAACGGGTAAAAGTGTGTCAATGCATCATGCCTTTCATAAAGGGTTAAAGTGCATGAATGCATCATGCCTTTCATAAAAGGTTAAAGTGCATCAATGCATCATGCCATTCATAAAGGGTTAACTGTGTATCGATCCATCATGCCATCAATAAAGGCTTAAAGTGAATCAATGCATCATGCCATTCATAAAGGGTTAACTGTGCATCACCGCATCATGCCACCCATAAAGGGTTAAATGTGCATCAATGCTTTGTGAAATCCATAAAGGGTTAACTCGGTGCGTTCGGAGTACGGCCGAGGGATCAATGCTGGTTTGTAAGGCCACCCCCTATTGGTCTGCCCCATGTGGGTCAATGTTGATCCCCAAGTCAACTTACTACACTCCCAAGCATAGTTAAGGGCTGGTACCTAGCCAGACCTGGCTGGGGTGGAAGGGGGTGGAGGGAACAAGCTAAGATTGTGTAGTTAGCGTTCGAGGTCACCCCTACCCATAATGCAATAGATATCCTTGCAAAACCGCTGCCCGAACGCACCGAGTGTGCATCAATGCATCATGCTATCCAAGAGGGTTAAAGTACATCAATGCATCGTGCCATTCATAAAGGGTTAACTGTGCATAACTGCATCTTGCCATCTATAATGGGTTAAATGTGCATCACTGCATCTTGCCATCCATAAAGGGTTAAATGTGCATCACTGCATCTTGTCATCCATGAAGGGTTAAATGTGCATTAATGCATCATGCTATCTATAAAGGGTTAGATGTGCATCAATGCATCATGCCATTCATAAAGGGTTAACTGTGTATCAATCCATCATGCCTTCAATAAAGGGTTAAAGTGCATCAATGCATCATGTCATTCATAGAGGGTTAACCGTGCATCAATGCATCATGCCATTCATAACAGGTTAACTGTGCATCAATGCATCATGCCATTCATAAAGGGTTAAAGTACATCAATGCATCATGCCATTCTTAAAGGGTTCAAGTGCATCAATGCATCATGCCATTCATAATGGGTTAACTGTGCATCAATGCATCATGCTATCCATAAAGGGTTAAATGTGCACCAATGCATCATGCTATCTATAAAGGGTTAGATGTGCATCAATGCATCATGCCAATCATAAAGAGTTAAATGTGCATCAATGCATCATGCTATCCATAAAGGGTTAAATGTGCATCAATGCATCATGCTATCTATAAAGGCTGAAAGTGAATCAATGCATCATGCCATTCATAAAGGGTTGACTGTGTATCAATGCATCATGCCATCCATAAAGGGTTAAAGTGCATCAATGCATCATAGGGAAGTATGTACGGCCCCTGGACAGCCTGCTAATCCTGTAAGGATCACAGTGTAAATCAATGCATCATAAACCCTATGCACTGCCCTATGTATACCCCTATAGAAACAGACAGTGCATTAAAGGGTTAAAATGGGTTTTCACAGCTATATCCAGGGTGAGTAGACTTTCTTTGTCCAAGCACTAACAGCCAATATTAAAAGGATAGGTTGGTCCCTGTGCAACCCTATGTGTAATCCTATGAGTAAAAAAGGGGCAATATGTGGCTAGGCTATAGCAAGTCTACACTAGAAGGGCGATTCAACATCGGTGAACATGGTTCTTGTAAGTATTCTATGGTCTGTCTAAGACCATAGAATAATAATATAATATTTTTCCTACAAGGAAAACCTAACAGCATCAAAATCCATTGACAATTCAATGACTTATGACCATTTATATTGAAGATGCCAAGTGTGCTTTTTTATCATTTTCTGTGAAAACTCCCTCTGACAGCCTGTAGGCTGTAGACAGAGATGCCCTGTCCCGAGCCTCCTCACGTCGTATGGGACAGGGTGCTCAGGTACATAAGAACTGGAGGTTTACAGGCCTGCCCCTTACTGGTTTGATTCAGCAAAATTGCTTTGTTTACAAGTGGCCAGCCGATATATTTAGAGGTAAAACTGGATCCTGTAGAGGCCATGAACGATGGATTATATCAATATCTACAATATCTCATAAAATGGAAACTAAATTCATCATATTTTTTTTAAATACAGCAATTATAACATTGTAGAGTAAAGCATAGTGTATGTGTCTTGTTTTGAAATGTTATTTTCGTATTTTCGGCAAAATGTTTGTTTTCCCTATCTTAGAATTATCGTAGCTTCCCCAAATTTTAAGGAGGTTGTAAGGGGGTGTACATCTAGCTACCTACTTAATTTCAAGAGGATTGATAAAGGGGAAGGTGTGCGGGGAAAGTCTCTCCGCACTCCCCCAACATTTGGTATAACAACTCTCCCACACCCGTACAGAGCGATCTTGGAGTGGCAGACGGGTGTGGATTCCCCACACTAGTAGGCTGTACAAAATCGCCTCTTGTACAAAAACTACTAACATTAGGAAGATAAATCTACCTGATTCATAGAGGGAAAGTGTTGGGCTTTGTTATGACAGGTGATAGATAGCTTTGTGATGACATTTTCAATTTCTTAGATTCTTGCCAGGACCCCATGATTCAGGGCATTTCTCAGTGAAAAGCCTGTTTCAGATTGTCCGGCGGGCGCTGACTCTTACCTAACGGGAGAGTCAGGCTTCCTGCATAGGGCTAATATGTCAGGTGGCTGGAATTGTAGGACATAATTTTTTTATGTCAATTTCCTCTTAAGGATGGCTTCCTAAGACATGTTTGTTGCCATTTTGTGAGACACCTTTCATACGGGGGCCCAGATTATTTGGTTCTTGCAAATCTGTTAGCCTTCACATCAAGTTTAGCTGCCACGGTCGGCCATGATGGAAGTAGTTTCAGGTCTCACAACAGAGGTGTTATTCATGAAATAATGTTATCCATGAGAATCTGCTTGGTGAGTGGAGATTGACTTCCTGTCTGGCAGAAAATGCACCTGCTTATGGCTACCTGTTGCAGCCCACACAGCATGTGCCAAACCTTGGAAAAAGGTGCAATCTAAAGGTTTCCAACAAAAGACGCTCTTCCCACTCACAGACAGCAAAACTAAGGTGGTACTCTTGTCAATATTATAAGCTGATTGTTGGGGATTTGTTTTTGTCAAATGTTATTCTTAGAAACTTGCTGTTTCTAGAGCACCTGCAAGTTTTAGCTAGGGCAGTCCCAGCGACTCAGTCCTTAGGCTTAACTGAGTCGCGCACAGTGACTAGTTTCAGACAGCGTCTCAACATCATTGAACATGATGGATTTTGCTATCAAACCCATATCAAACTCTAATTAAAACACACTTTTCGCACTTCTAGCATCCTAAAGTATTGATAAATTTTCTTTTTTGAATTTCTTGAAAAAGAATTTTTAACCCCCTGCCATGCCTACACTATAGACGTCTAAACTGAAAAGTAACACTGCTCACCCAGTTTTAGATTTTGCGTCTCCACTTTTCGGTTGTGACTTTTCATCATCTGCCGTTTTCTTGGACCCACCTGCCGTGTCATCAAAGACACTAAACAGATCTGAATCCATCCCATCATCCATGTCTAAGCTTGTTAACGTACATGTGATGCTAAATTAGGATTTATAAATTTGTGATGTCCTTTTTTTTCAGAAATGCCGCACGTGCAAGCGGAAGTTTCGCGCAGCATAAAATACTGTACGTTCAAAAATGGCATAAGGTAGATATAAATTATAAAAATTAAGTTATTAAGTTTTAAAATTTTTATTTTTGAAGTCTATATTATTTGTCTTTCAATATATATACTAACGAAGGAATTGAGTAGATTATTTGAATTATTGAACATTCATATTCGCGCAAGGACTTGCCGATAACAAGCAAAATTTTGCCAACATGGCGGCCTCGGAGACCGAAATTCGCAACATTGCGTCATATTTATGTGTTTCATGTGGTCAGATTACACTAAATGACACTGAAAAGGTATGTAGTGAATGAAGTAATGTATTTGCTATTGGAAAGGTAAGAGATTTACAGTAGACTTTTGTATTTGTCCAATAAATATTAATTAATAGTAGCCAACTTGTGTCTGTCTGTGCCGGTGTGACCACCATACCGTCATACGGCATACCGGTAGCGAAGTCAGTTTAAAATTTGGACCTCGGCAGAAAAACACAATCTATATATCAAATGAAAGAGCTTGAAATTTGTAATTCATTGCTTTTAGGATCAAATTGATATTCCTACTAGAAGCGTTTTTATACCACTTTATAGTTTAGAGGTATAAAAATCTTTCTGCCATTATGATGATTCCCTAGACGGCTGATAAGTTCCACAAAAGTAGGGTCAGATGCTGTGGCCTGACGTACCATCTCCCATGTGACCACCGGGTGCACAGCCTTGAGGGCAGATGTGGCAAAAGCCACGATAGACACATCATCAGCGGGCTATACGTCAGTGCCCTCAGAACACAGAGTCTCCTGGCGGGATGTTGGCGAGATGTGGACAGTCACAATGACATCGGATTCAGGTGGTTCACCGGGCAAGTAGAGGTGATCAGGCTGGCCGACGGGATGTCTGGAGGCAGCATCGGGCCCCTGGTTCTTTTTGCCAGGCACATGATCTACCATAAACCTGTAGGCCAAGGTTTTCTCCTTTAGATCCAGGAGCCGCCGATTACTGATGTCTGTGAGGGATCTGTCATTGAGTACTTGTAGTAGTGGCTTGTGGTCTGTGGCCACAATTAGATCCTCGCAGCCCAGGACATAATAGCGTGTCTGATGGAGTGCATATGCCACTGCCAAAGCCTCCCCCTCAATAGGGGCATACCTGCTCTCGGCGGGGTGCGTGAACCGGCTGCCGACAAGGCACAACTTCCAGCCATCATGGCAGCATGAAGGGGTGCGGGTGAGGCACTGGCAGTACTTCTGCATCAAAAAGAATCCAATTCGATCAACCGACCAGTCTCTGGCCAGGCATGTGATGCGGGAGGGGTCAAAGAGGCGAACACCCTCTTTCATCTCGGCGATTATAATATCTTTGGACTGCTGGAATAGCTGGTCCAATTCTCTTGTCCACTGGAACTTAGTGGAGGGTTTGAGCAAGGTGCGAAACGGCTTCATTTGGCGGGTCATGGCAAAGGCATAGGCACCTTGGTTGATCAAACCAAACCATGCTCTTGCTCCAGTGATGTCTGTTGGGGTGGGGAAGTTCCTGATGGCATCCAGGAACTTGGCGCTGGGACATATATTGGTCAAAGTGATGGTGAGGCCTGCAAAGTCAACATTTTCTTGGGCAAACTGGAAGTTCTTAGGGTTCAGGGTGATGCCATTGCGAGCACAGAGATCCAACCATTCACAGGCCTGGAAGAAAGCTGCTTCAATGGATTTCGCCCACATGCATGTGTCATCTACACATTTTACCTTGTTTGGGAAGTCAGCGATGATGGCATCAAACCGTTGGTTGTAGGCATCTCCACTTGACAGGAATCCCTGTGGGGCCACCTTGTACCTGTAGCGCCCCCATGGTGTGATGAATGTGGTAATGTGACGGTCTTCCTCACGAATGGGTACTGAGTGATAACCATTCAAAGCATCTGTGACGGTCTTCCTCATACCCTGCGGGACACAGTCAGCCAGGTGGAAAGGTATGGGGACATGATGGGTTTGGCGGACAGAGTGCCGGTTCTGTGGCTGCAAGTCAACTGTCCTCCTTGGAGAGCCATCAGCTTTACCTGTGACCACCATCCTGGAACACCATGTGGTTGGGGTGTTGGGACTGACCCGCTCAAGTACACCTATGCGAACATCTCTTTCCAGATCGGCAAATACTTTGTCCTGCCAGTGGATGGGAACAAGGGTGGGCTTGTGTACCGCCACTGGTGTAGCATTGGGATCAACATGTAGCTGAAGAGGTTCACAACGCATGAGGGGTAATGGCTGATGCTCACACACATTGAACGTAGTGGAGCTGTAGTAGTCAAGGAGCCAGTCTCTTAGAGCCCCCACATTGTCCTCAGTCGGTGATAGGCCCAATGGCAAGTCGGTGGGTAGGGGGGGGGTGGCTGTTCTTGGCGTCTTGGGCATGAGCAGTCCAGGTAATCAGAGTCCCCCATAGAGGCCAATGTAGAGAGGAATAGCCTGAATTTGTTATGGAATGTATCTATTTGGCAAGTTTCCGGGTGCGACTAGACTAAGAAATTTTTATGCAGTGTCACATACATACATTATATATATATGGTAACCCTGGTGGCCCGTTTAAGGGAGTGGTGATTATCCATCAGCAAGGGTGATGGGGGGGAGGGGCTAACAACTTTTGACCCTCTTGAGAGGGGTAGGTAAAAATTTTATGCTCTTTTGGGGTGGTCATTATAAGATTATTTATCAACAGGGGGTAAAAATTTCAGTGCCCTCCTGAGGGGTGTAAAAAGTTTTGACTTCTCTTGAGGGGGTCATAAAAATTTTACCCTCTTTTTAGCAAAGAAGTCTACGGGCTACCTTTGATCAAAGTGCTTGTTATCAGGCAAAATTGTTTGTGCCCCTGCACAGGAGGCGTGGAGAATTTTCGCACCCCTCTAGTAGCGCACAGGTTGTTGTTTTTTTTCTTAGCTAAAAATAGGCTAAATTTTATACGCCCCCTGTCAAGAGGGTCAACATTTTTAATGCCCCCTCAGGAGGGGTCTGAATTATTTATGCCCCCACCAAACCAACCACCCCCATGAATAATGACCACTGTTTAAGAACTGATTTTGCAAAATGATCCCCCCTCCAAATTTCTGATATGCTCCTCTTTTCAGCTTTAGCATAAAAGCCAGCACACTCCTATTTAACCCATTGAAGGCCGCTGATGCATGAGTGCATGATGCCCATTGGTCATCACGATGCACCAATGAAGTGCTGGCAAGTTTGCTCGCCAGTACTTCTTTAGGGCATCTTTACGACCCTCCTGGAGTTTCTGTATCAACCCTGTAGGGTCGGCATGATGCATTGATATAGCCCTGCCCACTTATGCACCAGGGCTGCATTCATGCATCATGCCGACCAATGTACATTATGCATTAAAGCATTAGCAGCCCTTAATGGGTTAATTCTGTAGAACGTTAAAAGAACTTTTTAACAAGTCAAGTAATACCATAGATATACACTTCTACGCCTAACGGCTCTATTGGTTACTTGAACTCGTTTTCTGAAGGGGCTTTTCAATATCAATGTTTTCTGTCCTATTTCTACATTTATGGTTCTATGTCCTAGAAAATATGCATGTAACAAGTTGAAAATGATATATAGGTCATAGGATATTTGTTTTATCTTTCATTTCTTTTTTCTTTTTTTAACAATTTTTTTTTTTTAAAGTTATTTTTCCAGTAGTTACCAAAAAATGTCACAAAGTAACGCTACTTAATGTGAAATTACACCCTTACAGAGACAGGGATACAGCCAAATTTTATTCTAAAGTTATCTCTATGAAAATGACAACAAAAAGGTGCAGTCATTTTATTTTCATATATAGATTCCATTTTTTCCTGAAGGTCTAAAAGAAATGTCACTTTAATGTAAATTGTACTAGCTTTGGGTTCTAGTTCCTCTTCTCCCCATGAGATGGCACCACCAAGGAGGTTTTCTAGGTTCACTGTAGAGGGCAGCACAAGTCACCTACCTCTGTCGTGAACCCTTTCGGGGAGAAACGGTATGATCGGAAGTGTGTCAGTGGTTCCGGTGGGAATGCGAAAGTCTACTGCTGATATTTTACAAGCGAAAATGGCGCCACGTTAGCGCTTCTCCCCAAAAGACGTTACCTACCTCTGTAGATAGCATCATAGACTGACTCAAGCCTGTCCCATCGTACACTGAAGGCCTATGGCCTATGCCTATGACCTCTATTATACAATCTATATATGCCCATTTACTTGATTCGTTTTTTAATGGATTCCAGACACCCTTCTCTTCTCTATTAAAGATAATGCACGGCACCTTGTTTTGTGTTTGTGTTGGTAAACAAAGGAACATAGAACTTTTTTTTTTATTAACATTAAAAGGATATTTTTATACCAAGCGGTAGACTGCTGGATACAGAAGGGGTGCCTTGTGGATCCTGGATACAGAAGCAGACCCTTGTAGATCCTGGATACAGAAGGAGACCCTTGTGGATCCTTGATACAGAAGGGGTGCCTTGTGAATCCTGGATACAGAATGGGTGCCTTGTGGATCCTGCATACAGAAGCAGACCCTTGTAGATCCTGGATACAGAAGGAGACCCTTGTGGATCCTGGATACAGAAGGGGTCCCTTGTGGATCCTGGATACATAAGGGGTCCCTTGTGGATCCTGGATACAGGTGCCTTGTGGATCCTGGATACAGAAGGAGTCTTATTATGGATCCTGGATACAGAAGGGGTCCCTTGTGGATCCTGGATACAGAAGGGGTCTCTTGTGGATCCTGGATACAGAAGGGGTGCCTTGTGGATCCTGGATACAGAAGGAGTCTATTATGGATCTGAATACAGAAGGAGACCATTGTGGATCCTGGATACATAAGCAGACCGCGGCAGGCAAAAAAAAAAAAATTGACGCACCTGCCTTAAATTCCACCACCCATCCCTGTTAAAAAATGATCACTCCCTAAACGCAATGAATATGACCTTTTTATCCAAGTCATTTAAAATGTTATGTAAGTTATGTATGGTTTAGAGTTTGACTGAGGTCGACTTAATAGCAGGGTTTTACGGTACCGGGTAACATTAGATATTTGGGGAGGTTTGGGACCGAGTCATTCAGTCATTTATTTCCAGTTGGGGGTGGGGGGGGGGGGCTTGTTAGATATAAGTGGGGGTCTTTTTGCAAAATCAGTTCTTGGTGGGGAGTTTGTGATCATTTTTGCCAGGGGTTGGGGGGGGGGGCGGAAAAAAATCTGCCGATCTGTGAAAATCGATCAAGCCCCCAGCTGGCAAAAAATGACTCAGCCCTTAGGGGGCTTGTACAGGGGGTCATTGGTACCAGAAAAACGACTTTACATTTTATAAACGTTTCACAAAAGAAAAATATTTGTGTACAAAGTTTTTTCATGTTATTTGGAGTCAACGTTTCTATGCTAATCGAACGTTTCATTTCTATTTTTTTGTTTTTTAAAACATTTTAAGAGACCCTCAGGAGATGTTATTCTGAAATAATATAACGACTTTTTTTTGTTTGCTGGGTGTCATATACATGATGTAAACAGGAAGCATTCCTTTGTGTATCCACAAATCATATAGAAAGAGCCCATTGTAGATCATGGGTACCACAAGCAGTCATTGTGGATCCTGGATACAGAAGGAGCCCCTTTGTTGGTAAACAACTCAGTGTGCCAAAAATGCGAAGTCCAGTATCAACAGTGATGCTCAGAGATGATCATGCTACTTTTAATTGCCTTTAATCTATCATAAACTCACAGATTTCTGTGATAAAACAACCTGAAGTGGGTGTCCCAAACATCTGCCATCTTGAAAGTAGCAGATGCATCTGCTGAGCAGGTGCTTGCTCCTGATTGGTCAATTTGTTGTGTATCCCATGAACACTACCGTAAACTCCCGCGTATAAGACGCGTCCTCTACGCCAAACAAAATGCTGGGGAGTCTTATAGCTTTCTCTCAATTTGGGGGGGGGGGCGTCTTATACGAGGGGTAATTTTTCTATAGAAATGTACTAATCTTACAAATTTCATCATTAAAATGTGCGTCTTATACGCGAAAATGCATGTGCTGAGTTTGGGGTGCGTCTTCTACGCGGGCAATTACGGTATTTCTTGTGCATCCTCGATGCACAGAAAGCTGAACAACGGCCCCACTGCCGCACGCAGACTCAACCTCACTCAGGTCGGTTATAATAATCTGGTAGTGCAGGGCTTAGTGTTTTTCAATCCCTCTGAGGGGGGTCAAAATAATTTCATCCATTTTCAGTGAAAAAGGCTGCACGTTACTAAAGGCTAAAAGGGCACATTCACACACGATTTTCGTTCTCTAGGCTATCGGGGTTAAAAAAGAAATTTGACCCTTGAGGGGGGGGGGATTCGTGCGGCCGTCCATGTGCATGTGTTGTTAAAAATGATCAGTCCCTAGTGCCAGGGAGTGGTCATTTTTTTAACAACGGGGGTGGGGAGGTAGTTGCATGTACGCACCAAACTATAGTAAACATGCAGGCGTTATGGTTAAGGAGGGTGAAATTTTTCTGAAATTGTCAGTCCCCCTAAGGAGCTAAAGCCCTTCCCCCACCCCTCGTTTTGTTGGAATCTACTTGAAGATGGATGTGTATTGGGTACCTGCTGGCTGTCCAGTTTACAATACCGATACACAAGTTCATGGTACAATGTATGTCAGGCTGGATGAATAGAGCCTGCCCAACATAGCCTTAGTCTTAATGTCCTTTTTGATTGAGATGAAGTCTCCGTATATGCAATTCTACTTCTTATTATATTAATCCATTGCCCAATAGAAAATAAATGCACGCATAGCATAGAATCTATATTTTAAAGATTAGACCATTTTCAAGTATAGAACATGTGCGTGCCATTCTTTTTAGATATCATATCACGAAATACTTCTTAAGTTTTGATTTAACCTTAATGTGTTTCAGGCACCTGTTCTCAAAACAGACAATGGATCACAAGTAAAGGGATTGTCAAGTATTGCCAAGTACTTAGCAAGAAAAACAACCAAACAAGGTGTGCTAGGTTAGTATGATGTGTTAAACTCTTAAAAAGAATATGTAATCACTACTACAAGTGTCAATCACTAGTCGGTACAATTAGATTTGGACTTGCAGAAGTCGACTGCAGACAGGCCCAACTGGGTCAGCCGATCGTGAGGTAGCTGATTGCTGGGGATGTCTGCGGTTGACATCTGATCTAGTCTGCCAGTATCAAACGTGTTTGATCTCCCTGATCATATTGGCCAGGCTTTCCCCAACTACCAACTGAATTGCCCCTCCCTATCCACAGTCGCCTATACCAAGATGGATCATCGTCACATCAAAATATATTTATAAATCAATTATAACCCTAGTGATACATTGCAGAATTGTTTGCTCATAGAGATCAAATATTTGAATGGTTCACCAGTGTTACATATAAGTGTATTGTGCATAAACTTATTACTTTTTTCTTGATTAAGAAAATTTAAAAAAGAAACCTTTGTACTGACATACATTTTACTTTGTGTTAAAGGTGCCTCAGTTGAGGATGAGGCAGTCATCAGCCAGTGGCTTGAATACGGTGTATCTTATGTAGACAGGTGTGCTGAGTTTAAGGACCTCGACAAAAATTTACAGGTAAGATCTTTAAATACAGTCTTCTCTTTCACAGCATCGCAACATGTGATTAGGTTCCTAATTATCGTTTATCATTATTTGCATGTGTCTTTATTTTTATTTTTATTTATACCATATCCCTAAATCAATATATAATAGGAAATGGCCACCTGCCACACCGCACAGTCACTTTAATTGACGCAGTTACCGGTAACCCATTTTTTTATATGTAAACTATTAGTAACTTGTACAATGTGTCTTCCATTTCCAGGAGTTAAACAACTATCTCGGTGATAAGGTTTACTTTGTTGGTAATCATATTACACTGGCCGACATCGTCCTCTTCAACGCTCTTCATAAAGTTCTTGTAAGTACAAGGATCAGGATGAATTCAGTGGCAATAAATCGTTAGTCATATTTTAATTATTACCGGATACTTCAAAGAATCTCCCACTAAAAAAACAACATACATACCAAAAGTGGACAATAACCAAATCATACTACATGCACAGGTAGTATCTTGAGATGATAATGATGATTAGATTAACAGTTCACCTGGACTGCCAGCAATTGAATACGGGTATAGTTCGTATTGTACTACCGGTGATATCTATTAAATATGAATATGATATGAAATCTCAATTTATATTTTCTAGAATACATTATCATTCTACGAGAAGCAGAAGTACATGCATCTCTCCCGATGGTATGACCAGGTACGTAAATTACCAAGCATTTCATTTACAGCTCCGAAGTCATCACATTTCATCATAAAATTCATATGTCATGGAAAATAAAGATACTTTATATAAAATTTTTAGCAAAATTATCACATATATACCATTTTTATTACCCTCGATTTAAGACATTTCCCTAGGGACTATGCCTACTTATATCCAAAAATATACAATTTTGGGGACAATTTTGATTTTGTCATGGAAATTCATGTTGAGAATTTTGTGGGAATTACATATCCATACCTGACTGTTCAGCATAGCGGTAGTTTAATGTTACATATATGATGTAGGTATTTGTAAAAGCCATATTCTACTAGCAATGATATTTCGCGCTCTATCCCGTGATACATTAAACTTGATATAGCCCTTTCTCTTTTTATTTCAGGTGCAACATTGCGAAGGTGTCCGGCAAGGTTTACCAAAAGTTTACTTCTCAAAAAACGTGCTCTACACGGGATCTGCTCATTAAAAGTAGCTACAGTAATTCCAGTTCAGGCCAGCATTGGAAACATAATTCAACAATATTACATGGGGATGGTAGAATAAATGTATTGATTATTGTTTTCCTTGCAATAAGCGATGTGAGGTAAAGAAACATTTCATCTAAATAAAGTCACAGACACAGACATATACCTTAATGAGTTTGTTTTTTATTTGCCTAATGTTCTAACACTGACAATGGGAAGTACATTACTGTCAAGGGGGGTGGTTGCCCTAACACAAATTTGTATAATAATTACGTCACAATTTGGGGTGGGGAGGCGGATCTGGTTATTGCCACAAATTCATACATCGGGGTCAATAATCAGACCAACATTGTGGTCAATTCACACTCCTTTATTCAGGATACTCAATAACCAGAATGGCACAATATCGATATTATGACTAGTTCAAAAGATGACAACATACTAATTTTGACGCATTGTAAAGGCTACATATTTAGATCACAAAAAAAAAAGTGAAATCAAATTCAGCTGTAAATACCTCTGAAAACAAGTCGACATCGACTGAATTACCAATTAGATATTTGTAAATGGTTATGCACATGTGTTGACCTGTCGATTGTATTAATATCAGAGGAAGCACACTATTCTACTGGTATATCTAGTTTCAACCGCTAATGGATTGCTTATCCAGTATAATATACAATTTACCGGTGTAACTATGCATACAAAGCAGCTTTTAAAGGGAGGAATACTTGCTCGAAAAATGATTTGAAACATTTCTCCATTTAAAAATTTCATAAAACCATGCAATAGATGTCTTTGTGACATTTCCTTTTGACAAACTAGCACCTTTAATAGACAAATGCATGGCTGCTTTGTTCAAATGACAATCAGTCTTTCTTTTACGAGGCCCCTTAGCTCATAATGTGTTCAGACTTTAAGGACTGAACTGCTTATAATATTATGTACAATTGATTTTATACATCGATGTATTATAGGCGAGGGCTCTAAGTAAAGTTGTAAATGCAAGGATCTAGAAGTTCTACATTTAATATTGTTGTTATTCAAATATTTCAATTTAACTTTTTTTCTTCTTGAATTGCTCTTTATAAAGGCCCCACAGAAACCACTTTTTATATACCACATCAAAGTGTTAACTTACCATATGATGAGTAACACTCCCCATTAAATATATTGAATACAACCATTTTGTGCAGTCAAACCTCACTTTCTTTTGGCCAAGCAGGGCTCTTTTTAAGTCGATTGGTTTAAACGTGGATATAATGTTTGGTTTGTGAAATCACCGACACAATTTATACTTGTCATTTCCTCTATTGCATCGGCCACCTACTCAATAGGCATGGCCTTTTGAACTTTTCGATAATGATTATGGACTGTAAAATATATACCAAAATAAGTGTAAATTTGGATTCAACGCACGTATAAATAGTTAAGATAACAAAGAGACTAAAAGAACTCAGAAACACAAAGCACCATTATATTGCCATATGCCAAGTACCACAAATGGTAAAATGTAATGCTCATAGAAGAAGTAAATGTTTGAAATATCTAAGCTCTTTAGCTAGATAATTGCTAACACGATCTCAAGACCACATCATGAAATAGCTAGGTAGATCCTGGACAGGGTGTGTGGACATATACTAGGTACACAAGAATCGTGTGCATGGTATCTGTTTATGCATATCTAGTATCGACGCACTACACGACTAAACGACAGGGAACGCTAAATAGGGTATTGGCAGTATGTCACCCAAAAAAAGTAATTCGTGTATAATGTCATTGAGAATTAAGTCTGAAAGAGTTACAAGTATGAATCAATTGTAATTCTACTCAGGATCAATGCAGATCTATGAAGGCTCTATGGTATTAAAACTGAAATATGTGATGTAAAATCACCGTCAACAAAATATTAAAGGATGTAACAAATTGTGTAAATGTCTTAATTTATCATTGCTAACAACACCGGTGAATTTCTTATGAAGAATCATCACTCTGATATTCACATTAAGAAAGGACCGGAGTATTTCTGGAAGACCATTATATACACATCATCTTATGGCTGGCTTGAAATTCTATTCACATTATTCTATTTGGGGCTCAAAATGATTCGCACATACAAAACAAAATTGTAATGTAAAATAAATTGTAATACTGAATCAAGTTCTTCAATCTCAAACATTTACCAGTGAAGCTTCCGCTTCCAGTGGTTATATGGGAGTATGTATATTTTACTTTATGGATCACAAACAACTAGGATTAACAGGTATATATGACACATAGGGTACAATATCATCTTTACTAGTTATACAGGACTAAAATAGACTCTTGATTCTTTGATAAATGGCAATTCTGTGACAACTACCTGTGATTCCATTAAAATGAGTCTATATCTACTCTGTACACTTAGAAATGGTTTCTACATTGTACAAGTTCACATTCTACATTTACCAGTACTTTGATTGGAAACCACAAATGAGTATGGGGTCGTAAGTAGCAAGTTGGAACATCCATTGTTAGGATAAGTGTGTGTTATACTTATAGCATTGAACTGTGTGAGTGACACTGAAAAAAACCTTCAGTGGAAAACCGATAAAATGATATTCATTATCCTCAATCAATGCTTCACTCTAAGCTGAAATATATACTTAGATTCATAGCAATATGTTATGAAATAATTAATAATTAGTGTTTTTTCATGATATAATTCACATAAATATCTCATACATGGGTTATACACCTTCACATGGGCTACTGCACATGTAGAAGGATAAGTACATTTCATCTTGGAAGCATATGACACTTTCTTCCTTTCGGATATGATTTCTGCTGTCATGGCACAAATATACTTTGTACAAAAGTAAATGATAGCAGAAGCGATAGTATTAAAATACTGCCATAAATACACGTCCAATACCTTTCACCGATATAGGCACTCCTCCAATTTGGCATTTTTATATTAATCGATCATAAACGGACCTTTTAGCATGCTTCTGCAAGTCACGTCACTCCGAACACTTATACATTTCTGCAGGGTTTTCTTGTTTTGTTTTATTCATTTTTTTTGTTACCGGGTACTGCTGATCAGGGAAATTATGATGAAGGGTAACCCACCAAGGGTGAGATAATTATAACTTTGGCTTTGTTTGGCATACCTCCATCAGCATTTGAGGGATCATCTGCTAATCCTGTAATGACCTCGGTCTTTTCTCCCCGACCGTGCCATGGACTGTCTATCAATTTGTCGTCCAGGTCATTGTTGCTGCTGCTCTCCTCGCTCATATCGGGCGGTAGCGGGTTATTCGGAACATCCCCTTCCTCGTGCTTCACCATATGGGCCAACATGTCCTTCTTGCGGCGGAACCCTGTCTGGCACTGTGGACACGTGTACTGGAACTGTTTAAGGTGCACACCCATCACATGCTGCGTCATGTTGCCCTTCACCGTGAACTTCTTGTCACAGTGCGGGCAAACAAAGCGCTTACCTTGACTCTTTTCATGCACAATCTCAATATGCTTATTCATGTTATCTTTAAGGTGAAATCCTTTACCACAGTAGCTGCACTTGTGCCTATAGTCACCATGGATGTACCTATGCCTGCGCAGCCGACCCTTCGTGAGGAATGACTTGCCACAGTCGTCGCAATGAAACACCTGGGTCGTCTCGTGCGAACAGTTTATATGCTCCTTAAGACTGCGCTTTTCTGTGAAGTTCGCTGAACACAAATGGCAGAAAAACCTGTGCTGCTGTGTCTGGTGACACTGACGCAGATGTTGCCTCAGGGACACTGTGGTTTTGTAGGTCTTTTTACAGATGGGACACAAGACAGCAGAGTCTTTTGAAGCATGACACTGTTTAATATGAGAGCTTATGTTACTAATGGAGCTGACCATCTTGTGGCAGATGGGACAGGGAGTGCGCATCAGAGGCCTGATCTCCTCCAGATGCTGCTTCATCTCTATACCCTTATCACGATGGAGTTTCTTAACATGGCGGAACAGGTAACCATAGTCTTTGACCTTCACCTGGCAAAAGCGGCACTGAACTTTGAACTCGCGTTTATAAGGACGCTTGCCCGGTCGGCTCTCTTGTGCATCATCAGACACTTCAGTGACCGCATCTTTCGATGCGGTGGCTATCTTCATGAGCTCATTAATGACATCTGGTGTGGTTGGTGGTAAGTCAGTTATGTTCTCAATGGCTGCTTCAGTTTCCCTCTCTGTAATAGACTGGACTGCAGTACTGAGCTCATCTCTAGGGGGGCCCTCAATTTCCGGTTTTAGGACTGGAGGGTCTAGGGAAGTTAAACCGTTGATCAGACTTGGCACTTGCTCTATAGAGAGCTGCTCTTCATACTGCTGCACAGTTCCCCGATATGCATTGAGGGACTCATCAGTGGTAGTAGACAGCTGTATCAGAGATTCTATTGCATTGGTTTCATTGAAATCTGTGCATGTATTGTACAAGTCCAGAGGAGACACATCTACATTGACACTGTTAGACTGTGTGTTTGGTACAGTGCATGCTGCTACTTGTAATAATGGTTCACTACCTGGGTTTTCAATACAAGCGTTGGCCTCATCAGCAGCCTTCTGTCTCTCTGCAGCAAGCTTAGCGGTGTGTCGTTTCTTCTGAGGCAGTCGCTTGTGTTCTTCGATTTGCCTCTGTCCCAGGTCAGGCATGGACTTCTCTTTCTCCGTTTCTCTAGTATCTTCCTTGATAAAAGATTTTTCTTTGAGATCGTCAGGTATATCACAATTACTTTGGGTTTGTTCTGTAATATCATCATTGTTAGTTTTGTTGTTGGGAAGAAGCTCAGGTGCATCATTTACTACTTTGTCACTTTCGTTATTTGTGAGAGGTTCAGATGGACTACTTCTGCTTTTGTTGTTAGGTAGAAGCTGGGGTGGATCATTTACTGTTTCAGCACTTTTGATGTTTGAGAGAAGTTCAGGTGGATCACTTGCTCCTCTGTCGTGTGGTGCGGGCTCAGATGGTCCATCTTCTGTTTGGTTTATATCAATATCAGCAGTCTGGCTCTCATTTTGAATTGCTGTGTTATCCTTCACAGGCTTGAGCTTTGATTTCTTTTTATGAGTAAAGCCACTTTTCTTTCTTGTCCGCCATATACGTGCCAATGACTTTGGTTTTTGGACTGTTTTTTTAGCTACATGTTTCACAACAGAAGTACCGGTATGTTTTTCTGGGTCAGTATATTCAGGACAAGCAGGGGTTTTATTTGTAGAGATATCAGCTTCATTATCACTAAAATTAGCAAGTTCTGATGGTTTTTGCTTTAGTTGAGCTTTGGTTTTGACTCTGAACGGTTCAATGGGTATTTCAACTGGTGGCGGTTCCACAGGCAAGGGTTTTTGAATTTGGGGTGGGCTACCACGCTTTTTGGCCTTTGGTTTTCGGCCCTTCCTTTTGACAACTGGTGTTGTAGCAGGTACTGCAGCAGTTACATCCTCAATACCTTCGTCAGAATTTTGCGGCGGAACAACCGCTGAAGTTTGGCTTTGAACACTGACATCGTCATTTTGACTTTGGCTTAATTGTTCAGTACTGGGACCAACTTCAGTAACAATTCCGATTATGTTCGGTTTAGATCGACTTTTAGCTGCTTTAGCTTTTTGAGTATCAGGCTCTTCCTTGGGCAGTTCTTTTTCAGGTGGTAGTTTGTTTACAAATGTGGGATTTTCAGGTTCAGGCTCAGGATTCTTAACTTCAGATTCAGTCCCCTTTGCTGCACTATGACTAGTGTCCAGTAAATTTGGGGAAGCGGTTACCTTCCGCTTACGCTTGAATCCCTTTTTAACACCCTTCTTTCCTTTAAACAAAGGTTCTTCAGCTTTGATAGGAGACTTCTCTGTGGTAGAAGTAGTGTTCTCAGATACAGGCTCGTCTCCTTCCTCTTGTTGTTTGACAGCTTTTCTCTTTGGTCTACTTACTTTGGCTGGACTAACACCCTCTTCAGGTTCACCCTGACTGCTTTTATCTGTATTTCTCCTCACCCTTTTTCCTCGTGCTGTAGGAGTCACATTTACCTCAGATTCTTGACTTTCAAGTGGCACCTTGGAGACGGGAGCACTAGGATCTGATTCTGGAAGTTTGTCTGTGTGTACCTCAGCAGCTCCTACTTCTAATTCTTTGGGTGCAGTTTCTACCAATTCTGTGGGAGAATTGTCTGCAATGACACTGTTTGGTTCATGTGGTAAATCACTAGGAACTACTATTTCAGTAGCTGTTGCTCTTCTCCCTATGCCACGTCTAGCCCCAAAGGACCGACCCCGTCGCCCACGCCCACCTCTTTGAACCCCTTTACCGCGACTGGATTTAGTAGAGATAGGAGCAACTGGGACCTCCGCTTCCTCCTTGTCTATGTCTGATACTTGGTTAGTTTCTGTTGGTGCGACAGAATTTTCGTTATTCAAGTCCTCAGGTTTTGTCACTAAGTCTTTGTCTGTTTCTTCGGAAACACCTTCAGTTATAGCAGTGTCAACAGGTTCACTGAGAGGTTGAATATTTACAGGTTTCTTCTTTGCCCACCCTTTTGGCTTCCGTGTGAATGGTTGTCTTCCCTTTCTCCTAACACGTCTTCTGCCTCTCCCAGAAGCTGTCCGAGTATTTTCTTTGTCTGGTACGTCAAAGGCAACCTCTTCAGAAATCTCTTCATCTGTCAGGCACGTCAGACTCACCACTGTAACACAGAAAGGAAACATCAATTACAGATAAATAGTACCTTAACACCCCACATATAATGCATTTACCAGAGTATGTCGCATACAATACGTGGCTTTTACTTGAAACTTATTGTGATCTGCCTTGTACTTGTTGTTTTAGTCGAAGTTTAGTGAATGCCTGACTTATATGTGAGGTATATTTTTCTCTCACGAAGGTCATATTAACATTTATATTTCACGGGTTACTTAGAGTCAAATGATACTGATAGGCCAACCAAGAAAATGAAGACCCTTACAAAAATGGTTATGGTCACAGGCTAAGCCTGAGGCTTTCAGTGACATCTATGTTCAATGTGCTATGCTAACATATATACTGACATATGTTGACTAATTGCTGACAAAAAGTAACTGCTGACATAATATATTGACTACTTCCTGACAACTAATGAGTAATAAATGCAGCCTCGCCAGCACTTCATTAATAAAACATGTTGCCTGTATGGTATGATTAATAAAACATCATGTTGCCTGTAAGGGGTTATTGTATGATACAACCAATAAAACATCATGTTGCCTGTAGAGGATTATTGTATCATGTTGCCTGTAGAGGGTTATTGTATGTACGACCAATAAAACATCATGTTGCTTGTAGAGGGTTATTGTATGGTACAACCAATAAAACATCATGTTGCTTGTAGAGGGTTATTGTATGGTACAACCAATAAAACATCATGTTGCTTGTAGAGGGTTATTGTATGGTACAACCAATAACACATCATGTTGCCTGTAGAGGGTTATTACTTGATTGACTAGACGTCAATCAAGTATTTACATCTATCTAAACCTTACCATATTTTGGTGATACAGTGTCTCCATGAGCATTGCAAAGCTGTTACCTTATAGGACAGGGACCCTGTATAAATCTATTGTGCTGGCAAGGCATATTAAGAGGGCTACTAGCAGATTATTTACACATGGGAATAGAGTATTGATGTTGTCACACCTCCAGGTAATCCTTAACCCTTTAACAGGCCACCTACATATATGTACAATTATACAAAGGCCTTATTACCCTAAGCCTAAGATAGGTATGATACACTAACATTCTGTGTCCCTTGAGGTACTAAACTAGTTCTGCTCTAGCCAATCTCAAAACACCACAAGAGTGTTGTTCAGTCCCCACTGCCACTCTTACAGGCACTCTCAGACTCAGTCTGCCATAGACAGAGATACCCTGTCCTGGGGCTCCTCCCGTACACAGTGATCTTGACCAAACTACCATGCCTGCCCAGGCGCCTCTCTGAAGGGAACCTTTAAACCTTGCACACATGCATCACTGACTTTTAGTCCTTTAAAAACAGGATCACTTACACACTCTTATTATCTGATTGACTAGACGTTAATGTCTAACATTGCAGCCCTGGTGAGTTATGGCCATAGTACATGATAGTCAATCATACTTGTGCCTGTGGCACAGCCTTAGACATTATTGTATGGTATGATTAATAAAACATCATGTTACCTGCAAAGGGTTATTGTATGGTATGATTAATAAAACATCATGTTGCCTGTAGAGGGTTATTGTATGGTATGATTAATAAAACATCATGTTGCCTGTAGAGGGTTATTGTATGGTATGATTAATAAAACATCATGTTGCCTGTAAAGGGTTATTGTATGGTACAACCAATAAAACATCATCTTGTATGGTGTCATGATGACAATAGAACATAAACCTAGAGGCATTATGCAGTTCAATCTGATTACTATGCGAGAGTGCTGAGGAGAGACCAGGCAGTAGACACGGCCCAGAGGGACACAGTACAAGTATATAATTCAATCTGATAGCTATGTGAGAGTGCTGAGGAGTGACCAGCCAGTAGACACGGCCCAGAGGGACACAGTACAAGTATATAATTCAATCTGATAGCTATGTGAGAGTGCTGAGGCGTGACCAAGCAGTAGACACGGCCCAGAGGGACACAGTACAAGTATATAATTCAATCTGATAGCTATGTGAGAGTGCTGAGGAGTGACCAGCCAGTAGACACGGCCCAGAGGGACACAGTACAAGTATATAATTCAATCTGATAGCTATGTGAGAGTGCTGAGGCGTGACCAAGCAGTAGACACGGCCCAGAGGGACACAGTACAAGTATATAATTCAATCTGATAGCTATGTGAGAGTGCTGAGGCGTGACCAAGCAGTAGACACGGCCCAGAGGGACACAGTAGTACTATTTACAGCGCCACCCTCTACTGGAGTGTGTCACTGTCTTAGTGTCGGCCATGGCGTAAATCTGTACGTATATCATTACGCCAGTGATGAGGCTGAGTTGTTTGGCTGTATCCTGCAGCAGAAAATAGTTCTCTACATTTTCGCCTTAAAATTCATCAAAACCTCTGAGTATGTTTATATTTCATCATAGGATTGGTTCTACGGCCAAATCCAATGAATTCTTTCATTGATTTACTATCATCTTTCAGGAAATAAAAATATTTGCTAACACTGTCAGTGACTACTTTGGCAACATCCTCTCCGATAGAAATGGTTTGTTTGGGTCTGGGTTTGGGCATTAAGAAAGGGTTTGGGTACAAATGAGTATTATGAGGGTCTAAATCTAATATTTCTCTAGTGATTTGTAAAATATCACAACACATTTTTGCAAAGATTGTCAGAAAATCAGGCTCAAACATTAAAACTGTACAAGGGGTAACACATCATGGCAGCCATGACAGGGTGCTTGAAGTCTTGACCTACTTCCATTTCATTGGTTGGTTTCATTCTCCCAGAGTCACAGGGGATCAGAGATACGTTCAGTGAGAACGTGAGCTGGTATTAGAGTGGGACACAGTACAAGTATATAATTCAATCTGATAGCTATGTGAGAGTGCTGAGGCGGTGTTGACAACGTCTGCCGACCACTGCTGGTGGTCATGACTGAGTGTGTGTACATATGTTGGTTGTGGGCGGGGGGGTCCTATAATTACTACCTAATTTAAGAGGATTACTGGTCCAGGCAGATGTCTGCGCATGCACAATGCTATTTTTCTTAAGGAAAAAGTTCACCATGAGACAATGTGTATATTTTAAATTTACTTGCAAATACATCTTAAGATTCCATCTAACACATGGCAGTTGTGTCTTTATAATGGATTATGATTTTAAGACATAGTGATATCTTAAATTCTTCATGTAACATGAAGAATATGTTCTTTCAATCTGAAATGCTGTACTGGGTTTTCACCATAAAACTTTGAACGAAGCATCTTGAAGCCATGTACCCAGGGGCCTTAGACTTGCTAAGAGTGCCCAATGTTCTTCACTGCCTGAGTGTAATGGTTGAGCCTATGGGCTACAAAAACAAAATAATTCTAAGACCCAGAAGCACGTCGTAGAAATTCGTTGTTCTTCGGTACTATCAACATGTTTCAGTGACATGTCACTGAAACAAAAATGAAGACCCTTACAAAACACCCCATACTATCCATGGGTCTGCGCGTAAACCCAAGACCCCCCTCCCCCCGTCCAAGTTGTTAAATACCATAACAACCCTCTTAGGGAGTCACAGGGGAGGGACATTAGACAGACCCCTCTTGGGGGGAGGGGGAAATAACTTTCACCCCTTCTTAGTGAAAAAGCCTGCGCAGTACTATAGAATAAAGAGGGGGGACGAAAAATTTCTGACCCATCCAAGGGGGAGGGCCAAAAAAATGCTGACACGCCCACCTGAAAATCCACCACCCCTCCCCTGTTGTTAAAAAAGAAATGCGGTTGTGACCACGTAAAAAAATGCCTCCCGCCATTAATGTCGGTATACCAGTGTTTGATGACATGTCTCATAAAAGCAGACATAAAGAAGATTTCACAATTATCAATTTCTATATTCAGTAATTTTGTATTGTGAGACCTCATCACATGGGGGCAAATGCAATCAAATGCTTCGCGGTACCGCCGCTATGTGGCGTGGGAGGCGCTAAAAAATGACCACTTCCTTATATTAACGGTGCGTCTTGTACGCAAGGATAAGCTCCTGGTGCGCCATATAGGACAAGGACAACCTGAGGGGATAACTGAGCCTGCGTGCGATTATAAATTAATGATGGGAATAAAAAATTTAGACAGGGCCAGGGGGGGCGCACAAATTTTGGCTTCCATCAAAGGGGGTGTGTGAAAGATTTTCTTGCGTCTGCATGAAAACTCATAACACCCTTGTTGATAGATAATGACCGGTTCCTAAAGCTAGGGATCCACTGCCACGAATTTGTTGCGAAATGTACTTGTGCGAGTCTTCTCGCAGAAAACATTCCAGCAGAGGATCTGCTGCTGTGAGAAACTTCATGCGACGTCCGAGCAGCGTGCGACAGTATACGCAAAATATCAAATAATTTGATATTTGCGAGTGCTCTGCGGGGGCACACGCAAGAGTATAAATCCCAACAAACTCGCGGCAGTAGATCCCTAGCTTAAGGCCTTAGCCGAACTCCATAAGGCTAAGCACCTGCTTAAAGCTGGTCTTGGTCGTCCACTATTGTCAGTACATGTATTGACTGCCCAAAGCCCAGACAGTGTACCGGTACCTGAAGTTGTGACAACTTCAGGTACAGATCTTCAAGTTTGACATATTAACACTTTAAGTATAACCCTAAGAGAAACCTTCAGGTACCTATTATGAATTTAGTCGTGATGAGTTTATCATTCCATGACTCAGGCATGAGCCTGAGGATGAGCCCTCAGCCTGAGGCTGAGGGGAGGAGTTTTATATTATTGTCTTTAAATTAATCTTTTTTTAGAATTTTGTGTTTCGAGATAAAAGATCTACTCTAACACCATATTATCTGCAAGGTTATTTGATGTGATCAGTCATGTCAATGTAAATACGTACCAATAACATTGATTTTGACTGAGTCATCGGCTTGCTTTTCGACTGTGATTTCACTCTTCGTCTTCTCCTCGCTGTTGACAGCTTGAAACCGGGCCTGGACGTCTCGCTTGATATTATAACACGTTTCCACCACAGCCGGCGGCAGAACGAGCTCTACACTGGAAAGCACCTCTCCTCTCATGGCTGGTTAACCTAACCATTACCTCTGCGACTTTTGATTTCACGAAAGCTGCTTTATATATCATGATTTTCGAACAAAGGCATTTTGACAGCTGAAAATAAATGTCCCTAGGCTGCCATCTTGGAAATGAAAATAGATTGGTGTCGCGGAAATGTTTGCTACGTGATGTTTCACTTTCCCACTAGACGCCGCTTCCGCCGTTGCGCGCCTGTCTTTCCCGCCACGGCCTGGGCGCGTGGGCATGTGATTTTATCTGAATGCAGAGACTGGCAGACCGCTGAACGGCACAATAAAAGCTCACTTCCTGAACCCTCATCTCCGTTAAATTAACACCCATTTCCTGCAGTTTTAAACTACAGCTTCATCTGCCTCTCTACGGGAGCAAGAGAGGCAGGAGTCATCCCAGACTGAAATGACCTTCACACTAAAGGTTCTAGTCGTGTGTTCCAACTAATTATTTAATGGTTTATTCCCCCTCTGATCTAGATAATCTCATTGAACTTCGACGTGTATTGGCCCCCTTCCACCCCCACCTACTGCCCGCTCTAGATTCGCCCACCTATTCTACTATTAAAGGCCTAAAAATCTGTTTCCAGTTACCCGACCGATCCTAGGAAAACAGGGCCAAAAAAAAACTTTATTTTTTTTTATTTTGAAGAATTTTGTCTCATTTTTTCATATTTTAAAGAAAATTTTCATCTATGTCCTGTATCCTTTTCATATTCTCCCCCTCTCTCACAGTTGTCATTCTTCCAGTCCATTATTTTACAATGAAATCAAAGAATTTGATACTCCATTGATTTGTGCCCAACATTTTCTATATAAATGTAAAAAAAAAAAAAAAAAAAAAAAAAAAAACGACCTACTGACCCTACATTTTCAAGTCATGTTACTGGAAACAAACCTTTATTTTTTTTGGCCTAAGAGCCCAGTCATCTAGAGAGGATATAGCTGAGGAACTCTGCCTCTCTTACTCCCATAGAGAGGAACGGAGATGAGAGTTCAGGAACTGAGCTAGGGAGGATAATACAGTAGCTGATATCTGTCTGTAGTGTGGGTACAAATACAGGCGGGTGTTCAGTCTACTCTCACCAAGACCCCATGAAATTGAGTCTTGGTATGCCTCTTAACTGTAGGGAATGTGGCCCAGGACACTGACTGTGCCCTAGACGAAATGTTCCTGATTGTGCCCCCCCCCCCCCCCCCCCCCAGAATAATAGAGACCCCTGCTGCATAAGTCAGAGTGGACGTTAAAGCTGGGAAGGGCTCACTGGTATTGTTGGACCGGGCCAAACTGCACTTTTTACATACTACTTATATAAATGAGCGGAGCTTTCCCCCTGCTACGTAACGGTACTCACAAGGCATATAGGCTTACATTGTATATTCACTGCATATTTCTGCTACTTCTTATGAATTGTTAAGAGAATTCCATGTGGTGTCCATTGTGGAGCACAAAGTTATTTCATCTGCTAATCATTAGGGAGTGCAAATTGCATGCCCTTCTATTAAACACTTGGGGTTTCAAGCCGTTCTTTCCATAAACTACTTACTTTTCCCGATATCTCACCCAGCAGCTTCGTACCTCGTACACCCTGTGCATGACCATGAGCAATGTATAACTGATATTGACAGGCAACATCAAAATATGTAGAGCCTATACCATAACCAGGATAAATCTATTTTTAAGGGTTGATTAAATCTATTTGAATTTTATCGAAAATAACAAGAGATGCACAATGTATAGAGAGGAGCCAGCACATGGGTGGTTCCATACTGCCCTTTATTTCCATCGGAACCACCTTCAAAAAGACAACCTTCAGTCTTGAGATGATTAATATATCCTTGCAAATCTCATTTATTATTCTATTAGCCATTTCATGTGAACCTCGAACGTTACAGACCACAAATAAATAATGTGTGATCCAAGCTAGTACAACATAAAACATAAAACGTTTCGGTATCTGTGCTATTCGTTCATCTTTTCATCCTGTCTCTCCTACAGCGATTACAACAGGAGAAATGTCACTAAATGAACGCCACGAAAGGAAAAAATAGTGAATGCCACATTATTATACATGTCGTACTTTTAATAAAAATGTGCAACACAAGTAAGTGATATCAGTGGAAAGCCAATGATTTTGAGGGAGCGGGACTAGTAGAAAAAAAACTCCCTTAAAAAGACTCCTCCAAGGAAAAGAAACGGATTGCACCCTATGAATCTGCCATTGTGATATTAGATTAGCAATGGTTTATTGTATATATCGTATACATAGTCGTGGGTTTATCGTGTTTTAAAGCAAAACTTATGGTCCTGAGGCTTGTTGATAACGTGTGACGTGTCCTTCTTCATCGTGGGTCTCGGTGCAGAGGGGTCAAAGTCAATTTCATACCGCTGGAATATCCTTGCGAGAAAGAGGAAGGCATGAGCCTTGTAGTAGGGTTCGCCTATACACTTCCGAGTTCCTGCGAGGGGGAAAAAGAAAGATAAAACAACAACAGTGCATATTGTAGCAAAATATCGGATTTCATTAATTAAAAAAATAAATAAATAAAAATCGGAATCCATCGTCGTGGAGCTCCACGTGCCTTTAAGCGCACTGAAACAGATTTAGAATTAACTTTATACAGATGAGAATTTTGATAATAACTTAGACAAGAAGGAAAACACCTACCAGTGCTAAACGCAAAGATCTTGTTTGCCAGAGATGTGTCGAATGTCCCATCTTTATTGAAGAACCGAGATGGTTTGAACCTGTGTGGGTCATGAAAGATTTCTGGGTCATAATGGACCCCATAGAAGTTGGCAGCAACAAGAGTGTCCTTCGGTATGGTGAAACCCTCAAATTGTATATCTTGCTTAATATGGCGGGGCTGAGACATAGGAACAATGTCCAGGAGGCGCACAGTCTCTAACATAATGGCCTGTGCGTATGGTATGGCTGACCAGTCTGTCATGGTAGGACGACGTGCCTGGCCACACGCTGCATCTATCTCAGCGTGGAGCTGTTTCTGGACCTCTGGGTACAATGCAATGTATAGAAGACACCACTGATCAACAGTAGCTGCTGTTGTAATGGTATCAGATAGGATAATGTTGAGGTTACGAGCTAGCATCTCCACTGTTTCTTCCCCCATACCCTTCTCCTTAAAGAAAGAATCTGCAACGTGCTCCGGTTCCCGCTCTGAAAGCCCAGCTATGTTCACTTCCTTTAACTTTCTGGTGAGGAATCCCATCATTTCAGTGGTTTGTTCTTTCAGCTTCTTTCGATCACCAGAAGTTAAGATTCCCGCCAGGAAAGGAAAGCGGAATATTTCGTTTAGCATGCTGAAGGAACCGGCGCAATTACTCCATTCTTGGAACCATGCCTCAGTCTGCGTTATCAGCTCTTTAAGATCAGGATCGTCCCAGGAGGTCTCACCTCCCCACATCGTTGAGGCTGTGATTGCTGCAGCAAATAATCTAAGTTCATAGGTAACGTCCAACGGCGCACCATTGGCTTTTGATAGGAATTCCTCAAACAAGTCAATTTGTTCATGAAGTTTTGCCTCTGATCTGGGTGTCCCAAAACCAAAGAGTTTGAAAGCTGAGACTGCAGCCTTCTTGTTCTTTTTCCATGTATCATCGTAGGGTGCTGCCATTATCTCTAGAAAAGGGAAACACAGATTGAAATCCATATGAATTCTTTTTTGGTGAAAAAAAAACCTCCCATTTCCATGTCTATCTTCTGAGTACTAGCCCCTGCTGACATGACAATAACCCCGGAGTATAACTCAGACGAAATAACACAACTATACAATGAACCAGCTTGCTCCAAAACTATGAACATTTTGTGTCCTGAGATCTCCTTCTTGCAACCACCGTGGCCTTTCTAGCAGCGATCGGATTGAGAAAACTTTCCTTTATGTTTTAGTGTCCAAATCATTATAATATACAACACACAATGCATATAATACTACATTATCTATCTATAGACATAATAACCTACCGTCAAACATTTGAAGCTCAGGCATCTGGTCTAGAGAAGCGCGGTGTGCAAATTCCTCACCCCGCTTGGAAAATGCCTCACGTATAACCCTCTCACTATTCAGGAGGATGTTGAGCCTGGAATAGAGCCATACTTTTTACTAGAGGCAATTTTATCAAAGTAAGACCCCATTGCTACTGATCAAATTAAATTCAATGCAAGTGCATATTTTCCCCACATTTATTCCTAAACCCACTTGAATGCTGCGCTGATTATGGTTGGACTCCCTTCCCGAGATTCATGTCATTCCTGTTGTAGCTCAGTGAACACGACTACATCAACTTCAGCAACACTTGTTCATGGACATGCACAGGCACGTGTTCACTTTTTGTACATATATCACACAACTGAAACCATCCCAGATCATTAAGAAACACTAACCTTCCAGTCCTATAGAATGACACAATTTCTCCATATTTATCTCTCCATTGAAGCATGTTATCAGGTAGGGTGGCAACATCCAGAGAGCAGGGTGCCCCAATCAATGGGTAGTTCATAGGCCCTGTATCAATGAAAAGAAACACATACGTTAGTTTATTCTATTTATGTACTGAGAACTCCACGAGAGAAAGTCTAGTATATATTCCATAATTCGGTAAAGATGCCACCGAAAGTCTACACCCAGTGTTGTAGTGTCGTAAAACGTGACTAATTATTACGTTAATTATTTGTGTTTCTTCTGTGAATTGGCCCAGATACAAAACATGGTAGGCCCTCATGAGGGAAGATAACAACGTTAACCACATAGAAAAGACTTCTAGGAATAGCAGTGCATGAGCAGTTATCGAGGAGTTCTATAGGCCTATCTTAATGACATTAGGGTAGATTAACCTAAAAATGTCCACATACCTTGACACGTCCACCCCACAAATTTGCCATGAGAAATAGATTTGCTCCTGAATCAACATTTTTGACGTTTTTGATGAACATTAAATCTACCAGTTAGTAATGTTGGTTCACTAGCAACCCCAATGTTATGGCTATTTTCTGGGATGGGCGTCTAACGGTATGTGGACGTCTTTCGGTTAACCTATCTTATAGTTCACTAACCAGGTGGGAGGTTCCGTGGGTATGACAGGTATCTCCATACCACAGCCACGCCAGCAACTATTCCTCCAGTGATCCAGGGATGGGCTTTCGCCAGGTCTAAACCCTGCTGTCCTCTGGTCTGCAGGGCAGCTGCAATCGATGCATAGTCAAGGTCCTTAATAGAATCGAGATACTCCATTGCAATTTTTTGTTCAGGTAGAGAATGCTCCTAATACTGTATTGTATTGGGTCAGTAGGCTATTTAGATCGTAACTATGAATAACATTGACCATACCCAACTCTGGACCCGACAGAGGAGCCGTAAAGACTAAAGAATTAAGGCAACATGTAGATGTGTATATATGTGATAACACCGACCGTCGATCGGCTCACCACACTGAAAACGTGGGCTGGTGGAAAAGTAATCAATGCCGATGAGTTTAGGTCATCATTTAGGCCTATAATCCTTTATAGAAGGGCGATCCACTAGCCACAAAACATGTGTGTAACATTTGCAGATGCTTGGAAAAAAAGGTTTTACGCTTGTATAAAAGGTCGTTTTTCTTATGTCTATAACGTTTTACAATGTTCTGTTTAACGTTCGGAAAGAAAACATTTCAGAAACGTTTGTGGGACGTTTGTTAGTTGTGTTTTTAACTTCGAAATGATCTTATTTTTCAACCTACAATAAAAAAAAATTAGAACGTCAAAAATGTTATTTTTATGTGCACGTAAAAGAAAGTGATCAAAACTTAGGTAAGGAAAAATAACATCTATTTGAAGTTGAAAATGATGCAGTCAGAACATAGACATGAAGTATATAAGCAAATGTCCATGACCATATAATGGCTTCGTGGGATACGCCAGTCCCACCTCGGGGAATACGATGTAAAAAATTCCATGGAAGTGGACATTTGCATAAATTTATGTCATGGCTTGGGGGGGGGGGGGTAATTTGCTTTTAAATGAAGAAAAATGGCTCAGCTCTGTTCAAAATCCAAGATGGCGGATGCCCATTGAATATGAACATATTGTATTCCAGCCCCCCATTGAATACGGCCGTTCTAGTACTATTCTATAGTAACGATCATATCAGCCATGACATAAAATTATGTATCAAACGTTTTAATAAGAAGTATGAGAATTAACATCAATCACATGGGGTCTAGGACAAAAGTAAAGGCCAAAATATGGGGTCCAATCAAAGAAAGTACAGGTCTATACCATTGTATGAATGACTAATGTCTTTCTTACTCATGTGAATAAAAAAGACTATTGTGATCTTAAATAATCGCACACATGATTCTGCAAATAATGCAAAGGTACTCCCCTCTGTTCTCATCAATCTAATGACTCAAACGTAATCAGGACTGATGCAACCTTAGGTTTTCAGTGTATATAGGCCTACCTGGTACATGTATGATATGGAAAATCTATTCGATAGTCGTTATCTTGTACATATGATGTAACTAGTTCTCTGTTATATCATATTTTGAAGATAAGTTGATAAATAGGAGGATGTCTAGCCAGGTATGTCATAGAGTCTAATTGTATCCGGGTCCATACATGTACCCCGGGACATGTACACATATAGGCCCCTATATGACAGACTCTTTCTTGAACCCTAGCTGATAGAATGGTCGCACCGTCCATGATTCTCTGTTCAGAGAATCTAGCATTCTTAATGTTTTATTGGGAATTATTGAGATTCATAAATGAACTCCATCCAATGAACTCATTATAAAATCAACATGTTTTTTTTTTGGGTGGGGGTTGTAGGTTACATTGAAGTAATACTTCATTGAAGGTGTGGTAAACCAACTGATCAATTTCTTCAGAGACAGATAAAGCCATGTATGAAGAATGAGCGTTGTAAACATTTACAAATATTGTGTTACACTCAGGCATGTGTATCTGCATGTAAATCTAGACTCGTGCAAATGTAAGCCGAGACAACTGTCAATTTCCGGCACCAAATACGAATTACCTTGCTGTTGACACCATGCCGACTTGTACATAATTCAGGAACCAAGATTTATCCTGTCTTAGATTATTTAGACGATCGATTAGAGGGCAATACGGAGAATTAGCTTATTAGTGTCTTCTGGTATATTTTAGACAATATTACAATGGCATAATCCCATCTTAGAATACCATATTGATCCTATTTTGGGAATTTGGGTTTATCATGGGGCTGTGCAAGATGGAGTCAGCATTATCATGAAGTATGCATGAGCAACCTAATCTCACCGTATCAGCTGAATGTACAGCACAAATAGCACACACTGGATAAAGGTGAATGTTCTTTATGTTCATGATTCTAGCATCATACTTATAACAGAAAATGCAGGTGTGATAAAAATACAAAATCCATCCTTTTGACCATGCAGATAAATCCTATAACATACAAAGCAGATTATACAAATCCTGCTCCTATAAATCACCACCTGTATTGTTCCCAGTGGGCGTCTTACTGTTCCCTTCCTTACAACAAACCTCAGCTTTTGGGTCTACATAATGAGTGGCTCGGAGCCTAATAAGCCTGACGAGCAGCTCAAATACTTCTATGGCTGTAATAAAGGTGAGCCCCATCCAAAGGTTCAGTTCACCCCCTAGTGAGCCAGTCATGGTTGAAGTACTCAGCATAGATAGGCTTATCCTTGATGAAGGAGGTGTAGAAGACCAGGTGTCTGGAGACGTGTGGCCATTGAATGGAGAAGAGGTGGGACTCAAATCTTGAGGAGACACAGGGTTGTGTGCACTGCTTATTGTAACTGCTTAGCTATTGCTACTACTGCAGCCTCCCAACACCGAACCTGCCTCAATGTCTCTCCTGGACCTTCCATAAAAAGAAAGCCACAATATTTTGCAGCTCCTATAACTTCTGGAATTGGCATGTCTGGGTTCAAACATCCACATCTGTCCAACAGCATTCTCTGGCTACATACATCATAGATGTACCTTTCCTTGTGACAATTGCTGTAAGGCATTGGGAGGTGTTTATTGAAAGTTTTCAGGACATCTAAAAATGTCTCTTGACGAGGTCCAGCAGTGTACGGCTGCCTGAGGTTAGGGTACGCCCCTGTACCGTGAAGAAACACCTTCAGACCAGAGTGGTATTTTGCTGTTGGATATTTGAAGAAAAATGTGTTTGGTTCTGATTCAAAATCCTCGAGATGTATTTGTCCTGTCTGAAGGTCAGACACATAGGAAAACCAGGAGTAAGGAAAGTATACTCTGGGGGTTGACAATTTGTACTGAATGACGACTTCAGAACCTTACAGTACACAAGGGAATTATGAAGTGTTGCCTGTACCATGTTATTGCCTATGTTAATGTTTCTGTAAACCCAAACAGACCCCTATGCTTCGTAGAGCTTTCACATCCTTTCTATGTGCATGTTCCATCACGTCCTGAACTATTTCTTTGTAATTCTTAAAAGTCCAACTTCCCTCCTCTCCTACAACCATACAAGGGTTTACCTTGCCGACCATGATACCAGGGAATGTTTTCTTACTGCCAGCTTCATGTAGGGAGATATGGGTGTTAGTATTGTACTCAAAGAACACCTTCAAGATGGACACTGTCTCATAAAGTCCAGCTCCTAATCCAGTCAGCCATAGGATCAGCAATAGTTTGTCCTCAGTCTTCAGAACTGGAAGAAGTCCCTTCAATGAGCTGAACATGCAGAAGTTCCTCAGTATAGTCCTGACACTAGTCATGGTGAAACAGTCAAGTTTGCAGATAAGAAATAGTTGAGCTACGATCTCTGGTTTAATCATTAAATGCCTCTTGTGGTGGCAGATTTGGAGGAATTCCTGCCTGTACAGGGTAGTATGGACTGCCCACAATACATATGATGAGATTATGGCATGCCTTACACCAAGGTGAGTTGATGTCTCCTGAGCTGCTCCCTCCACTAGACTGTGAGCTGCTCCTACATCCACATGACACCAGCATGTACCATAAGACACGTCCATGTACGTGCTGCTCATGCAATCCTCCTCCTATATGTCAACATGTACTTCATCATAACAGACAAGCGGAATGGTATATGCACCTTTGTATTTTTGTATTCTCGCAATCTTCAGATACCAAATTACCGATGATCAGTAAACAAAACGATGCATGTATGTTCAATATACAGTGCACTGCCCATATAGCTGTTACCTGCTATATTGTCCTGACCCCCCCCCCCCCATAATAAAAGCATGGGGACTTTAACACTGGAAACTGGACTAATAATGAGATGCATATATTGAGTGAATGTGTTGGGATGCTCCATCAACATGCAGAACATTCAAAAAACGCCCCCTTGATCGATTTGCCCCTGGTAGCTGGGATAGTCAAATACGTGTGCACACTAACTACAGCCTAGTAGACGCTGAATCATGACTATCCTGAATAGAACCGTTGGGGTCCATGTTTTACATTGGACATCATTCATCCGCTCAACTTTCAATGGTCCTTGTCATTAAGGACCTTGTGCCTTAAGGAGGGGTAATACTGCCCCCCCCCAACCTTGAGGAGGGGTTAAATTTTTTTTTCTAGCTTTGTGAAATAAATGCTCCATTATATTGTCAATACTGTCTCAAGGAATTTAACCACTTTCTATGGTATGCATTATCAATCTGAATTTAATGATGTACAATGTTTGCTGTGTTTCTGGTGGGTATTATGTTTGAGCTTCTAGATGTTAAATGCATAATATAAGTAAACGAAGGTCACTATTCACTTTATAGCAGATTTATTCGTAGTAAATGCACTTCCTCATCTTCACAAATATATAGACGTATGTCTTCTCATTTCTGGTATATACATATGACAACGCTAAACACATGACCAGTATATTACAAGATTATATTACAAAAAAATAACTACATTTAGTGGTGTCATTACTAGGGGATTTCCACCAGCAAAGACACAGTACAGGAATAATTTGTGCAGAAGACGGGACAATTCTATTACAACTAAATAACAATAGAGCTTCACCAATTTTAATCATTTCATTGAGTACCATGGACAATAATCATTGGTCATCAAATTATTTCAAGTTTTTCATTAATCAAAATACTGTTTTCTCTCTGTGTTCTCTGCTATTTGTGGAACCAAAACGGAATGGCAGTAGGCTCATGAAGGGTAAAATAAGTGTAGCTCAGACTTGCTTTTCTTTATTTTTCCTTCTTTTTTTAATCCCAGATAAGCAGTTGAACAGAGAACAATACTACAAAGCTTCCATTTTACTATGAGAAGTAGAAATACTTGGTAAGTTGACAATACTGGTGAGGAGAGTGAATATTATGACATGTGGAAGCAAGTTTCAGGGTAGATACCCATGGTAACTTGAAGGCAGAGGTTGAAATATCTGTTTTACTGTTTAATTTCTTCTGGAAGATTTATTTCCCTGAGGAAATTATGTGTGTCAAAGCAATAGAATAGTCAACGATTAAAGCGTTCTTGAAAACACATAACATGAAATCACGTAAGTTGAATGTTATCATCAAGTGTTTTACATAGTTAAATCACAGTTGGAGGATTGTTAATTAACATGGGTAACAGGTCCTTATTTGAGGAGGAAGTTTGTGTTCTATAAAACACGACAAATACTAACAAGCTTATTGTGACTTAGACTATACTTATATAACAAGGATAGAATATTGAATTGGGGTCGGATTCACTATAGAATTCCGTATTTATAAGGGGAAAATATCAATGGTACTGCAGTGGTATATATCACATGTGATTTTAAAGAGTAAGGGATGTTACACTGCTACCGACCCAATGGTAATAGATTCAATTCAATACTATCACCACTTAAAGTTGAGGTTTGATTCATATCCCATGCGGAATTATGGTTGTTAAAAGAATTGTGTGTTAGCCACATTAAATGGTATTAACCCTAACACCAGACTGATGAATTACATAACAGTATATCCTCAATTTTATCTAATAATGTATGCTTCATCTTCTAACATTAAACTGGGACTTGAGTCAGTAGCAGTGCATTTCTTATTATTATTATCTAACTCATTGTATATTCAGGTGAAAAATGATTTTATCAATCTGAATATTGGGTGCATCTATTTCTTAATAATTAAGAAGATTCTCCAAATGATCAGATAAGAAAGAAAGACATAGTCGGGTCCCTATGTTAACACCTACAATTGTAGCATACCGCTTGGATTTGAAAACTGTGATTAAAAACAAACGGATCTCAGTATAGAAGAACTGTGTAGACATACTCCCACAGCTAGGGAGATATGCTTGACCCCCCTCCCCCTCCCAATAAATAAAACACACAAATAGATCTTAACAGCACAAGGATAAAATGTGATCCACATTAGATCACAATTCAGATTTACTCGATTGTCGCGGTGAGACTGAGGAAATGTTCTTTATTCTAAACTTCCATATCTTATGTCCCTTGTAAAGTTAAAATGGGGTGTTCTTAGGCCTCCCTTTTGGATAACCATGGTAAAATAAGGTTGGGAGTTTCTATGCCTCCCTATTAAAAAGTTTCCTTGGGGGGGATGTTAAAAATGGGGAGTTCTTAATCTTACGCTTCCTCGCTATTAGCTGTCTAGAGGAAAGTTAAAGTCAAGGGTTCTGATAGAAGTACGAGTAATACAACACCTGTGTTCTACACACTTTGAGTTGGACAACGTCAGCTGGTAGCACTACCATTTATGTACAGAATCCAAATGTAAGTAGGTAAGTAGACTATCTTGAGGAACAATGTTCTGTCCCCAAACATGACCTACACAGCACTGATGTAATAATGATATTCTTTTCTATAACCGCTAGACAGCATGAAAACTAGAATGTACAGTTCTGAAATAATTACTTTTGGTATGGTTTCACTCTATTCAAACTTTGTTATAAATCTGCAGCTACAACAAGTAAAGGTTAAACATTCAACGTAAAACGTTGGTTTGCAAAGGAGGTGAGATTTTCTATAGGAACTTTTTCAAGCTAGAAAATAACCGTTACCCAAGTGAGGGGAATGTACATAATAGTTCCCTAATAGTTAAGGGAGAAAAGGATTTAACGCTTGTCAGCTAATAATTTCGTCTCAAGCAGTCTTGTCATTAAAACCGTACAGATAATCTCAACCAAGGTTTAATTTCAATACTTCTTTTTCTGAATCGTTACAAAAATGTCCATTTATTACACCTATAAAGTGACAATCTAGAAAAAAGAACCCTGTTTCTAGATTTCAGAAAGAACCCTGTTTCTAGATTTCAGCACCTAAGCATTCAACTGGCTTCAATCATGACGTTATCTTCATTTGAACGATTCATTAATTTACGATAGAGGACACACTAATCAGTAGAGTAAGGTATATCGACCGTCAATCTCAACAACCCTGACAATGATTGTCTTAATAACTATATACAAAGTCCCAGCCAGTGCTACAACTCACATATACATATATACACATCTCATTTACTTCCCTTTCTCTCAAATTATCAAATTGCACCATTGTATTTTTCAGTTTTAGTTCTGTGACCAGATTTCCCTGAATCCCCGACCCGACCTGACTGTTCACAAACGCCTACCCCAGCTACACTAGAAACACGGACAGAGGTGAAGACGAACTATCCATATGTCCCAACACTCAAATATATTCACCCCTCCCCTATATATACCAACTCTATGCTGTCCATATCACTACGGTCAGCACTCTGAGGCATTGACATTGGCATTGACGTTGGTGTTGGTAATGTTGGCTGGGTTGGGTGGAGGCGGGTTGGCGTTACCGTTCGTATTCACCATTTGTGCAGGGGTGGGCGAGGAACAGTTAGAGGAATGTGTCGAGTCGGCCGTGGTGGAGGAGGCGGCCAGCATGTGTTGTCGCCGTGCATTGTCTACGGCGTCAAGCAGGTTCTTGGAGTCCATGGCTAGTACATGGGCAGCCTTCAGCATGCCCTTACGGTACTCGCCGTCCAGCAGCGTGGTGCTGTACTGCTGTGCCAGCCTCATAGACGAGATAAGTGTGGCCATGTCAGCACTTAGCACCTTGTGGGCCATCTCAATCTACAAAACCAGAACAATTCTCAATGTTAATCATTAAAATAACCCTATTTTGCACTGATTGCAGGAACATCTCTTGTGGCCACATCACTTATTTTTTCTTTAATGGGAAGCGGACGCTTAGTTCCAACAATAAGGTCCATTTTCGAGATCTCAGATATGTAAAATCTCTTGGGTTTCACACCCCTTTACTAATACGTTAGTCTCAAGTTTCTTTTTTTTTCATCTGATAGGTTCCTTCCTATCCATTTCTTTCAATCCCAAATGATCATTGGGAAACATCGTCACAGAGCAGGTACACAAAGAAACATTGTCACATGTCCCACTTTTTCATGCTTTATTTGAGTCGACAAAGACTATACACGGGTACAAGAACTGAAATATATTTCATGCGTTCACACTTGTTGAGAAAGTGAAATCTGTCGACCCCCTTTTTTGTTTGGTGACCATATAATATTTTCAGTTTTGTTTCTATTGTAGTATTGCCTTCTCAAATGCTGTCAGAGATACAACTGACTTACCTCGGCATGATAACTATCTGGTAGTTCTGTCATGATATTATCCACACTGGTGAGCAGTCCCTTTAACTTGACTCCCACATTCTGAAACAAACAGATCACACATCATTATAAATAATACAAATACATAGTATCACGACACATAAAAGCCTGTCTATGTGGGAATCAAGGGACCGGGTATAGTTCCTACTCCTCGCACCAGGTGTCACTGTGGTCACAGTCCATAAGATTAGGAAAGGATATGGGTGCTGTGCTACTATATTTGATGGGATATATATATATATATATATATATATATATATGTATGTATATATATATATATATATATATATATATATATATATATATATATATTGTGGCGGAGACGGAGGGGCCGTTGGCGGAGCCGAAACCATCCTGGTGTGGGGGCGGCGAGGCCAGCGGTCCTGAAGTAACGCGGTTACGTCGGCAATAGTAGTCGGCGGAGGAGATCCTCCGACGCTGGCCTGCCGTAAAGCAGGCCGGGGTCGGAGTATCTGCCTATGTATAAATAAGGGAGTTGTTACTCCGATCAGTTAGTTCCGAGTTGCAGACAGAGAGGAGCAGAACTCTAAAAGGCTTACCTCCGGATTAATATATACACGATACAAGACTTAGATGGTGTGGCGAGGACTGCCAGGAAATAAAAGACACTGAAGTCAAGCTGTCGGAGTTGTGTAATTCTTTATTAACCATAGAGTCGGAAAACGCTACATTGGTGACAGCGGTGTTTGAAGACCCACGAGAGAAAGAAGATGGCGGAGGCTTCAGAAACGATAAACTTACCTGTGGAGAAGAGGGATACAGAGGAGATTAAGCGGGAAAAAGGGGTTTTGCTGGAAGTGGTGGACGAGGAAGTGACGCTACGGCAGAGAGGGGTGGTGAGGCCGGAAGAGATGAATCCGGAGAGACAAGCAGAACCCACCGATAGAGCATCCCGGGAGGAGGTACCGGACACGGGATATGAGGAACCACGCGTTAAAGAAAGGGAGCCCTACCTGTGGCCATGGGAGAGGGAGGAGAAACCGGCGGCCCGGAGGCTGAGGCACCCTAAAGGAAAAATGGGTGATGCAAATGCCTGGCTGGGGTTCAACCCGGGAAGGGACGATGGCGGAAAGGTGCTTTGGTGGCCGGAGGAGCAGGCGGAGATGAATAACCCAAGGAAGGGGAGCAAGCGGGCACCGGCGGAGGTTCGCCCCGAAACCGGGAGATGTGCGGAGGAGGCGGATAAGGACGAAGTAGGGGAAGGTGGAGATCTCCGGCAGGGTAGAGGAGTTATGGGTCGTCCGGAGGGCGGCTGGAGAGGAGGTGCCGATGGGGAGAAGGAGGCAAAGGGTAAGCCAGTGGTGAAACCCGCTAAATATGATGGCATCACAGACCTATCTGACTACCTCAACCACTTCGACCTGTGCGTCAAAGTAAATGGATGGAAGCCGGAGGAGGCGGGTATGTTCCTAGGCCTGAGTCTGTCGGGGGCAGCCCGGAGATTGTTGACGGGAAGGGAACCAGCCGGAGGGGTATGAGGAGTTAAGAAGGGCACTCGTGGAAAGGTTTGAGCCTACTAATCAGGAAGAGATCTACAAAGCGTTCCTCCGCACTAGGGTCCGGCGAAAGGGAGAGGGACTGCAAGAGTTACAAGAAGAACTGAAAAAGTACACTAAGTTAGCATATCGGGAGGCGGACGCCCGGACGACAGACACCTTAGCTCTCGACAGATTCCTATTGTGCCTCGACAATCCACTCAGGCAGTGGGTGTATCAGTCAACACCGAAAGATTTACAATCCGCAGTAATGACGGCGGTGGGAGCGGAGGCGTACCTAAAAGTGGAGCAGGAGAATATCCACAAAGTGCGGGCGGCGGATGCGTCAGTAAATGAACACCTCAAGTCCAACAAGGAGGAAATGAGCAAAATGGCGGAGTTGATGGAGCGGTTAGTTCAAAGGTTGGATGATCCGGCGGTGTTGGGGAGGAAGAAAAAGCCAAGCAATGGTGCTTGCTTCGGATGCGGACAGGAAGGCCATTTCAAGCGAGAATGCCCAAATATCAAGGCCAAGGAGGCATCCAAGCCGGTGAGCGAACAGGCTACTCCGGCGGCGGGAAACTAGAATCGACCTATACTAAAGGCCAAGTACAGGTCGAGGGAAGTGGGCCTATCAAGGTGATACAGGGCCGCCGAGAGAGGGGCGGAGGAGGATTGATAGTAGAGGGTCGGCTGGCAGGGGCCCCCATCCAATTGCTGGTGGACACTGGTGCGTCGCTTAATATGGTCTTCGAAGGATGGTGGAGCAGGTGGGGCGGACGGGAACGCCTGGGAGAAACGGCGGAGAAGATCTACTCCGTCGATGGGCGGCCTATGGACATAAAAGGGGAAGTGCACACAGAGCTGGAAATCGGGAGGCGTACTATCAATGTGCGTTTCGTAGTCAGCGACACCGGGACAGAGGGAATCCTGGGGGCGGAGTTCCTCCGCACCAACAAACTAATGGTCGACGTAGCAAAAGGGCGCCTAGTGTGGACAGAGGAGGATTCTGTATGCCGAATCGTCAGCACCCGAGCGGCGGTGCTGGGATCCGGACAGGAGGCCATGCTAGAGGGAACTCTAGCCGGACCCTGGCAACAAGGGGATGACGGGATGATTGAAGGGATGGCCGGACACAAGGGTGAACCAAGCTTCCTGGTGGGGCGGGGGCTGGTATGCCCCGAGGGGAGGGCAACTTGGGTCAGGGTGCTCAATCCCGGTCCTGAGCCAGTGGTGATATATAAAGACATGACTCTAGGGGCCATTCAACGAGTGGAGTGCAGAGGCAGAGGCGAGACAACGGCCGGAGAGGGATGGTGCCGGATGGTGGAGAGAGGTGAGCCGGAGGAACTAAAGTGCTTGGTGGACGGGCTAGTGAGCGGGACGGAGGCTCACCGTAGAAAGGAGCTTGCACGGCTTATAAGGAAACACCTGGGGGCATTTCAGAGGCATAAGGGCGACAAAGGGCACACTCAATTGGCCAAGCATAGGATTGATACGGGGGTACATCCACCTATCAAACAACCGCCGAGGCGATTGGCACCCCATAGACGAGAGGCTGTAGAAGAGGAGGTGGAGAAGATGTTGGAAGCCGGAGTGATTGAGCCATCCACTAGCCCGTGGGCTTCTCCGGTGGTCCTAGTAAGAAAAAAAGATGGTACCACTCGCTTCTGTGTGGACTACCGGAGGCTCAACGCCGCCACCGTGAAGGATGCTTATCCCCTGCCTAGAGTGGAAGATTGTCTCGATACCATGGCGGGGGCCGCTTGGTTTTCGTCAGTGGATCTGGCCAGCGGCTACTGGCAGTTGGATATAGAGGAGGGGGATAAAGAGAAGACAGCATTCACGACACACCGGGGGCTGTTCCAATTCCGGAGAATGCCCTTCGGTTTGTGCAATGCGCCAGGCACATTCGAGAGGGTGATGGAAGTGGCCATGAGGGGACTACAGTGGAAAACTTGTTTGGTCTATCTAGACAACATAGTCGTATTCTCCGCCACCTTCGAGGAACATATGGAGCGGCTTGGGGAGGTACTTCAAAGGCTGGAGGATGCTGGGCTTAAAATCAAGCCCTCCAAATGCCAGTTGGCTCGCCGCAGAGTGTTATTCCTGGGCCACCAAGTGAGTGAGGCGGGAGTAGAGACAGATCCGGAAAAGATAGAGGCGGTGCAGTCGTGGCCCACTCCGACCACGGTGACGGAGGTCCGGAGTTTTCTGGGGCTAGCCGGCTACTACAGGACCTTCGTTCCCGAGTTCTCTACGAGGGCTAAACCACTGAGTGCGTTGGCTGAGAAAGGGAGGACGTTCCGGTGGTCGGAGGAATGCGAGGCATCATTCCAAGACCTAAAAAGGAGATTAACCGAGGCCCCTATCCTAGCTTTCCCCCAGGCGGAGGGACAGCTTACCTTAGACACCGACACCAGTGACACAGGCCTCGGAGTGGTACTGTCCCAGGAGCAGACGGGGGTAGAGAGGGTCCTAGCCTATGGCAGCCGCACTCTCAGCAGGCCGGAGCGTAACTATTGCGTTACAAGGAGGGAGCTGCTGGCTATAGTCTTTGGCCTCAGGAAATTCAAGCATTACCTAATAGGGAGAAGGGTGGTAGTCCGAACAGATCATGCCTCCCTGCGGTGGCTGTTGGAGTTCAAGGAGCCGGAGGGCCAGCTGGCTCGATTGCTGCAGATTATAAGTACTTACGACATAGTGGTGCAGCATAGGCCGGGGAAACTACATGGGAATGCGGATGGGCTGTCCAGGAAGCCCTGCAAGCAATGTGGACGAGAGGATGAGGAGGAGCTGCTGCATTGCCGGGTTTTCACAAGGTCTCAACGCCAGGAGATGGTTCGGGGGGCGCCTCCGGCGGCGGAGGACTCCACTCCGCCGGCAGGGAGAGAGTGGGGCACACTCCAAGCGGAGGACACTGTGCTGACTCGGGTCAGAGCATGGGTGAACGGGGAGGCGACCACCACAGAGGAGGAAAGACGGACCTGGGGCTATGAACTGAGGGCCTGGCATGCCCAATTGGGGCGCATGAGTATAGAAAAAGGGATACTGGGCCGGTTGTGGGAAGGCGCGGCAGGGGAACGATGCTTCCAAATTGCTGTACCCGCCCTGAGCAGGAATGATGTGCTCAGGGAGGTCCACGGAGAACCCTTGGCGGGGCATCTGGGCCGCAATAAAACCATCCGGCGCCTCCAGACAGGTTACTACTGGCCTGACTTCAGGAGGGATGTGACCCTGTGGTGTGCCAGCTGTGAACCCTGTGTCCGGAGGAAGGCGGCTCCACCTCCGCACCGGGCACCAATGGGACATGTGGGTGCTGGACTACCCCTACAGAGGATAGCTCTAGACGTGATGGGTCCATTGCCCTTGTCCTCCGCCGGGAACCAATATATTTTGGTGGAGGCGGACTACTTCACTAAATGGACGGAAGCGTACGCTTTACCCAACCAGGAGGCACCCACGGTGGCCAGGGCTGTGGTGGAGGAGTTCATCTGTAGATTTGGAGCCCCGGCGGAGGTGCACACAGATCAGGGCAAGAACTTCCAGTCGGGACTATTCAGGGAAATGGTGGCCTTACTGGAAGTCAGGCAGACCGGAACCTGTTCCTTTAGGCCCCAAAGCGATGGGATGGTGGAGCGGGCCAACAGAACAATTGAAATGCTGCTGGCGACTGTGGTGGCGGAGGACCAACGGGACTGGGACCGGCGGCTGCCATTTGTAATGGCGGCGTATCGCTCCTCCGCACACGCCTCCACGGGTTTGTCCCCCAATCTTCTGATGTTGGGGCGGGAAACGGTCATTCCCCTGGATTTGGTTTACCCACTGGAGCCCAATGTAGGGGGAGGAGTCGGTTATGTGGCCGAATTACAAACCACCATGGCAAAAGCATACTCGGAAGGTCCCTCTGCAGGCAACAGAGGAACTATGATGCAAGAGCCTCGGCAGGCGAATTCCCTGTCGGGGTCAGGGTCTTCTACTACCACCCTCTCCGGAAGAGGGGCCTGACACCTAAACTCCAGAGCTATTGGACAGGCCCATGGGAGATAGTGGGGCCCTTAGGGGAGGCGGTGTATAAAATTAAAAAGGGTAAAACTACCAGGGTAGTCCATTACGACGCCCTAAAACTGGCCCCGGCGCGGGCCACGGCGGAGGATGTTCCCATGGAGGATGAAACAAGGGAGGCCGAGCCCCTATCTTCTGACAATTCAGACGAGGAGGAAGAAGGATCCGGAGGGGGCACCATCCGGCTGGTTCAGGTGACCCCGGAGACTGGAGCTGACCTGGAGGCGAAACTGCTGACCTGCAAAGAGAAAAAGAGACATCAAATAACTGAAACCAGTAAGGGAGGGGCAGCGGATAAAGGAAATCGGAAAGAAGGTCTGCGGAGGAGTGCACCGAAGCCTGCCGGAACCAGCGTAGCCCGGGCCGTCAGACTGGCGCCTCAACTGGATACTTACCTTGGGGCGGAGTGGCGGAGCTGCAAAAGCAAGATGAGTCAAGAAAGCCGCGACTGGTGCGATGTATGGCTGGAAAATGAAAGAAGGTTGAAGAAAGAAGCCGAAATGTCACATTGGAGGGGGGTAGAACCAGAGGAGGACCCTCCCTACGAGGAATGGTCCCTCCCCGAGATGGGCGAGTCGGATGAAGAGGGGGTGAGTGATGAGAGTGAGTTGGCCCGCAGAAGGCGGAACCATGGCCAAAACGCGGAAATCAGGGCAGAAAGATTAAGGAGGGCGGCGGATCCTGGCCGGAGGAGAATCAGGGAGAAGCATAGGGAAAGATGGTTTATTTACGAAATGATCGAGGAAGCCATCTACAACAACCATGAAAACGAAGAGAGGGAAGCCAGGAGGGTTGGACGCTGCAGAACAGCCATGACGAAGGGGAGGTCGGGAGGCCAGGCTCCAAATTCCTCGACGGCGGGCGGTGAGGCCGGCCGGCCGGCGGCCGGAGCGCTGCCTAGCGGAGTAGGGCTGGAGAGGCGGGAGTCGCTAAGCAACCCTCATAACAAGTTCTCCCCAATAAAAGGCGGGGGAAGGGCCGTTAACGGTCAGTCTACAATGCAGGCCGGAGATGACACACGGTTGGTGGTTCTAAGAGGGACAGGGCCCGAGGGTGAATCGAGTCGAGGCAAAGATGCTGGTGGAGGGTCAAAGAAAGTGTCTTCTACAGTGTTCAGCCACTCCCGGGAGGGCTCCACACGCTCAAGACACAGGGAGAGTCGGCGGAGGAGGAGGGAGAGAGAAAGATCCTCCGGCCACTCCGCCTCTAGCCGCTCCACTAGTGGCCACAGAAGGGACGGAGTGTCTGCCCGGACGGAGGCAGCCAGACATGGGAGGAGGGACTCGGAGAGCCGGAGTCGGAGTGGGAGCTATCGTAGGCGGAGGTCCTCGGCTGACCGCGGATCACGTTCCCACGGTTCACAGCAGGCACGGGAGAGCGGAGGCGCCACTGGCGACAACAGTGTGCGGAGTAAGGCTATGATGCAATCGGGGGTTTCCCACGGCGTGGTGACGGAGGGTGGCCTGACCCAGGGGACGGTGATTGGAGGAGTAGGAGAAGGGGGCGTGACCACCGGGGGGAATATAAGGGAGCGCTATCCGCCTCACCCTTCAATTCCTGTTAGCCTATGGACAACGCCACAACTAGTAATGCCTGTCTTCAAAAACAGAGACCAGAAGCCGGTCCCCACGGAGTGGGTGGACGGGGTGGAGCTGCCGAAGTATCGGTGCGAGATCTGCCGGAAAAGGGGGGACTCCAAGCAGTGGTACTTCATGAGATCCGATGGGATGAACCGCCATCTCCGCACTCACAACGAGATGCAAGAGGGCTACCAGTGCCCTAAGTGTGAGTACATGGTAGCCAAGATCCGGGTGGATGATCTCCGGCGACACATCACGCGTATTCACCCCGAGCTGGAGGACTGGCAGCCGCCGGAGGAGTGCAGGATGCTACCGGTGGGCCGGGCAACGGAGGCGGGAGGATCCTCAGCGGACAGTAGCCTCGTGGCCGCCCCAACTAGCCCGGAGGAAGCTGTCAAGTTCACCACCACAAAGAGGAAGAGGGGGAGTGCGGTGGCCAAGAAAAAAGAAACCAGTAAAAGCCGCCTCCAAGCCCGTGGTCCCCCCGCCGCAGCAGGGCACCTCGGCGGGTGGAGGGGGTGCGGGGGACAGCCCCAGTGGATCTACCTTCAGCGGCATGGCGTCGCCGGGAATAACGTTAGAGGAGGAGACGGAGGCTGCTGTCGCCTCCAAATACTTGGAGCAATTGCTGGGATTCCGCGTGGAGGGGACCAGCACACCCCAGAGCTGTCTCTCCGTCAGGTCCTACCGGAGTACGTCAGGGAAGGGGGTCAAGAGGGCCTTCGAGCCGGAGGGGGGGGAGGAATCGGCGGAAAAGAGGAACAGACAATCCCCACAGGGTAAGGAGCGGCAGGCGGAGGAGGAAGCGGGACCCTCCACCCCGCCACTGACCACGGGGATACCCGACCTGACACCTCTACTGAGCGGGGGGGGGGAGGTGGAAATAGACGAAGAAATGGTGGGGAAACTGAAGTTCGTCATAGGATTACTGGTAGAGAGATATGGACAGGCGGGGGAGACCCCCACCAAGACTCTGTTACGAATGCAACGGGAGGTGCCTCTAGGGGAGGTCAATGTGAGGGCCCTGGAGGCGGAGTACGAGGAAACCAAGAAGGACACTCCGACCTCCCGAACCTCCATCAAGTCGGCTGCCTACGAGGACATCTCCGCCACGAGTGGGGAGGACGGAGAGAGCTTGGGACTAGGGGGAAATGGGCTGGACTCTAGCCCCGAGAAGCAGCCCCCTTACGAACTAGTCAACAAGCCCAAACCCACCCTCTCCGGTGCCAGTCCCGAGACGTTGCCTTCCTATGAGGATATGAGTAAACCTTCCCCTAGCAAACCGAAACCCATCCTGAAGACAGTTACAATCGTGACGCCTGAGTTGCCGGAGAAGGGTGAGGCAGAGGGGGTGGGGGGGGGGGGGTGATGAGGCGGAGGAGGTGGAAGGGGAGGATGAAACCAGTGAGGAGTCAGAGGAGGTGGCCATCCCGGCATACGTACAATCCTGCCCTAAACTGAAAGCCCAGTTCCTGGCCGTACTCAGCGATGCCAAGGAGGAGGAGAGAAAGAAGAAAAGAGAAATTAAACGGAAAGAGAGAGAGGAGGCGGAGAGGAAGGCCAGAGAGGCTGAGGAGCGCCGGAGGGCGGAGGAGGAACAGCGGAGAAAGGAGGAGGAGGAGAGGAAGGCCAAAGAGGCGGAGAAAGAAAGACTGAGGAAAGAGATGGAAACTAAAAGTAAAAGCCCTAAAGGAAAAGGGGCGGGAAAGTCTACGAGGAAGTTGAGCCTGGAGGGAGTGTTAAAAGAGGCGGAGGAGGAGGCCATACAAAACCTATCCATGGATGAGGGTACCGCCTAATTAATGAGCAAATTTCAATCGTGTTCCGTAGGGACACCGGTGAAGGAGAAAGGACAGGCGGAGAAGGTACCGAAGACCCCCCTCGTAAAGCCGGGGACCTTATTTGCTCTACCCAAGTTGGATAAGTACCCCCGAACCGTGACTGTGGGGTTGGACGGGCTAGTCCTTTGCTCGCCCAAGGGGGAATTCTTGCTGCAAGTAGAAGTGGGGGAGGAGAGTGGACGGGCGGAGACCATGGTGATGGTGCCGGAGGGGGTCGAGACGGTGGTCGGAGGGCTTGGGGATCCGGAGCCCCTACCCAACACTGAGACAGACCGAGTGATTGTAGTAACCGGATTACCTATAGGAGATATGGGAGAAGGGGGAATCCCCAGCACTGAGGGGTTGGCGGGGGTAGAGGAGGTGCACCGCCTGCCGCTAGATCAACGATAAAGCGGGTGACAATAGGGACGAGGAGGCGGAGGAGGATGGGGCTATGCCATGGCATTCGGATTTTACCGGGCCGGAGGCCCTCAAGGAACACTCTAGACGACTGGGGCAGCCTCGGACCCTAGGACCTGAGATGAGGGTTATACCCGGGGGACTGCAATCTTCCTCCATTCACACTCTCCCCAATGGAGATATTGAACTGGTCCATGTTACCCGGACCCGTTATGGCCGTGATAAGAAGGGATGCTGCAGCCGCTGCGGACAGCGGTGGCCGAAGACGTTGGCGGCGCGGACGACCAAGGCTGGAACCAACGAGGGCGGCGACAAGACATCCTGAGGCGATCCGGAGGGCGGCGGAGAAGGGGGAGGCGGATGGGCGGAGGAGCCGGAGGACCCTGGCTGACGGAGGGGCGGCGGGGAACGCTCCACCGAAGGGAGGCGGAGGATGTCTGCCGGATCCAGACGAAATGACGTCGTATTATTGTATAAAAGTTGTTGTTATGGTTATACTCTGCATAGGGGACGGCGGATTCGGTTTACTTAGTAGTTAATGCCGCCTACAGAGGAGGTTTAAGTAGGATTTACTATGTGTGTGATATGTGTAGCTATTTACTTAAATGCCCAGGGGCCATGGCGTGGCAGGATTATTCAAAATTGGAAACCCATCTGCAGGAGGGTAATATCACACTCTTTCTCCCGGTAAGGCTATAGATTAGTTGGGGAGAGTGTGGCGGAGACGGAGGGGCCGTTGGCGGAGCCGAAACCATCCTGGTGTGGGGGCGGCGAGGCCAGCGGTCCTGAAGTAACGCGGTTACGTCGGCAATAGTAGTCGGCGGAGGAGATCCTCCGACGCTGGCCTGCCGTAAAGCAGGCCGGGGTCGGAGTATCTGCCTATGTATAAATAAGGGAGTTGTTACTCCGATCAGTTAGTTCCGAGTTGCAGACAGAGAGGAGCAGAACTCTAAAAGGCTTACCTCCGGATTAATATATACACGATACAAGACTTAGATGGTGTGGCGAGGACTGCCAGGAAATAAAAGACACTGAAGTCAAGCTGTCGGAGTTGTGTAATTCTTTATTAACCATAGAGTCGGAAAACGCTACTATATATATATATATATATATATATATATATATGATGGTGTTACATGGTTCAGACAGGAGCGAATCGGGACTCTAGATTGATTAAGGTAGAGTTTTAATCATAATGGTATACCGTAAATCCTCGCATATAGGACGCACCTCGCATATAGGACGCACCCTGAGTTTGGCCAAATCCTATAGGATGCATGTGGGGTCAAATTTTGGGCCCTCTAGTAGTATTCTATAGTTTAAATCCTCGCCTATAGGACGCACCCTGGGTTTGGCCAAATCCTATAGGACGCCCCTGATGTAATTCCAGTGTAAAAGCCGCGTCTTATACGCGAAGATTTACGGTACTATGGATCAATGAGGCTAAAGATGAGGAGTAGTAGAAAGTAGGTGAGAGCAAGAGAATATAGCAGAATAAAAGGAAAATACAGCAGTAAGATAGGTCACTGTGAGGATAAGGACATACCTTGACTAGGTCGACATATTGTTCTGCACGTGCTTGTTGCACACCGCGTGTCATGTCCATGACGGCACGCACCACTTCCGTAGTGGCAGAGTACACGGGGTCCTTTTCCCTGTCCAACTCTATCTGTTGGGGCATCTCCAACTAAAAGTGATACAAAAATGCATGTATTATGGCTCAAACATTAATTGACTGGCCATGGCGAATCCACAACTCTATTACACAGACTTTAATTTTCTACTTGATAACTTCCGAAACATCCCATGGGATGCTCCTGCATGGTATATGATTCACCCTATAAGGCATGCTTTATATGTTAGGTAGTACACTAGGGATAAGTGGGGACATCGTCACACTCAACTCACCGGTTTGGGTGTGGTACAGGTAGGCGGGCCGTGTTGTCCATCCCCAGAGTCACCGCTGCTGTTACCACTGCTCCCGACTCCTTCACCTACGAATAAAATCATGACAAAACTCAACAAAAATCCTTTCCTTCTTAGCTGGAAGAAAATGTGATAATTCAAGTGAAATATTGAATATCTCTATATCATTAGAAAATCGTAAAATTGTTCTTATAGCAGGGAGTAGAGTGAGGTTTTACTTAGTACACTGCAATTACTTTACTGCTACCAATAATACATATACACGTACTGCATACAGAATGCTGAGGTTTAAAAGTGCATTAACGAAGACTAACCTGGTGTCGCTGGCTCAGCTGTCGGATGTGGGGAGCTCGGTGGAGGCGACCCCTCCTTCATACTTCCTAACGAATCATCATCCGTAGAAATAGTTGAGGTAGATCGTCTCTCTTGTTTCTGTCACAAGTCAAAGATATGCCAAAGACTCAGGTACATGCTAAGGATAATGATAGAGGAAAATCTCTTACTATATTCCTGAATTAACTGCTAACACTACCTTTGAATTTATTCATTTTCATTCTCTAATCCAGGACGTGTCGGGATTGTCTACTGTCGACCTATCCTATTTATTCAACTAAAAGTTTGAAATTTGAATTGAACTGAATCCACTTTAATGTTTTTGTGTAAAGATGGTTATTCTTATGGTTCCCCTGCCGTACTAGTTTATAAAAAATAACTTAATCTGGATTGAACAAAAGATGAGAAATATGATTTAACAAAAGTCGAATTGCACAAAGTATCACAATAAAAGAGGTACGAAAATTATTATTGATGCCTCTCAAATTTCGTTTTTGTGCATGGGTAATGTGAAAAGAACTGGTATGTGTGCGCATTTATCAAGTAAAACTAATGTAATATGTCACAGAAAAAAAATCTGTAAGGAATGTACATAAAGCAACAGAACTAACTTTTTTTTTATGACAAACCAACCCATATACAAATTGGTTGACTAAGTGCGCAATTTGTAAAGGATCAAAATTAGCATTACACAAAACTGGCGAACAAAAACTGATTTTGATCATGGGATCCAGGAGTATGCTGGAAGGTGCTTAGCTTTAGGTGGGACTAAACAGCGGGACGAATAGGGCACAACAGCTGAGACAAAACAACCACGGGTACTGTGCACAGGTTTGTTTACGCATTTTTGTGACAAATGTAAATGAAAGTGTGCTTAACAACGAAGACGATAATGCTTAAAGACCGCCCGCAGCGATATACAACATCATGATAATGTTGCCTTAACGCAAGACGGTTGTAAGTGCATCAGGGTCAACAAGGTAAAGGAACCTGCGAGGCCCTTCACAGAGGTACCCCTTAACCCTGTTGATTTAGAATTGCAGTTACAACCTTCTTGTGCTAAGGAGACGATACAGTCACTGCAGAGCGGGACGACTTAAATAGCATTTAAGAGTCTGTCATTCCTCTGTAAAGTAGCCCTCTGACAGGTGTATATATATTTTACACTGAGGGACCACAAACTTACCTGTGCAGGCTTTTGTCAGCATAAATGTAATAAGGTGAGCACTAATTAATCAATCTGTAGCACACATTTCATACATTAACCACACTCTGAATACATCATCACTTCATACATACTCTGCCGCTGAAGCAAAGCATCTGTTTGGAACAGGAAGAGTTTATAAGGATATGACCAAGAAGGTTGGCAGAGTAACCTGGTGAACTGCACACAGGGAGGGCACATATTCCATCTAACTTGGAGGTAAATTCAAATCTCAGTTGGTATAAAAACGGCATTGCATTTCTATTCCTCTTGGAATAAAATCTTGTCACAGGAGGATAAGCTCAATGCATATCAAATTATCCTGTTGGCGAAATGGAACAGGTATGCATTCAAAGTGTTGATAATTGGGTGGCTCAACCTCCAAGAAGGCACGGCCAGTCGTTATATCGTAGGTCAAGTCTAGGTCGTCTTCCTCTTCTTCTTCCACAGTATGTAAAGGTAGAGAGAACCTCTGGAGTAAAATTTGGGCAATGCACCACTAATAAGACATTGGTTCTAATCAGGTGGACAATGACTGGAGGACATAGTCTCTCACCAATAGATTTTCCCCCAGCTAATTGAAAATCAGCAATCAGAAAAGTGTTAGCAGCAACTGCCAATCTAATCCAATTGTTGTTACACTATGGTACAAATAAGGATAGTTTCTTTGAGTCAAAGACGTAATCCTTATTCTGTGTTTAAGGTCTGAGGAGATGGTGCTTGTCTTGTGAAGGGAGGATATATGGTGCACCGAGGATGGTGGAAATTGAAGAGGGGCATTTGATCATTGATGCAATACCAGGTGCAGGGCCTATGTCAAAGTGTAAGGCCTCTGACAATGATGGTTAAGGTAGTAGAGAATGAGATGAATGGGGGCATTTCTTACTCACCATTGCTTCCTCCTCACGTTGCAGCCACTTGGCATCTGCCTCGCTCTGTCGTTGCTGCTGCTGTAACTTCTGCTGGAGGAGCTTCTGCTCCAGCTCTTCCATACGACGAGCATGCTCCGGGGAGTCCTCCGGGTGTGTTGTGGCCACACTCAATGGCCGCTTGGGAGACTGGGCTGGAGACCAGCTAGACCCATAGCCACTGGTCCCATACCCTGAGGCATTGGGCGGCTGAGGGTACTGGTCTCGCATGATCTCTGCAAGTTGCTCTGGGGTATAGGCCACTATATAGCCCAGTGTGGGCGGGCCTGTGTCTGTGGGTGCACTGGCATAGTAGCTGTTGGAGGGGAGATGGGACATACTACTGGAAGGCACGTGGGTGCTAGGTGGGTACATGAACTGTCCTTGGTTGTAGGGACCAGGGCTGTGTCTCTGGTTCCAATGGTGAGGGTGACCGGCTATGGTGTTATACCCCATCCGGCTGAAGTCATGATGGTAGCCGCCTGGTCCCCCTCCAGGTTCTGGGAGGTGAGTGGTACTTGCACTCCAGTGTGGAGGGAGCGTAGAAAAGCTGCTGGACGCCAAGTTAGGCGTCGACCCTGTTGGTGACATCATACCCGGGTAGCCAGGGCGGGCGGGTTTAGGAGGCGGCATGTCCTCATCTGAACCATTGGATCCTGAAGAGAAGATTAAATTTATACTTATCTGAAAAAAAACCATTGAAGTAGCCCAAGCATGATGCTGTCTTCTTTTTACAGAAACCTAAGGGACTTGATCTACCATAGATATTATTTCACTAATTACACAGTCAACAGCTTTGCGATCCATGCTACCTTATCTTAGTTTAGACAACACAACAAACAAGATTTGATTCTTATTGATCCTCGCTAATACCACAGCACTCAGTCACTTACCCCATGACATGGCTTGAATCCTCCGGTTCTCAAATTGCCGCTGGTCCTCTGCGCGTTGCCGCTCGTCCATGAGAATCTCACTCAGATAGGTCTTAATGTCGGCAAAGCAGGGCCTCCTGGAGGGCTCGTAGGCCCAGCAGGCACACATGAGGTTGTAGAGTGCAGGAGGACATCCTGGAGGAAGATGTAGCCGCTCTCCTGCCTCTATCTTACCAATAACATCATTGTTCTTGACACCCTGGAAGGGCTTCACTCCATACATCAGGATCTCCCACATGCACACACCTAAAGGAAGAAGGTTCAAAATAAATGAATTTAATCACTTTTTGAAAGAGATGAAGACAGATTTCATTACACATGTAATATCAAAATGATTCAGTATCGAAACCTTTTATCAAGAGATTGACTAAAAAGGGTATAATGTTAATCTCAAAGTCAACGCGAAACCACAATCTAGTGCAAAAAGGTTGTCTATACATATGGATCTGAGTGTGAATTTTTCTCCTCTATTTTGATACTAACTGATCTTTTCTTCACAAATAAAAACACTTACCAAACATCCAAACATCACTAGCAGTAGTAAACCTCCTAAAGTTGATGGACTCGGGCGCCATCCACTTAATTGGAAGCTTCCCTTTTGTGGCTGAAATGGACAAATAATCCATGCAAAATCAGAGATCACCAGCAATCAAATTACCGTAAATCCCCGGTCATAAGCCGTTTTTTTTTTTTTTCTATTTTGGGCCCAAACCGGCTTCTATTTTTTCCCCCAAACTCCCCCCCCCCCGGCTTATGACCGTTTTTTTTTTTACTATAGATTAAAGAGAAAATGGTAAAAATTTGACCCAAAAACCGGCTTTTATTTTTTTCCTGAACTCCCCCCGGCTTATGACTGGGGCCGGCTTGTGACCAGGAATTTACGGTAAGATGACTAAGTTCTCGAGACAAATAACAGAAGTAGAAAATAGAAAATGTGGATTGCTTATTATTGTTTTTGTAGCTATTTGGCTATCTTACCTTTGTAGTAACTTTGTTCTTCGACCCATCGCGATAAACCAAAGTCTGCTAATTTGACAATATCTTCAGATGAAACTAAAATATTCCTGGCAGCAATGTCTCTGTGAAAATTAAAGAATATATTTTAGCTCACAGTACAGGTTTTCTCCTATTGCTAGCTTCTAAAATATCCTTGACATTTTTTTTTTGTTTGCAATTACATTTTGGTACTCAGTGGTACGGGTCACCAATTCAATTTCAACTTTAAGTATTCTTCATGTACATATAATCACCATACCTACCTATGTACAAATTTCTTGCTCTCCAGGTACGATAATGCTGTGCTGAGTTGGTAGTTATACATGATTAATGTCTCCAATTTTAAGCGACTTTTGTTATTTTGTAGAAATGCTCGCATCTGAAAAGTAAGTAAATCACTGACATATTATTTCTTTCGCAAACCACATATACCAAAACTATGACAGGTCTTTGGATGGTTGAACAAATTAGATTTATTTCATGGTAAATACGTTAAAATACTGTGACACCATAGAGATTCCATTCCTTAAGGGTGTCGATAATAACTGAGCGTTCCTCCTGGATTCCCACACTCGTGAACCTTTGCCTATTTATCAAATGATTTTTTTTCTACAGATGAATTAAGTTATCCGTATGATATATTTACCATGACACCTGTAATTCTAATTAACCATTGTTAAGGGTGAGACGTGTTATATATTTTCATGATTTTATCGATTTACCTCTCCGAGTTTGGCCAGCTCCATGACTATCCATATTGGAGACTCGGAGCAGATTCCTATCAATTTGATAATGTGTGGATGATCAAACTGCCTCATGATATCTAAGGAAAGAAAGCAGAATCAGATGGATCAGTTACTGAGACTAAAGAACATTACATATATTAGTTATACAGTCCAGAAAGTGAGTCTTGTCTAAAATGCTACAGGGTTTGAATCGAACAGGTATGTACAAAGGACGTGCATAAATGTGAGAATGTTTAAAAGGAACAAATCATTATGATCATGATATGTTTAAAAAGAACATATCATTATGATCATGATATGCAATTCTTTAGAACAGTAGTACACACTTACATGCTTCTTCCAAGAACTTCTCAGCCATTCCATCTTCCCTGTCCTCTTTACACGTCTTAATGGCCACAGCAATTTCAGATCCATCCTTGTAAGGCAAGTATATGCTTGCTATTAGTATTTGATTTATGGGAGCGTCACTGGGAACTAATTTATACCACTGCTTAACTTTTTATGAAAACTATTTTGTCCTTAGAATACATAAGAAAGCATATATCGCCAAAGTCATGCTCCTTTATTTTATTCCGATATCAACATTGTAACGAAAGTCGTATCAAGATGCAATTTGATAAGCTTTATGCCATAGAAGTACTTACGTGATCTTTATATATACCCTTATGTACATCGCCAAACTGACCCTCTCCTAGAATGTCTTCAAGTTCTATTCTTTCACGTGTAACTTCATAATCTTTAGCTGCGAGGAAAAAGCACGATCTTAGTAAACACAGGATGTGTCATAAAGATGGAAGTTTGATAGTCAGAGCATTTGAATATAGATCCTTTGAGCACTCGTCGTTTCTAAGGTATGTTATATACTGTACATACCGGTATATTGCAATGCTAGAAAGTATATGTATAGACACACAATATACTTCTGCCAATACGGGACAGTTAACCAGCTATAAAAATCATTTGATAACTTAACATCTTCATATGTGTAATACTACTTCAACATCTTATGTTTTGTTAACCCAATATCTACGAGCAAAAGACTGAGCAGCTCAAATGATAATACAATGTACTTACTTCCTGGAGTGGAGTAATCGCCCTCATCCTCTACAATTTCTGCATAGTCGGACACTCCTGGATGAACAAAAAGAGAAACAGATGCAGTCATCTCTGAATGAATTAAGATCAAGTCAGTCCAATATAGTCCAAGACAGTCAAACACAGGGTTCCTTCATGACTTTGACTGGAGTAATGAAGGCGGACGTAGTGTGTGGTCTATTGGCTATCTAGATATCCTGACCTAGTTGAGCTTCTATACACCGAGTATCAATCTATAAAGTAAACACCCTTAGCAGCATCATATGTCTACGTCATGATAAGAGGAGAGTAGCACTACAGAATGACCAGTACCAGAATAAGTGGATTATAAGTGTAGCACTTCTATCGCCCCACAGGTTACATAACATGTTGCTTTGGCGATGACTGATAAGATACTAGACTTACTTGCTCCTTGTTTACTGGTACAGGAACTGCCATCTGGGCTACCGCTCGACTGTGCTAGACTGGGAAAAAAAAAAGAAAGGAGTGTGTTCAAAAATTAAATATGAGTGTGACACATGGCAGTAAACTTTCGAATATCAAGCACTCAAGTCTCTCCGTGCATGCATAAATTTTCGACAAAACTTTTAAATGCGAGGATGGAGCCCTACAGCCTCAGCAGCAGTTTAGGGGTGCCCCAATATTAAAATGACCAACATCTGAATAGGTGTGTCGGGAGTACCTGTTATGCGCCTTATGTGCTGGGTATTAAGGTCAGATATCAGATATGTCAATTGCTGGCTGACAAAAACAACTAAAGGAAAACTCATAATTGTTGACACTTTTGAGCATGTGTAATTCAATACAGAAGTCTCTAGCAGAAACTAGGAATTCCTGGTAAACCAAAAAAAAAGTGGTATCTCTGGTTGATGCAGTCATCTCCATATCAAAGATCTTAGCAATCGGAATCAACTACATGTATTCCTGCTCGAACTCACCTCTGTCTAGGTGTCCTGGGCAAACTTTCTCCTGAAATAGGATGAATGACATCGTTATGAGTTTGATGAATGCATTTACTGCTTATATATTACCAAGTAACAAAAGCTAGGCAAAAAAGGACTTACAATGAAAAGAGAAATCAAGACATTAACAGCGAACAAAATTATCATTCATAAAAGGTTACATACAACGTATATGTCCGATAACAATTGTTGCATTAGATGGTCAATAAAAAACATTTGTTGCAATATTTCAGTTAAATCTGAACATGTACATATGGAATGCAATTAAACAAAATGAATACCACCTACTGGCAATAAAAATATACATGCAAACAGTCTGCAAATGTAACCATCCCTATAAGTGTGCGTATAGAATATATGTTCAACTTAATCAAGGCGGAAAATATGCTTACACATTGTACCAATCAGCAATATCGACAGAGAAGGACAGACAACTAAACCAACATTTGAGGTAACTTAACACGTATGGGGTAATTCATATCGTCGGGGGGGGGGGGCCTAAATAGGTGACATTAGAGGTGTTGCCAAAAAAAACCACCAAAAAACAACTAAAAATAAGGACAAAATAAGGACAAAATATAGGAAGCTGACGACATGGTTTTATCAACACAAGAAGAACAAACCTTCCATTTCTGAATGTTGTCTCTTATTGCACGCTTTTTAATGGAAGGGCAAATATAAAAGTTTGTGATGAGTAGCAGAGAACATAATGTGAGGACAGCTGTACAGAACAGTACAGAAGGAGAACTAATGTTGGACAGTAAGTGTCAGCAAATAGAGCATTTACATATTGGTGTTACACTACTGAGGAAGCAGAGAGGGTCTGAATATACATCTCATATAGCAGAGTTATCAAATTCATGCAACTAAATATCTGCAGTACAATGTAGTACTTAATCTCATCTACTGATATCAAGGTTACAGATTAATGAAATTCAGTTGTATTAGTTAATTGTCAAATGCTTCACTCAAATCGGATGAAGAGCTGGCTCTGTGCCATGAGTTACATTTAGATATCTTAAAGAGGTCGAATTATTAGGAGGTTGAGATAAGAAAAGGTGTGAGTAGGTATTAGGAGGCAGTTAGTATGAGATTAGTTCTGTTATCTTTCCCTAGACTGAGTTGGTGGGGATATTTAGAAGACAGATTTAATAGAAATCTTTCGGTGGATTTAGCATGGCCGATATATCCAATCTGGTACAATCATTCGCGTTGATAAGAAATCTCATTCTCTTACCATGCATCTATTTCATCAGCCAAAGATTAAAATAGTTTGATTCAAATATCACTCTGAAACTACAAGCCAATCAGTCACATCATAGGGGAAGAAATTTGAAACTTCCCAGGAAATAATCAGCTAGAGCTACCATTCATTTCTGATTATTATCAGCCCGACGATTGTACACTCTATTCCTGTGCAATCATTCTCTGGCAATATGTACATGTACCACGGGCAGGACCTCATCTTGCATTTACCCTAGATTTCCCCCATTTTCATTATCTTTTCCCCCATGCTTCTCCATACTAGATTCCCTCTGAAGGCACCCCATCCCTGGCCTACACTGAGCTGCCCTCTGGTGTCCTAACTCTCACCTTTCCTGTTCCAGCAGGACTCCTTACCGCTGTTGACCAGGCGGCAGTAGCCGTCTATCAGGTCGGCCATGTCCTCCACAGCAGACAAGGAGGGTGCTGTGATGGTCAGGGGCTCCGTGGTACCGGCTATCTTCAGTTGTAATACCCCCTTAAGGTCAGTCTCACTCGCTGCTGTCTGGATGGATTGTACCTGGTCAAAGTCAGCCATGTGAGTCGGCTGAAATAGTATAAGACAAGATGAGTGTCATTATTAATTCATGGATCCAAGTCTGGGTGTATGAGAAATTCTGATGACACACATAGAAGTTCTAAATCCACTGTAAAATACTACAAGACTTTAATCAATGAAAGTCAATTTGGGTAAACCTATACATATGTCAGATTCACAAATTTCTGAAATCGAGACAAAATTCTGGAAAATTCTATCCCAGTGTGTAATAATTTGATAAATCGAAGCTCTTTGTTAGCATTAACATCTATAAATCTTTTGTAAAAGACTTACATAATAAACACGTCTCATTTTGTTATTCAAACCCATCGCTATCAATATCTTCCAATGAGTAACAACACCTCGCTGATTCAGATCCTTGAGTAAAATTAAACAGTTGATACAGAAGTTATTTATATTTTTCCCATTCCCTATCCCTTGGAGCGCTAGGTAAGGTGTGCTGAGTTGTCCCCAACTCCACCTCTGTATGCTGACTCACCGAGGACGCCTTCTCTGTGAGGTAGCTGATACCCACGTCTGGACCCACCACCAGCTCCACTGAGATACTCCACTCAGACTGAAAGGTGACAAGTACACACAAAATGTAGATGATGCGATTCACAGAATACAAAATCTTCTTCATTAATATATCATACCAAATGTCTAAGGGTAACTGGTTTAACAGTGTGAAACACTGACTTGATGTTATTTTCTCGACGGCCTAAAGACTAGAGGCCATATTAAAAGACTGGAATATTATTTGCTATATTTAGACACCATAAAAAAGATCAAATTCATACATAAAGCTTCTGTGAAGCAGCCTGTGGGTTTATAGGCTTAAGCCAGTGCTGCCCCCTAGGGAACTAAGCTTGAACTAAGGACTAAAAGCCCCCTATCGCCTCAGGCAAACTGGTGCCGTTAAAGACATGAAGAGAGCACATCTTTAACAAGATAACGATAGATAAAAGCCCTCATGGTGTGTGCACTCAACCAGTAGCCTACATTACTGATAAGGCCTTTGTAGACTGACGTTAAAGTCGAGCTGACAAACACCACCATGTCAGGTGGGTGGGGTTTAGGAGGGCATTTCAGCAAAGAGCAGGGTGAGAGCTACTCAGAGCTACGTCTTACAAGCAAGGGGTGTAGTACCCGTTGTTATAAGGGCTTGCTATACAAGTGTTTTTATAGTTTACTAGTGCCTTCGGCACTACGAGGGGGGCGTGTTATGTCCCACGTCAAATTGTAGCCCATCATCACAACAAAATGTGGCCCATTGTCACGGCAAACTGTGGGCCATTGTCACTGCAAATTGTGGCCCATTGTCACGGCAAATCTTGGCCCATTGTCACGGCAAATCGTGGCCCATTGTCATGGCAAATTGAGGCTCAGTGTCAGGGCAAACTAAGGCATGTATCATCGGAAATTGTGGCTTGTTTCAAGATGCCACTGATGTTGCCTAGTGATGTGACGTTGCCTAGTGATGTGACGTTGCTAAGTAACATGATGTTGCATCATAAATCATGATGGTAACAGTACTCTCTAAGCTGAATCTCTCGGAGGGGCTCAGTTTAAAAGTTTGGGATGAAATAACTCATTAACTTTGAACCTAATCAATGCTATATTTCTAGTGTTGATAGTATGGAGGAATGGAAACAACATAATGCAGATTATATGAATAATCTACACCGAAAATGCTTAATGTAACAACAAGTTTAATGAACCCAAGATGGCGGACGTTAAAAATGCTCTGCTTCTCGTAGTTATGCAATGAGGCTAGATAGTACTGTGGTAAATATTTCTTTGCTTTTAATTGTAATTGATTCATATAGATTTAATTCAGCTAGCCAGGAGAAATCCTATTGTTTAGGTATGGCTCAAAATATTAAAATGCTTGAAGACTTGGAAAAAAATCGAGTTAACTTTGGAAAAAATACATACTTTTATCTAGCCTCTTTTGGTTTATGTGTTCCTGGCAAGCACTCAAGCTTATTTCAATGGGGTAGGGACCAGCGACAAACGAATGCCTTTTTATACATAGGGTAACAACTTAATGATGATTAGATAAGGGAAGTTAGCTATGATACAGTATTTCCCATGATACATGTGTTAACAGTAAATCCTTATGACGCACACGTGAATCTGTGAATCAAAATGACTTGCACTGATTACAAATGTAATGATATGCTCACCCCGAGTGCACATTTGAAACGCTCCTGGTCGAACCTCCAGACTTTGGACATGACTTCGAAGAACTTGAAGACACACTCTTCCTCTGACAGTGACGCGTATTGTTTAAAGGTATGTTGTATAAGCTTTCGTAAATGCTTCAGCTGCAATGGTAATACGGCGGGAGTTTGTTTAATTGTGGAAATGAATGATGAAATAGAAATAGCTCACAATGATTCTTGAGGTATTATACATGTATAATGAAGAGACTATTTTATGTTTAGTATTAAATAAAAACATACCTTCATGCTGTCTATAAGGGACTTTGGCAGGAAACGCTTGAGACCAATTTCTTTTTCCAGATATTCCATATTTGACTTCTTATCCAGGGCTACTTGTGGCATGTCCTTGAAGAACCGTCTGTTGGCAATGGGAGGTGACAATAAGAGAGGGGTACAAGCAGAGATTGAAGCCATTTGGATCAATGAGGATTTGTTTCTAAAGCTGCACTGAAGACAGGAAATTCCAAAATATTATCTTTTACATTTCGTCTAGGTTTGTTGTTTGTATTCATAGATTCAAATTTCAGTGTTATGGTTAGCATGATATTGATGATAGAGGATTAATATCAGAGAAGGTACCAATGTTAATGTGAGGTGAATTGGGCAGTCAGTTAATTATCTTATCAGTATGGCAGTATTATGTAGTTAAGTTCCCCATGGTAGTCTGAGATAGGCTGGTGTGTATTAGGGAGTGGAGGTAATGTAAGGAGGGTGTTCAAAGGGTCAGTCATTTAACGACTGGCAGGTGCGAAGGACTTGCAATGTTTAATACATTTAAGTTATATACATTTGTTACGTGGCAGCGTGGTAAAACCTATCAAGATTTTATCAAAATGCCACCAACTATTAAAGAACTCATCTACAATTTGGTATTAAGTCTAATACACGTCTTAGTTTTCCATTAGCATTTATAATGTTCCTGTGTTAACTGGTTATCGGCAAATATATGCTAAATTCCATTCCTTAGTGCGCAAAAATCTATTTATTCTAATTGCTTTCAAGGCCTGTTCATTTGGACTTGGTTACTGTAACATCTTAACTTTACATATTTCTAGACTATAAAATGTATTTTGATTTGATTGTAAATGAACTGAAATGCCTACCGTATGATGCAAAATGGGTCCAACGAAGAAATTAACAAAGCTAATAATATCGTAACACTGTGTATGCCACTGTGAATTTTCTTTTACCACATGAGAAAATTGGGACATTGTGAAGAAATGTCATGCAAATCGTTAAAACCAGAACTTGCAAGTGTTTTCTTTTAAAAGGTAACAATTTGGTAACAAACTGAAAATGTGGGGCAAATGAGGTGCAAACGTTAAGTATATTTCCTACAAACTAAGCCTAATGACAACACTTAAAGCATGAAGCCAAGCGGGAAGCCAACTTAATGGTCGTCGCGTCTTAAAGCACCTGGAGCGGCCGGCGAGCACAGACCTGATCTCCATACATCCCAGTCGGATGGCCACATCCTGGTCAACCTGGTCGGCTACCTTGGCCATGTAGTCACCTCGTACCTACAATGTACATAGAGAATCAAGAGTTAGTACGGGTGTGTATAAACTGTGTTTGCAACAAAAAGAAAAGGGGAAAAAGGCGAAAAATAAAGAAAAGTGAATGAAAAGAAAAGGAAAGAAAGAAAAAAAAAACAGGAAAGGAAAGAAAGAAAACTATTTAAAGTACTGGGTAACAAAAGTTGATTGTTCATTGCATTATTTATACGGTAGTAAGGAATAGTTCTTGGCTGGTTGGGGAGCACTGGTATTCAATATAGACCTAGAACCACTCGTCCCTTACTATTTTCGTATCGCCACTGGCCACATAGAGATAAGACAATCACTTACCTGGTCATAGAAGTAATAGAATGTAACTTTGTCTTTGGCTAGAAGATCATGGAAGCTTTTTGGTAGGTATCGAACGCGAAGTTCATACCTGAAATACAGACACAGAACAATTCACGTCAGTTAACCTATTCACAGTTCTTCTGCTAATTAGCTATACTGTTGGTTTTTTTTTTACTTCTGCAAACTAGAACCAAGTTCCCTAACTACTAACACTGTCTAAACTCAAATTCCCCTATCCACCCTGTGGTGCTAATGGGTGGATTGGCGTCTAGGCACTCTTCATTCTAGCGCCCTTCAATACTGTAAATCCTGCCTACCGTGGGAGTTTGTCGGCCTCTGTGGCCAGGATTAGGCGGACCCGGTTCAATCAGACCCTCCTACTACTCTTCCCACCATTCCCTGTCCCAGCGTCTATTGATCTCAGAGAAAAGTCGTCTGCTGCCTTGAGCGCTGCCTGGTGGCACCAAACTTGATTCCCGGACGCGGGAGGCGGGGGAGGGGGGTGAGGGGGCAGGCCAGCCCAGACACTGCTATCGTTCATGTCAGTTAGGCATTGTTTATAAATCGTGCTCGTTCTGCATTTATAATCAGTGAATTTTAATTAATGGAAAAAATATAAGAAGACATAAAAATTAACATATAGACTGCAGCTTATGGTGAATAGCTCATTGTCGCTGCCTCTACCAATGGCAGAGTTAATATTTTCAAGGATCAATATCAAACCACCTCCATTTCTAACCCATTTTTGGATATTTGATTATCATGATACATGTACTGTTAATGATTGGGTCTTGTTGTAATTCTCTGACTGATTAGCACCAGCAAAACTACATAGCAGAGGAAAGGGAATAAATACCCTTTATCTAAATGGTACAGGGCATGGTTGACTGTGGTGCATGGCCTTGTGACCGATATCGTGATCAGCATGTGTAGCCTACCACTATCTGTTTCACCTGTTAACGCCCAGTCACGCTTTCTGTACCCTGACACGCACCATCGAGTGCTGCTCTACCTACTGACTGACTATTGGTAAATGCACCATCGTGTGCTGCTCTAGTATTGGTAAACTACAGGGCGGCCATCTGACCATGCCCATATCCAGTCCCACCGAGGATTATCTCAACCACCAATTGTGGCCCATTCTGGAAACAGCCCATCTTCAATATCGCCATGCCATGCCCATAGGCACCCCCCCGTCCCCGGAACACTCAGTGGCAATAGGCACCAGAAACCAAAGCAGATGACGCTCTGGTAGCCATGGCAACCACAGTCGCCTCTTCTAGTCCATGTTGAATCTGGGAATGGAAAGATTGTATAGGGAAGAGGTGTCGGGGGTGTATACAATATTGGACGTAGATGGCGTCTTGTTTAGGGTGGGGAGAGAGGGTAGGGGGTTGTGAGGGGCTGGACCCCACACTGACTCTTATCACAGACAACGTCCACTATCTCACAACCCCTTCTTCATGAGATCCAATCTAAGATCCAATCTGGACCAGTTCACAGGATATTGTCACCGTAAACAAGTAAAATCTGCCTGACCAATGCTGTATCCATTATACGGCTATAGCAGTGCACCCTATGGAGGCCGCCATTTTGTCTCCCAGGTTGTCGCCTAGGGTCCACTACCGGGCCCAAGTGGGGTGAGGTGTTGGTCTGCGAAGAGATCGACAGTTGAGTTCCACTGACCAGCACTGCCTCAGTTACACTGACACTGCAGTCCATCTGTTAAGTCCCTTTATGTTCTACCCAGCCACTACCAACCCCTCTCAACCCCCAACCTTCAAAACACATCAGAGACGAGAAATTGATGCTTACTTTTTGCTATTTTATACAGATAGAATTTACTTGGGTCCATGTAGCAATTGGGTTTTTACAAGGGATGTCATGTTGGCGTTAACACAAGTCCCTCCCCGGTGCTGGTCAATGTGTTTGCTGCTTATTGAAGCATTATTCATTTCTCTCATTGTCCAGGGCTGAGTTTGTGGATAGAGGGGTGATCACACCATCAAGGCTAGACTGTGCTGCTGTATGGTCGATATTTGAAACTGACTATACGGAACATTGTGGAATTTTATCCAAGTTATCAAAATTATGGTTTGGTGGTCGTCACGGATTATAGCTTCCAGTTCCTCTCTGCAGGACTTTTTTCTTCTTAAATCATGCATTGTAACCTTATGTTTGCCATCCATCCAATGTCAATATCCCCTCTTTTGATATATTTGCAAAATATGTACAGAAATTTCTTGCATGAATATGACTCGATTGAATATGACTCGATGATTTACAGCTGATAAATGTACTCTCCATCAATACAACATAAAGAGACACAGGTACTTGTTTATACAAAGTACAATGTATATGTATATGGTAATATAAATTTAATCTAAGTGGATACTATTTCATTAATCTATTGAAAAGTAAAACCAAATTTGGAAATTATTTTGTTCTTCTCCTCTGTCCCACACTCGGTATCAGTGTAGTGTGCTGGAGTGTGCGTAGGAAGGAAATCTTTATTGGGGGGGGCAGGGGTCTCGGTTGGGGGGCCTGCTATATTTTTTATATAGGCTTATATAGGGAACCTCCTCATTATTGGGGGGGGGGGGCTGAGTGTGCACTTACCGCCATTCGTCCGGTGGGTGGAGGCTCTCATACTTCTGTCGGACCTGGTACATGGACAGGTCCGAGTGCAGCCAGTAGGACTCGTCTAACTTGGTGTGGGTGAGACGTAAGGCATAAGCCTCCTGGTACTGCCGGTCACTGTCCGCCAGCCGCCCCACCACCAGCCGCACGATCTCCTGTAAGCATATAGAACATACAGAATATATAGTATACAGGTTTTATTTATATTATATGAAATCAAGAGAAATCATTTTATTCTATGCTAATAACTACTTCCTATAGATATAACGTTGAAGGGCCGATCCCCACACCCCCAGTGGCGTAATAACATAAGCCGATCCACACTGTGGGCCGATCCACCATATCAATCAGTTGGGAGCAATCAACCCATCATCCTATATGATACTGCATCAGTGAGTTATACATCATGGTGACAACAGTGCATACAGCACTCTGCAGCCAATCAAGTTTTACACGTTGAATATAAATCTAGGGTGGTTTTGAGCAACACGTTGACATGTATTCTACTATAGATAACAAGCGTCCACCGGTCAACAAACAACCCCGAAGATTTATCTAATGGGGCGGCCCACGGGTGCCATAAAATGAGCAGGTTGATTAATTGGTACATTAAATGTAGTGAATGGATTATCCACTGAATAATGTACAGCGTGCTTATAGTGTGAGTTTCTAGTGGGTTGCTCACTCTGGTTCGTGGACTTGTTTAGGTCTCTATGCATGGGCTGTAGTGATTTTCACTACAATACATGTATCGGTATAGGCAGGGGCAGAGAGGGACATAAAGTACATGTAATGGTAGAGGCCTGCATTGTAATTGAAATGTAGATATTATTACACCAATACATTAATCATCACAGACTAGGGGTATAGAGGTTTGTTGTCGGGTGCAGAAAAGTACCGGTAGGCTAAATGGATTCTATTGAATTGAATTATGAATTCATATTTTGATATTTAATTCAAATAATTCTAATTGCTTTTATATCTAATGCATACATTGAATGTTACCTCAAAACATAATACCCTAATACATCTTATATCAGGGACGGCTTATAATATGCGAGGATGAAACCTTAGTGCGCCATATAGAGCATTCCCAAAGTCAAGCCCATGTGCGTCTTATGGCATATCATTCAACTCAAGGTGCGCCTTGTACGCGATGTGGTATATGGTGGTATGAGGTAAACTTTCACAAAATCGGGGGAATGGACGAGAAAGTCTTCTCCTTCTTCGATCTCACATCCCATTAACCTCACTCAGGTATGTCATCTTTAACGTTCTCGTGGGATCTTTTAGGTTCCCTATTAAAATCACGAATACCAAACTGCTGCTGTCCCAGCAATGGCTTAGCTACAAAGCAGCAGATGAAGTGGCAAGAAGATTGTGTGGGACAAAAGCAATACAGAACTGCAATGTCTGTAAGCGGCTGGCTGGCCACCTATGTGTGTGTCTGTTGAGGGTACTTGGGGACATCAGGGGCTCCTAGAGCACTGCTGTTCCCACGGCATCCTCCCAAGTATGCTTCAAAAGCTGCTCAGCAGTTATCTCCAAAGCCCAACCTAACGGTCCCTATCTACACACTGCCATGTCTGTCAACCAATGAAGCCACACGACAGTTAATTCCTATTATGGCCACTAATCGGATTAGACACCCTCCTCCCCAGTCCCAGGAGGAGAGGTGCATTGTTTCTAGCCGCCTGTAATGACTTAATCGTGTCTGTATCAATAAGTGGGCGGTGCAGGAGGAGAGACGTGCGAGTGGGCTCATTAGGGGATTGATATGTATGGGGGAAGGTGCTGAAGTCCCGCTATAACCTCAAGTGCTTGCCTCAGCAAGATGTCACTAGGAGATAAACAGGGAGGGAAGAGAATAATGGTTGGTGTATAAATTCTTACAGAGACACATGCTGGCTCTGCTACTCCTATTGAAATGTCTATATGCATAAGTCCTTTTATACAAAATATAATACAAAGGCCCTATCCATAGAATTGACGGCATAGCTATCATCTGTTTGCTCTGAGTCTGTCTAAAATGCTCCCAGTGTCATCCATTGTCTCAGCCTGCGACACACGCCTACATATGAAAGCTGGAACATTTTACCCAGAGTGCTGTGACATGGATGTTTACTGCAGTATGCTCCTGTTCTATTTATAACATGTATAGGTATACTACAAAATGTATATACTGACGCAGGAGGACGAGCCCGACAACGCTCCTGATGTCCTCCTGAGTCATAAGGCGTGCTGATGGTGTCTGCCTGTGTGTAACATAGCAGTTACTGCCCAGGGCGACAAGGACCACCTGTAAACCGCTCTCCACACCCACCTCTATTACTTATTCACTGCTCACTGCACTACCTTGGTCACTAGTGTGATTATTCCTTATCTATCCAGCCCCCCCCCCCTTCCCAAGGTCACACTCTGGTTGTGGTTGACACCATTCCCATGGGGATCACGCTTTTGCAATGGCTCATAATAGCCAATTTCAATGCTCGCTGAGCAAGACCTCCTTGCAGCATCAATCTGGAGGTTGTTTGATGTCCTCCAGTATCTAGTGATGATGCCCTACATGTGAGCAGGTGCAGGAGCAGCATCCGTTAAAGGGGCCGCTTGTTTGCCGTCACTTTAACAGCAGACAGGCACCACCGACAGTGTACCCCTACCCCCAAGTGGCTTCACTTGTGGCTTCTAATGTTCACATCTAACGATTGAGGGAATCCTCCTTTGTTATGGCAGTAGAAACATTTCACCTTTTGAATTTAATGCTGAAACCAATTAGCGTGTCCTGAAGCATAGGGACAGAGTATATACCACAAGTGGCTTACTCAATGGCTTCCACCATGTCTTCAGCAGTGGCTTCTGTTGGCTGAAGCACTCCCCTCCCGGGGGTCGTCCATAGGGCCGTGGTACCAAGGCCGATTATTCAGCTATTGAGTAGGGGCTCAGTGCCCCAATTCCCACTGAGGGACACAACATATGGCACAGCAAATAAGCCTCCCTCCTACACCGTCATGTACTCTGTCCACACTAGAAATGAGGCGAGAGGTGAGGCTTTGATGGAGGAGGATTGTCGGCATGAGCTTCAAGTCGGTTAGTGGGCCAGTAGGTCCATATGTGTGCTGGAACTAAGACTAGTTGTGTCAAAAATATCTTAACATATTATTGCTAATCATACACGTATTAAATGGTACTGAATAGAATCAGGTTAGCTACTCGGGATTTTTTTTCCTTTATTTTATTTACTGGTGAAGGTAAAATTTCCTGTTTTGATACTAATTTGCTATTGAGGGTTCTAATTGTTTTTCTCCACAAGCTATGAGAAATCATTTTGTTTTCCAAAAGGCCTAAACATTATTGTAGGCCCTACCATCGAATCAAAGGGGAGAGGAAGGGCAATTCATCTGGGAATATACTACTATTATATGGATAAGAATGCACTGTAAATGGGGTAAAACAGGTATAAGGAAGGGACAGATAGGTAGAATCAGCGCTAAAGGACATTCGACCTGAAGGGTGGTGCTATCGTTAGACAGGCGGCTGGCCAGGTAGAACGCTGAATCAGTGGTAGGAGATGTGATGGACGGGGCTGACGGCTGAATTAACGGGACTGTCGGATGAGAGGAACGTGGTGGGGAGATGGATTGTAAGACACCCTTGTAACTTACTTGAACCTTTCTAAATTAGGGTCACTGCCAAGATGGCTCAATTAGGAACTATGAACTTGGCTAGTATATTAATGGTAAAGTTTTCACTGGGTAGCACTACATGATGGAACAGGTAGAATGTGCCATGGTAAACCAGTATCATTCTTTATCCCATATAATACATCAAGGTCTATACAGACCAGATACTTAGAGAGATGCTGCATGAGCAGCTCTAACCACTAGAACAGTCATTAGTGAACCTAATCAGCTGTGGGAGCAAACAGACCCTGAATCAACTCTCAAACACTGCTCCTTTGATCACCAATCTGTATGATATGGCCATGGACTGATGCTCTGCTGTATCTCAAGACTTGGCTTTCACATCAAATACTCTTCTCAGTCTTAGTAGATACTCCATTTTGCTACAGTGAGTGTGTAATAGATGATTAACGCCATTTCGACAGCTACGATCATATTCATGGCGAGAACGACATTACACAATTTTACACAGGAATGTTTCAGTGTCTGTGCATATGTGCAACACACACATCCTGAGGGGATAGGAAAGAGGAGAAAGACCCTTGGCTAAATCCTGTAGGATGATGGGCTTCCGTAGTGGGCTACGGAAGCCCATCATTTTGCACATTAAATAGAAGTATCACCCAATGACATGGAATGTATTATAAACATGGCCGTGTTTTCATGACTGAGAGACAAAAGGCTTAATCACCCTCTCAAATCTCTGGCTCTCATTCCCATTACATGGCAAAATACTGCTGGAAACATATAATGGTACAGGTTATATAGAAAAGCTATATACAAATGTAACATGATCTCGTGGCTCCCAAATGCTTGACAAGGATTATCCCAAACCAGAGAGGATTACTACATCATGTTGTTACTGTTTGGTTATATAATCTATTGATCCCATTACATGCTTGTGTTAATAACCTCCAAGCAGTCATAATCAGTATATTACATACCCAACACAATCCATACTACCGGGTATTAAATATACAACACTGGAGGATACTGGAGGGGATACTATAACAAGATACAACCACCCACTCACATCACCCACAGGCAAATCGTATATTTCCAGATTATTACCAAGATTGTTAAAACTTACATGTATATGTATTTAGGTGTTGGATGCAAAGTATAATTCGGAACGAAAGCTGCTATTGTCTAAAATCATGGGTCACATCATTTCTTAACAAGATATGGTAAATATACGACAGATATAGCTGATCACCCTGCAGATCATTAATAGGCTTCTCCCAGTGACGAGCATGTCTGTCTTATATAAGATGGAATCTACACCTTCTGCGGCCAATAATCAAATATACCTAATGACCTGATGTAAGTTATCCTCAACAACACCAAAGCTTTAAAGAGTCCAGGGTTCCTCATAACATGGGGAAATAGAGTAGAATCTGCTTATTTTAACAACATTGATCCTGGCCTGGAGTGGTAGCTTGGAGACAGGGGTGGGGAGTGTGTCTATGTATGTGGGTAGTACCGTAAATCCATGCGTATAAGACGCGGCTTATACACCAGAATTACATCTTCTGCATCCTACAGGATTTAGCCAAACTCAGGGTGCGTCTAATAGGCGAGGATTTTACACTATAGAACAGAGCTAAATTGACCAGAATTTGACCCTAGGTGTGTCCTTTATGATTTAGCCTAATTCAGGGTGTGTCCTATACGCGAGGGACGTCCTATACGCGAGGTTTTATGGTACAACCCGGACTCTGGTCTAAAACTGGGTTTGCATCCTTCAGCGGAGCCTGGGTGAAGGATGTGGCCTGACCAATAACACATGGCCGTGATTTTGGGCATCCTCTTGGTAGTCTGAGCAGTGGCATTTCTCAACTTAAGAACTAATGTACAATACTTGAGAAGACCTCCACAGTGGAATGTGTAACATATCTTATGTAGGCGTTAGCCATGCCGTGTATTTATTTACAATACCACCTGGAATGACAAGTGCAAATATATCGGTGCGATATAATTTGATATGCACCAGATACCAATAGAAATATTCTCAAGAGATTTGTTTTGGAAGTGAAAGTGAATTCTATTCATTCTTATGAGAGGTATGTGCTTTAAAAATTATAGTAGTAGAAGAAATCACATCCCTGTTTTATTTGTACTAAAAAGTAACATTCGTTTTGCCAACCACTAGAAACCACTGTCGTTCCATTAGATACGCATGAAAATGTGTTGTTAAATATGTATTAATATATATATATATATATATATATATATATATATATATATATATATATATATCCCATCATATACCCCCTTCCCCAACCCTTTCACAAATCAGCGTCTCATTTATCTGTGAATAGTAAATTTGCAGAGGGCTGTCTCATACTGGGAGAGGGGGGTGGCTCTGGCAGTGTAAGAATGCTGTGGGTATAATGATACTGTCTCTGTCCCTCAGTATTTTACCAAGCCATTCAGACACTTACTGAGCATCCATTGTCTCCTTGGCTACCCCATTCATATCAAGTTAGGTGTATGGCTGCACAATGGATGGGAGGAGCACGGAGTAAATTACACGTTTTTTGCACTCTTTGTCTATGAACGTGTTCTTTTTTTCCACTCTAAATTCATTCTAATGAAGTTTTAGATACCGCTGCCTCGCAAATGGGCCGTGAGGTCGCTACCCTGAGGGTCGAAACAAGACTGGAGAGGGGGATCGTTTAAACCATATAAAGTACACTACCATATGTTGTTTGTATTTTCTTAAGGTCAGCGTAAAAACTGATTTAGATTATATTCTAGCCGTTTACTATTACAACAGAGGTGCACCTGTACTTTTTTTTCCTAGATCCCGCCATAGAAAGATACATACGCCCATAGCTTCTCTTCTCCGATGACTAAAGTTATCTGAGGAGGATCTCTCATTGGGGAAAATGTAGCCTTATTGTTCTACCCTATGCCCATTTTTATAACAAGGAATTATAAAAGTGGTAAATTTCTATCATCCTTTGTTTGAAAAGTCTAGTACGTACACGCAACCCCAAATGTACTAAAACAAAAGTTTAAAGCATGGAGCCTACCTTGACGTCGGTGGCATCGCCACACTTGACGACGTTGAAGCCGCCATTGGGCAGATGCACCTTGAGAATGGACTTGTCCATGATCACGTAGTTGTCGTCACGGTCCAGCGACTCATAGTCCCCGAACGACGGATTGACGCGGCGGGAGCGCGCCGGCGGCGTCGGGCTAGCGGAAGTGACGGAGGCGGTGCGCGGCCGGCGGGCGGTGGGGCTGCTGTGGGCGCTTTGACTGGTGGGGCTGGCGTTGCCCTGAGAGTCAAAGGTGGGGCCGGCTACATGGACAGTCTGTCGGCGTGTCCGCGGTGACCACGACTCACGCCATGGTGGCACCTGGAATGAGAACAGAGGGAAACATAAGTTAGATCAGAGTTAGATTAGGTAGTGCTGTAATATAGACAGGGTGTCCGACAGGGGTTCATGATACATGTACACTGAGAGTTTATCCACAAATTAGACTCTAGGTGTTGATTTAAAAGACATCAACTTTGATCAAGGTTGAAAGGGGTCAGGGTCGGATCCAGAAGGGGGCGGTCTAGGGGTGGGGGCACAATCAAGAAAAGTTAGTCTCGGTGGCGCAGCCAGGGTTCGGTACCACACTTTCTATACATGTAGTAAAGACTGTAACCAAAGCCCATTTTCAGGGGTCATATGGGGGAATGTATAATCACAGGTAAATTTGAAAGTAGTATTCCATTCATCTCTAGACAAAATTAAAGACAGCAAAAAAAAAAGCTGCTCAAACATTAAACTTTCAATTCGAACTCTGCTTTTTAATACACACTGTATGTACTCCAATCATCTGAAAGTCTCAGTAAGTAGCAAAGACTTTTATATTATCTGAAACATGCCCACACGTCTCCCATTATTCAACTTGAATATCCTACGTTCGTGTCAGTCAGAGAGGTCAGAGACGAGCCTCCCCTCTGGTTAAAGAAGAATCCCTTTGCATGACAATTTCTGCATTTTTAATGGCAACTTTTAATCTGATGCTATCCATCAGGGGAAAGGACAATGAGTGAGTGAGTAGGAGTAGTTTTTGTCACATGTTGGGTGTTATAACGTCTTTGATGGTGTGTCCTGAGGCGTGATGAGACCCTGTCGCCCTTCTATCCATCCCACTGTCATTAGTCTTCTCTGCCGACTGGTTCCCACCTTGCCTTAAACATGACACAAGGTGACATGGAGAGGACTTGAATACCACAGTAATAGCCGAGGGACGTTAATACACCGTATTGGATATGGGAGATAAGCTTAACTCAAGCTATGGGATTTCTCTCACCGTCTTAAGTATAATACATTTCCTGCCATCATCATTTCAATATTTATGTATGCATGTATTCATTCATAAATTACAAAGCAGTATTGGAGTGCACCATATTTGTCAACATTAATTCTGCAATTTCCCCTTGACCAAATACCATAAAACTGTTTGGTCTCCATAACCCGAGCAGCTTTAATCACTGCAGGATTGGGAATTAACATTTGCTGATAACGCATTTCATGCATACATACAGGCAAAGAAATTATTCTCAATGTTAATGTTAATCTGCCTATCGGTTATATTTTAGTAGCACCAGAGTACGTACAAAGATATGTATACATAATTATACATATGGAAAAGTGGAATTATCTCCTTCCGGACATTAATCCAGATCCCCATGGTCCTTGAGCTACCCAGACTGGAGGCCTATGTTTATGACGCATTCTCAATATTCTGAATATACATAAGTCTACTACCCTGGTAATTGCTCTCACCCTCACACAGTTAACAATTTAGACGTACCTTGTCTCAAAAGTTTTAAATTTCCACCTTCAGTGTGACTTATAGAACAATGATGAGTAGGTCCAAGTAAGAGCAGCTAGAAATCACCAAGCTGGTAGAGATAGAATAGGACTGGGTGCCAACACTACCACAGCATCCTGCTTCCACACTGGAGGAACATATCCCCAATGTATCCGTATTCCTGAAACTTTCTCCTAACACCTCTCTCTCTCTCCTCCTGTGTGCCGACCTACTTGTTAGAACCTGGACCTAGGACTAGCATGTATACATCATGTACACCATGGAGGATGTATCCTTATCTAACACCTCCTGGGCAGAGGCCACAGCGCCTAGACTCAGTACTCCTGGGGCATGATCTCAGGCTCTCATGCTGTGGCCTGAATCATCTCTTTGGATACAGGTCAGGAGATCAAAAGTAAGATCCCCTTAGTGTGAACCATTCAAAAAAACACATTTGCTACTACATGTTAAGAAGGGAGTGGTTATATATTGCACCGGTCATTCTTTGGTGTAAGCCTTGATTTATTTACTAATATAAGTCATTTGGGTGCAAATTACTCGATCTCTGAAATGGATCAGGGACCCACGCACATATAACAGATGAAATGCGACATGATGAAATCCAACCTCAAAGAAACTGATTTGCCGTATACATATTCTCTCGTTAACCACGAAATATCGGAGTTATCAACACCTCAATTATATGTACTTGCTGCATGTATGTGAATAGTTCTGTTTATATCCAGAGTAGCAAACACAAGTGATGTACCACCCATCCCTGCAAGGATTAATCAACCAAACCAACACCTCTTGTCGAGCAGTCCTCTGGCTGTCAACTATGGCAAAAGTCTACAAGCAGTAATTTGTCCCTGTGACTCCCACTAATTAAAACCTAACAATGGGTATTGTAGTCATCAGTAAAAGTTACCTGAGAACTTGTATTCTGTAAATTAGAAATGTACACAATTCCCTCCCAAGTGTAATACACATGTGTAGTGTGTAAACTGGTAAATATTGATGTAATCTATATGATACTGCCTAGACTAACGCAGGTCCCTAATTGATAGGCCATCTTTACAACTACAAGCTCATAACATGAACTCTGAAAAGGTTTATTTACAGGTTTTACCCATTTAATCTGGATGGAGCATTATATACGGGTAATGAATAGAACATGTAGGGCTGTATTATATAGTATGGCCAATCACACTTAAGGCGCGTACAATATAGTAGTATTATAGGGATTCGGTCTTTTCAATTCACTGCAGAGTTACACCACTATATAACCTACACAGCCACCTAGATTGCACATATGTACCACTTATTATAATCATACACCAGTTACTGCCCCATATTGCACCATGCCTGGGTGGAATTGATTTCACGCTCATGGCTAGAATATCAATTTGCCTGGCCTCTGCCCTGGCCTCATAATTGATGGGTCGGGCCTTGTGTTTCGCTGGCACGGCTATTACAAAGTTACGGCCAATAATATAAAGTGTAGGGGTTACAGGCATCCATTTTGTTCCTGGATGCTATCTCATTAAAACACTGCCCCTACTTTCAAGAACATCCTGATTCAATGCATTACTGTACATGAGCCTCACCAATTATTGAAAGGTCAAAATGAAACTGTAACAGGTACCGCCAGTATTTCACACCATTACTCATACTATTTTTGCAAAACAATTCCATAGTCCGAATGTTTATTTGTATACTCGGGCCATTTTCACTGAATCTATGGGCGGCTATTTTATGAAAGGTCAGAAGTGCATTTAGTCAGATGTCTGATATTTCATATGATAACATGAAACACCTAGCTATAGACACACACAAAAAGGTCACGGGTCATAGTAAGCATTATATCTGCACCATTCAAATTACGCTCACAGAATAGCATAGCGTTATTGTACATATAAAATGAAAGGTGACTATAACATTAAAGGCCAATAATCTAGCTTTGGTTCAATGCAGTTTACCATTGGTTCTAATGGTGTTGGACTTCAATACATTGTAGTTATTTTATGCTAAAAACGTGATGTCCTCAACAATAATATCTCATTATTGAGTAAGGATCTTCCGTTCAGATATCTGGTCGAGTACCCGACTAATCCAACAATCTTGAAGATGTCCTTCAATACCAACAGTAAAATGGCAGACTTACACATTAGAGTGGCAGACATTAAGTTACTTTTCTATTTCTCTCCCTTACTGATTTTCCCACGCTTGAGGCAATTGGTCAAAGCCAGAAATCCAATGAACAAAAGAGAAATACTTGTGAGAGTTCGGTGGAAACATGTCTTACAACATAATCGATGGCCAAAAGAAACATGGACGTACTGGTCAAACTGACGTGTGTCGGGCCAAGCCTCTGCCTTGGTGAAAAGTGACAGCTCTATCTGACAATGAACCAAGTAAACACCATTCTGGTCTATCGCATTGGATCTGGACCGAGAGAAAATATTACTCCATGGCTTAGCTAAGTCCATAGAACCCCAGACGATAGAGCAGCACACACATTGAGATTTGTCCTGACTTTTAGCCAAGTCTAAGCAAAAACGTTCTGTTCTCGTTATTTATGGGTCTATCAGGGCTAGGTCTGGATGGTTTGACACAGTAAAAGCGTTTTCATCTAAGAGTCACTGATACCAGTACATGCCGACAGAGAAAACTTTATTTCTCACTTGAGGCTGGATCCAGACTCCGGCATATGTCGCCAAAATGAGTTAATTTGGTACTCATCCTAATCCTGATAATCTGGCAGGTCCTGGGGTGACAACCTGGTTTCACCCAGGTATCTCCCCAGGATCAGGCTGAGTATCAAATCATACTCTGGATCAGGTTGGGTATCAAATCATACTCATTTTGGCGACATATGACCGAGTCTGGATCCAGCCTCAAGCAAGAAAGATTTTTTTTCAGTGTTGTTTCCTGTACATGTTTTACGCAAATGACAAGTGAATTCAATCAAAATTGTCATGGTCTCTTTTTCTCCACGCAGTGCTAACAACATTTGTATAGATGGATGAGTACCTGATGAGATGTTATTCATATGGCATGTAGCCATTCCAATATGGACACAATGCACACAGGTTCCTTGTATAAGGTGATTCATGCTTACAGAGTACATGTGTAACAACCTCCAGCCGCTGGCACCAAGATGTAGGGGTGTGGGATGGACATGGTGCCAGGTGTAACAGGTAAGAGCGATCACTTTCTCAGTTTGTCTCCTTTTTTTTTTGTAACTCTATGTGGAGCCTCGTTAGCAGGCGCTGTGCCAACTATTGGCCTGCCCCTAGCCAACTAACAGTTGATCCCACACCTCTAGCGCCTGGCCCCACACAGATCACTGTTCTTTACACAGCGATAGGAGTGGTGCCATACAATCAGGCTGCACGGGACCAAGGCTAATAGCGGCAACTACGTAGATACCTAGTATACTACCAGACATGTCCCATCTTACACATGTATATATTACCCACGCGATGCATTTAGAGGAAGGAGGGGGTCTATAAGGAACATTGACAGGATATTTTTTTATGACAGGCTCATTTGGAGCTCTGTTCTGATAAAATATACATCACGTCTTTTTTCTGAATTGATTCTCATCTACGGTGTATGAACCTGCATATAATGTATGGGAAGTACACTGTGCCTGAAATGCTCTATCTAGCAGGCCCAGCTAACCGAGATCAGTGTAATCTTGAACTTAAATACATTACCTTTTTCTCACATAGATCACTGCCGTCGGGTGGATCAGTAAAACACCCTAGAGAGAACCGATAAAAGGCAGTCATTCTGGTAAATGTATGTCCATATGGTTTTAAGTAGGTCTACATCAGGGTCAAGCCTGAGTATCTGCGTCAGAGATAAGCTGTGCCATCCTGATTTATGTAGGTCTCTCCTGATATATGTACATATACATGTAGATTGGGAAGGTAAATATCCATGTATATATGAGCGGCGTCTTGTTGAATGTAAACTTATACTGAAAGAGCAAAATCACTGCTTAGACCATGGTGAAGGTTTCTGTGTACATGTGTAGGTATAACTCCTCCAGGTGGGGGGTCATGATTTACTTTGATGGATCTCGCTGGACCACGGCACACAAGTCATACAGGTGGTGGAGCAAGGCCAGTGTTTGCAGGCTTATAATCATGGATCCCGCCCACCCTCCTCTCCAACTCTCCAGCTGGCCCTGTGTTGTTGGAACTCCGGGTAATACACCCAGCCAATCACTCCAGGGGGAGGGACAAGGGCTGAACTCAGTGCCAAAACCGCCAGCAAAGGGTGCAGCCAAAGGAGAGAAAGTCAGTGGTGGAAAAGCTTCTGAGGTACTCAGCTTCAGTGTCAATGTGTTGACTTTGAGGGGACTGACCGCAGTCTTGCCTCTCCAGCAGGTCCTCCAGGTGTATTATAGGTCAAGTAGAGGCCTCCTGGGGGTCAGAGTAAGCAGGTGGTGCCAGGTGTCACGGTGGGCGGTCAGGTAATGAGGGCCTCTGATCACCTTTACTCACCTTAACCACCAGTGAGATACTGTGAGTTTACCATAGAACCCGCCCCTTCTCACCTGTCTGCCTCAGACACAGAGAATGGAATGATGGATTGTTCTCCCGTGGAGGAGGGGTGCAGCCACTTGGCAACGGTCCTGGAGGATTGCAGGCCATGTATTTCATGTGGTCGTAGATTATTTCACGCTGTACATATTTTCACGGATTTCACGGAAGTGTAAAATCCGTGAATTTATGTCCATAGTGAATATATCTATCATATAGAATAGCAATAGCTAATTTTGAAAATCCGTGAATTCAAATACACATGAAATAGGGCCTTTTATCAATTCCGTGAAAATTTATACCAGTGAAAATATCTACGACCACAGTACACAGGAGGTAGTGAGACAGTGGGAATGGCGCACAATTCTGCAGATTTACACACATTGTATATTTACACTCTTTCTTCAATAGCTCTGGCACATCTTATATCATGAGGTGAGACCACACCTCTACTGGTCCACTCCTGTAGTATCACATGGGGTACACGTGTATTAATACATACATCCGGCCACACAGGTGGAACCTGCCCTCCTCCTGTGATCTAAGCCATGGACGGTCTCAATAGTTGAGCTGCTCAGTACATTTTGGGCAGATTTCATTATTATTGATGTTAACTTGGTATATACACACTAACCTTTTGTGATTTCCCTTCCATAGTAAACTCTGGTATATATAACCTTAGGGGGATTGTGTTCCAATCCTGTTGTGTTCCCTTTAAACAAATGCCGCAGATGAGCGAGTGAAACGATGTCCTAAGGAGTTACATTGTTAGTGTACATTCATTGTATATATGGCACAAACAATAGAATGAAGCAGTTGTTTTGACTGGTGTAATATGATGGGTAAAACCATCAGTGATTCATGTACACCGCTTATAGACATTTATATAGATTTACAGTGTCATTTTCAACACCCTGCCACAATTAGTTAAAAAAAAAACACTGATCTCTTGTTTATACAGTCAGTGGTCAGTCGGGAGAAGTTTTGAGAAGATCAGGGATAAGATATAAGATAAGGGTCCAATTGAGGCCTCCTACTTCTGACACCTGATTTACAAATCTCTCTATTTTCATAAAGGAGTTATTTCTTTTACTCAATTGGCTGTATTTTTTCGACATATCCTAAGGTTTAAAAATTCCTGATTTATTTTCCATTTTTCTGTTTATTTTCCATCTAATCTTCCAATGATTTTGTGATTTTGAGAAATTTCTCTCTTATTTTCTATGACCCATATGTTTAGAGCCCCACTGCCCATGCCCACATCACACTCCTGGCTGGGGAGGTTTCAGAAACGACTGACGACTGACTGTCTATTGTAACTTCGCCTCATTTGTAGTAGAATAGATTCACCTCAAACCGACTACATACCCGAAGTCAGCCACTCATTCAAATAGCCCACACATGAGTGTGACGTTGATTCCCGGTGTCGAGTGAACATTGTCAACTAGTTAAATCTATACTTTTTTTTAAACCAGTTGGAAATTAATAGCAGGAATGTTCCCTCAATCATTGTCAGAAACATTTTCGTGCTCCGTAGAGTGGTGGCCGACACGTAGTGTGTGGCCGACTTGAGGTGTTCCTACTCTACGTGTAGCGACTTTTACCCCAAGTTCATTTTAACCCAAAGACATATTATGTTCACTGGTCGCCATGATGCATTCATGCAGCACTGACAAGCTTGTCTGGCAGGGCGGCATTGATTCATGTTACCGACAGTTCACAACAGATGTACTTCCAGCAGGTCGGCATAGTGTAACAATACCATGGTCAGCTCATATACCACGTCTACAAGAGTCAACATGGAGGGTCAAACCCATCCTTCCCATGTGTCCTCCTCTGTCATGTCACCTGGTCGTAAAGTACCCTTTACCCTGGGTGACCAAATATCTTACCCCGTCCATGGGAGGGTCCCCATCCCCTTTTACCCACCCTACCAAGTCCCAATACCCTGTGCCGTGACAATCGCACAGAAGGAAGCCTGGGTGGGAGACAAATGCTAATTTCACCAACAGTGTAACAGGCTGAAAGATGGAAGATTCATCAGCACAGAATGCAAAGTGTTTCTGTCGCATCTAACATAGACACAAATTTAGTTTGTAAACATCAATGTAGCGCTGTATCCTTAGGCCAAGTTATAGGTATTCTGTTCTGAGTTGTAGCTAGATACATAGTGCAAGAATGTATACGACAGGTAAAAACCATAAGCAAAGGCAAGACCATATTCATCCCATGGGAACTGGGTCATAATGAGCCATAGTGAACGGTGCTGTATGCTCGTAAACTGAGTCATTATGAGCTACCTACAGGGAAAACTAGGTCATGCAAAGCCAGCTGGCGTACTTAACTAGGTCAGGGAAGGTGAGTTGCTCCTTCCTTCCTGTGAAGCCATGATGAATTTGCCCCACAAAGACTTGCTGATGAGGCTGAGTGCGCGTCTACCCCCGTCAGTCACAAAACATGTCAGACAAAAAGCCACTTCACACACGGGACATGATAGATGTTGATAGATGTGCTACCTGACCGCTTCATTACTCCTGTGTGAGCAATGACTGCAGCACACAGGACACATGGAGGGACTTAATGTGAGTGAGTGAATGTGAGTGAGTGAGTGAGTGAGCGAGTGAGTGAGTGAGAGAGAGAGAGAGAGAGAGAGAGCGTGAGTGAGTGAATGAGCAAACAGTGAGTGAGCGTGTGAGTGAGTGAGCATGAGTGAGTGAATTAATTTGAGTGAGTGAGTGAGTGCCTGACTGAATGTGAGTGACTGACTGAATGTGAGTGAGATAGTGTGAGTGAGTCAGTGAGTGAATGAGTGAGCAAGCGAGCAAGGAAGGTTGCGAGTGAGCGAGGCGAGCAGATGTCAGTCAGTCATTGAGCAAGTGAATTGACGAGTAAGTGATGGCAGTGCATGGCAGACAGGCTGGCAGACAGACAGCCCGACAGGCTGGCAGACAGACAGACAGACAGACAGACAGTAGCAGGCTATTACAACAGGAGAAATGCCATACATGATGTAAGGTCCACAACAAGCTTTGGTAATGTTTTATAGCCTCTTGGTGTTGACATGGCGTATTGGCTGTCTACAGGATCATTTTGTTTGTTATTGTTTATTATTCATATTGGTGGCGTCTCGAGACCGGCAATACTGCATCATATCGCATGCAGGGCTTAGCCCATGAAAAACAGTCACAATGCAAGTAATATCAACAGAAACAGCAAGGAACACAAGAGCAGTAGATCTAATCCAGGTGGTAAAATGCAGCTAGCGCAGTTCATAGATGAGTGCAGTGAAACAGGACATTCAGAAAGCCTCGTTGATAGAACCAATTTCAAATATATGATACAACTGCTTTGACTTGGCAGCTCCCATGCCTGCTCTATGGGCGTCATCATATGTTGTTTCTAAATGCCACTTCCCCTTGCACAAACCTCAGTTGGGGCTCTGGTAGTATGCAAGGATCACAGGAGGCGTAGATCCTACCGTGGATCTCGGCCTACCCCCTCCATGATGGCTACCATTCCTGCTGCTACCACCCCTTTCAGCTCCCTCCTAGCAGGATGTTCATTATCTGGCTTGGACCTGGAGGAAGTCGTGTGCTGCATGTGATGCAACGCGGACCACCACCGTTTTAAGAGACAACACCCATTTCCTCTCCACTAAGGGTCTCTCTCGCTACCTCTCTTCTACATCTCTAAGAACGACTTCCTTCCACATCAAGGCCCCACGAGTAAAAACCTCACCCTTTGATATTAACAACAAACACTTCTCGTAATACCCATTTTTGCTACTTTTACCCAACATGAAAGATGCCCTACTTCCTCTCAAGATGCGTGACTTCCGCATAATCTTTTTAAATAGGGACTTAAATATCATATTTTTCAGCGTTATGTTACTTATATATGCATAAACCACAATATATTAACTCTGTAAGACTTGTTCAGAAGTTTCATTGTGGAGGCTATGGCACTGATGGATATACACTATCAGCATAGTTTGGAGTATCATTCCATAGTGTGTCTGATTTATACCTGGTGGGATATCATCACACGAGTAGGTGAGACATTGAGATTATCAGTTAGCCCAGACCTTGGTAGTATACCAGTGTCAGGTGGAGGCATGCACGGATGGGGAGAGGTTATATTTACAGCTGACTAAAGAGGTCTACTTACCACCACGACCTACAGAGTAAACATGGCCAGCTAGCACTAGATCTCAATGAAATAAATATATGCTTTGGATGAGACGGACCCAGCCCTATGCTAGATTTATATCATCATTAAAATGCATATAGTTATCTCTGCAAGAAAAAAAGTGTCTGGGGAGAAAGGCAATGACATGATGAAATATTTTGGCAGTTGACTAATATGTCAGGATATCCATCAACATTATATAGAGAATATATGTGACTACTGCCAGGGTAACATGACATTTATTCAGGAGAATGTATAGTCCAATAAATGGTTACCCCTATACTAAGTGCATTTATCAACCTGGTTAATGACAGGTTTGGATAGAAGACCTCCAGCAACACCATCTTCAAACCATGGACGACTCGGGCAGGAAAATATGGTCTTTGCGCTGTATAATACCTGTTAAATGGGATGGGGGTGATAGGGAAGAGCAATCTGACCACAAACTAGGGTAACTCACAATGAAGTATTCTATACCCTAGTCATGAAGTATGGATGATTAGTGGACCAATGGCAGATCTAAATGTCCGCACTACTTGTATAGCAGTAAGTTAGGAGGCTTTATCTTGCTGTCACATGCCATTTGACTAATAGGCATGTGACCTGGCAAGCTTCTGTTAACATTGCCACAACTCTAAAATCCTGACTGATGGGAGTCCTGGGGCTTAGCTGCAATCCTGCTGTCAACGTTAGCAACAAACCTGGCAACTGATGGCCTGCTAAATCCAAGTGTACATAAGGCTTTAAGGACCATCCATTAGATGATTCTCATACAGCTGCTTTTTCATAGAACCCAAACACTGGTTAATAAGGTTAACAAATAGTGAGCTTGAACTTGAAGACCCTAACACCTGTTGTTGGTTGATGGACAGGTATTATCCTGCTCATACAGGCTACCTGCCAGTACCCATCCCCTGGAGGTGTCAGGGTGATCCCAAGCCGACTGCTGTCATGTCAGGTTGTCATGGTGTCAGTAGGTGATTAGTTGGGTATGCAGTTACACCTCCTAACCTCCAGTACATGTACAGGGTCGGCCCATGGCAGCATAATAGTGGTATTAATAAATCGAATTGATAAAAATGAAACCACATCACCATGCCTGGAGGCTAGATGGGAACCTACGACTGTGACTAGTACATATGTAATACAGTTCGTCCATACCTGGAAAATGTTTCCCCCAAAGTAAGTGAGGAAATGCGAGGAAATGTATAGATGAAGAATGACCTTGTTCAGTGTCGAGTTCATCCAGAAGATTCAGGGATTTTTCCTTGTTAGGCTGCAAAGGTTGGTTTTAGGGCCTAAGCCTAAGGTGGGAAAAACAGAAAGCAAAAGCAGAAACAATACATCACAGGTCCATGGCCTAGATATGGGCTCCTCTTGTCGGGCAGGCAATTACATGACAGGAATGCTGCTTTTCCGGGCTAATAGAGGTAGGAAGTGACATACCCGAACCAAAGGGCCCTCGACGTTTACACATGAAATGTCATCATTAGTCACATGTAGGGGCGCCGTCAAAAGTCGTTGTCTAAAGCTAGCTTCACTCTTGCGACGTTACGTCCCTACAACTAACCAACATCCCTACACATTTAGCATGGGTCGGGGTGGGGCATTTCCATAGGAATTTCGAATGGACCCAGAGCAAACTTATTCTGAGTTGAATTATATAAATCAATGTACATCTAAAATTTAATTAAATCACAATTAAGGTTAAGTCTAGACCTTAGGCCTACGTGTAATTGACTCCCATGTTCTATGTTCAATGCCCTTGTAGGGTTAATAATTTTATACCAACTATGTGTGCCTGTACTGCTGCTATGTGGCCCTGAAGGGGTTAATGACCACTGGTCCATGCAGGCTAGAAGACATACCTTAATCCCTTATTGTTTAATAACCACTGACCTGTGACCACCCCAGTATGGGGATATACTGTTACATAAGCTATTCTCTGTCTCTGAGGTGTAAATGATAGCTGTCGTGTCCACATAAGCCAGGGGCGTGAGAAGCAGTTTCAGAGTGGGTGGGACCAGGGGGGTTTCTGCAATTTTTGACCTCCCCTTGCTTGACCTTTTAGTTTTGACCTTTTGAGGAGTTGGCCAAAAGTGGGGGGGGGGAATATCTTTCTGATTTTGGAATGCATTTTGCTGTACGATCTTTCCTGAAAAGGATTTTAACACCCTTTTCTCGTACATTTTAATATTTAATTTAACCCTTCCTGAGGATCCTTATCAGTAGGGAGATAAGCCTGATATGGGCCGCGCTGGTTGCTATGACGTCACTGCTGCTCCCTAGAATAGCACTGTGTATTGTACTCCGTAGACGCTCTGAGGGAACCTCAGAGACCAAGTGTGTCTGTTGTAGTCTGTTTGGTCAGCCAGATTGGCTGAGTGCCCAGTTCTCACAGAAGTACTTACTGTCAGGTCCAATGCTTCCACCAACACTTCCCTCAATGTATATCCAAAGATTCACAATACACAAAGCACTTGAAATACTTGTAATAATTAATAATCCAGGTGATTTTCAAATCTCTCTCCCTAACTCCAAATCATTGTCGGCCATCTTGAAGCCAGGTGTAGCCACCTAGTGCCAAAAAGACTTCACTATTCTTGGTTGGTTAGCCCTATGTTTCAAGAGCAGTCTAACACAAGGTAGCAGCACAAGATATTGACAATGGAGGCCATTGAGGTAGTGATATCTAAGCTCAAGATAAACATGTCAGATTTATTGGATATATCTCATGTTTCAGTCAATATAAACTGATGTACATGAAAACTACATGTTTGTGAATAGGAGGGACAATTTCCAGGAACTGAAAGTGAGTACTTAGTTCAGACTAGCCATGTGTTTGTGCCACTATAGACTTGTATACATCTTGGATCCTGCCTGTGAGCAGGCAGGTATTTCGGCCTATGTGTATTGGGGATGGCTTCTGACACTGGGGTGAGAGATGAGCAGGCACAGGGAGGGGGTGGGGGTGGGCGACGTTCCTCAGGAGCTATTCTAACCAGGACATCATCACTCCCAGCCAAACCAATGATGACATACATGACGTCATTACAACCCCAAGGAGAGTATAATGACGTCCCTGGGTGGTGCCACTGCCGCCACATACCGATAGGCGTCGATCCTCCAGAGGGTGCTTATGGTTTATGGATGGTGTGGCGGCACCTTCCTGAATTATCACACTATCATGGGGATAACCCACATCACGTTCCGCTGGTCAGTTTGAGACAAAATAGTGTTTAAATGCATCTAAACGATGCACTAGCCAGCGGATCACGCTGGAACAGTTCATCATACCCAACAGTAGAAGAATTTTTAGCAGCATCCCTCACTCCCCTCGAAAATCAGGGAAAGTACTCATGTCAAAATTAACATTCTTATCTAGGCCTAGAGTGGGCCCACATGTGTTGACTAGGCTAATCTATACAATCACTATATCAATATGGACCTAGTCTAAAGCATGACCTCTCATGTACTATAAAGGAAGTACGGATAATACATGTACTCTTATCACAGCAGAACAACCGATACTAAGTGTACCAAGTGTCTGTAGTAAAAACAACACGATATTCTAAAATCCTGCTAATATATACCTCTGATATGTAGAACATCTGATAATCAAACCTGCAGATGGGCTGTTTAGATGATAGTGTGCACCTGCATATTACTTTTGTGCAAAAAAAAAAGTATTTTTAAAAGAACTGCCTATAAAGAATCTAAGGAAAAAATTTGCATATAACAAAACTGTCAACATGGCAATATGTACAGGAAAGTTATATGTGTCTTTATATTCTAGGGAGCAGAACTGTGGTTGCTAAGGACCGGGCAAAGGGTCAAATTACATAGGGAATGTGCTAGAAAAAGTAACCTTTTTGCTGATTTCTCTTCCAATATTGCAATTAGAAAATAATGCATCATGATGTAAATTTTGAATATCTTTCAGATTCTGTAATGCATTTTGCCAAAAGTGGTCTAGATCTTTTCCGATAAGGGTTTTAACACCTTTTGCTGGTACATTTCCTATTTAATTTGACCCTCCATGAGGATTGTTATCAGTAGGCAGATAAGCCTGATAAGGGTTGCTATTACGTCACTGCTGCTCCCAAGAATTAGCTGACAGTACACACATATTCATATAGGGCTATTCCTGTATGGGGGTCGCCATCTTTGTTATTAGCCCCCAACGCCATCTTGGATTTTATCACAGAATTCTGGGTAATCTCTTATCTCCACCCTCATCCACTACAGAACAATGATCACTGATAAGGCTGATAGGCTGCACCTACCCTTATCTTAATCACCCTAGGTACCTCTCCATTGTTCCAGGTCTGAAGGGAGTGGATTAGCTTGATAAATATAATGCAGCAATGTAAATTGCTGATAACTCGAAAATAAAAGAGCCTGTGATTGGCTCCCATGAGATGTGCACTCATCCTGTTGCATGAGCACTCCCTCACCCAGGTTATTCGCACCACCAAGCCACATTTCGCATAACTCACGCCAAAACTGCACTATTTGCACCACATTGCCAAAAAAGGTGGGAAAGTTGATACATGGATCAACATCATATACCTTTACCATTGGAGGCAAAAAGCGTCTTATGGCTGCCAACCAACTCAGTCTGTAAGATATTGACAATTTCTCAAAATTTACGAAACTTGGTAATGAAATACCTTTTCCTGCAAGACCCCTACATCTCCTCCTTTAATGGTACTACAAATTCATTAAGTAATTCTGCCTCTTATATAAAATTTCCATCTTTTTAAAACTTATTCACTCCACCAAAATGACTGAAAGTGCAGGGCCCCAGTGTGTCTCCTTATAACTCGCTTTTCAAGTTAATGAGACAATGACCTGGGTGTACTCAATGTGGGTGACATGTGGTCTCTTATTGAAAAGATTTAACGCGCGCAATGCACGACTGGCCCAGGGCTTCCACTGTGTTATATAGACCCTTCCATGTGTGCTCTATGAACGGTCTTAACACTTCCTATACAAAAATTAACTATATGAACCTTCTTCCACCTTACCTGCTGAAAAAAAGCGTCTTAATTAGCAATTCCCATAGGAGCCAATGTGTTATTTCTACCCCCAATGTCACATGGTTATGTCTACCATCCAAAATCTACCCCCCCCCCCCAATGCAATCCAATAGAGACACTTTTTCATGAGAAACTAGGTCAAACATGTAAGGTTTTTTCTTCACCCTTTTTTATAGGTAAAAAAAAAATTTTTTTTTTTTTGGGAATTGTTACCCTGTACAGACAGACAAGGATCTAAGAAACATGCATCAACTTTCCATTAATTTCTAGACCCCTTTTTTATAGAAGCAATTCCCACTTAAAGTTGGCCATCTTGGTGGACTGAAAACCACTAAAAAGGCACCGCCAATGACCCAGGAGGACCTAGGCCAATATCAAAGTTTCATTTCTCTTGCATTTAAAGTATTGGAATTATGCTAAGGTTATCTAGTTAAAGTTGAAGGTATTTGCTATACAAAGATATAAATTTTGTTAATTCCTACAGATAGTAAATAAGGAAGAGACCATCAAAGTAGACTGTACATAGAGGCCAAATGTTGATCTAGCCCGCGACTATATGAGCCACCTAGTTGATTTTCCTCAGTACTAACAATGTGATAGTGCCGTATAGATTTGTATTCCAGCACACACAACTTAATACAGTTAAAACAGCTATGATCAGTCAACTGGTTCCCTGGTATAAGTGCAAACTAGAGTGACTATGACAGGGGCGACGGCCTAGTGCTATTGGGAATTGGGGGGAGGTAAAGAGTATGTTGCAACTCACACATATTGATCGTCCTACACCACTACAGCGTGGGTGATGTGGTGTGCCGCCTTATAGAGGTGCCTTGTGGGACAGGAACTGAGGCAGGAGACACCTAGACCGTATGTGCTGAAATTCAACAGCCCACAGCAGCCTCTTTCCTCCAGGAAGTCCCTGGAAATGGAATGCTAAGCCTTCACGGAGGTAATCGAAATATCCGCTTCTCCTAATGGAGGCCACTTGTGTCCATCGTTCCCCACGAGCAGTACACGTTAATCCAACTGGGTATGGGTCCAGGCTTAGTGACAGACTGGTATGCAGTATTGGCTCCAATTGCTCCACCAGGAACTATATGGAGTATTCCCTGGGTGGATGGTAGCAGATGGGGAGGGCAGCTGCGATGGCTGCCTCCACACTACAGCACTGAGGTATGACTGTGTGAGGCTGGCTGAGCGTGCACCACAGACCCCCAGCAGCTACTGACTGTGTAAGTGACTGACTGCAGGCTGAGTCTATGCCTAGAGGCAGTGACAGGCAGCAGGAGTATCTGTAGCCTATGGTGGTGTTAGTAGTAGATGGAGGCACACCAGCATACCATCAAGGTTACCAGTCCCAGCCTCCTATAATGACATAGCCCCTAGTCACCTCTCAACACTCCAGACGTTGTCTGCAGTACCCTAAGAGGTGGGAGGGGAGTGACTGAATGCCTACAGGAGGGATACTGACCTGTAGTATGTCCGGCCCCTGGAGGAGTCAGGATCCGAGCAGGGGCTTCATCCAGTACAATGCTGCCTACTGACTGCTGACTGATAAATCCCCTGGCGCAGTGCTGGGTGAGGAGGGTGGGGTTGGCCAGGTCAGCGTTTGGCCTAGCAGGAAGACAAGCTCCAATGCGCCCCCTCCCATCAATTAGGGGCCAGAGGGATCCACCAGAGATCCAAGTTGAGCCCGGGACAGGCCTGAAATGTGTCTCCAATCATAGCCTGGCTATAACAGACCTATATCTGCATGCTCCGTCTCTGCTTGGACAGTTGACTATTACAGCTGAATTTGGTGCTCACCTATCATGTGGGGAAAATAATGGCCATGCTTCACTTTTGTAGTCAAACAATAGGCCAGCCTCTGAACCCCTTCTACTATCAACCCATCCAAATAAAGCAGGTCACCAGAACGTATACGGCTGGCTGATGACACCAACCACACTACACAATGTACTGTTATGGTGCTTTTTATCACTCCCACCTATATTTCATATTCTAATACATAGGTTGACAATGTGCCTTTGGGGTAGGCGGGCCTATTAACATCATTACAGGCTCAAAACAGGTCATATATCCACAAAGGGACACATTCTAAGTAAAAACCATATGCTGTACATCACAGAGATAGACATTTCATTTACAGCTCCACCATTATTTTTTTTTTCATTCTTCATCCCTTTTCATTACATTTTTTGGTGTTCTATTTCAATTCAATTCCTACCACCTCCTTTTGTATATGCTTTGTGTTGGGGTGTGAGTGGTGTGAGTTCAGCGGCGCTGTCCATGTCATAGCAGACACTGATGGATATTTATATTATGCAGCAGAGAGAGGACAAAGCCTGAGTGTGTGCCAGGTGGTACCTGATAATTATACCTCTATTAGCCAGACACATACACGGCCACAGCTACATGACAATGTTAACAGTCCTATTACTCACGCTACTCCACCTTCTGTACATAGTCAAATCCCAGAGTTACCTATATATATAGGTGGTGGTGGGACATAATGGTAAAGACAGCAAATATTTTATGATCTAGTCTGCTTCGTTAAGTAAGGTAATTCTTGGGTATCTCAGATCTCTTATGTACGATAACATAGTTCATTAAGGGTAATGGGGGCTTGGCACGATTTGTGTGCTATTTTGATGTCGAAAATTGGTAGGGTTTGCTGGGTAATTGCTGTACTCTAAGACAATAGCATTTTACCTGGTGATAATACCATTTAATTGTGGCAATTGTTTCTGCATGATTATAGCACAGCAGGCTACCTGAACAGGAGCGGATCTATCTCTGATGTACCAACGTGCACATATGTCTTGGAGACCTTGCAAAATGAGCCAGGAGACATAGAAATTCCACCACATAATTATGTTCCATTCTATGTTGCATCCTTGACCACAATGAACATATAAAAATTGAATAAATAGATAATGCAAGAAATGCACCATCATCTGTGTAGTCATAAACAGTTTAGACCTATATGACAGCTGTTTGGTATGTGTATTGTGGTGCGATATCCACTAACCGGACCAGAGGAGGAGGGAGAACAGACCAGTCCCTGAAGGTGGCCACACCCTGGATCCAACAATGCTGACACATCCATTTAGGGGCTGCCTGTGGCGGTTTAACCCTGCTGTAGTCTACCACACACATTGTGTAGTCTTTGGCCCTGGAAGTGACCTTTTGACATAGGGGTCCGTCATCCCATTTTGTATCTGCCTGGACAGCTGCCCCCTGGGCGCCCCACCCCAGGACTCCTCACCAAGTCCTAGTCACCGCTGTCAGCCTTTGTGGGGATGCTTTTCAACACTCACCATGCCTTCACACCCCTGTTCCATACCCCACAACACTACCACCCCTATGTATGTGAAGGAGGATGACTCTCTATGTCACCCTGACAATAGGCACTAACAACTGTGTGACACTACTCAGTCAGGAGCCTTTCCTTTACCTCTAACGGGGGTCTTCACTCATTTTTGTTCCGGCACCTTTCAGACGCAAATATAGTATGGAAACGTGTATTCCTGTCCAAGGGGCTCAATAAGAGCGGCATGTTTAAAAACAGTGGTATGGTTATAAGTTTTCTCATTGGGAACTATTCAATATGCATCATGATATACTACTATACCTATCCATGGTTAACACATTTTTTATAACTGCTTACACTAATATACATGAGCAACATGTCAAGAAATGCTTCAATTTCTTTTCAAAGTAAATCATTTCCTCAATTCTATCTAAAGGAATCTTTAGTACCAAGTAGTTTAGTTACTTTTCAACAGGGCATTCATTAAAAATATTTCGACAAAAGATACCGGAAGTACCTCCATATAGAGGTATTTCTGTTTTATCCCATAATAGTCAGCTCTTATCACATCTTCCTGCCACTGGTGATAATGAAAGGGAACAGCAGGAAAGAGTGAATTATGTTCAACAGTGGGCGCCCTAGGGTATTTAACGCCTCCAGGTGACCTGGGGTCGGGGTAGGGGCTGTGGGTAGCCTCAGGTCATGGCTTCACATGATGCCTCTGAACAACAGCTAGATTCTTCATCTCACACAGCCCTGTGTGTGTTCTGTTACCATGGACACAGTATATGGGTAGTGGTTGATGTTAAGATTGTGACCATAGACCAGCTGGCTGAGGTCAAATAGATGCTAAGTGTTTCATTATCGGTATCATATAGGCTCAACCTAATCTGCTGAACACAACCATAGACTCTCACCCAATACATGTACATACAAACGGTATTTCCATTCCATCGTCTATTTCAGCGGTCACATGTTTACCTCAACGATGACTACATGCTGGAATGTATGCCAAGATGGATTGGGGAGGGTCTGGAAATATGACTTAATACCATCTATGATGATTCAAAATAACGGTGAACCACTGGGCAGTCTATATATTATGTCCGCATAATCATCATCCATGCCACACAATGTCAGTATGTCCTCCTGTGGTGTAGAACACACATCTATAATGGCACTCACCATAGGGGGGTGCATTAATGATACATATGCAATGTATTTTTGGAAGAAGGGGCATATGATAAGTCTGTTACATCTACATTTGAACACAACATGCTCTAAAATTGCAATCATGCTGGACGATGTTGTCTAGGGAGGGATTGAATGTAGATACATTTGTATTAACTTCACCAAGTATGTTCTGGGACGTTTGACCTCATATATACAAGCTAGAATAGAAGCAAAGGTTCTCTTGCACTACAGGTGCTGGACCTATTTCACTCAGTAACCTTGGCCTTTAAGTAGAAACATCTCACCTCCCGTGACTGGCAGTAGTCGGCCACACATCTACATTTCAACACTAGGGCAGTCTGTCCAGACCTGCCCCCACTTCACCCCAGAGGTGAGCAGCTCCAAACGTATGCCACATAAAACGATCAACTTAGGCGAGGTCAGCTTGTGGCGAGAAGAATACACCAGAGTGAGGAAAATTGTGGTAGCTTGGAGACTTTGATTAGATACGATTGCACATGAGTGTCCAAAGTGAGATCAGAGCGGATCTTGGTGAGGATCTACATAGCAAAAGACGCCCACTCACGGCAGAGGCCTGATCAAGAAGTCACTTGTTTTGGGTTAAATTGGGTTAAATTATCCATTATCAAGTGCAGTGATCTGAAGGTCTACCTTATTACTATTTCTTTGTCTCTTTTTCCTGTCTCTATGTTTTTTTTAACCTATACCAAACGGGTAGACATGTATTGGACATACCAAGTCAATAATATCAGTGACCGAGTATACTATAGCCTAAGTCACTCTCCACTCACAAGGTGGCAGCACTACCCTAGTTGAAGGTTCAATTGGGTTAGTGAGTGACTCCCTGCCATATGCTTGGTGCAGGCTTATCTGCAAGGTGCAGGAAAGCCAAACCTCCCCACTGGAACCAGATTGTGGAATTGATCGGCGAACTTTATATCAACAGAGAAACAACGAGATTTCAAATCAAATTTACAAGTTTTATATGGATTATTCATTATTCAAAAATTGTACCACTATTCTAGCTTCACCCCCCCCCCTTCCCAGAAAAAAAAAAAAAAACATCTCCCAGTGAGCAACTTTTAGGTGAGGGTATTGAGAGCTTGGTTAAACCAATATACCAATTGCGTGTTAAAGTTTGGTACCCTTCACCCTTACCCAACACCCAAATCACTCACATCGTACGCGTGTCTGCGTTGAACAACCAAGCCGAGCCCTCCAGCGATCCAATCCCTTGTCATTGGCAGATCCCTGCATTTTCCCTTGAAAGTTGGACCTTTTAAACATGACTTCAATATGTACGTACATGGTTTGAAGGGAAGTGAAAGAAAAAGTGTTCTCCATGATATGTCAACACACCCTTCTCTCATGGACTTCTCAATCAATGCTTCTGATAACATGGGCTTTGACCATCATAAATCTGAATTAATTTCCGTGTACAGGACGTGTAAAACCGCCATCTGTACTACAGATACTGTAATTTGAGCATCCTTGGTACCAGCTTTAGATCATGCTGAAAGGGGCCCTCCTCTGGCACCTATGTAATCAGCTTGCCCAGTAACCTTCATGCTCCTTCACAGCCCCATTGCGTGCTTTACTTGCATCACAGCGGCTGCTTGCCATATTAGAGACCTAGGCCCTCTCACTAAGCATGAATAATTCAATTTGGCTGCGGCACCATCTATAGTTAAACCAGCAATTAGCGTGAACGGCACTAGTGCAAGTTGGTGGGAATTTCCTGGTGTGAAACCACAAGGAAAATGGATTTCATATTCCCTGGAATCATGAGGAGATGGGAGTGGTATTCCCTAACTTAGTCAAAGTGATCCAAGTCTCTAAGGGACCTTGCTGGGAGAAGAATGATATGGTTCAATGTTGGGTGTAATAGATGCGCTGGTGAATTCAATGTTCCCACGGGAAACAGACAGTTGTAGAGTGCTGATGGTAATTCTGCTGCCAAATACTTACTCAGCCATTTAACAACCATTGTTAACCCTCAGTACCAACATCAACGTCCGAACACCAACTCTCAACAATCCAAATTTTAGATAGAGCACCACACAATCAATACAGAGAGAACTTTTTCAAGAAATTCTCTGGAGACCTACTCACCCAAGTGAAATCAGTAGCTCTCTTTGTGCCTTGGTATGATGGTGCTCTGCGCCTTAGAATAACCATATCCTTGTACCAATCCCTGCCCTAAGAGACACACTTGACACTTATGGTACCAAATCCTGAATGTGAACAGCCTGTCTGGGTTAGAAACAACTGAGTGTTGACCCATTCATATCAGGATATGCCTTATGTGAGGATGTGCAGTTTCCCACATATACAACCTGAATATATACGCAATGGCCATCCTCTCATACTTGGGGCTTGTGGGGAGGGAGGATCCTTGAGGAACACATAGCTTATATCCACTTTGAAAACTCTGATATGTCTACGTTTCTATCCTCAGGGCGTGTTATTCCTGGCAGCTTGGCACTGAGTTTTTAGATCAGATTCCACAAAATGAGTGCAAACCAATGTCAGCCAAGAAGGCAAAAATTGATTTTATTATCATTCTTTTACCTAACCTAAATTCCCTAGATTAACAGACTCCCATGTGGAGCTTCAGAAAACATCCATACCTTATTGTTATTTCGAATCACCTCCTGAACCATTAGATGTGGGTGCAGGTTTATACTTCAAAAGAACAGTCGGCACGTGGGTAAATAGTAGACAATCCTTCACTGATGGAGTTAGATGTTCTGAACATTTAAAAGTTGTGACATTTGATATAGCTGATGGAAACGGACACCGTTTGAAAACAGTCATCGGGCGCACCAGTCATAACTTCCGATTTGGACCAAAATACGGATATGTTCCCATACACTAATCTGAAGTCAGATTTACCACATATATAAATAAAAGCCCAACCCTAATATCAATTAATACTGACATGGTCATTATTTTCGATCATGAGAGAGATCTTTTTGTATCCTTGAAATATCAGGAAATCGACTCCGATAGTAATGACAAACTGGATGTTCCTAAAAATGAAAGTACTTGTCCGCTGCACCCACTTATGAGACATCATAATATTCTTGTATTCAAATACCATTTCTATGATATCTGAAAAAAGACTGCCCTTTTTCAAATGCAAATGTACCAAGCATCAATCATATTTTTCTAAACCTGTGACACAAACCCTATGCTAGGAAAATGTCTAGGTACCAAGCTCACCCCTGACGGTTCTAACTTATAAAGCTACTGGGAGGTCTGTTATATATGGACATCAGTCTGTCTTGAATATTCTCCACAGGACAGGGGCTTGCCACCAGAGTACATGATGAATATACATCTACTTGTACTCCTACTCCATTCATACTACAGGCAGACCGTAATAAATACTGCCAATGGGGGTCAGTGGGATGAGCTGGGTCTACTCCAGGGCTAGCGCGGTATACAGGAGGTGTGTTAGTTATATAGGGACAAAACAGACCCAGTGGTGAGTGCAGCATTGTAATAGCATTGAGATTGGCAAAGGTGCTTGTACTTCTGGACAAAGTCGATATTTTGACTGGTTTCAACAGGCTAACAACCCGGACTAACAGTCACACTGGCTAAAAGCAAGGGGTTGATTGATTTATTTGTTTAACACCACCGGTATCTCAGTCTGGACAGGTATTTAGAAGCTGCTAGTCCAAAACGGCTAGACAGGTATTGGTATGCTGCTAGTCCATCATAGCAGTGATCGCATATGGATGACTGTATCTATAAGATGAATGATCGAATCTATGGGTGAGGGAGATAATCGCTACCAGGGCATCTCACCTACACTTTCCGAAAGATAGCAAGTGCTCTTTTATTTGCCTGGTCCCATAGACATGGTAAAACAGACCATGGCCTTTAATCACTCAGACGTGGTTCACTTGGGAGGAATCCTTACAAAAGACAAGCATGTAGGCACGGGCCTGTGTATATGGACACTAGCTGCCCACATGCTCACCTCAAGCCACAAAGAACCTCAAGTATGTTGCCTTTTACTAATCCTGTATGCCCACTGTTAGTATGGAAGGGGATTTCTCCTTCACGGAAAAAAATAAAATCATTCTGCTCCTACATGCCCTCATCATGAAAGTCCTCATTCCACAGCGGGAAATAAAGAGCAAGGGGACTAGCACTCTACTTTGATTACCAATTTCTTCTAGACGGGGGAGGGAGGGGGCAACATGGCGGGCTACACAGAATAGCCCATTAGAGTGCTATAGGCTGGATGAACTACCTGGGTGTCTGCCTGAGTGGGTTATGATGGCCAGGTTCAGTGTGCACCCCACCTGTAACATGCGGACTCAATCTGCCAGCTTTTACTATAGTGGAGGAATAAGGGAGTCAGGTCTGTGAGCTGCTCCAGTGGGTGCCCAGCTGTTCTGGACTGACCCCGGACGTAGGGTAGACATACAGCATTAAGAACACAGGGAAACATGGCATGGTGCCCGACTATCTGTCTGGATCCCTACCATAAAGCCTCTGAATGATTTTATATAACCATTACACCTGAACTTCTTTCTACAAACTTCTCTATTATTTTCATGATGTTTATATGGTAAGTATTCCTACAAGTTCCATGTAGCATGTAGTTGAAAAAAAAAAGAAAAATATCATGGAAATATTAGGGCCCATCTAGAAAACAAAATGCTAGCGTTAGAATGAGTACATGGCCGCATTTCTAGTAGATAGTGTACATCGACTCTGTAAAGATAAGGTATTTGTCATCACCTCCTACAGAAACTGTTACATGTGTACACAGTACAATGATAAATGCAGCAGCCACATTTGACATACTTCCTCGTATCTTCTTCATAAGTGAGTCATGTTAACCACCACATAAGACATCAACAAGAGATGATACGGGTAAAGATACTCTGTGCAAGAGGCTTTACTTGGAATTTCTTCTATCAGTGTAGTAACAGGGTAGGGGATTGATGCCATTAGTGACATTATGGTGAGATCAAAGATCATACTAGACATAGTGCTCTCATCTATGGGTTTTTATGTGCCGGTATGTACACATAATACGGCAAATTATAATATTCCAGCTAGGAATTCAATACAGAATGTCAATTAGCATGTTATGCCATAATACCTTCTGACCAAAGATGACACTGTAGGTATTCAGCATCCTAGGTGCCTTATTCGTTATGATCCAAGACCTCGGAGGTTTCTTAGACAGGTGAAGCTGTTTAAATACAAAACTGTCCAGTCCACTAACTTGAACCAGCTGTAGAGGTATGAGGGGAATATGAAATTTGAGAATCGAGACTGGGTTGCGAACGGAACAAGGCTATCTGTTTGGCGCAGATGGAGTGGGGGTGGGGTGGGTGGATCCCAATGAACCATTTGTCATATTGGACACCGCCCATGTATGTACATGTAGAAAGGTCTGCTCTCATGTCCCGATAACAGACACAGCTCGTGTCCAACCTGACACTGGCCGATAAACTGCCTGAACCCGCCCACGACAACACATCTTCAAATGCCGTCTGCTTCCGCTCGGCAGCCAGCATTAGATCAAAGAGGAAACTGGTTACTGTGGGCTGCTCATTTTACTATCTGTTTCGCTGGTACCAGACAGGCAGTAGGGCATGTATACTGGAAACTGTCAGTAACAGGCGAGGTCAGGTGGATCCTAAATGGGGAGGTGAAGGGGGTGAGTAGTGGCTAGACGGTATGGTGGAAGTGGGTAGGGTGAGGCATCACATAATGGAGGTCAAGCATCAAGGGCTCATCCCACGTCTGGTAGTAAGACCAGGGATGACACTCACTGATCACCAGAAATTCGGAAATCATCCTAATTTTCCCAATTTCCGATAGGAAAACCCAATAGGAATGAAAGCCAAAAATTGTGAAATCCTAAAATGTTAGGAAAGGTGGCATCTCTGTAAGACTTGGGTGATATGAATTGGGCAGTTTTATTAGTAGGGAACAATGATCCATCCGGAGGATCCACATTTGCAGACGTATCTCAGAATTTAAAAGAGAGGTGCACATTATGACTTGGTGTAAACTTACTATCTTCAATTGAATAGTGGTTTTTTTTTTAGTTCTTTTTTTTAGGCCCAGAACCCCCTCCTACCTTCATTGGCAAACATTTGTTGATCAACAGGAGTTTCCATGCTACACCGTATCTATGCTACGTTGCTATGAAAAAGAGTGGGTGCACTATAAAACAGGCCAATCGGATTGGTTTGAATCAGAGCGGTAGCTGTGATCAGAGAGTGAGGATGGTAAGCATCGTTTTCAATCATTTAATTGAATAGTTTAATCTTGACATGTTCACCACCTCACAACCTTCTAGAACTCTCAGTGTATGGTACATACAAAATTTGAACGAGAAAAAGACCTTGCGCCTTTGAAAATCCACATCCCCCCCCCCTTGTAAGTGTGAGTTGAGTGTCATTTGACGCGAAAATATAGGGTCTGGGGTACCTCTAGACTCCAGGAAAAAGTTGAATATATTGAGAAGTCAAATTATGCATTCTGGTGCGGCTGATACACTCAGATCAACCCTGGCAGATCTTAGAAAACTGAGAAAATGTCCAAAAGGTCTGGCAGTAACACTATCCTCTTCCGTAGAAAGTATCGAGATGCCTTTGCTGCATGGAACCACATCCCATAGCACTGGAAGCAGATGCCACTGGGCTTAAAATGCCAGCTGGACCAAAGTAAACTGCAAAGGAATGTCCGGCTCCGTTAGCGGTAATGGGTACACAAGTCTTATCGACGGTCTTTCTCACAGGATGGGGGTGGGGGTGGGTGGGGCCTCAGTTAACCCTGCTACCGGGGTATATATGTTACTTGTGGTGGTCCATGCTACCGTACTTCTATTATAAGATCTAGAAATCTACAATCAGGTGCCCAATGTATGAAAACAAATACACCCTATTGCCCCTTGCGCATAAGGCGCGGCTTATCTGCAAGGCCTCTATCATAAACCACTGGACTGCTGAATGGAAAATTTGTTACACATCGAATCGTACAACGAATCCTGTTACAATGCCAGACTTTTTGGAGGGTTTCGTAGTAAAAATTTAAGTGAGAGCAGTTCAAATGCAGCCCGGACCAAAATGCAGTAGATAATAAGTATCAAATAAGTATGGAATAAGTATCCTCTGGAAGTATTGATAAAGTAGCCATTCAGTAGTGTGTTGGTATTCTGGTGAGGTATCAGTTCATCAAGCCCCAAAGCAGAAAGTAGCAGTCCAGTATAGAAAGAGTATAGGATGAGTAGCTAATAAGTAGTGAATAAGTATGTCCGAATTAAGTAAATGAGGTAAGAGTATAAGTTTAGTAGGATACTGAAAGGCTACTTATAGTTAGTATATATTCAGTATTGGTCGCTCAGAAGTATACTCCTACTTCTCTGGGACTACTCTTTCTATACTGCTAAGCAGTATATAAAGAGTAGTCCACATACACAAATAGATGCAGCCATGCACCCTGGGAAAGTGGGAGTCTTGCATAAGGATCTCTATAAAGTACCAACGGCAGGTCAGATGATATACAGACTTAATTACTTACCATAGTGCCCGTTTACATTGTGTCCAAATGTGCCCACAGTGGGCACAAGGTATTCATAGTCCTATTTGCCCATTCGTGCCACACTGTAAAACATCCTTCAAAGAATATTCCTAAGAAATATGCTTTATGTGTATCTCCTTGTTTTATCCAGTGGATTATGGCGCCTTCTGCCTAACTGCCAACCCAGATAAAAACTAGAGCACAGGCACTGAGATGACCTTGAGAAATAAGTATAGAAAAAGTAGAATTCCGAATCTATACCCCTACACCATATGAAGACTGAGTTCCAGGAGTATTAAAAGAGTAGTTTTAAAGAGAACTCCAAATAATCTATGTCAGAGGAGTATAAGTTAAGTAGGAAGGCAGAAGATCAATCTAATGTTAGTATACTTTAAGTATACTACTCTTTCAGCAGTAGTGACTGGACAAAACCTAAGAGTATTTATTCAGTATATACTGAACATTCCAGTAGTTAAATCAGTAGTCTTTTCAGTACTACTGACTGGAGAAGTAACTACTGCCTTATGGTCCGGGTGGTTACCGATTACCAGTATGGGGGTCCGTGGAACAAGAGAGCAGAGAAAGTGGGGGAAAAAACTAGGATTGCATCAGTCCATCCCTATAGTTATATACAGCCTTACTCATATCTTAACATCAATCTACACCTGTAGCATGATCAGGGGTGTGAAATCCCAAAACCTATTTCCTTTGAAGCGTAATATACGGCTTGCTAGTTAATGTTTTAATGTTGGATAAAAGTGATCTAAATGTTCTTTGGGCAGAATATAACACACTCTGTTGTAAAAGTATGTTTAGAATTACCATTGGGATGCACACATTTTTCTATCTGGAATGGTATTGGCAGAAATTCTAAGTCAGACCCCCCCCCCCTACAAATGGTGAATTCTTTTCTCAGTGGATTTGCATAGATCTCAAGTATGGTCTTTCTGAGCATCAAAAACGCGCATTTCCGCGGAAATTTCATACCCCTGATGATACAGGTATATATAACCTGTAACATGATACAGGTATATATACTCATAGTGAAATCTGAGATTGGTGAGACCCTCCCACCACCCTATTTTGATAGCCCCTGTGGTCATCTACTAAGCCACTGACCCTACTCCTGCCCAACCAGAACTACTGAGGCACGACTGAGTAGTCCCCCACCCACCCAGGGCTGCGGAGCAGTAGCTGAGTGTCCCCCCACATCCTACACCCAGTGGTGTGCCTGCCTGCCCACCTACAACCACCTACCCACCCTCCCCCTGCATACTCTACCCACTGGTGATTGTCTGATGGTGTCACCACGTACCCACCCTCCCCCCTGCCTCCACACCCAACTGGCTTAATTTGTGTGGTGACAAGTAGCTAATTATAGGTTACTCTAGACCAATCAAACATCAGTCATGCTAGTCAGGTGTAGTAATCTACTTGAAACTGATTCAGGAGATTGAACACCAACGCTTATTTCGCATATTGAACTTCACAAGAAAAGATTTCAAGGCCATATGAACCTATCATGTTTCACACACACTATTATTGTGCAATATTAGTTACCTCTTTGTAATTATAACATCACTATTAAATACAATCATACTGACTTTACATGATATAGAAATAGTTCAAACAAAAAAAAAGACTTTTTGGCCTTCTTACAACAATTTTCTATACATTTTAGTACTTGTTCTTGAACTTCACCTCACTTCTTACGGCCTTATACTCAAATACAAAAGTGGAATTTTCTCAAAAACGGCCTTTTAGAAAAATCTGCAATTTTGCACACTCATTCATGTGCACTGATCTCACAACTATCCCTAAATGGAGCTCCTGATTACATTAATAAAAAAAAGTCAATTAACTATACAGCTCTATGGACAATTTGGATAGCTTTTATAGCTTTTACAAACCTCTCTTTTTCTAAACTTTCCACATCAAATTTCAAGAATTCCTGAAAATTGTACGCACAAAAAATGTTTAACTTGCTCACAATACTCTCAGATTTCCTGCTTTTACCTCCATATTTCTGCTATTAAGCACCAACTTTATCTTAATAAGCAGACACACACATACCATAATGGCCTGTATAAGCGCCGGGGTGCTCATTGATTTTAACCAGGCAATACCCCGGCCATTATTTAAGACTGACACTCATTTGAGATTTATAGATTAACATGTAGTGCATCAGTCACTTGTGATATATAGAGTACACATCGTGACACCTAGCACCCAGTACCCTGATAATAGGTTGGTGACCCCTGGCTGTGTCCAGACTCCTCTGCCCAGGCATGACATGGGCTGTGTGGACACTGGAGGTGGATCCCACTGGGTGAGCTACAATTAATTACAAACAGAGGAAAAGTGCCTATCTATATCCCTGTGGGACGCCCCAATCACACCACTACCTTGTGTTTACCAGATTTATCATCAATGTGTTCATCTGACACTCAGTACCATAACTCCTTCAACTTTTATACCCTTTCAGAAAGTATCGGTATTCAAAACTATTGATCCTTCCATTGGAACAAATAAAATGCCTCATTAAATCTCCTCTCGGGATCAAGCGATAAGTAAGTCTGAGCCTCTTAATATTTGACAAAATGTGTTAATGCCCCTTTTTGTGTCTGTAACCTTTTCATTATATTTTTTGGCCGAAATTTTCTGCATATCCTCTTTTCCTTTTTTTTATTGCTCCCAGGTGAGGATTTTACGGTCAGGGATCAGCATCAGGGCGCCCCCTCGTGTCGGATGAGCAAACAAACGTGGCTGCCCGCAGTGGGCTGGTGCTGCAATGGAGTACCCCCTGCAGTCTAGTAGGAGTCTCTCCACTGGAGGAGATGGGATGGGATCCTCCACCGGGGCAGGGGTTAATCGACCGAGGACAAACTTCTACAGGGAGTGGCCATCAGAAAATGACAGGGAGGCATTTTAAGCTAAATTGCTTAAAATAGCATGGCCCTGTTCTCAAATTCTCTACACGTGGTGGTATATGCAGAATATTGGAAGACAAATTCGAGGTGATGAAAATATCCTCTTGGTAGGGGTATACCAACTTTCCTAATATAATGTTTAATAATCAATTATAAGAAAAAGAAATTAAGTTACATAACTAAGTAACCATCATTCACCTACAATATCAGAATATCAACATTGACTTTGTAGACGACCTAAGAGCTTTCAACTTCATGACCGATACTTTGATGATTATGAATATTCTATCCTATGTCTATGGCATAATGTGCTGAAAAGATAAAAGGAACATGGCAGCTTATATTCATAACTATAATTATAGAGGGTGTTCACTTTCTACCTCCTGTTTCCCTTGTCCCTCACCTGCCACTCCTCCAGGAGATACTGGTGGAATTAACCCGCTTTACTTTACAGGAAGAAGGTGAGGCAATGGGCGGCTGGTGGCAATCATCCTGCCGCCTCCAGGGCGTAATGTCCGCTGTAGACTTTGCTGTGTTGCGGCTGCATCCCATTAGGTCTGCCAGCAGATGCTGTTCTGCCTATTACTACACAGGAGGAAGCTGCCTTCACTAGAGAACATTTCCTTCCTCTCCTCTCTCACCGGATCTTCTTCCCTCCCCTGGGCTTCCCTAGCCCACTTAAAAGGGTCTACTTCTCATCTTTCCTATCCCCTCAGGATGTGTGTGGTGCACATATGTGCGGGCACTGACACATTCCTCTGTGAAATTGTGTAATGTCGTTCTCACCATGAATATGACCTTAGCTGTCGAAATGGCGTTAAACATCTATTACTCACTCACTCTCACTCTTCCCTCCCCATCCCTCGATCTCTTATCCTCACTATACAACCATTCACTCTCCTCGCCTGCCATGCACTCGTATCACGTATAGTTTCCTATACTACTGACTGTAACAAGCGGATTGAAATGGTTTGATTGGGGGCTGTCATTGAATAAACACATTACTCTTTATTGTGTCAACGAAGTACTTTCTACGTTTATTTCAACAAGGTTGATACTTAAAGGGAAAGTTCTCATGCTCAACTTAAACTTTCAAAGAGGAATGTTCGTCTGTCAGATAAGGCCACTAGCTAGAGCATAGGGACTAAAGGTCTTTTACCCCTCTTTTACACTCTATGCCTAGAGCAAGACCCAGGCAAAGCCGACTCTTTTCTTTGGTTTTAACCCTGAAGAGCTGGGGATAACCAAGCGGGGCAATTACCAAGACAAGCTGACAGTTGTCTCTAATATAAGCCCTTTCTCTGTCTACCCGTCTCTGACATTTAGCCTTCAGGGCGAAAGCCATGCTAATTAGCTCCCTAAGGAAGGAGTGACAAGGACATCTCCTCATGGATGAAACTTAACTTTCACAGTTTCCATGAATCAATTGCGAAAAAGCTGATTAATATCACCATGCTATGGGACGCTCTACAGAATTCTTTGCAGACATATTTTCCTAACCTTGGTAGCTCTAGAATATTGTCTGGGAATTGTGCAAATAATAATAATAAAAAGAGGCAAGGCAATTGTATTGGGAGAAAGGTCACTGGTATTTATATACTGGGGACCTAGTAACACTTACCCAGTCGTGTAGGAAATCAGTTGGGATGCTTGGTTTCAGTTCAAATACACTCCATGGCCTCTGCTGATCTCCGTCCCGTCCAGTAGGGGGCGGCTTCTTCCGCAGGAAACTGAACGGAAACATGGTGGGGCTTGATAATTGAAAACTGCCACAATCCTCCCAACCTTCCTGTTTCCACGTGAGTGTGTTGGAACTAATTCCTACACACTTGTGCTCCCCTTAGGTGTTAGGCTAGGTGTGTGGGCGGGGCGTGGAAGAGATAAAATTATGACAATTAGTGTCCTTGGTGCGTGTAATCCTTCTCCGATAATCCATGCGGGCTGAGGAAGTGAGAGGCACGTGCCCGGCGCCCTGGAGGACTGCTTTATTGGGGGGAGGATGGAGCCTGTGAGAGGCTACCTTGGCTTATCTGGCTGTATCTTCCCCGCCCTCCTCCCGACATCGACCCGGCTATCTGCATCTCCAACGGGCACAGGTGTCAAGGGCACGATAATAGAGAAGGTGTGTATCACTGGATCACTGTATGGTCCAGGAGGAGCAAAGTGTCTCTCAGTGCCCTATTGTAATCCCTTGTATCCTGGGGTGCAGTATGGGGATTTAGACAAGTAAAGCTCCCCTTGGGGGATGCTCACTTACTCTGAACTTCTCAGGTACTCCACGAGTAGCTGGCACCCTGCCTCCTCCTGTTCCTGCCCCCAACTACCCCTCAAACTCCTCCCGTCCGTTATTTAGGTACGACCCTTGCACTTCAACCTCCACCAGATGCACTGCCGCCTCCCTCCAGGTGAAGCCAAAACCAGGAGGGGAAAAAGTTGGGGTGTAACCCTCTCTTGAACCTGGAGTAATCTGCAGTGTATTGCAGCACACATTCAGTGTGACCCTACAGTCTGGACTGTCTTCATTGGAGCTGGCTTTGCTACTGGGGTACTGGAGGACTAGGGTAGAAGGGTGGAGCAGCAAGAAGGATGAGGGTATGGGATCTGTCGCCGACCTACCATCTCCCCTCCAAACTTAGGGGTAGGGTGTATAATATCTGTCAGACGGGCCTCATCAGTGGTTGCACCCTGCCAGAGGATCAGTAGTTGGATGCTCCCGCCCATGGACTCCACCTGGGCCTACGCAGCTTGCTTATATTCAGAGATCCCACCTCCACAGCTAGTGGCATTTCCCGCCTGGCCTGCTATACCTCCCATACCTGTAGACAACGGACAACAACGCCAGGCCAGGCAGCTCTTGGATACTGGCAGCTTACATACATATATACATACTTATATACACAGGCCTCAACGAGGCTCTGCCTCAGATCCTAACAACATTACCGGGTTACCAGGTCAGCCTTGTGCCTCATACTGGATGATTCCTAAATGCTATACTATATAGTAGACTGCCTGCCACCCTCCCCTAAACCTCACCCTACCACCAGGCGACATATGGACCTCTGCACTGCCATATGTCAACTCTTGTCAGACTAAAACAATAAGTCACTATTCTAGGGACAAATATTGAGGAGGTACACCAGAGGCAATGTGCCTGATTCAGCACTTGACTTCCATACCCATCATGCCTGCCATGTGTAAGGGGAGGGCTCTATTTGGCAGGTACATGCATGTGCAGTCTCCATGGCACATCTGTATTTAATATGGTGCCTTTCATAGAAACAGGGACTCCATGGTGAAAGAGCTAACCAGCCTTGGGGGTACTAAACAATGCCAGCATTTATTAAAGCTAGGATAAGATGAGTGGTCCAAGGCTGTGTCAGTCTGCTGTGCATGTGTGTATGTATATACATGGTTTCCACCTTTATAAACTAAAGACAAGGGTAGTTGTAGTCTTTTACTCCTCTAACAGGTCTTTCGGTATATCAAAGAGATATACCGATATGTATACTTGCAAGTAGTTGCGCATATGTTTTTTATAAAGAAAACCATGCCGAAAACCACTGTGAAGCCATATTAAATGCATATCAAAGTCATAATTAGTCACAATGGAAAATAAGCCTTCGTGGGAGTTAACCTCAGTGATACTCAGTTGTTATCGTCCCAATGCCCTATAATTAGGGTACAAAAGTAATGATTATTGTCAGAAAGTATGATTTATACCTCAGTATTCCTTTGCACTTATATGTCATTATACACTGACAATGATCGATACTTCTAAGCTACATCTAAGACCACGATCTTGTTTCACCACACTACATCACTGTAGTGGAGACTGTACCAGCCAACCCCTGCAGACAGGAGACATCATTACACAGGCTAGTCATGTCATGTACCATGCTTTGGTTGCAGATCAAATACACCCAAATCAAACTACATGGCCTGGAAGAGTGCCTGGAGGAGGCTAAGTCTTAGTTATAGGGAACATACAAGGCTAACAGTACAATCTTGTAATCACACACTCCACAAATATACATATCCTCATCTAATGTACATGCAAGGGAAAGGTGAATAAACTAAGTACGACAATACAGGGCCTTTTTACATCAAATGCCATTGTCATTTACACAATGGAAGTTGGGCATGTTAAAGAGGAACATGGAGTTGCAAAATGAAGGTTTTTAGTTGACATATTTAGCAGCGTATAGTGTAGCGTATAGTGTCTCCCTTGTTGACTCGAGGCTAACAATTTACATTGTATGCCAGCACCTAAGTATTACAATCAACAAACAGAAAACACAAGCAGAACCAGGCGAGTACTACTCATGTATACCTCTCCCAACCCAAAATATATCCTGCCATATTTCACTTAGCAGGTGGTCCTTTTCAAAATATATACTGTGCCCAGGGGTAGAATCATCACCCAATGTTATCTCCAGGAAGCTGCATGGAAGTTGAATTTCTTTTCCCCCAGGGGGTAGGCAGTTGGGAGGAGTGTAGGGGGATGTCAGATCATCTTACACAGGTATCTCCCTATAACTATGTCTCTAAAAATGTCACAGGTGAAGGACTCAGTCCTAAGGAACAGGCTTCAATGTCAAATGTCAACTGTCAATTGACAAGTGGTCAGTGATAGTATGGAGCTACTGACATATTTTGATTAGTTACTGACAAATAGTGACTAAGTAGTGATATATTTTGGCTAATTGCTGACAAATAGTGACTAAGTACTGACATGTTTTAATTAAGTGCTGAAAAACAGTGACTATTACTGACATATTATGACTATTTGCTGACAAATAGTGACTAATTACTTATATATTTTGACTAATTGCCAACAAATAATGATTAGGCACTGACATTTTAACAAGACAGTGTAAGTTCAACACACATTTTTTACAGTGTAGGAATAACAAAGTACTGACATACCGGTACATTGACTTATTGCCGACAAAATGTGAGTAAATACTGACATATTGACTAATTGCTGCCAAATTGTGAGTAATTACTGACATATATTGACTAATATCTGACAAATTTTGAGTAATTACTGACATATATGGACTAAGTGTTGTTATATAACGACTAAGTACTGGCATATATTGACTGATTGCTGACAAATAGTGATTAAATACTGTCATATATTGACTAATTGCTGACAAATTGTGAGTAAATACTGATATATATTGACTATTTGCTGACAAATAGTGAGTCATTACTAATATATATTGAATAATTGCTGACAAGTAGTGAGCAAATACTAACATATAGACTAATTGCTGACAAATAGTGAGCAATTACTAACATATATTGACTAAATACTGATAAAATGTAAGTAACTACTACCATGTATTGATAATTGCTGATATTCAATGACTAAGTACTGACATATATTGACTAATTGCTGACAAATAGTGAGTAATTACTGACATATATTGACTAATTGCTGACAAATCGTGCATTATTTCTGACATATTTTGACTAATTACTGACAAAAAGTGAGTGCATCATATCAATCTGGGCATGATGCACAAATGATTAAAATGCCATTAATCTTTTTAATGTCAATACTTAGTCACTAGGTGTATACTGACTAATTGCTGACAAATTGTGAGTAAATACTGACATATTTCGACTAATTGCTAACAAATAGTGAGTAATTACTAACATAAAAATTATATTGATTAACCGCTGACAAATAGTGAGTAATTACTATCATACCATAGCACTAACACTAACCTTTTATAGCCCTAAACTCAATACATGTACCATAAAAACACAGATTAAAACACAAATTAAAACACAGAATGACGTCAACATTTTCAATCAAACACCAGAGAATGGAGAAATGGAAAGATATCCATTCAGTGCAAACAGGGCTTGCGCAGGTATTGATGTGTAAAGCTTATTAACAGTGATAATGCACTGGTAACTAGCATTTGGATCTAAAAGGTTTAAGCATCTGATCAAGCAATGGCTGCCTCCACTGAACAACTTGTTTGATGCTATACAAAGGTAGAGGAGGGGTCTTTCTTTTCTACTGTTCAGATTCCACTAGTAACTAGGTGCAGTCAGTAGTTTATACTTGCAAGCATATGAATTCTATAAGGGACCAATGGAACATATCTATATTATATTGAAGAGTACCAAGATACTGCATAATTATGCTAATTATGCAAATAATATGCGCGGATATGGAATGTTCGGTATCAATCTGGGGTGTTTCGTCCCCCTAAAGAACATGCCCCCCTAAAAAATTTGTTTCGGAAAAGAATAAGCGAAATAAATTTTTTAACTAGCAGCCTTTTCGGCCTGGGCCGGTCCACCTGCGCCCTACCTCCTGCCAAAACCTATCTGTTTTAAGTGTCACCGGCGAAAAAGGGCAGGTTTGAGGAAGGAATGGATCGAAAATATAGGCTTTTTTGGGACGCGGGGGCAGACGCCAGTCCAGGCACTGGCAGAGAGGTCCAAGAACTGGCAGTTTTACAAAATAAATCGTATCTCCCTTAATAATAGGAGTTTCCCATAGTGTGACCTATAGATAAAGGGTAGCTCGAGCTGGCGAACGTCATGGCGGTCTTTATTTTCAGATCTGCACAATGGGAACAAAGTTATCAATGTTTTAAAGCTATGACATCACAAAAATGGCCATAACTTTCCACCAAATCGTCGTAGGAAAAAAATTCAAACAGCTATGGACTCCTCTGGAAAATCGTTTTTCTCTCGGAACCCTATTATCGCCCAACGATGTCTCTCTGTCTTCAGGCCATTTTGGCCTTTCCCCAGCATTTTTGGCCTCTACAGCGATGTTTTGAGGGTATTCATGAAAGAATGATACAGACCTGTTCTCGGACCACAAATATCGGACCACCAATGGCGCCGCGCAGCAGGCGGTGTCATGATTTGTTCAAATCAAACAATTTCAGGCAATTTCTCGGCACCATGCGGCAAACAAGGACGAGTTGTGATAATAATCCATGTGTACTGCGACAATAAAGCAAGATTTCTTTCAAATAACAACACATTTGGGCCAAAAACGCAGACACATCGCTGCATTGTAAACAAACAGCACTTTTGCTGGTGCTGCAGCAGTACCAGCGAACACATGGCTTCTGGCGCGAAAAAACTGGGTCAGGCCACTACCAACAGCCAATCAAATGGTGAGTATGCATGAGGGTGACGGATCACGCCACTCCGTCAGCCAATTAAAGACGGGGACGCTGTAAACACTTTTGCTGGTGCTGCAGCTACTGCAGCAGTACCAGCGGTACCAGCGAACACGTGGCTTCTGGCGCGAAAAAACTGGGTCAGGCCACTACCAACAGCCAATCAAATGGCGAGTATGCATGAGGGTGACGGATCACGCCACTCCGTCAGCCAATTAAAGACGGGGACGCATGGTCAATGCGTCCTGCGTCCGGCTGGGTAAACTGCCATAAATCGACCATCTGTTTGGGGTTTTGACCAGCGCCTTCGGCGCTGGGATAGTGTAAACGGCCCATGTATAAATGTTAGGGACCCTCCCCCCATCCTGCATATCTTGCGCACACCCTCCCCCACCCTGCATATCTTGTGCACACCCTCCCCCCACCCTGCGTATCATGGGCAGACCCTCCCCCACCCTGCGTATCTTGCGCACACCCTCCCCCATCCTGTGTATCATGTGCACACCCTCCCCCACCCTGCATATCTTGTGCACACCCTCCCCCATCCTGCGTATCATGCGCACACCCTCCCCCACCCTGCATATCTTATGCACACCCTTCCCCCATCCTGCATATCATGCGCACACCCTCCCCCACCCTGCATATCTTGCGCACACCCTCCCCCATCCTGCATATCATGTGCACACCCTCCCCCACCCTGCGTATCATGCGCAAACCCTCCCCCACCCTGCATATCTTGCGCACACCCTCCCCCATCCTGCGTATCATGTGCACACCCTCCCCCACCCTGCGTATCATGCGCAAACCCTCCCCCACCCTGCATATCTTGTGCACACCCTTCCCCATCCTGCGTATCTTGCGCACACCCTCCCCCACCCTGCGTATCATGCGCACACCCTCCCCAATCCTGCATATAATGTGTACACCCTCCCCCATCCTGTGTATCATGCGCACATCCTCCCCCATCCTGCGTATCTTGCGCACACCCTCCCCCATCCTGCGTATCTTGCGCACACCCTCCCCCACCCTGCGTATCATGCGCACACCCTCCCCCACCCTGCGTATCATGCGCACACCCTCCCCAATCCTGCATATAATGTGTACACCCTCCCCCATCCTGTGTATCATGCGCACACCCTCCCCCACCCTGCGTATCTTGCGCACACCCTCCCCCACCCTGCGTATCATGCGCACACCCTCCCCAATCCTGCATATAATGTGTACACCCTCCCCCATCCTGTGTATCATGCGCACATCCTCCCCCGTCCTGCGTATCATGCGCACACCCTCCCCCATCCTGCGTATCATCTACACACCCTGCCCCCACACTGCGTATCATGCACACACCCTCCCCCACCCTGCATATAATGTGTACACCCTCCCCCATCCTGTGTATCATGCGCACATCCTCCCCCATCCTGCGTATCATGCATAAACCCTCCCCCACCCTGCATATAATGTGCACACCCTCCCCCATCCTGTGTATATTGCATAAACCCTCCCCCACCCTCTGCATCATTCATACCCCTCTCTCGGACTGGCACACACCCTCCCCCATGCTGCGTATCATGCATAAACCCTCCCCCACCCTCTGCATCGTTTATACCCCTCCCCCCACCTGTGTATCTTGCACACACCCTCCACCATCCTGCGTATCTTGCTCACACCCTTCACCCATCCTGCTTGTCATGTGCACACCCTTCCCCATCCTGCTTTTCATGCGCACACCCTCCCCCAACCTGCGTATCTTGCGCACACCCTTCCCCCATCCTGCTTATCATGTGCACACCCTTCCCCATCCTGCATATCATGCGCACACCCTTCTCCATCCTGCGTATCTTGCACACACCCTCCCCCATCCTGCTTGTCATGTGCACACCCTTCCCCATCCTGGGTATCATGCGCACACCCTCCCCAAACCTGCGTATCTTGCGCACACCCTTCCCCCATCCTGCTTATCATGTGCACACCCTTCCCCATCCTGCATATCATGTGCACACCCTTCTCCATCCTGCGTATCTTGCACACACCCTCCCCCATCCTGCTTATCATGTGCACACCCTTCCCCATCCCTAAGAGAGTTCAGATGACAGTAATTATTCACTATTTGTCACCAATTAGTCATGCATGGTAGTAGTTACTTACATTTTATCAGTATTTAGTCAATATATGTTAGTAATTAGTCTACATATGTCAGTAACTACTCACAATTTGTCAGATATTAGTCAATATATGTCAGTAATTACTCACCATTTATCAGCAATTAGTCAATATATACTAGTTATTACTCACTATTTGTCAGTAATTAATCAATATATGTCAGTACTTAGTCACTCTATAACATATATATCAGTATTTACTCACAATTTGTCAGCAATTAGTCAAAATATGTCAGTATCTATGGACTATTTTTCAGCAATTACTTAATAATATTACCATAATCACCCACGTAGAAGACGCGCTGCGCGTATAAGACGCACCCCAAACTTAGCACATGCATTTTCGCGTATAAGACGCACATTTTAAGGGTGATTTTTGTCAATCCAGTACTGTTCTATAGTAAAATTACCCCTCGTATAAGACGCACACCCAACTTGAAAAAATCCTATAAGGCATTTGTTTGGCGTAGAGGACGCGTCTTATACGCGGGAGTTTACGGTATATGTTAGTAAGTATTCACTATTTGTCAGCAAATAGTCAAAAAGTGGTAGTAATTACTTACATTTTGTCAGCATTTAGTCAATATGTTAGTAATTGTTAACTATTTGTCAGCAATTAGTCAATATATGACAGTATTTACTCACTATTTGTCAGCAATCAGTCAATATATGCCAGTACTTAGTCATTATATGTCAGTAATTACTCAAAATCTGTCAGATATTAGTCAATATATATCGGTAATTACTCACAATTTGTCAGCAAATAGTCAATATATATCAGTATTTACTCACAATTTATCAGCAATTAGTCTATCACTGACTAACTGCTGATAGATGGTCGATTTATGGCAGTTTACCCAGCCGGACGCAGGACGCATTGACCGTGCGTCCTGACGGGAAGCACTGGGCTGTGGTAAACTAACATAAATCGCCCATCTATCAGCAGTTAGTCAGTGCTATTAGTGCTATTTACTGATACAATAGCACAGGTCGACTCATGGGAAGTTGGACTGTCCGATTCCGTGTGCAATCGACGTCCCATGTGAGTGCAATGGAACAGGCTAGAGCCTGTTCCAATAATACATACATACATACACCTGTCACCCCATCTACCCAGACGAAAGTTGTAAATACACGAACAGACAGCCTATACCCAAGAAACGCCTATTTATCATGGTCATGTATTCCACTATTTTATGTCAGCTTCAAGTGTGTAGCTCCTACATGTATGAGGACAGTTTTTTTAATCTCAATGTTATATTTAATTTTCATTTTGACAGTTCCCTTCTGATTTCTTCTCCAGCCAATATGAGTGCCATAGAGCCTAAGCATATGAGTGTAGAAACTGCTTCTGACAGAGGATTCATCACACCAGTCTCACATGGTAAGTCTAGCTGTCACTGAGTGGATTGGTAAATTCTCTAGAAGATGAGGAGGTTATTGCCATGTTGCTCAGGCGAACCTGTAGGCTGTATATCATCAATGAAAACATGGATACAGAGAACATGTCTAGGGGAGAGCAGATACATGTATCAGGGATATTATCACTTAAGACTGTATTTCATACGAATCTTTAGGGGGGGGAAACAGAGGGGCAATATCTTTACACCATTATATATATATATATATATATATATATATATATATATATATATATATATATATATATATATATATATATATATATATATATAAATAAACAGGTGAGAAAACGCATTTGCATTACTGGTACATAGCTATAAATCGGCCTAATACATGTACATAACTGGATATGCAGAAGTTAGTTACACGGTTGCAAGGATTTGGACAAGCAAGAACCAGATGATTTGCGCACTACATGTATTATCTTGTGATAAAACATGCAAAACCCTTCATATCAGATGACAGGTCAGGAGCCGAAGGAAGAAATAGCTGTTACGGCTGCAGCCACTGGCTGACAGGTTGCTGAGTATTAGTCTGGGAGTGTGTAGTGGGAGACAAGGAGCCCTAAACCCTGACAGATGCTCATACAAAAGAACTTATGTACTTATGATTTTTTTTTCTGATGCTGCTTTAACACTGAATCACTACTGTCACACCACACTGTTTCTCAGCTGCTTTAGTACTGCTTTTCTACTGCATTTTGGTCTGGGTAATCCTTACCTGATCCTGCTAGTTTGAGCATAATATATTTTTGTTTAGAAGTTGAACGGTGGTAACCCTCCTTTATAGAAGCTTATGCTTGGGGTATGTTGTGAGTCGCTATTTCAATAATCCTGGACATTTCTCTATCTCTGCCTGTGTTACTTTTGTCCTTGATTGTCTGGGCCTGTTTTGTCTATCATTATTGATCATTATTATATAGGTTTTTCATGATTTATTGTTGTGTCTATAATTGTTTGTATTTTTATACAATTGATATGGTGTACAATTTGATATGGTATCTTAATTTAACATATGAATATGATCTGTAGATTTTTTCTTGATTGTATGATTGTGTTTGACTTACTGATAGTTGTTTGACTATAATTCCAGTTGTGCTTCAATTACCATGATTCTGTAAATTGTGAGAGGCTCAATAAACTTTGTTTTCAAACTTGAAAAAACAAAGTCTTCTTTGTTGGTTTGGTCAACTTGGAGACGATACAGGGATGAGTTATTTATTATATTGAATTATATGCTGTTATTTGCCATACAGCATTTAGATATCAAATCTTCTGTTTTATAAATGTTTGTGGAATTTTTATTTATTTTGTGGGTTCCACACATCTGACTGTACCTGCATATTAGGTCCTAATTATGTTTTAATATTTCACAAAAATAATTCCCTCACAGGGAGACAGATTTTCCGTATCATCTTATTCCCAATAACACAAGGCTGGGGTTGTGCGCTTACTGTATGTTTTATTCATTATAAGGTACACAAGTACTCACTTGATATTCCACCAGGTTGTTTTTACGTCAGAGTTGTGGCTTACCTACAAAGAAAGGGAAACACATGATTTATTCAACAGGAAATCTGAGGAAAAAAAACAAACATATCTTCCCTTGATATGAGAAGCTATCACCATGTATATGGCGATGGCATAAATGCTTGTAACAGATATATTATTCAAATGGAATATATTGTCGATAACTATGATATATCTCATTTCAGCTCTCCTTATTTACTCTGGACCATATGTACAATAAAACCGAGGTCTACCGAATAAACAGAATAGGAACATAGCTCGCTCATCATTATAGAGTTAGGCTTATCTGATGGGGACTTACATTCAATTATTCCGAAAACTCAAAATACCTTGCAATATCAGACGGACTTCAATCTATTCATATCAAATGAGTCTTCATCCAATGATTTTCAGTCGATTGTGATAAGTCGAATCGAGATTTCATCCCCCCTTCCACTCAAAGCAATGCTATTAGACTAATGTGTATCAGACTCCATAATGCTGATGATTAAATGCTGCACAACACCCCACAATGACATTGGGACAATTGTGCTCAAGTTTTGAGTAACGTGTATGAATGAGAAGATATTATTCATTTTCATAATGGCAAATACCAATCATCTAAATGTCTGAGCAATAAGTAAGACCAGATACTACACACATCATGGCTTGGCCCACGCATGCAGGAGTCAGCAATCATTCCAATTCTGTTTTCCTTTAGGAGATTAGGTACTCAAAGAGACCTGTTTGTTTGTTTTTTACTCAAATTTATGATGCCCATACTTTGTGTGATAGTAGCAAACATCACTGTAAGTAGGGATAGTTTATGTTTTCCAGAACAAGGAATCTAATTTGGTAGTAATCCTACAGCTACTTTGATTACTATTGGCAGACCCCCTGCCCCCCCCCCAAAAAAAAAGAAGAAGAAAGGGAAAAGAAAAAATAAGAAAAGAATAATTATATTCCATAAGCTAAATGGAGCAAACCATTGCAGAACATTGCACTATAAAACAGAATTAGGTTGACATAAAAGTCTACAGAAATTGGCGAAACCAAGGAAAGAAGGCAGCAGTTATATGCCCTTTCAATTTACCCTATTCTTTGGAAGTGCCAAGAAAAGTAGGGCAAACTAATCAAACAGTTACCTCTGACAAAGATATACTAGTATAGACGGCAGACTTCCCAACACTGTCTTGCTTGAAATGCACAGCCACCCCTTTCCACTTTTTTGCCATTGTTTTTTCTTCCCCAATTCAGTGTACTCACTCCATCTTCCCAACCACTTCTTTTTTTTATAAAGAGGTAACAACAGACAGTCTTTGGGGCACTTTGGTGACCGTCACACGGCGAGCAGTTTATCTCTGCTGTGTTCGGGAGGGAGGCAATTTTTTCTGTTTAATCCCGATGGCTAGCATCTCCTTAATGGTGGCAGACACGAACACATGTCTGTAGCCTACTGGAGCCGCCTTATTTCCCCTGGATGGCCACGACTGTAAGTGGCCTGTGTGCTTTATAGGCTGCAGGAGGAGCTGTGTTCATCAGGGGCGGGGGGAATGGGTACTCCGACCCTACAGTGTGGGGTAAATTACACTGATTACAAGCTGCCTTTACGGCTGGCTGGGAGCAGCATGTTAGATGTGGTCTGGGTTATTATATGGATTATATCTAAGTAGATTGGGTGTGAATCATGTATAAATGTATAATGAAAAGGGTCGTATCATACTAGACAGAACTACCCACGCCCAATTCAAGTACAAATGCACTCGCATTTTCCATCATTGAACAACATGATAACATTTATGTTGTCATAAATACATGTATGGCTTCTTCCATGTATATTTTGCCTAAATGATAAGAATATTCAGGGGTGTGGGAAGCAGTTTCAGAATGGGTGGGACCAGGGGGGTTTTCTGCAATTTTTGACCTCCCTTTGCTGGACCTTTTAGTTTTGACCTTTAGTGGAGGGGACATCCCCCTGCCCCCCCCCCCCTGCTTTCCACGCCCATGAATATTGCACATTATTTTTTTATGATAAAACTGTAGCTGGTCATAGCCTGTGATTCCAATTCCCAATGCTGGTGGCAGTTGTAATACTGTAATAAGTAAATTACCAAGCCCTATGCTGGATACTGCTGGCAGCTTTTGCAGCCATCTGAGGATGGCAGGGAATCTGAACATTGAATTAACTGCCTGCCACTACAGGCTTGCCATAATGGTAAAGACATCGCGTCAATCTGGGCTGCACTTGCAGACGCCTGGCCCTCAGCACCACCAAGGGTACCTTTTAGTGCCTCTTGTAAGGCCCTTTGGTAAAAAGATAATGCAGGCCAATTATGCCGAATGGGATCGGATAATACGATTGGGCAAATAATGTTCTAGCAAAGGAAGTTCCAACAGAAAGCCAGAACGGAACAAAATGGTTCTTTATGTTTATTCTGAGATTTCAGTATTTGGGCGACCTTTCCGTTAGGGAGCATTTATTATTTATGGCAGGGGTGGGGGTGAGCAAATTGAGGGGGGCCCATTTATTTTCAGGGTAATCTTAGGGGGGGGGGGCAAATATTTTCAGGGTATTCTTAGAGGTGGGGGGGCATTAGTTTTTTACCTATTCTTAGAGGGTGGCCATTTATTTTTAGGGTGTAATGGTTCGTTTCGACTTATATGTTGGGTGGCTCTTTGGCTCGCTTACCACTAGAAATACCAACACAACACGAGTAGTTCGGGTTGGGCAAAGCCCCAGAAACCCCTACCTCTCGGGTAGGACTTTATTTCGCTCTGGTCTACAAGTTAGGCTGCGCGTCTTGACTGGACCAGATCCAGTCACCTTCTGCCGCTCGTCCGGCTCCTTAGTAGGAGCTGGACGCGAGGCATGGTGCCGCCCCCTCTTGTACCAACGGGGTATCACAAAGCGACACCTAGCTGGCATAGAAGGAACAGGCACCACACGAACACGTCTCTCGGATGAACGGCACTAATATATATACGACGATACTGGCCCCTACACCACCCCCACTAGACTATACCTAGGGTTGGGTGTAATTAATAAATACCTATTGTTAACTTTATACAATAATATTATACACAAATAGGTAAGTCTATATATACAGTTCGTATAGCATATAGAACATTTAGGGGCATTATAAATAGTATGTACATAATGAGGCATCGTCGCATATAACCCGAAGTATTGGTAATTAATAATAACAAATAGGAAGTGGCGCCTTATGCACCATCGACCTATGGTGATGTGTAGTAACAGTGTTACAATAGTGTTATTATTATGAACAAGACGCATTAAAAAGTCGTAGACGAGTAATCAGGCGATGTGAATAAAATTTTACAGTATTAACCAACCGACCCGAGGTGGGGTAGATAACCCGAGAGAAAAATTTGTTTGTTTTAGTTACAAAAATATATATTTGATATAAAAATATATTTATACAAAAATAATAATACTGAAGAATAGAGGTGTCCTACCAGGGTAGCAGGATCACCCTTACAATATACCGGACTTCCGGCGAATCTGGAACGACTGGTTTCTGCAGCTCCATCCGGCGACATATGTGTGGTGGCAAGCCACGTTGCTGTTGTGATGTGCCCTGATGAAGATGGGAAGATGGAGCCCCGGGTAGGTGTGGTAATCCCTTTTGGTGTGTCGGGTTTAGCGTCCATCTTCGTTGCAGGTTACGTCCCAGATATCAGAAGTCCAGCGTAAGGTACAGTGCCTCTGGCATATTAAATGCTTTTACCCTCGGGTACAAAAGAGACACCGTCAGATGGACACTTAAAGATCTTCCGGATCCGTGTCCATCTTCTCAGCCGACTCCATTGTGGCAGATGGAGCCGAGCTGCTACAGCTGCTCGTAGAGAGCGCCGCGGAAGCCTCGCTGGGCGTATCGCCCTCCAAGCTCAACGCCCTCATCACCGCGGATGGACTGTCCATTGCCTCGGATGCTGGTGAAGCGACCGTGGCAGATGTAACAGTCCGGGTGACGGTAGGGGGTCGAAGCAGAAGAGCTGCCGGAACTGGCGGAGCAGCCGGGACCGGTGGAGTGGCCAGAACCGGTGAAGCAGCCGGGGCTGGCGGGGCATCCGGGGGAGTATCTGGCACGAAGATAAGGGACGACGGTAAGCCGTCCCACTCCTCCAGATGTTTCCCGAATGCCAGGAAAAACTTGAGGTCAGCCTCCTTAAACCTATGGATGTATCTGGCGTTTTCAGCTTGGTGAAACTCCTTAAGCTTCTCGGCTTCCTTTTGCTGACGCCGGCAGGATTCGAGAGCCTCCTGGACTCTGTCCTTCTCCAGCTGCCTGATCTTGTCTTCCTCCCTCTTCTGGATTTCGTATACCAGATTGAGGGTGGCTTCAGTCATCGCCCGCCAGTAGTCGACTGACTTCTGGCGGTGCAATGCCTGCCACTCCGCCATCAGCTCATTCTGGATGTGAACCGTTTGGACATCTCTGTGGTCAACAAACGTGTTCGGATCCTGAAGACCTGACAGCGTATCCGAAATTAACTCCATCAGGGGTACCCGAGGGCCCGTTGGTGGAGCAATGACTGGTGGAGGCGCGGTGGCTTCCACTGGAGCAGGTGGGGTACCTGCTGGAGGAGCAGACGGGCCCTCAACCGTAAGACCGCCCCGGCCTCGACCACCGCCCGGGGAAGCTCGGGTGGACTCCAGCCCACCACGGCCTCTACCACGGGGTTTCGTCCGGCCCAAGGAGGTAAGGACCTGCGACTCGGGTCCGGCTGGTCCCATAGCGGGGAACTTCGCCGCGTACTCACTGTACGTGGGGCGCTTGCCGGAAGATCCTTCTCCGGCCCACCAAGAAGAATACCCAGATGGGGGAGCGAAGAGTTCGCCCCCACCATCATGGCTGCCAGCGGCTTCGCCCGGGCGTTGTTCCGCGGGTGCAGGTGTAGAGGTGGTGGTGGCTGGAGTCGCCGTTGTGACTGCCTGGCTACCCGACCTTTGGGCCCGGTTGCTAGGCATATCTAGAGCCGAGACTTGTTGTCCCGACTCGCGACGATCAGCTGGGTTAGCTGGTCTTGGCTGGTCCTTGCCACCCGAAGGGCTCACGGACCGGTCTGCTCGGGTCCTCTTGGAAGCACCGGTAGCTGTTGTTGTGCCTCCGCCGGGACCCTTAGAGCGGGCTTTGGCCTTCTCTCGCTTATCATCTCCTCTCCACTTTTTTACTTTCAGGTGCACCTCGCTGGGCATCCCGAACTTCGTGGAAGAGAAGTTGATTTGGAAGAAGGCCAACAAGTTGCCGCTCTTCCATGAGCAGAATCCGGTCTCGAATGCCTGCTCCTTGACGTCTTTAACGCTCAACGAGGCCCAGTTGGCTAGGAGCTCGTTGAAGCACTTGATGGCTCGTTTTCTGGTCTTCTCCAGGCCGATGCCATGGGCTTTCTGCAAGTGCAGAGCCATGTCTCGGCGCCGGTGAGTGCTGAACGACCCATCACAATGTTTGCTCGGGCGGTCCCCAAGCACACACATCATCACAGGCTTGTGGTGCATGTGATGCTCGACGATGTGGCGAGCGAAGCGAGGCTTCGTCTCGAACGTCTTCTCACCCGTGAGAGCCAGCTGGCATGACTCGAATGGGCACCGTCGGCGGCTGCCGGTTGGTCCCCATTGGGTCATTGCCCACTGAACTTTCGTCCGGGCCTCATAGCTGTAAATCGACCCCAATTTGGATTTCAGCTGGTCAATCCAAATGAGGTAGAATTTACCTACAGGCGTATCCGAGGGGCCGGATTTCATCCACTCCTCGTCATCGCTGTCACCGTCCTTATTGACGGCGCCGGGACACATGTAATGGACCGTGTCGTAGGCACAGTCCGCGAAGCAGCGAGGAGTCCGTTCTTTGAACCCTTCGGCTGCATTCTTCCACATCCATTTCTGATTGTCGTCCTTCGGGACATCCGTGGTCATCTCTTCCCACGTTGTCACGGACTCCAAATCAGATTTGGCCGACTCGGGCAGTTCTGGATCGCTGTTGCTATCCTCACTGTCCGTGTAGATACCAGCTCCCCTACGGCTTGCTCGGCTGGTGGTGGTAGTACCAGCCGAAGCTTTGGCAGAGGATTTGGCGCCTTTTCCGCTGGTGCTGGCAGTGGAAGCTGCAGCCGAGGTGGCTACTGTGGTGGTTGTAGTCGTGGTAGTTGTGGTGGCGGAGGCGGGCGTCTTCGGCTGACCCTTACCCCTCGGCTTGGTGGGGGGTGTGGGTTCTGCGGGAGACGCTTTCGCTCCGTTCTTCTTCTTCCGGCGCTGAACCTTGGTGGGCTGCGCCGGCATCTCAGGGCTGGAATCCGACTCTCGTCGATTCCTGTCCTCAGTACGAGGGCTCCTCCTTCCGCTGACCGGGGAGTCAGAGTCGGAAGAGACCTTAGCTTTCTGTTGGGCCTGCTGTCTGCGATGGGCCCGGCGAGCTGCGGTGAGCTCCTTCTGCTGCTTGGCAAGCTCGGCTCGCTTTGCCTCCACAGCAGCCTGCTGGCGCGAGATGTCCTCTTCCGAGATCTCGCCAGGTGCCTCCGGGATGTCGGCAGCTGGGTCCGTCTCGGTCGTGGACCTCTCGATGGCGATGCGGACATCCTCAGCCTCCAGGTCGCTCTCAGTGAGAGGACCCTTAGGTGCAGGTTTACGGGTCAATCGCTTGACCCGGTCGGTTTCCACCGACGACAAGGTTACCGTGGAGTCTGTATCCATGTCGGATTCGGACTCCCTTAACTCTGAGGCCTTTCGGGTGATGCCCTCAGAGATCAAGACGGCTCGGGCCAGGCTCTCGTTCACCGCCATGTTCTCCGCTAACTTCAGGTAGTTGCGGAGCCAAGAAACTGGCATGTTGTCAGCCAGCTCGTCACTGCACGAGTCCATTACCAGAGTCTTGAAATCATCTGGTATGGGCTCGGGCACACCCTGCTCCACCGCCATTGGTCCACATCCGAACATGGAGGCGTGCATGGGGATGTAGGTCCCCCAGGAGGTGTACACGACACCGGCCTCGCGATCGACGTGTGCCATACGTTCGATCCGAGTCTTGAATCCCGGAGGATACATTGGAATGTCCAGGACATCCACATTGCTACCCGAAGCAGCTGCTGCAGACGAGCGCTCCGGGCGTGGTGGTGGTGGAGGTGGCATCTTCTCCCGGTCGATGGCCTCGGCCATAGCCGAGAGCGTCCGGGCGGCCTCCTCTGTCGAAGAATCCATAGATTCCTCGACCCGAGACGGGACCTTCGGGTCCTCGCCTGCCTCCAACAGAACGTTGGCCGTTTGACGCGCGGCGTCAATCGTCCCCTGTGCCATGGCACTGAGGGCGACTTCCAAATGGTTTGGCGTCTGTGTTGGACTCCTCCCGAAGGATTCGTCCAACAAAAGGGTGGTGTTAGACAAGCTAACCGACAGCTAGGGGCCTGTAAACCGTCGACAACAACTAGAGCAAAAACGGGTGGCGTCTAACCACCACGAGTCCGCTCTAGTTATGACCAGTGTGACGTCACGTATCTCGTCTCGCGAGATCCCGCCGTGGCTATCCGGTGACCTAGTTCCAACGTTTCCCGCCGCACCCGCGGCGCCACCTAGGGAACTAGATCCGAACTAACATTCGGCTCGACATGCGGGACGTGGCCTACCACCCGAGTGCTATCTGCTGGAGTTTGGCGGTGTATACAACGCTTCAAAGCGAATGTACCGGTTAATCCGACCGCCGCTCACGGGATACAGCTCCCCGGGGAGGGCACGTTCGGCATCTCCAGCCGTGGACGTATGTTACCCGCCTATGGCGGACAACATGCAGCAGCTCGTTGTGTACTGAGTTAGGTTACGGCAGACCTCAACCGGGGACTGCGTCTAATGCCTTCGGTTAGCCTCTTATTCTTCCCGGCTTTACGTACGGCCCTCTCTGGATTCCGCCTGGCCACAGCGGGCACCTTCCCATACGTAATGCCTTCACTCAGCGAGACATTTTTCCTTTTCTTACGATTAGGTCGTTTCCTGGCCTTCGTCTTCTTTTTCACCATACCCTCGTCTCCCGGCGTCTTTCTCGGCCGGCCTCTAGGGCGTTTCATCGGTACTACCACACTCAGTCCGCTAGGGACAGAGACAGGTGGTTTGTAGCCGAACTCCCTCTCCGCCTCTTCGCGTCCCTTCCAGGGCCGAAGTTTTCCGACATTTGTCTTCCATTTCCTACCAGTTAGGCAGTCCTCCATCATCACCGTAGATTCGGAGATGATACGAATTATTTTAAACGGACCTTCCCAAGGCGTTACGAGATTCAGCTTCTCCAGCGGCTCATAATACCTTAGGACTTTGTCCCCTACATTAAAACGAATTCGTTTAGCATTGGTGTCATAACCCACCTTCTGCCACTTTGCACTCTTCAGCAGTTCTTTACGAACGGCCTCGTATGCCTGTTTGAACCTGTCCCTTAATGACTCCACAAACAACACAGTGCAGGGCGCCTCCGGGTCTATACCAACCACTCCATACACTAAGTCGGCGGGCATTATGATGTCCTCGCCGAACACTAGCAGGTTGGGAGTGCAATTAGTGGATGAATGGACAGTGTTGTTGTAGGCATGTACCACAAACTCACACTGTTCATCCCAGTCGTCCTGGTGGGTATTGACCAGGGGCTTTAGCACTTGTATGAGGGTTCTGTTGAAACGCTCTACCTGCCCATCCGACTGTGGTCGGTATGGGTTTGTTCGGGTCTTGCAAATGGCTAGGTAATGACACATTTCCTGCCATAGCTCCGACTCGAACTCCCTTCCTTGGTCGCTGTGCATCATAAGGGGAACACCCAAATGCAGCACCCAGCCTTTCACAAATGCCTCCGCGCACGTGGCGGCTTTGTGGTTAGGAAGGGGGAACACCCGAGTGTACTTAGTATAATAGTCGGTTACGACCATCATACAAGTATTGTCTCGCGGCGTCGTCTTAATCCCACTGATGATGTCTATCGCTACTCGAGCGAATCTGACACCAAACAATTCCTGCGATAAGGGTTGCTTACCCAGGCCGGGTCCCGGTTTGTTTTTACAACAATCCGGGCAAGTGGCGATCCACCGGAGCAGGTCGCCTCTCATACCGGGCCAGTAGTAACGCCTTTGTAGACGCTCTATTGATCTCTTCTTACCGAAATGGCCACTCGTTTGGTGGCCATGGCAATAATACATGATATCCCTCCTCATCGGGGCGGGTATCACTATTTGCAACAGCCTACCGTTGGTGGGAGTTGTCTTCCACCTACATAGTATGCCGTCTCGGATCTCTAGCCCGGTCCATTGAGCTAGCAATCGCCTCGTTTCCCTATCCTCCAGGGAAACTAGAGGCCTTGCCGGTTTAATACCTGACCGTAGGTATTCCATTATGCGCGCAGTGGTGGGGTCTGACTGTTGAAACTTCTTGATGGTCTCTGGGGACCAATCGAGATAGCTGCATACAGCCTCCTCCCAGGGGATACGGGGGGTGGTATAATTAAATACCAACCCGGCTACCACAGCATTGTGGGCCCCGCAGTCTTCACATGTGGCATTTAGGCACCTTCGGATAGGCCGTCTTGACAAGGCATCCGCATTGATGTGTTTAGCACCGGGTCGGTGCTCTATTTGTTTATGCTCTAACCCGAATTCGGATAGGTGAGCTAACCAACGTCCAATCATCCCCTCGGCGTCCTTAAAGTTAAGGAGCCACCTAAGAGACGAATGGTCTGTTCTTAAAGTAAAGTCACTTCCCCAAAGGAAATGCTTGAACTTCTTCGTATACACCACCACAGCGAGGAGTTCTCGCTTGGTGGTACAATAATTTCGCTGTGTCTTGCTTAACGTGTTGCTAGCAAATGCTATTGGCACTTCGACTCCCTCTTGGACCTGAGAGAGAGCTGCCCCAATCGCATCATTGCTCGCATCGGTGTCTAAGATGAAATGTCCCTCGGGAGTGGGATATTTCAAAACGGGTGTATTCCTAAATAAATCTTTTATTTTATTAAAAGACTCTTCTTGCTCGCTGGTCCATGGGAATGGGTCCCGTGCCCTACCCGGAGTCCAGTGAGCTAGACACTGCATGGGGAAGCTCACACGAGAGTAATTTGGTATGAAATCACGATAATAGGAACAAAATCCTAAAAATGATCTCACCTCCTTAGCACTCGTGGGTCTTTCCCAATTCTCTACGGCTTCCAATTTTTCTGGATCCGCACTCACTCCGTTAGGAGTAATGATCCTTCCCAAGTATGTAATGGTTTTCTTAAACAAATTACACTTCTTGGGTTTAAGTTTAAGACCGTTTGATAGTATCCGGTCGAGGACCAATTGCAGATTCGCCAGGCATTGCTTGAACGACTTGCCAAACACGACCACATCGTCCAAGTAAACCAGGCATTTCTTCCATAAAAGATCACTCAGTAAGGATTCCATCATAGCCTCGAATGTAGCGGGGGCGTTACACAATCCGAAGGGTAAGACATTATACTCGAATAGCCCCATATGACTGGAGAATGCTGTCTTCTCCTTGTCATCGGGGTGCATCGGTATTTGCCAATACCCGGACTGTAGATCCAAGGTACAGAACCATTGGTTCCCGCCCAAGCTATCTAAAGTCTCGTCTATCCTTGGTAAAGGATACGAGTTCTTCTTTGTTATACCGTTCAATTTCCGATAGTCGACACAAAAGCGGATTGTACCGTCTTTCTTAGTGGTCATACAAACAGGACTAGACCAGGGACTCGAGCTGGGCACGATTACCCCTAGGTCTAACTGTTTTTGTATTTCCTCTTCACAAATTAACTTCTTCTTTAGAGGAAGTCTACGATACGGAATTTTAAAAGGTTTCTCGTTGCCCACATCTATGGTGTGCAACACCTTATCGGATCTGCCCACCGGTCCTCCCTCCCTACCAAAAGCACTCTCGTACTTTTGTAGGAGTTTCGACAGGCAATCCTTATCTTCCGTATTTTCTAAATCGGACTGATCAATCAGCTTTTGGAATTCTTCATCCAAAGGATGCTTACTAACAGGGTTCAGTGGTTTATTGAATTTTGCTTCGGCGACATGTTCCACCGAACTCATCCTCCCAATACAGTCGCCTCGCCTCAGATAGACCACTGAACCACTTCGGTTAGTCATGGGTAATACAGTCCAAGCTGCATTAGCCACTAATGTATCCACTGAGTCCAACCCGACGCTCGACAAGTACACCGTATCGGGTTCATAGACTCCAGTTTCATTCCTCTCAGCCATGGACCCGCCACAAAGGACATCGCAAGTGGTACCCGGTGGGATCTTCACCGTATGTATCACTGATGCGACCGAAGACACCTGTCTCAATACGCATTGGACATGCAAGTCATACGGGTTCCGTATACTCATCATACCGTCCCTCGGGTCCAAGACGGCCCCGTATAAACTTGCAAAGTCCAATCCGAGGATTCCGTCATCACTAACCTCTGCTATAGTTGGCGAAAGAACGAATTCTTTGCCTCCTATACGGATAGGCATAAACGTCCTACCAAATGTACGCATGCTGCTTCCGTCGGCCGTGCAAGCATTTACCCCCGTTTTGAGGTTCTCATGGCTGCTGGCCACCGAGTCGAAGAACCTTTTGGACACACAGGAATGGCTAGCTCCAGTATCCACTAAGAATTCTCCTACCCGGCCTTCCACAGATATGGGTACATACCACCGTCTCCCCCCTAAGGGTGAGGGGTTACTGGTAAACTGGTGAAAGTCTCCCGAATCACCAAGATTCAATCCGAGTCCTCTCAGGAATTCCAGACACGGATGACTTGGGGGAAGGCGTGTCCCACACACTCGGATCAACTCTTTGATCCATCCTTCCTCTCCCCTAGTGTGGCCACTCGCCTCCATACGCTCACCCTCATACATATAAACACTAGGGTCCCCGGCCCCGGCCAAGGTGCAGGGGTGCGCACCCCCGGCCACCTGGCCTCCAGGTGTAATTGATTCGAAATCTTCCACCGGGTTACCCCCGGTAGCATTTTGGCATTCGTTCTTCCATGGGGTCGTATCAGATGCCGCTGATACAACCCCCACTAGTTTTCCACATCAGTGGAATCCGTAGTGTTCTCCCTTCCTTCGCCGTCGTCTTCGGGTTCATAGAAGGCAGCCATTACCGGTTTAGGAGCGGTACATTCGGACGAATAGTGTCCCTTGCGTTGGCATCTAAAACATTTTACAGTTCGGCGATCCACTTGGGGTCTCTGCCGACTGGCTTGGATGGCATCTGTAATTTTCTTACACATGTCCTCCATAAGTTTGGCCATGTCCGGGGACTACCCTTCGATTTATCGGCGCTTACTAAAGGTTTGGATGCCTTCTCACTAGCCTTCGGGTCACTCTTGACCTCGGGTGGTGGTTTCGAGTCCCTTGGCTTATTGAAAGATTTCCTAGGAATATACTTCCTGCCCGAAGTATTCTTCCTTAATTGGACCGAACAGATGGTTCCGTCCTCCTGTTCGATTTCAATCAATTCAAAATCATCTGAGGGGCCTTGCGCCTCAGACTGCTGGACCACTGATACCAGGGGAGCCGAGCGGCTGGCGTTCGGTATGTCACCAGCTAACATTGTTCGCTTCTTCACGGCCATATCTATACCATTAAATATGTCGTGAAGTGTTACACCTTCTTTCCAGGCATCCCTGGCAGCAACCTGCTCATCTTGGTCTCTCAGACCCTTGACGAATTGGGTAATCAGATTGTCCATATACCAGTCCTGGTTTTCAGTACCGGGTCTGGCTTTGCTTAGCAGGGCATGGAGCTCCATACCGTATGCTCGAAAAGCTTCGTTGGGCTTCTGCGTACGTTTCTTGAAACGGACCATCGGGTCCTCCTTGACCATGTTGCATAACAGTCCACTAGCAGATTCTACCAACTGCTCAAAACTTCCAACGAGGCCGTACCAGGTTCGCCATTGCTCTACAGCCATGCGTCCCGGGCCGCCCTTCAGACATCTTACCAGATGTGGCTTTGCCTCGTATGGGGTCCACCCATTACAGTTCATCACGTCGATGAAGTCTTCAAACCACTCTTTCCACGGTCGAGTACCGTCATATTCTTTAGGAATAACGGCTACCCTTCGGGCAGAATTATGAGCATACATCAATCTAGTGCATTGCTGTTTGCTCCATTCAACCGCTTTTGTTTCATTCAAGGTTCGGTTGCTCCCTATACCACCGAAGCTCGTATTGCCCGGTGGAGGTGGTGGTGGTGGCTGAGTATACGTCCACTGTGGGACACTGTGGTTAGTATAACCCGCGCCACCCTGGTTAGGGCCAGGACCCGAGGTACCACTGTAGCCTGTGGGACCCGGGGTACTGCCCCCTCCTTGTGTACTTTGATAACCTCCGCTAGAAGGCTGGTTAACTGTCGGATGACTGCCATCGTTTGGCTGACTGGGTTGGTTGCTGTCATTACCGGCTCCCAACCCCACATTGTCACTCGGATCTACATGTATGTGGAATCCGCTAGTCTCTGCACTGCTGTCAGAGGCTTCCCGTGGTACATAGTCCGGGTCCAAATTGTGGACCACGGGTACTTCACTTATCCGGACTCTACTAGTTCGGCTATGTTTATCTTGGGTTCTAATATAAACTCCCCCTTGATCTACATTCTGCATCGCATTATCATTGACAAATGGATTATACGGCGGATGCTTCGGCGTAGAACAGGAGACGGGGTCGCCCTGTTTAACGAAAGTCGAGTTCGGGTTTGTGTCCTTACTCGCCGGAGGGGCATTCGCTTGCTCCTGCTCTTGTAAATAATTCTCCATGGCAGACTTATTTATTGTGAGGGTAGCTAGATCTGTGGTCAGGTTTCGCTGTTCCTCCCTCAGCTGTGCGTTTTCTGCTAAGATTTCGGATCGGATCTTTTCGTTTTCCGCCACAGCTCGGTTCCGTTCTTCTTGAGCGGCTAAAGCCTCTCGCTTAAAAGTATCCTTTAGTAAGCGGTACTTTTCACTTTTTTCTTTCTGAGACCTTTGATACTCGTTGGTCTCCCTCCTTATCTCGGCTTGTTCCGAGACTAATTTGGCCTCGGTCTCCGCCTTTCGGAGTTGAAGTTTCTTCAGCTTCTCCTCCATAGCATGCAACTTGGATTGTAATCTGTTTACATCCCGGGTCTTAGCAACTTCTTCGGCTCTAGCCTTTTCGATTGCTCTAAGTCTATTGGCTTCTTCGAGTTCCAACTCAGCCAATCTTTTCTCTTTCTCGAGTTCGTCTCTCTCCTTCCTTTCCAAACGATGGGTTGCCGCAGTTAGACGATACTTTAGGTCAGATTCTTTTAGAATCGCCTCCTGCTCCTCGGAACGTAATTTTCCGATCCGAGACTTAGTTTCCTCTTCTATTTTTAATTGGGCCGCCATGAATTGTTCATGTTGCCGCTTAGCTTGTAACTCTACCTGTTCTTTGGCTTTCAAATAGGCCGGGGTATTTTTATACCCAGGGCCCATCCGACGTCCGTATATAGACCTGCGACTGCCTCCAGGGTTAAACATGGAGTCAGACAAGCCTTCATCTAGCGATCGGCCTAAGTGATGCCTTTCCGAGCTTTTCGGTTCGGCACCACTAGGCTTATTCTTCGCATTTACGCTTGGGACTATTCCGTCCCTTATGGCTTTGACATCATCGCTCTCATGGTCCGACGATGTCATTAATGGGGGTACTTCGTTTGCACCTTCTGGTATTGCTATTGGGAGGGTAGCAGTACGTTTTCCAGGGCTTTGTGCCACTGGCGTACCCAAGTTGCTAGCCGAGCCTGCTGGTACAATAGGACACAGCTGGCGTCTACTAGTTATAGCTTGGGACCAATCACTCAGGTCTAGAGTTGGGGGTTTTACTATTCCCTTGAACAATCCCGTATCCGGTACTCCCATTCGGGGTGTACCCGGATACAAGTTTACGATACCCTCACCTGTGGCACCGTCCATCAGACCAGGTGTCGAGAAAACAGTTCTGACACCCGCCGGATTATACACTTGTTGTTGACTGGGTTTCCAGTCTAACAACAGGTGCTGGGATGTAAAATCATCCTCTTCGAATCCCTCTAGCCCAGGGCTGGGGGGATCCGCTTCGGTTTTCCCGAGGCTTTCGGCCAATGTGGCCGCGCACCACCCCCGAACCGACTGGTCACGGCACCAGTGTAATGGTTCGTTTCGACTTATATGTTGGGTGGCTCTTTGGCTCGCTTACCACTAGAAATACCAACACAACACGAGTAGTTCGGGTTGGGCAAAGCCCCAGAAACCCCTACCTCTCGGGTAGGACTTTATTTCGCTCTGGTCTACAAGTTAGGCTGCGCGTCTTGACTGGACCAGATCCAGTCACCTTCTGCCGCTCGTCCGGCTCCTTAGTAGGAGCTGGACGCGAGGCATGGTGCCGCCCCCTCTTGTACCAACGGGGTATCACAAAGCGACACCTAGCTGGCATAGAAGGAACAGGCACCACACGAACACGTCTCTCGGATGAACGGCACTAATATATATACGACGATACTGGCCCCTACAAGGGTATTTATCCAAAATGCCGCAAATTTCATCACCATAAAATGTCTTTTAATATATCAGAGCAGGGATGTAAGTCAGGAATGGGCAAAAATCAGGAAGCCATACATTTACTTGATATGAAAGCTTTCTATTCTTCCAAACGACCCTCTTTACCACTTGTATAAGGAAAATAAACATCAGTCAAAAATTTCAGAAATCAGGAAATCCTGATAAAATCTGAAGACTTACATCCCTGATCAGAGACTCCTTTTGTAAGATTAAAGGTAATCAAATTGATCCAGTTCAGTGAAATCTAATTGGATGGAACTATATTCAGAGATCTTTTTCAAATGATCAATACTAATGTGCATTTCTTGTAGATGACTACCAGTACATGCAGCTACAAGACCACCTGAATGTGTAAGGACATGTTATAAGGCACATCTCATGTGGGTATACAGTCGACCCTTGCTTCATCAGATTTAAAAATGCAAGGAAAAATGTCTGGGGAAGCAAATTATCTAAGGAAGTAAGTCCAAATATAATAGAAAACATAGAGATAGTTGAAGATCATCTGTCTGAGGTAATGAGGGATCTGAGGAATTAAAGGGTCGAGGAAGCAAGGGCCGACTGTAAGCCCCGGGTCAAGGTAAAACCCAGTTGGCAAATGTTGGGATTTAAAAGTACATACAAAATATCCTGTGGGTGAGGCACATATTAGGTGAAAGTTGGAACATTAAGAACTGTTCTACAATATGATATCCTAGCACACCCTGACTTTAGGAGGATTCTTTGTGGGCCTGACTGAAGGAGCTATCCTCATGTATAATCTCCACTTTATGCATGAGTTTTTAGAGTAGTAGGTCTACTATTCTACACAAAAATACCTTGTCTATAAGGTGTATCTGAGTTGAGACCAATTCTATCATCTATCCCTTGGAGTCTATTAACCCATTAAGGGCAGAAGACACATGAGTTATCTGGCCATGGGGTCAGCCTTTAAAATTTTCTAGGAGTAAGGGCCTACATTCTATTAAATGCACCTGCACTAATAAGCGCACCCCTCGCCTTTTGGGCTTTAAGCACATACCCCTTGTGTCAAATCATGCTAATGTAAAAGTAAAGTTTTTAGAGCAAAAACAATGGTTTTTAGACTTTAGGGGTGTGCCTTTTGGAAATGATTTTTGAATTAGGGTTTCGACCATCTAATGATTAATTTTCAGCACCGGTGCAGTTATTAGAATGAATATGGTATTCCTATATAAGGAGGCCTACATGGTGCCGACTATAGTCAATGCTAGACCCTCCACGGTGTTGACTATAGTCAATGCTAATCATTAAAATGTTAAAGTACTACTCCCATGAATTATAGCTAAAAGAAAGGTATAATTATATGTATCAAACAATGTATAGGCATGGTTTTGGTATTTATGTTAGATAAAACAATATTCATGGAAGATCGTCATTGGGGGGGTGCTTTATTTTTAACCTATTCTTGAGGGGGGGGCATTTATTTTCAACCTATTCTTGAGGGGGGGCCCAAAAATTTTAGAAGTATTCTTTAGGGGGGCTTTTATTTTTGACCTATTCTCTTTCGCCAAATGCTCACCCCCACCCCTGCCATAAATAATGAATGCTCCCTTACATTGTGCAGGCTATATCATCGAATGTTTATGACCATAATTACTGATTCACCACTGTCCATACATAGCCTTATCACTGATCCGTGGGTACATAAAAAGAATTGATTTATTTATATTTATATTCATATACTACTCCTTGGTAGAAATTGGGGATTCTGCATGTAATAGAGGTGTACATGTGCTTGTAAAATGTATTGTCAAATTGCCCTAAGTAAGTACAATGTACAAGTAAAACTAAAACCACACCCTCTGCATAGCCTTACTTCTAACACGTACTTGACGAAGTGATCTAATAATGTATACCCTCTTGCCTAGACCCAGTCTTTTCACCTGCATGACCTCCAGGGTGCCCTTGGGCGCTTCAAGGTTAACAAAGAGTCAGGATACGACTACAAGAGATCTCTGCGAGGCGTGGCCTACATTGCGTGACCCACAGATTCACCTCCTTTAAAAAGGTTAGGAACTCCATCCCTGGTATATGAATTTTGCCATAAAGAGCATGGTTCTACTTGGTAACATATAAACTATTCACCTGAATGCATTTTTACAAGATTTCTTTTCAGTCAAACCCCAAAAATGCTTAAAATAGTAAGTATATATGCGAAGCTTCCTATGTTGGCCACTGGTGGTGTGACCGAGCCACTATCAGAAATCGCCAATGGGGATAACAGTGCATGTGTAACACCACCTGGGCTGCAGGAGCATTCTGGGTGCACTGACGGGTCCCCTTAATCATTCTAACCATGGCTTTTGCTGTGTTTGACACATTTACATGTATTAGCAAGATTTAAAAACTGACACATCCTTTTATATGGGTATTACGAAAACTATAAACAGGTAAATAGAAAATCGGCCCAAATCAGCTCCTAACTCAACAAGTCTGCTTGTTAGGTACTATACATGGCTGAATTTGGTGGCTGAACAAAATGTTTGACTAGTCCCTCAATGAAGGGGGGGGGGGAGATGCAACGAAATTGAAAAAAAAGGATCGTTTCTCATCTATGGCATACACAATGGGCATTCCCATTCTTTAGAAAATAAGGAAGTGAAATGTGGTATACAACCACATAGGTCACACACTGAGTAAAACAGCTAAATAAACGTGCCTAGGTGGGTGCTAGAAATAATGTACTTTTGAAAGGGAGGCTACATTATTCTATTGTAAAAACAAGTGAAGAAAATACATCGATACTTCAATTCTCATTTAAAAAACCCCAACAAGTTTCTATGCATTTAAGAACACAATATCTAGATTTCATATATCTATCTAAAGTGAATTCACCTTTCTTATGATAATCATCGGTAATCTATAGCGAACAACGTAATTCCTGTTACACTAGCTACATTCTCCATATACACAAGATTCTTATTTGGAATTCCCAGCGAAATTTCAGGTTTCTATATATGTGTCATAAAGAACTACAGTTATCAGAGCGCTGGGCATTTCAAACTAGGTTGTCGCTGGTAGTGTTACACACCTCGCCAGTCTCATTAGCCGGGGGGGGGGGGGAGCAGTTTCCGAGTGGGTGGGACAAGGGGGGGTTTTCTGCAATTTTTGACCTCCCTTTGCTTAACCTTTTAGTATTGACCTTTTGAGGAGTTGGCCAAAAGTGGGGGGGGGGGCATGGCCCCCCTTGTCCCCCCTGCTTTCCACGCCCATGATTAGACCTGTGGTAGGACAGGGAACCTGTTGGTTCACCTCAATTTACTAGTAACCAAGGGCCTCTACAGGACATACACAGAACAGTCGCCATGAACCAAGGTAAGAACTGGGTCAAGACACTCGAGGAAACCATGGCGGGCTGGCGCACAGTACGCTTTGAAAATTCATTAAATCCTTCTATACATCGAATGTTAGGCCGTGTTATCATAAAAACTTGGATTATGGATTTTTTCAGTTCCAAAATTGAGTCCAAAAAAGCCATCGACCAGAGAGAAAAAGAAGAGGCTAATTAAGTCTACGTATTTGGTGAAAGGTACATTTTTGACAAGTTTATGTCGAAAAGACGGAACAAAGCTTGATATCAGATGGTCTCCAAGACCTTTTTTTATTTATTTTTACCCCAGAATGTTGAAAAATCCCTTCGGCCAAAGGCAAAAAATGTTTGGCAAATCAACAGGCCATCACAAACAATGTTATGGAGAAGGATTACATCAAATACTATGACACAAGTGATGACCTACTGGAAGCCCTTCAAAAAGATGAAGTATGATTTCGTTCTAGCATCTGATATATGATTTCATTCTAGAATCTGATACCTATTGTTGTTAACTACATTGCTACATGTAACATTGTTTTAATCAATGTCAAACAAAAATTGGGCTCCAGGCAGAGAATTCCAATATTTTGCATTTTTCGACAGATACTGTCAGCTTTTGCTGATGAATTCACCTTCAATGCTGTTGACATCAAGTTGCTGGATTATGCGGACACTGGTCAAGATGCTGGAATATGCAGACACTAGGCCCTATGTGTAAGGAAAAATGTAGTCTCAGCATCGTGATAAATCATTTCTTTATTTGTACATGTATCGAGCACCACATTAATGTGAGTATTACTGGTATTGAAAAAGGGGTACCCATCGATTCCCATTGCCGGTACCGCCAAAGTAGCTTACTGAACTCTTTTCCTCTCTATGACCATGGACTCATTTTAAGATTCTGGGATTTGTATGTTGCAGGCCCGATTAAAGGCCCTTAATTGCTACGATTCCATTTAGTTCTCAATACCACTACTTTTACGGCTCATTACTATAGGCACATTGTGGACACGATTACTCTAGGTGTACCTTCACTACTAAAAATAAAGTTAAGAGGTAAGATTATCCATAAATGATGTAAATTAAATCTGACCATCCCCCCCCCCACGTTATGTTTTTTGCCAATGTTGAAGGTATATGGAGAATTAATCCTGTCATGCCCAGCCTAGCCCTCTCCAGCATGACACCATTTGTGGATGAACCCATAGCAGATTTTTGTTGGTTGTTTTAGGTGTATCCTGGCTGGTAATGGTATCATGACCCGCAAGGACAATGAATTTGTGGAGTACTGGAATGTTGGTTTCCAGAAGCTGACCTTCACCACACATTATCAGAAGTTGTGTCAGGAGGGAACTGAAAAGCATGGTGAGCCTTCTTCCTTTTAAATTTCTTTTTTAAATAAAAACTATGTCCGTAAATCTGACCGCAGAAAAGAAACAGAATAGAAATTGATTCCTTATGATATTAGGCAACCTTTACATCACCCGTGATAGAACTTGATAAAGGATGTGATTCTCTGTTGAGAAAATCAATGATGATTATGCTAGACCGTCAGATGGTGGCCAGTAAATTGCGAACCTTTTTGACATCGGATGGCCCAAGTCGGACATATTAGTGTCTTTTCATACACTTATGATGAAATTTGGTGTATCCATTACCTCTGAATTTCCTCATTTTTCCAGGTCATAAGGGAGACCCCCTTTCCCTGGGTCAATAGTGAGCAGACTCCATACTCACCTGCTGCAGGACCAGCTGATTTAAAACCATATAAGTTTCTCTTTCCACTAAAGAATTTTGTGATTAATCTAGATCCTCATAGATTAGAACAGTGTGCATAGTACCGTAATCTCCCGCGTAGAAGACGCGCTGCGCGCATAAGACGCACCCCAAACTTAGCAAATGCATTTTCGCATATAAGACGCACATTTTAAGGCTCAAATTTGTAAATTCAATACATTTCTATAGTAAAATTACCCCTCGTATAAGACGCACCCCCAATTTCAATACATCCTATAAGACTCCCCAGCATTTTGTTTGGCGTAGAGGACGCGTCTTATACGCGGGAGATTACGGTAACTAGCCTTTTTTGCTGATGCAGCTAGCCTATTTTGCTGATGCTGCCCATAGTAAAGCCTTGTATTTCCTGCCAGACAGGAATGTTCGTTTGAAAAAAATTCAATCGTGGGAACATGCACAACAGTCTTACCCCCCCCAGATCAGTGATGTTCAGGGTTCCCACCATTTATGGGTCATGGTTTTAACTGACTTTTACTTGACATTTGTCGGCTTTTACCTGACCAAATATTGGATGATTCTTGGGGTTCACAAAAAGATTTATCGGCTCCGAAGCGAGGATGTTAAGAAATTTAGCAAATTCGCATGAAATCTTAACAATCACCCCCTTAAAATAGTCAAAATACCATTTTTAACTGACTTTTCCCCAAAATATCTTCTTAACTGACTTTTAACTGACCTTTAAAGAAAAATAGGTCTAACTGACTTATAACTGACCAGTAGGAACCCTGGATGTTCATTCATTCTTGTTTTGGTACGATGAGACCGTTAAGGAACCGACAGTCAGGCGAATTGGGTAGCTTGTTTTTATAATAGGCCCCAATAGCATGCGTCCTTTAACACATACAAAACAAAAATCAAGCATATTGAATATCTAATTCTGATTTGTATTGTGTAATGAACTGATTTTGTAAATTAAAAGATTGGACATTCAATGACAGGTCCCAATGTGCGATTTGTACAACAGACCTGTGTCGTAACATAGCAGATATGCCAGTGTTATCTTATTATGTAATGAAACTTAACGTAAATTAATGCAACGTTTTCCTATCAATAATAATGGGTTCATTATCATTTTTTTTCAAGGTTATGTACAGAAGGTATGCCATAATCATTCAGAGACATAACTAGATAGTTGAGGCCATTTGACTTGTAGTAAGGGACCGTAAAAAGATAGTCCATCATAACTAAAATCACTTAGGCCCATTTGATTTATAATGATTATTTCCAAGATAAGTTTAGTTTCTTATGACCAGTAGGGTCACCAGTGCAGCCAATATCACTCTTGCCTTTACTCGCCTTTTACATCTCTGCTTGTACTGAAAGGAAACAGACAATCCCAATAACACTGTGCAACAAATCTTCACAGAGCTGAAATCCACTTAATCCTATGTATTTTGACCTGGGGAATTAACAACTTACATCTGTTTTTTTTATGGTTGCTCTCAGTTTTGATATACCCATGGTGCACTAGAATTGAAAATTGTGGTCCTTGGTAACCAAATTCATATTAGTGCAAACTATACAAACACCAGATTTTACATCAAATATGAATTGTGACCAAATTTCGTCAAAATATGGGGATCGCTATATGAGTAGGCCTATGTTGATATTGAAGAAAGGATAGGAACATGAAGCACCATATCTCAATTAAATGTTCCATATCAGTACCAAGCACAGTTTCTCACTTGTGCTTTACACACTCAAAATCAATTAATTCGGTGTAAGCGTGGTAAGATATGTTGTCTATAAAACTGATATGGATAAGAGGATTGCTAAGAGCATATCAAGGCATCGGGGAGTCTGGGCTTTTTAAAAGAGGCAATTTGAATCCTACCCGTTGCATATCAAGATACTGATACAGGGTTCTCCACACATAGGAAGCACACAGGCGGGCCGCCCGCGTGCTTTTGCATGCTGCCCGTGTGTTTTAGCTGGAAATGGGCCGCCCGTGTGCTTCCAGCTCTCTGTGAGCTTTCTGTGTTTTTTTGAATTTTGTAAATCGGTCCATTAGAACGAAAGTTATCCAAAATTTCAAGCAATGTTCAATAAAACACCTTAGAATGTACCATTTTGCAAAAAAACTTCTTGGCTTTGATTCGTTAGTGACAACGTGTTTTGTTCGCAACGCCGGGCTGCGCTTGGCGGGGCACTTGGCCGATAATTGACCTGTGTGCTTTTTCATCCTCTGGAGAACCCTGTGATAAGCCCTTTAAAGTAGAACAGCATGTATAACCACTTCACATACCAAAACGCCATAGCATTCATTATCCCTTGTAAATATGATAATGAATAAATGAGTCTCCACACGTAATCCCTCCTTATGATCACATAATGACCAGCACATAACTCACATGTCATATTGACTATGATTGAACAAATGCAGGGGCTCTTTTCCCAATGAATTATACATCAGCTTCACAGGCCAGATCCGCGTAATACGAGCCAATATTGACAAACGGACAGGCAAATACATAAAGGCCCACCACAAATAGAACCTACCACTCTCTGTGTACTAAACTATATTCCCTCCATGTTGGCTACGACCCTGAGGAAGATTTTGGGTTTGTAACACAAAGGTTCTATAATATACAACCAGGGAGCTCTGTCTACCCCTACCTTAACGCAAGGTTAATCAAGAAGCTATCAGCAGTCAAAGGCAAGATAGTCAAAGGTAACAGTTTTCAGGATTTGCTAGTTATAAGAGTGTGCCTGTTTTAATACATAATATCAAAGCAATGCACAATCAGCAATTGGCCTTTCTCACTTCGCATTGCTGAGGTTTTCTCACATTTTAATCTATGTGCACAGTGAATGCTACAAAACCACTGCTCTTGCAAAATGGCTGTTTTCGATGATTTAAAGGGTAGACTGCACCTTCCAGGCATTGCGGTTATTACTCGCCAAATGTTGGCAATGTCTGTCAGCAACCGCAGACCTGAGTCATCAGCACCAGGTAAAGCATATCGAGCAGCTCACCAACTGTTGAATTTGCTCAAGGAGAGCAAATCAGGTGCTGTGGATTTGGGTGATGTTCTTTTTATCTTCTCACCCCATTCCCAGGTAATTACCTTAAATTGTAAAGGTAACACCGTGATCATTATTTGTACGCATAGACCTACATGAGTCTTTAGATGATGTTGAAAGTCTCAAGATACATTATTGTACCAAAGAAGGAGCTTAGTTCTCACCAATCGCATATCTTTTGAGGAACCAAGCAACCCCGAATGTGTACAATGTCTCAAGATTCTAGAATCACAGAGCTCAGATTGGTATTGGTCTATATAGAGACCTATCAGTGCTTAAGTTGGTTACCAAGCAATAGACTCTATCGTATCAGTCCCAGATTGGGACTCACTTAAAGTGAGCATCTACAGGTCTGCGCATTGGATCCCGTTGTCATGGTGACACTCGATTTGATCTCACTGACTAGGAACGTTAGGTAGGACAGCGGCTTGAAGGGCGGGGAGGAGGTTGTCTGCTTAATGTCTGCTAATAGCTGCTATCAGGGGCTTGCTATCTGATGCTTACTCACCATCACATAGCCCATGTCTAAAGGCAGGGCCCTTATCTCTGGTTTCTGTTGTCTCTGCTATCATGCCTTAAACTTAATATCCTGTAATATAGCCATCTGAATATGAACTACCATGCAACTGTCTATAATAACCAGAATGACCAGCGGAGGATGACTCTCTATATTTCCAGATAATTGGTAGATAGAAGTAATTCCACAATAGCAATCCCTGTATTGAGGGAGTAATGTATGGGCTACGGCCCCTCGTTAGATACCCTATGATACAAGCAATGAGGCGTGCCTGATATCCATGGATATAAGGAACGCCATACAAAGTCATGATGCATGCATCATGGTGTGCAATATCGACAGGTATCAGAATGGGAATATCCAGGAAAAGCAGTCAGAATCACAGAAATCGTGTAATAAATACAGATAACCCACTTCCAGATACTAACCACACCCAGCCTCAATACACATCACATGATACTGATAGGAGGAAGCGGGAGCTGTCCCGGGATCAAGAGGTTTTACTTCCGGTCATGTCAGTGCCCCCTGACGCCAGGACAGGAACATATCCTGGTGGCTCCTGGAGGGCTTCCCACTCCTGGGGCTGATTGCCAGGTGGTGTGGGTTTACTATGGGGAGGGCAAGATGGGTAAAAGGTCTTGTATTCACCTGTCCCTTTTAGTGTGTAGTAATGGGAGGAGTCTATCATAGAGCTATATAGGGGCTGATCATATTCACCGTTCACGTATGAGGCAAACACATGCAGCTATAAGGCGCACTAAGACTTTGATAGAATCCTATAAGGCCCAGCTAGGATTTGGTTTTGACCTGGTTAGCACTAATCTAACATAACCTCGTACCTAGGCATTGAGGCGATTGTTAATGGTCCATAGAGGAAGTTGCCTTGGTTGGCATTAATATCAAAACGAATTTTAATCCAGACTAGGGTATTACTACCCCACAGTGTGATGGCTTTCTCAGGGGTTGTTATTGGAACTTAATACAGGGAATTCTCTCATTCTTATATTTCTTTTAAAAAAAAGAAAACCGTTCTTTCTAGTAATTATTAGAACTGGGTCCTACTTCTGCTTAACCCTCTCTTTTTAGAAATCACTACAGATCTATCAGAAGTAGCCCCTTTGAACACCACTGCCGATCCCCACGAAAAGAGTCCTGGGAAAAAGAAAAGAAGCTAATACCAAATACCTAAAGGGGTAATCAGCTGCAAGACAGGTCTCAAAGAAGGAGCCCCTACGTCTGCCTCAGAAGCTCTAGGCTTTGATAAGACAAACAAGATGATATGACCAGCCTCCCCCTTCTTTAGTAGTAAAGCTGGATCCAAGATGGTTGAGATCAGTGATGCATCTCTCTGGTAGATTTCCCCTGGGCTGATCTGCCGTACAAGCCCCTAAAGCCGCCCAATAACCCACACCACTGCCACGTCCCTCGTCATCTATCAGGAACCGACCAGGCATATATCCACTAGGGAGTAACTTAAACGTCTACCTTGATCATCACCTAAACGGTCCACTGGAACGTCCAACCCGTCTGTTCATTTAAAACTTCCACATAATATAAAGAAAAAACTCTCTACTTGAATTGATTGTGAATTAAAAAGTATTGTATAGTGTTGATATTAATATTGTTATTTGATAAAGTTGATGCTTAAATGTGTAATCAAAGAAGAAAATAGATGAGACTATAAACCGAAACCATGAATAAATTCAGAAAGTTTGCAAACAACTGTTATTGTGTATTCAAAGTAAATACGAGTTTGGTGCATGCTTTCAGTCTGCATTGTATAACCCGGAACATAAGTATGTCATTTTGTTTGTAGAAGTATGAGCATGTTTTGGAAAAGCCATCATGTTCTCAGTACGGATATTGTATAGTCTTTGATGTAGACACAAACAATGACCGCCCGCTGACCCCAGAAGTGACACCCTCTATCACCGTTGGCCGCTCACTGAGCAGAACTAACTGAGTTTAGGAGCAGCTCACTTGGTGCACTAGGCTTTACTAAGTCTCTGGTTATGTTATACGGACTCCTGGGTACTGATTATGATATACTGTCAGAAAATAGTACAGGTATTCAAAAAGACTTTATGAGGGAGTGAGATTGAATCCTCCCACTCTACCCCGACCCCCTCACTCGCCCCTATACCTGCCCTTTGTTGTGAAGTTAAGAGCGGACTGCAGCCAGTCTATTACTGCACATGCGTCACTCACATGTAGTACTATCCTAATGTTGTCATACCGATCACATATCCTGTATGACACTACTGATACCCGCATGAAGGCAGGATTGTATTATAAGACAATTCCAAAGACCATCTTTCTAGTATCAGTTTTTTTCCACATACATTAGGACCCAATCATCTTAACTACCTCTTGTGTGAATTGTGAAGTAATATGCATGTACCAATGTACTTATACCATTCTGGGTATCAGAGAAATACTTTCAACTGATTGGAATGTAAATGAAGAAATGTAACCTGTGTTCACTATGAATCACGTCACATTTGTAATTCAACTGCTAGATTACTTTCTGGTATATTGGTGATAGAAATGTAGCTGAATTTTGGGAGTTAGTGAACCCTGGCACCAACTTTCTGGATACCAAAAACGGAATGAAATCTCTTGGACAATGAGTGATCCAGGCATCATGTTTAATATATATATATCAAGAATATGTATTTTAAACGTCTGAAATGTGTGTACATTCATTGCGGTGTGGTAAGCAGGTGTTCTTATCAAGATATTAATGGTATACCTAATGGGTTAATGTTGCCAGTTAATAAGATTTCCTGCGTTTTCTAAGTATGGGAACGTATAAGCAACACATATGTTGATTGTAGTGACTTTTCCATGCGGCAACACTGCAGGCAGTTTTAACATTAACGCCTTAGATTAGAATTCGCGGATGAAAAGTAATAGAAATACCTCAGATAAATGCCAAGTCGGTTAACCAAGACCTGGCCGTGCAACCATCATCCACAGTTTCCACTTACTTTGTGACACTGACGTATGCCCTGGGCAGTAGACGGGTCTGGGTGAGGACCGCTTATACTGGGGACCCGCGATAATCCTAGCCGACTCTGCTGTCAACTGACCCCTCAACTACCAAACAGAGCAGCTTGAGGCGAGCAGCTCACATCCGTCTATGAAGTAGCTCTGTACACGCTCCTATCAAATAAGGGTCCGTTGCATAAGGACGAATATATCACATTCCCTTTAGGTTATATGGGAGGAGCTCATGCAGACAGAAGGAGAGGCTGGGTAGGAAGGGTGTAGGTTAGGTGGGTGGTGAGCTGCTCTGTCCTGCTGTGGAAGGCCTGTCTACATTTGGTATTGATCTGCTCCGTCTCCTGCTGGCTGCAGACGGCGGGGAGCAGCTCATGGGGGGAGCAGCTCATGGGGAAAGGGGCACTGTGTCCTCTGGCCTCCCGGGACAGGCCTTCATTACCACACCCACACACATATGATCGGTCCTGCTGCACAGAAGGAGTCCAGACACAGGAGCAGTATAAAGCCAGAGTAAAGGGCCTGAGGGCCCAATGTGGGTACAGAATGCATGTACCACCAGAAGCCATTCTCAGATTCTGCCTCATGGGATCCTTAGCTTGCCATATGCTATTTATTTCACAGTTGTTACCTTATAAGGCTTAACACACTATGTCTGTCTACAGCTAAGGCACACTAATCCCAGTCTATTTGTGGACACTGCATATATTTTCCCCCAAAATGGACCAATTTTAAGTGGATGCATTATTTCTCATTTGCATGGTAATTCAGAAGGTGTCGTGGTGCATGGCCAATGTGCCCTTCAAGTGTCCTAAAGTGAATTGGTATGAGATTTCAGAGTCAGTGTCAAAGTTATATACATTTACATCCTAAATGTATTCAGATGAATAATAGTCTGCCTGGTATATATCATCAATCCTCAATACCAATATTCCATGTGCAATATTTTGATGAATGGCCATATGGGCATGGTGCATTAAACCCTGCTATGTCTGGTCCTGCAATAAGAGTAAAGTGAGTGAGTGAGTGAGTGAGTGAGTGAGTAATAGATGTTTAACGCCATTTCGACAGCTAAGGTCATATTCATGGCGAGAAAGACATTACACATGTTCACAGGGGAATGTGTCAGTGCCCGCACATATGTGCACCACACACATCCAAGGGGATAGGAAAGAGGCGAAATAGACCATTTTAAGTGGGCTAGGGAAGCCCCATGAGAGTAAAGTGACCGTACTACTAAGGGCCCCATGCTCACACCTAAATCCCCGGCCTAAATCAAACGATAAAAATCGTTCGACTTCACCGAATTGACAGCAATGCATACTCGTTTACATACATGACTGCCCAGTTTGGTATAAGTCAAAATGTATAAATACCGTAACATACCGCGTATAGAGCGCACCTCGTGTATAAGCCTCACCTAGAGTTTGAGAATGATAAAAAAAATATATCATAACTTTTGTTCTACTGAATGGATTTTGAAAATTCAAAAAGCTACCTCATCCCCGATCCTCCTTAACCCTACTATGTCATATTAATGGGACTGTAACATATTGAAAGAAAGATCTTAGTGGCTCCCTTGCGGAGCCCGGGAGAACTAACACCTCGCGTATAAGACGTGCCTTCTACGAGATTATACGGTATATCTGTCTAATGCAACTTGAAAATGTCTTGTTCACCCAGCTCAGTCCCAGAAACACAAACGCCATTCCAGGCACCAAACCATGGTCCCATGGCAGTCCAGGTCATATCACACCATCCCAGTATGATACATAGTCCCTGTCCAGGCCAATCTAAGTCTACCACCCCACCCCCAGATACTTCAACCATGGAGAGTGGATGGACAATTATAATCATATTGCTCCAACGCACTAGGCACCATCCCCAAATAGATCTTTCACTATATTTATCTTCCCATCAGTAGAATATCTGTATGAAGACCTTTGGTGGTTGGTGAAGTCAAAGTGCCAGTTTTGGGGGACGTCACACACAATCAGAGGACGTCACTCGGGAGGAGTCCCCATGGCGTAGGGTGGTTGTCAGTGTCCCTTTGACTCCAGGGTGGCTGAGGGGGGTCTTTCCAATGGTTCCTCCAGCACGTAAGCTTTGGTCCCCAGTTGACTGGTTTCATGTCACCAGTGTTTTACAGAAGTGTTTTATACAGACGAACCACTTTGTCGTAATTACACGGACAAACTTTTTGCCTAAAAACATAAATGGAATTAATGCTGCTCTGATTGCTGCCCAGTTCAAATCATGAGAAAAAATGCCATGGAATTCTCGTCTCTACCACACAATTCAGGACCTATTAAAGTTCATAATTTTTAATAATAATTTTAGCTCAATCATCACCAGTGCATTTCTTAATTGATGTATAGATAGTACCAGTGCGCATATACCATTCAGTTTTGCTTATGCTTGCTCATTTTGTATCAGTTACGACTAGATATCGGAAGGCAGTTGGTAACATTGAAACCCTATTGCCTCCTTCTTCAGTGTAAAAGGTCCTCATTATCCTATTCTGCAGATAATTCAGAAAAGGGCAGCAAAGCCTAACGGGAATGCCGGCACAAAGATCATGGGACTCTGCTGATACACGGTAGTGGGTACATGCTGATTCCTAGAAGTAAGGCTCAGTGCTACTACCTGGTGTCAAATACATGAACTACACAGACCAAGTGCGGTGTGCTAGACTGGCTCTGCACCGTACCACAGGAGAGAAGAATCAGGACACCGTGGTGCATCTAGACTTCTATGTTGTTTCATTTCAACTGTAGTTAATTTTATAATCCAGCAGCAAGCTGAACAGGTAGCTATTCTGTGATGTTACTCCGAAACGATTTCTGCAAATTTAGCATCTTTGTGCTCATGAGATGTAGACGTGTGCATGTTCCCTATTTGCCCAAAAGGCACATCTTCTGTCACATAGCTTTTATTAACCCTATACTGCACTGGGCTGGAGAGTTAACCATGTGGTTGTCATGCAAACCACCGATACAGCGGTAACAAATAATGCACCTGACGTCTTCACTCTGGGCACATATACTGTGCTATCACCGTCAGTGATTTATATATAGAGAGGTGTAACATACTCAGAGATGCCACTCACTGACCAACAAAAACCAGGAAAACTGGACTTTGGACACATTTTTCCCAGGAATTTTACATAATTGCTACAGAAATCTTGGGACCAAAAACAGGAATTCGTGGAAAACCAGGAAAAGTGGCATCTCTGCATACTGCAGTGCCATAAAGACAGCAGCAGCGACAGACATAAAGATTGTAATCATGTATGTAATATTAACCAGAAACACCACGGCATGGGCATCTACATGGGCTCTAGGAGCCCATACAAAAATGGATTGCTGTTGTTCTTATAGGTAGAATAAAACAGAAACACCACTACATGGGCATGCTCTTAGTCATATGCCCACCGTATGCCCACTCGTGGCTTAAAAAGCTAATTCTGGGCATACAGTGGTCATATAACTACTCGTATGCCCATGCCGTGGTGTTTCTGGTTATTATTTTTATTTGTCTACATGCGAAACTTTCAGAGCGACACCTTCCCCATGGACAACATTACTACAATATAGCCTTAATCCTTGAATCCACAGAATGGGGATCGCCGTGGTGTGGATGTGATGTGGATAACCCTGAGAAATACACAAAGTATTCGCCTATTGCATGAGCAGCTCCACCTCACATATCACACCGCCAGGACCACCTGTCTAAGCTGTCATTATTCCTTTCTTTCCATCATTTTGCTCACGGCCACTGCCACTCCAACATGACGCCCTGTTTCTACTTTAAAGCCGCCCCCACACTTCTCTATTTAACATGCGCACAACCCATCACCGTGACATGACGTTGGTGTCGGTTATAAATGTACACATTCTTATGGGTGACCCATCTTTACATGTGTAATCTGAGTAACCAGTGGATTAGGGTATGACACATTAATACCCAATTCTTTAACACCATGATTCAATCTCACATACTTTCCATAACCTTTCTCTACACTAGATCCACTGCTGTCCTCTGCGGGGGTGTTTATCGGCTACCCAGGTAGAATTAGCTTTTAAGGGGACCAATTTGGGGACAGTATGTCATATCACTACTATGCCCATGTCATGTTATGGGACAAGACGCATGCATGCATTTGCTCTCCGACGTGGGTGGCTGAACGTCAAACCCCACCCCTTGCCCTCCTCCTCCTCCTCCTCCTCTTCGTCCAGCGGAAGGGTCCGTGGGTAGCGCTCGGCCGACCACACGCTCGTACTGTCAGCTAATGGGCGCGATAAATACTGTTGAAGCCCGTAAATGTTTCAGCCTGGCCTTAATCGGACTCTGAATGATTGATCTATCGATCTACAGGTCCGAGCTGATTGATAAAACACTGCCTACCAATAACACATCAAAATATACACACGTAGTATTCTACCATGTATGTACTGCTACTGGTATTCATATTTCTGAAGATATCTTTTTATATTGATTGGTTCTCCAGTGGCAGGGGTGTGAAATATCAAAGATCAACTTCTCTGAAGTGCATTATACATAATTGCAATGGACGGTATGTAACTAATATATTACATTTAAATTAAGTCACTTGAATATCTAGAAAATTCACATTATTTCACCCATCAACTACCGTAATACCTTAATTAACATACATAGCACACTCAACGTATAAAATGCATCCTGAATCGAAAGAGAAGCTATGAGGTGCAGCTAGGCCTTGGTAGTACGTATTTTAGTACTATTCTATAGGAAGATATCCTCTCCTATAAGGCGCACTATGAGTTCAGGCAGATTTTATAAGGTGCAGCAAAGGCAGGCCCTCACAGCCGCGCTTTACACGCGAGGTGTTACGGTAGGTCAGTTATGGTACTTTTTGATATCAAAGAAGCTCTAAATTCAATCTACCACTGGTGTAGTAAAGTCAAATTGTCGGATGGTGAGTCAAATACCCCCTCCTCGCCCTCTCTAGTTTTACACATACCTCAGGAACTGTCCTGGTGGAGACAAAAATCTCGGAAATCAGAGATTTCTCGGATATTTCATACCTTCAATTAGGGGGGGGGGCTTATTCAGTGAAATTGATTATAGGAATGCGAGTACACCTCCAAACGATGCTACTCATCATGAGAAACAAGAATCTGGGGTTTGTTTTTGATTTTGGGTGCTCTATCCCCCCGGACCACCCCCTTCAAAGTTAAAAAGTTGGAAAATATTTCATTAATTCATTTTTACGGCTATATGGTCTATCTCAGGCCTCCCACCACTCTGAGCACCCCAAAATGCACTTCATTTCAATAATAAAAAATCAAGAAGTGAAAAAAAAACACATTATTTTGAATTTTTCAAAAAATTCCAATATGGGTTCCAGGATCCAAAAATGGGCATTTTAAGCACACACGCCCCCCTTTATCAACAGGCAACACTTGCAATATGTAATTATGAGTAAGATGAGGTCTAGGATCATAAGGAAAGCATGCTGAATCAGATTAAAATGGATTGGAACTCTATTTGGGTCACTGTATAACATGTTCATGCTCATAAAATAGCGGTAAATACAGATAAACCTGTTCCAATTCCATGTAGGAAAACAGCTATTTCTTAAGTCATAGTAAATCAAGGTTTTAGTAACTGCATTCCTCTCTTTTGCTTTATGACCTATATCAAGCTCAAAATTTTCTTGTTCCAATTCCCGGACCAAAATGCAGTAGAAAAGCAGTACTAAAGCAGCTGAGAAACAGTGTGGTGTGACAGTAGTGATTCAGTGTTAAAGCAGCATCAGAAACAGTATTGTATCAGCATCTACTGGCATTCTACTGCTCAGTACCACAGAAATTGCAGCAGTGGTTCAGTAGTAGAGCAGTAATATTAGCAGCATGCAAGCAGTATTGAATCAGTTTTCCCAATTATGTAAATTAGATGGCAGCATTTGAACAGTATCTACTTATTTAATGCTGCATGACCATATATGGGGTTGGGGCAGTGTTCAATCAGCACTACTGCATGACTGCTGCTATAGCAGTAAGTGAGCAGTAGACCATACTGAAGACTACTGCTGGGGGCAGGTAGAAGCATAAAAGAAGCAGCCGCTGGTTTAGTACTGTCACTACCAATGCCTTTCTAGGTGGTCCTTGCTGGATTTGAACTTATGATCTTCTGATTACTGCACCAACGCATTAGCCCCCTGAGCCACCACCCCATCAGCTATGTGGAGCTGTCATTACTCCCTAGTAGTGCATGCAACTCATATAGGAGGGGGCAGTATTGATTCAGTAGTACTGGGTAACTTCTACCATAACAAGAGTGTATGAGTAGACCTGTCTGATAAAGTGCTGCTAAGTAGAATCCCTTGCACTTTATTGAGCTTTGTAATTATCAATGATACATGTACATGTATACTATGTATACACCCCGACATCCATGTTTATCCATGAGGCCCCCTACTGGCACTCAATAACATAATAATATACAAAGGTATAAGTATGCTTTTCTTCACAAACACTGAATAGTTTTAGAATTTCATTACTGAATCTTTTGATTACTGTTCACAACCATACTGACATTTACACTGGACTGTCTCAGAAGCATCAGGTCATTAGCCCAGTAAATAATCCATGAATGGACAGTGATATCAGTAGATGGTCAGTAGACTACTGCATCTATGCTGCTGCACAGAGTGTGACAATTTTGGTATCTATTAACATTCAGTTGAGAGTCAGTAGATTACTGATTCCAGCCTGAAAATGCAGTGCATGTTCAGTTGATAGTCAGCACACTACTGAGTCTATGCTGAAAATGCAGTGTAGAGTCAGCTGTTTCAGAAGTATTTCAGCAGTGCCTACTGCAAAATGCAGTTGTTGATCAGCATATTCTCAGTAGCTACTGATAGGCGAAGCAGATACTGCCTTCTGGTCCAGGAATTGTACGTCCCGGACCAGAATGCAGTAGAAAAGCAGCACTAAATCAGTTGGTAAACAGTGTGATGTGGCAGTAGTTATTCAGTGTGAAAGCAGCATCAGAAACAGTATTGTATCAGCATCTACTGGCATTCTACAGCTCAGTACCAGAGAACTTGCAGCATAGGTACAGTAGTAGCACAGTAGTATCAGCAGCATGCAAACAGTATTGAATCAGTTGTCCCAATTATGTAAATTAGATGGCAGCAGTTGAACAGTATCTACTTATTCAATGCTACATGACCATATATGGGACTGGGGCGGTGTTCAATCAGCACTACTGCATGACTGCTGCTATAGCAGTAGTTAAGCAGTAGATCATACTGAAAACTACTGCTGGGGGGTTGAAACATAAAAGAAGCAGCCGCTGTTCTAGTACTGGCACTACCAATGCCTCTCTAGGTGGTCCTTGCTGGATTTGAACTTGGGATCTTTGGATTACTCTACCCACACATTAGCCCACTCAGCCATCTCCCAATCTGCTATGTGGAACTGTCATTACTTCCCAGTACTGCATGCAACTCATGTAGGAGGGGGCTAGGGCAGTACTGATTCAGTAGTACTGGCTAACTTCGACCATAGCAAGGGGGTAAGAGTAGAAATGTCTGATAAAGTACTGCTATACTAGAATGCCATGTTAAGGTGATAAGACAGCAGCTTTGTAATTATCAATGATACATGTACACTAGTAAAAAAAAAAAAAAAAGTGTCATGATGGTGACCAAAAGAATACTTGATTATTCAGTACATTTATGCCCTACATAAAGTCAGTGATTAATTCCTCATATTCACACACCCCAACATCCATGTGTATCCATTACTGGCACTGAATAACATATACATTCATATGCAAAGGGGTGAAGTATGCTTTTCTCCACAAACACTGGATAGTTTCAGAATCTTTTGATTGCTGTTCACAACCATGCTGACATTCACACTATGGACTGTCTCAACAGCATCAGGCCAGTAGCCCAGTAAATAACCCATGAATGGACAGAGTGATACCCGTAGATGGTCAGTAGACTACTGCAGCTATGCTGCTGCAGAGAGTGTGCAATTTTTGTTATCTATTAACATTCAGTTGAGAGTCAGCAGACTACTGATTCTAGCCTGAAAATGCAGTGCATATTCAGTTGAGAGTCAGTACACTACTGACTCTAGACTGAAAATGCAGTGTAGAGTCAGCTATTTTGGAAGTATCTCAGCAATGCCTACTGCAATATGCAGTTGTTGATCAGTATATTCTCAGTAGCCACTGATAGGAGAAGTAGATACTGCCTTCTGGTCTGGGTGGCCTTTGTAATGTGTGCCAATAGATATTTTCATGTTGCATATCATAAACATGTCAAGAGCAGTAATGGAGGAAAGTAAACTCAAGACCACTGCATAGGTGCATCATGCATGGTTTACTTTAGCAATCATGTATCTATCAATGGTGTTGGGTTTATATATGGAAATAAGTTATTGCTAATAAATATCTCTTGCTAAGTAACTGCTCTACATGTAAGTCAGGAGGGTTGATGGAAAAGACCAGCCTATTTTCATGATGGGTTTATTTGGTAGACTTTATATCTAATAAAATAAGACTATATCTAATAAAATAATTCTGACATACTTACCACTACATCAGCTACCATAAGGGCAGGAGGCGGGCAATTCTGATGCAGCCTATGATGTCACAGGAGACCAAATGCACCCCAGTGGGTACTGTAAAGCACACCACATCTCTAGATTAATGCTGCTAATATCTCTGCCTGTTTATTTTTATTAGTAGTACTAAATAGGCCCACTTGGTTATCCTAAATAATATAATCATGTTAGAGGTTTTACTTATACAATTACAAACATTGCATAAACAATGCAGCATATGATGCATAGGGTCTCCTGTGACATCATAGGCTGCATCAGAGATGCCTGCCTTCTGCCCTTATGGTAGCTAATGTAGTGATAAGTATGTCAGAATAATTTTATTAGATCTAAAGTTAACCAAATAAACCCATCATGAAAATAGGCTGGTCTTTCCTTTAACATCAAGAGGTTGTGTTTGATAATTGCCAGCAGTGTTTGTCCTTGCTTTTTAAGCCTTGCTTAAAGTTGGTATGTTTTAGTCATACTTGTAAATGGGACATGGGTGTTAAATCAGTGGTCCTCACATAACAGAAGTCCTAATATTTCAATATTACTAGAGAACAAGGTTTTATTAAGTTGCTGTATGTTCACAGCCTAAAAACCTTAAAAGGTGACCTATTAAAAGCTTAATAGGCCATATTAGGGGAGCCTTAGCTAAACTTGGGCTGATAGGCATCACAAATAGGCTGGGTGGTGGGATGAGCAGCCCTAAAGATCACCATCTAAAGAATAGAAGGCACACCTTAGACCCTGTATACAAGCCATAGCCTATAAACCATTTCAGACCATTGGTTCAGCTTTTAGGATCATTCTGAGCTCTGAGTGCAGCTTATAAAAGGAGTTTTGTACATACAGACTATACTAAGCAATGGGAACGATTTCATGACCAAGCTGCAGCTTATAGCATTCTCCCAATTTGGTGTGCAACTTCTACCTGGGTGTGGCTTCTACTTTAGGTTTAACAGCAGTTTCTGTCAATGAAATACATACAATATCAACAGTTGATTGGATTCTGAGGGTCTTGATGGAAGAAATATACATGTCTTTGAGTTGAGCTAGATCTACTACTCTGGCACTCATGTGAAGTAATTAAATGGATTGAATGTGTAATGTTATACTTTAAGCTACTACTTGCAGCACCCAAGTTAGTTTGAGGTTGTTCTCTCACAATGCTACTCCCCATTTCCCATTCAGTTCTCAAACTCTACCCTGTTAAAAATAAGCATAGTTCACAGTGCCTACCTCTTATTTTTTTCTTTTATTCTTATTCTCTACAATGTAATGCAAGAATGATGTCTTGGCAGCCATATTGGACCTGTCAAATATGTCATACCTGTATATTGACATCATTGTGCACCTCATATTACTTATTTGTTGAGTAGCAGTTACTAAACCACCCATTTACTATGACTTTAAAACAGTTGTTAGACTATATGCAATTGGAATAGTCATATCTATATTTATCGCTATTGTACGAGCCTGTATATGTAATATTGTGATGCAAATAGGAGTCCTATACAGTTTAATTTGAGTAAGCATGCTTTCCTTATGACCCTACACCTTACCTTACTCAAAATGACATATTGCAAGTGTTGCCTGCTGATTTAGGGGTGCATGTGTGCCCAAAATCCCCATTTTGGGCTCCTGGCATACATATTGGATTTTTTTTTTTCACTTCTAGTTTTTTTTTATTATCAAAATGAAGTATATTTTGGGGTGCTCCAGAGTGATCGGGGGCCTGAGATGGACCATATAGCACTAAAAATGAATTAAATAAATATTTTCCAACTTTTTAACTTCGGAGGGGGTGGTCCGGGGGTTAGAGTGCCTGAAATCAAAAACGAACCCCAGATTCTTGTTTCTCATGATGAGTACCGTAATCTCCCGCGTATAAGGCGCGTCTTATACGAGAGGTTTTAGTTCTTCCTGGATCTGCAAGGGGGAGATCAAGACCTTCAATTTGATATCTTACACTCCCATATAACCTCATCAGCTGGATATGGGGTCCAGGGGGGTCTGAGGGGTCCATGCAACACATAGGTTTTTAAATTTTCAAAATCCATTCAGTAGAACAAAAGTTATGATTTTTTTATTTTTCTGGTCAAATCTCTAAACTCTAGGTGCGCCTTATACGCAGGGTGCGCCTTATACGCGGGAGATTACGGTAGCATCTTTTGGAGGTCTACTAAAAAAAAAATTGGTCTAAGCTCCCCCCCCTACCTCAATGGAATTTTTGGTGTTGATTTTTTTTTTTTGTTTTTGTTTTGTTTTGTCTAAATTTTGTCTTTTTTGTTTCGTTTAATTTACATATATATGCATCATGCTCCGGGGTCATGCTTATCTCAGGCTTGGAAACTTTCGTTTGTATCTCACTTAATTTAGTCTGGGATGCTTTGGCCTAAACCTAAAACATATGGGAAAAGCGAATAAATAATGCCTGAAACATTAATCCTGAATTACTGCTGCTTAAAATAACTTTGCAAAACAGCTGTCACTGGGATGGAATCAATTCTTGCCTGCTTCCGCACCAATGGTCAATGTCGACGTCCTGCCACAAACAGAATAAATTCATAAGTCGTCGTCCAATGGAGAGTTGGAAATGGAGGTGTAAGCGGCAGATAAAGGTTTGATGCATATCTGTGTGGAGTCAGGAGGGAGGCTGGGTCCTGATACTATGGGAGATGGGGGACGGGGGGGGGGGGGTACCAGCCACCACTATACCAGCCAGCGGCATTAAAATAATGATGATGATTGCTTAAATAATGCCCAGCGCCTGGGGGAGATTGGGGGGGGGGCAGAGCAGCCAGCTACCAGTACCATGGCCTTCGTGAAAGGCCCCGGCGCCTGCCCTTCACTTTTTGGTGTGCGTTATGATTTATATGACCTGTTAGCGAGCGATTTGAGTTTTATCGTCCTAGCGCGATGAAAACTGCATCAAACTGGGATCATAGTTTTCAGTCAACTCCACTGTGCTTTATAACGGGTGGTTCTCATAGCCAGCTATTGGCAATGAGAAAGGCCAACCACTGAGTACATGTATAAATTACTCTAGCAAAGTTAAGTGTAACTTATGCACGTGCCAAAGGTTAAAACGGTGGTAAAATATGCACTCTCTCAATTGGCCATAGATCCCATCTATTGATGGTTTACATTTCTATTTCGAGACCACTAAAACCTGGAAAATGTACTATACAGGTTAAACCTGTGTTGACTACGATCAGACTTTATCATCTCGGGTCTTATGGCTACGTCTACTTATGCAGGAAGGCAGTAGCTAATTTAGTCTTAAGTTTAATACTCGTTCCTCTAACATGTAACAACAATATACATGTGTATTTTTGAATAAGCCGTCCGCTCTAATACACCTGTACATGCTGTCCTATAAGTCCTGTGATCCCTATACTATGTGCAGACAGCAATATTGGTCATTTGATGGTATGGTATCTTTGTTAGAGCACCCATGTAAAGGTTCCTCTACCAGATCAAGGCATTTACCGTCGTCACCATCCGCCTGCACAGCACCCACACACCCAGGCGCACACATTGCAGTAATGTGTGCAGTAGCTCAAACAGAAGCCACTTGGGAAGCCAAGGTAGGCACTGAAATACCTCCACTGTGGGAGTCTGCTGCAGGAGAGGTGTGAAACTGTGATAAAGCTGAAACTAGGTAGTGTTAAACTCTCCTTTCTTTGCAAGCTTATTCTGAAGCTATTTACTGGAGGATCTTTACAAACAAGGGCTCATTTTAACAGGCTTGGCTAGACCTTTAAAATGATTATTTTTTGTACAAGGTTGAATGCAGGAAATTTTGCCTTTGACCCCATCAATGTTCAACTAAAAGTTTAGAACCATTTTATTATGAGAAGATCATTGAGCACCTAAAAATAAATGGTTCCCACCTGTTCTATGGTTAAAAATGATCTATAAAATATCTTCATTTTCTTTTTCTAAGGGGCTGCAGTATGTTTGACAGACCCTGCAAACTTTTTGGGCGAGATTATCTCTGGACACTTATCCCAACCTCCCCAATGTTGGGCACTTACCTATCAATTAAGACCTTATTGTATGTATTTTATATGGTGGGAAATTGATAGCTATGATAAAAATAAGTAGTTTTGCTTTTTAGATGAAGTTATTATGTCAATTTAAATGGAAGTTATGATCATTCAAACATCCTGAGTCAAAGACGATATTCTGCTGTGGTTCTGTCAGAGCGCACAGTTCAAGGGAAAAGATGACATCGAAAATTTGCTTTTACATTGTTTGATTATGATAAAATGTATCATTATTTACATTCTTGAGGGTATATCTTGCTTATCTGAAAAGAAAATTGCCCAAAATAATCATTTTAGTGATCTAGTATACCTTCGATTCATCTTGCTTGATCACAAAATTAGATCCAAATTAAACTCTTAACTATGGCAGAATTCTGGGTCTGATTTGGTACCTTTGACCGGTCGTAATTCCACTTAAAATTGACATAGAGACTTCATTTAAAAAGCAAATCCACTTCTTTTCTCAAGATCCATCCATTGATCATTAGATAGGTTTAATGGGATAAAGGCTTGAAATATTAGGTAAGTGCCTAGCCAAGGTGGATAAATGCTAATGGTGCAGTGGCTTCCCCAGTGGCTTCCTATTGATGAGGCAGACTGGTACTCATTGTGTAGGCCTTACATTAGACAAAGGGGTGGCAAGTGCCAGCGGGCTCATCACCACACCAATGTTTCCGCTCCAATTAGATTACAAGCTAATCCTGGTTACGGGCTCTGCAGCATTCCATTCCATGCATGTCCCGCCTGTCGCCCGGCAGCTCTACTGCTTTTTGAACACTGCCACTAATGATACTTTAATTATGATAATCCCAGACATCACTTGTTATCACCAGCAGCAAAACAGCTGGGATTGACGAGTAAACTAATGAGCTGAAATAGAACGTGGGAGATGTGACGACCAAGCATAATCGGCTTTTCGTGCAAGGAAAAATGCTCCCGATACAATTCCCTCGGCATATGAACTACCTCGGGACTTGGTTTGGAGATGTCGTTTGTGGCCAATATTCATGTGATCACGCATCTAAGATGGGACGGCGTCAGCATGCGTTAACACTACATAATGCTGGAGGTCACCTGTGGGCAAATCCGACCTGGCTGACTTGGGGAATATCGCTCAGCGGTGAGTGCTCACGCCCCCTACCGGAGAGTACACAGAAGGATGGGACCTGTTGAGAGAACTCATCAATCACTCAGATCTACACATCGCACCAACTTCCATTCATTCTAATCCCCTTCCGTTATCCCCCTCTGCTTCCCCTCCAGCTACCACCCCCTCTATCCCTTCATAATCAGATGGCCTCCCATTCACTACACGTGGGTTGGTGGGTGCACGTGCATGTACAATGCTGCAGAAACATCGTCATCGGCGGGTCCTGAGGACCCTGTTCCCGCCAGTACGGCTGGGGTTGTATGGGTGTTGTGTTGCAGCTGCCAAAACCTTAATCCCAACCTACATCATAAATCAGACTACATGGTGGCCGGGGGACTGTCGGCAGGCCGTGACCCCGTGATTCATACAGGCAGCAGCTTGATGAGCCTGAGGCAGGGTGAACCATGGAGAACAACCCTTCTTCACCTACTACTCCCTCTGTAGTAACTCCAATACTGTTACCCTGACCCTCACATCCCTAAGGCCCTTGTCACCCCCTCTCCTCCAGCATGACAACTAAGCAGATGGACAGGTTCCGGCTGCTGCTTAACCCCTGCCTCACAAAGGTCACCAGGTTGTGGGTGGGTGGGTGGGGAGAAGGGAAGTACAGTGCTTAGTGTTGGCATTGGCTCGAGAAATTGCTCATTCTGCTTGATATTTCAGTTGGCGATAGTAATTATCTCATTCCTCCCATAGATGTGATCACATATGCTGCATTTCATATCAAAGCTTCCAAGTATAAATCTGGGAACAAATGATCAATCCATCCATCAAGGTCAGTACTTGTGGATGGGGTCAGGTCAGGTTCACACTGACTCATGGACAGCTCACGGAGAGCAGCTCCAAGCAGCTCACCATGCTGGCTGCTGTTGTCCTGGAGGAGCAAATAGACCCATAAATCTAGATCCATGTACATGTATTACACATGTACTGCTTACTTACTGGTGCCATGCAACATATGCTGCTCCGCATTCCACCCAGGAAAGGAAGTGAAGCTTTGCATAATTTGTGCAAATAGGACCTACAAATGGTTGACTGATGCAAGTCAATCTGTCTTGGTCAGAGGCTAGAAATAGGCCTGGTTGATTAGATTAATCAATCAATCTTTAGTCCTCTCTCAAATAGTAATCAGTGGGGTGAATAGGGAGAGGAAATAAAATGTCAGCGATTTTCATATGGAGGCAGTTCCTATTTATAAAGGATTGGGGGCTTCCTTGTTGGCACTGCCTGCTAACAAATGGGAGAGTGAAATAAATGCTTCCCAATATGGCATTTGGAAACAGCCTGTTGGTGCTAGCTAATTTCAGGTGGCCGCTGTGAGCGGGTGAGTAGACTAAAGGTTGTAACACTTACTACGCTTTAATCCACACACACACACCCTGATTGAAGGGTATGGCCAGTCAAACTAAGTGTCTTTTCAGGTCTGTGCTGGAAACTGGAAATTATCTTTCTGCTGAAATTATGAAGCGTCAATGATTCGATATGGATCGTGTCTGAGTACCGGGTATATACTATATACCCTACAACATATGGGAAAACAGTGAACTTAAATAAAAAAATTCCCGTTCAAAAATTCATACAGTATGATGGTTTCAAATCCCTATTACAAATCAAATAAGTCTGGTATTGATATATTACACTCAGTACATCTCCCCAAGTACACAGATCCAACCCCAAAGCACACATGAATGGTTTCAGGGTTGGATCTCAGGGTGGTGCTCCGTGTGAGGCCAGGGTGTGCGGTCAGTAGTCTTAGGTACCCGTGGGGGTTAAGGCAGGGTCAGGGGTTACAAGGAGGCAAGGTCAATCTGCTCCCGGTTTATGTCAGCAATACCCGACAGGTTGAAACAACACACATGCAGAGGCCCTAATATGATGACTTCAAAGGTCTCCAATCAATCCATGTGGACAACCAATGGAAACATTCTTGTCAATATTATTTTAGAAACCGGTTCCGCGACCAATTTTTCATGGATTGTAAACAATATGAAATCATCTTCAATTCATTGTAAAATACCTTCCTCACCCCAAGAGCATTGTTCATGATCCTTACCATTAGTATGAACTAAGCGTGGCAGTAGTGATTTTAAATGTACATGTATTGGGGTAAGGGGCATTTATTTCAGTTATTATAACAAAAGGGAACTATTTTGGCAATATGAGGAAACTGCGAATTTATGAAAATGGACAAGAGCTTCCACAGTTATGGAAATAGTGGATACACACGGCTGGTGTCCGTAGCTCGTTTACATTGCAAATTCAGCGGCCTTTTAGGCAAAACTCAATCTCGGCGACCAGCCATTGCAAGGTCCCTCAATGCGGTCCGGATTATAATTTTCCAATTTTCACTTTGGATGCACAGCGATGAATAAAACCAGCTCGGATCAATCTCCCTTGTAATGTGCTACCACGGGTGATTTATTCTGGACGTCATTGGCCCAGGTTTCCCATTTAAGTGGATGATAATGAAACCCTGCTCCCCTTTTCTTAGTCTGATGCAGCCTCAAGCAGCCTGGGTAAATCATTGGAGAAAGATCAGTCCCACCACGGTAACTATGGTAATCAGATGCCTCGTAACTTGAGATCATCGGCCGTATTGACCAGCGCCATAGGAGGACACTGTCAATAAATAAACACATAACACAGCTTACAATAGGAGTTGCAGTCATATGCAGTCACAAGTGGTCTCCATCAAGTGATGATCACATTATACGCTTCTATTATTCTCCACCATAGGAGCTATTAGAATAAATGGCAGTTTGTTTCAGGTTGTCGATCGCCACTCAAGTAGACTTCATCATGTTCACAGTGCTGCTTGCTTTAATTCTGCCTGTGGCTTAGCAACGTTGGAAATATGTGATATCTAATGCATTTTAAAGTGGTTAATTTCATTATTTAGGTTAGGTTTTTATGTTGATGAATTGGGTGCAGGGGATCAGATGTAGCCCTGAGATTGTGCGATACCCTCTTTTTCAGTTCATACATTTAATTTATATCTGGGCAATACCCTATGCATACACACCAGGGGTAATACCTCATGCAATTTATTTGCCAAAGTGATGTTTTTATTATCATTTCTATTCTCCCACACTGGTTGGAGTTGTATAAGTGCCGTTTGTGGGTAGTATTCGTGCCTGCGTGTAATTCTAGTGCAGTGGGGACTGATTGAGCTATTAAGGGAGGTGCTCACGGTAAGGGAACTGCTCAAGGTGGGAGGGGGAGCAGCTCACTCAGGGTGGAGGTGGAGCTGTTCTTGAGAGCTGCTCCTGTCTGTACTGTATGGGCTTGGCCCGTGGTGGGCGGCCTTAGCACCACAGGGTACTTGAGACCTGTCCAAGCCTACCCTGTGCTGGATGAGGGCTCAGGACCATTGGTGCCTGGGTGGGCTAACGGCGAGGTCATCTATAAAGCTGGTCTAGATCCACCGTGCTAGATCTGCAGGAGGGAGGGAAGGCTGCAGGAGAAGGGTCCACCCCTCCAGTGTCAGTGTGTCCAACGTTATATTCTACATATTACTAGTCTCTATTGTAATTTTACAATTGTAAACCCTAGTTCACATTTGATTGAGGGGATTTGATAAAGGACTGTCACCTATTTATATTTCAGTGAACACGACCGAATACTGATATATTGATTGAAGTATAGCCACCTAATATTACAGTCAAAATTTATACGAACACGGTTTCACGTGGGGCCATTAGCAAAATGCACTGCTTACTACCGAAACCCCTATGTATATGTCACAGCTTAAAGACCATTTCAGAACTCAGGCGTGGCTTATATGAAAGTCACTTTTAGGCGGGGTTTTGACACGACAGCCGAGTACTAACCTGGCAAATTTCAAGTTCCAGGTGCGGCTTAAAAAGGGCAACATTTTTTTTTCATGTTGCTACAATGCTACAAAACAATACCCATTAGTTAACACCGGTTAAGACAGATTATCTGGTGTGCCCTTTATTTATGTACTTAATTGGTACCTCTATGTTTTGGTCCCACATTTTGGATATGGATATGAAAATACAAAGCAAGATGATACACCAAATATCTCTTGTATAAGGGTTGGGAATGGCGCCTAGGAATGTGTATAGCAGAAAGATCTATAGTCTGAGTCCAGGTCCCGCTAGGAATTGGCCGAGGTCGGATTATCTACAAACAGATAAATCAACTACCACAAAACACCCGATAGAGTGATAGGATATCACAAGGCTACCCTGTTTTAGGCGCCAACAGTGTCTGTGTAAGCACTAAGCAGTATTTACACATAGAGAGGATTAAGAGTTGAGTTCATTTATCAAGTGAATATATAAATATACAAACCATTTACCATTGCTTGTTACCTAAACAATTCATGAGTCACTCGTGCCCGGAGGCTATCAGGAGTGGGAGCAGCTCACCACTGGCCGATGCTGTACACTGATACTGGATCCTTCTAACACCCCTTGTCCTGGTGTTTTAACAAACCCCAGACCCCATTCTAATGACCCACATCTGCAGTCCAATGATAAATACCCTGGTCACGCCGCTGACCAGGCCAATACATGGCGCCCTCCAATGAGAACTGCTATCTTTCACCCTTCACTACGCCCATTGCATGAAGCAGGGTTGGCACCCAGATAGTACATGTGATATATGTTGTTTGTATTCCTTTTAATGTTCTACTACTCACTGTTGACTCACCGGTGCATCTCGGTCATCGCCCTCCAGTTTGACCAGTATGGTACTCAACACTCACCTACAAAGACAGAGTTAAGAATGTAAATGAGCATTAAGGTAAAATTTAATTCGATGGCATTTATAGAATCTATTTCTTTTTGTGGCACAACACCAGTTTCCTATGGCAATTGAAAGGATTGTTTTTGCTGCAAATAAAGTACACATGTGCAATGCAGATTTCCAGAAACATATACGCACTTTAGGACCATTTCTAATCTGGTAACCTATCTGCATTTTATTGGCATTTGGACCCAGGCACAATGTATATCGAACATGTACCAACCAATCATGGCAAACTTCATGTGTTTTCTGTGCATACTTTTCAGTCGTCCCCTTGTTTCTGCCAGGAGAGACCAGTGGCTTTCAGGTCTAGTAAATCAATAGCAAGAAGACCATTGTCCAATCTGGACAGAATGAGATTTCGTTTTTATCGGACTCGGCCTACAAAGGTTCATTTGCCCACCGGGAGGCTACACTGTTAGTAAATCGCCCCCCCCCCCTTCCCCAGCCCCATATACCAGGATGCATTGGACCGTTAGCCTGCGTCTCACCCAGTAGACTTCCTGTCGCCAGCGCCCTCCAGTGGGACGCTCCATAAGCATTGGCTGCAATCATAACTTCCCCTGGTACCCAACCTCCCACTGTCCAATATAGCCGGAAGTCAGGTGGACAATGGCTGTAATCTGGTGGCCGTACACTAAGAGGTTCCTACTGCGGCTGGTACACTACACGCCCCCGACATTGACAGTGTGTGGCCGAGCTAATTCAGCAGAAATCCGAGGTAGTCCCTGGCTTCCTGAGCCGCCATCAAGGAAACTAGACACTGGGAAGGCGTCCCGCGGGGCGATTGCGAATCTGTATCCGACGTCTAAGTCGGTAGAAGACCCAATCTCCGAGTGAATGACAGGTCCCTCCGTGCCTATGCCCGCCCCCCACCCCCTTTCTCTCCCTATTGCCGGCACTGCGCTTTCATGGTTAAAATCATATAGAAAGAACATTAGCAATAGTGGTTCCTCATACCTATAACCATGCCACCCCTTCTCCCATGTCACCCACTTTCTGTCCTTAGGGCCCCAGGTCACTGCAGTGTTAGTAATCATCCCTACGACATGAAATCTTAATGCTATTCCTATCGGTAATTTGGTACGACTTGGAGGGTGCAGTCGTAGTATGTTCAGAAATGGCCTCCTGCTCTAATACTCAGCCCTCTGTGTTCTGGCTATAGGCAGTGGGTTACTTTACCTGACTTGGGCTCCTCATCTCAGGCGTGGTTAACTCAGCCCCCGGGACTCAGCCTTTGGTCACTCACTACTTTGCTACCCGAGGTCTGACCCTATCCCTGCCTGGTCATTCACTGATGGGGGCGGCAAGCCTGTACAGCCTTGGGAAGAGGCAGTGGCTTCACCAGTGGCTTCCTTTAACACCCTTTCACTGGCTGCGCCGCTACATAAATCCATACCCAGATTGGGGATCCTGGTTTTCTGGATGAATTCATTATCAAAGGAGAGGCAGAGGGTGGTATACTATGCATAGGCAGACCGGATTAATATATCTAGAACCAATCTATAAGGTTTCAGAGAATTCAAGTACAAGGCGTTCAAAAATTGTCGGGAGTTTGCTTTTGGCATCGACTTGTAGTTTATAAGAAAAGCTCAATGAGAGAAGTACACTGAGAAGGGTCCAAAAGTACCTATCTGGCAAATTAAACCCTCTTGTATGTAAAAGGTCCAGACAAACGAATGTCTACACCCAAGTCACGTCTGAAACTGTCGTGTTGGCGGCAACTATCAAAGAACTATTTATTAAGCCTTAGCCTATAAACGGACTATATAAACATTCCACATGACTAGGGCATTGGATCTTCTATGTACCTGTAGCCGTAATATGCTACAATGGCTTATTTAATTAATAATGTATTGATTTCGATCCTCATGTAACGTCAGCGCTTTCACGAAGCAGACGTATTGGAGAGAGGTTTTCTGAATTAATCTAAAATCCAGTACCACAGTCGAGCCTGGTCATTTATATAAATACATTTAGTTTAATTCCGTAACCCTACACCAATATCAAGTTGTTGAGCTATGGCGTCATCGTGTTATAAGCATGGGTATTTTTATAGGACGGTATCAGACAAGGAGGACAGAGGGGTGCGTGGGGATGAAAGGGGGGGGGGGGGGTGCCCAGACATACAAAGTCACAATTCAGCAACGCCTAAGGGTCTCTAGGGAGGGCATGGTGAGGGGCACCCAGTGCCACCTACCGATATATCAAAGACAGAATCATCTCTTCATCTGTGTTGGGCATGAGCCAATATAACATATCATCAAACCCCAGGTGGGAGCTTGGAATAACTGCATAGATATACTAAAGGAAGAAATTCAGGCCTGGAGACGCTAAGAAGATAGAAGTAAAGAAACAGCGGAGAAGTGAGATGGCTTCTTCGACCCTGGAGCATATATCACTTAGCGTAGGGATATTCTCCTCGCAGGAGTAATTGTATACTTTTTGTTAAGAAGATGGATTCCTCACCATTAAACCGACGCGTATTTGATATATCGTACAAAGAGGCTTCACTAGGTAGGGGATCACTTCATGGATTGTTCTTTTTTTTCCCCAGAGACTCTTCCTTTCTTTTCTCTTTAGGTAGTGGCTGCTCATTCCTATTTCTTAAACCCACTGAACAAACTGCTTGCTTTTAACAATCAGGTGTATAAATAGCCTGTTCACGTACTGTGCAGCTGTAAATGGATAGTTCCCTTACCGTGTTCTTTGCGTTCCAGGATCCTAAAGTGATTGCCTCTTTTGTGAGTACACGGTATTGCCATTCTCTGGAGAAACAAACCTAACCACTCTAGTGTAACAAATGTAGTTAGACACCACCCCTGGAGCTTTAAGTGCCACCCCCCCCCCCCTGTGAACATTAAATTGCCCAAGGTAAGGAAAAAGACACCCACAAAAATATAACATCCTCTGGGTGGCGGCAGCTGTATATATGTGGGTGCTGGTAGTGAAGGTTTCGAATTCCACAAATGGACAGAGATTTTGAGGACAAATGACATTAAGGGGAGCTGGGTCCCAAAAGGTACAGCGAGCTGCTCTGAGCCCGAGCTACTGCTCGTGTCGCTCTCTCTATAGCGCCGTCTGTCGGCTTACCTACTCTCACACCGAGCGGCGTTCAGCTGACCTATTGACCTTTGGGTCAGCATGAGGGGTCACCGCTAGGATACCTTTATCCCAGGCCAGCCACCACTCCCGTTATGAAGCCACTCCTACTGTCCACAATAGTAATAACTAACCTGCACAGTCGGTGGAAGCACACTAAGCACGTTATTGGGGTAGGGGCGGAGGGAACAGTTCAACACCAGTAGTACAGAAGGCGAGGTGACAAACCCTAAATTATCGCCTAATCTGTCTCTATTGCTCCTACCAGTCGTGGGACAGGTAAGCAACTAGCGGCCTCGTTTGCAGCTCTACTGGTCGTGTAAGTGAGCAGATTGGAGAGGTACATTGGTGAGCTAAATGAAGGGATCTAACAAAGTGACCACAAGGTGACGGTACTGGAGGGAGGTGAGGAGGAAGAGTGGGGTGGGAGGGGCGATGATGGGGAGGGGAGGGGCGCTTTGATCACTCTAATTAGGGTTACTCACTGCCTGCAGGTCATGGTTGGTGTGTTACTACATTGATCAATGTAGACAGGCCAGGAAAAGGGTGACAATGGGGCCCCCTAGAACACTCACTTCACTTGGAATTAACCACCAGTGATCTGAACCTGACAATTTCTCACATGCTGCCGGCGACCACCAGCTTCCTTTTATATCCTTCTCCAAGAGTATGCGTTTTCTTAGGGAAAGGCTGTCGGGTACTCGTGTAACACTATTTAATGTTTTGTTTTTCATTGCAGTTTTTTTTTTTTTTTTTTTTTTTTGGGGGGGGGGAGATTCATCATCTACAGGTTTTCTGAGGCTTTTCATATACAAAATACCATAGGTACCACCAACTGGTGCTACAAGTACAAATGTACCTAGCCTTCACAGAGCATTGTATACACCGCGCCCAGATCAGCTTAGAATCCCACCATGCTTAGGGCTTACTAATCCCTTAAGGACGGGGATTAGTTATGGGGCTGGATGTGAGATGGGATGAAGAAATGCAGGATCAGCAGGTCTGTTAATTCTTGGCCTACACCATACTGACCCCACCATGGAGAAGTCGCCAGCAGGCATACACTGTACATGAGACTATAGACAGCAGAGATGGTGTGTGTGTGTGTTTGGGAGGTGGGGGGGGGGAGTGCTGTTATATGTAGGCTGGTGATGGATCATTTCATGGCTGGTTGGGGATGGCCCTGATAAGCAGCAATATGAACCAGCTGTTAATGCGTCGGCATCCCTCATCAGCTAATGGCACTTAACAACACCCGCCACACCAGCATAACCCACCTACCACCAGGAGGAGCACACACAGCACTCCAGCTTCTTTAAGCTTTACAAACCAAGAATAGCCACGAGTTTACTTGTATCCACCCGGAAATTCACTTGTAATGCCATGTCCGCAGGAGATATCAGTTATCGGGACATTTTGTCAGTACCATGCCCGCCCGGTACCGAGCGGGTTGACGGCCTTGTCAGTGTGTTCGATGGCTTGCTCGCCTGCCCAATCTAATAAATGAATTATATAAATTTTCCAATTTCTGATTCATGTATATATTGACCTTGTTGAAATTAGGTATACTGTAGGCCCTATAATATGGCGGCATATGTATAATTACAAGAAACATATGACATGATGCCCATATAAATCTAATCCTACATGGAATATTCACCTATTTACATTTATTACATTTGGTACGTGTATCATATTACCACGAACCTATCTGTGTGGTGTTCTTATCTGTTTGTCTTGAGTATTAAATCCTTTGAGTGTTGGATATACATTTCAGAGGCATAGGTAGCGAATCTTCTTTGGGGGGCCCAGTGGGGCCCCACCTCGACCACCTTGAATTGTCGGCTCAAGCACAATAGTGCCTACACATACCTTTATAAAATCTGTATAGAAAAGTAATTTTTGATGAATTTTAGATCTTATATGAGGTCCAGGCCCCCATTTTCCCTCTCTCAATACTATATCAATCTTATTTGAAATGCAAAGTTTTAGCTCTTGTTCAATTCATTATTAATTCTTGGCAAATTTTTGGGGTGCCCAGACATACTCAGGCCCCACATCCTTTATGATTGGGGGGGGCCCAGGCCCCACTGGCCCCCCTTTCCCTACGCCCCTGCATTTGCTGGCGTATATATGTCATCCTAGCAGCAATAGCTAAAGAAATAGGCTAAATCACTTGCGCCCATCTAATATCTAATATCTTACTGCTGTATTACCCTTTTATTCTGTTATATTCTCTTGCTCTCACCTACTTTCTACTAGTCCTCATCTTTAGCCTCACTGATCCATAGTATATATATATATATATATATATATATATATATATATATATATATATATATATATATATATATATATATATATATATATATATGGCAGGGGCGTAGGAAGCAACTTTTTATTGGGGGGGGGGGGGGTCAGGGGTCTCGGTTGGGTGGGCCTGCTATATTTTTATATAGGTTTATATAGGGAACCTCCTCATTATTGGGGGGGCAGGCCCCCCTGCCCCCCCCCTTTCCCTACTCCCCTGTATGGCTGTGTAGAGTAAAAATAAGTACAGAATGAACATAAGGCCATTTATTTATTCTTAAAGTTGATGGCACTTAACTTTCCTACTGTGTCTGAGTAATGACAAGTCGCCTTTCTATGGCTGAACCTTGTTCACCCAACTCCATCACAAAGTTACAGTAGTTTGAAGAAGGCGTCAGAGGGTGACAGGGCCCCACTCTGTCAGTCCCTCTCAGGGGGAACATCAGTGGGCAGAGGCTCACTGAGGCTGGCATGGCATCATACATCATCCAACTGTCCAGTAAAACAGCATGGCAGCACCCTATCCCTAAATACATTCAGTCTCTGGTGTAACTGGTAAACTTGTGAAGGGTATCATTCCTATCACTCGAACACCGCCTTACCCCCTCCCCCCCGTCTACTTTAATTCCCCAGAAAGGAGCCAAAGATTCACTTTGTGCCCTATGGAACTAGCAAAGCTATCAATAGCAAGAACAAATTAGTTTCCCACACAGTCGCTGAGACTACCACTAGCATGAATATTGGACATGTTAGACCCATGTACTTGAATAGTGTAGGCGGCCTCCTCCTTCTTTCCCTAGTTCCTACCTCATACCTCCTCCAGAGCCTGTTTTAGGACCGCTGTGATTTTAGGACCGCTGTGAGGAGGGACACATCCTGGAGGTGTTGTGATGATGGATGGTGGAGACGACTAGAGACGAGAGCATCCTCACAGGAGGACTCCTGTCCACCCAGCCGTCACTACCGCCACACTCCAGTAGGTACATCTCTCACTGACAGACTGCCTGTCCCTCCTGCCTCTTCACCCATCCATCCTCCAGTGTGTTACACGACATGTGTCTTCTACAAGTGACATTACGAGGTTAACCCACACTGTTATCTCCCAGGGCATGGGAAGGTTACAGCCACCAAAGAGGGTCATGCGTCAGAAAAGGGACTTCTTGTCCCAATCATTAATTCCTGTCACTTTAAACATGTTTGAAAGTTGACCTTTCTACATATAGCGTTGTTTGATACTGTAGACGCGGTTGCTTTCGCCAGTGTTTTCTAGATTTGCAATAGGAATTATCAGTTTATGTGCCCTCAACAAATCATCATTTCCTATACTACTCAGAGTGATCTTCGCAGGAAAAAGCTAGACTAGAGAGTGCCGGGATTCGCATACAGATCCAAAGGTAACAAAAATTCATGTACTTTTGTACAATAGATGTTCGGTATGGATTCGTCATTCATGGTATATAGCATTCTTCAACTAAGACAGGACAGAGCAGCCATTACAGTTTAAACTAAGCGCTAGGTTCCAACCCCCATTTCTGTATACTACTTACATTGACGGCGCTCGAGAGAAGTACAAAAGATGGCATTTAAATTGTTCCCTGCCATCGTAAAAGTATAAAACATCAGTATGCGGTGCATATAGGTCATATCTAATAGATAACAAGATGTCAGAACACGTTATTCGAGCTTTAACCTGAGTGTAGTTGGGAAAGGGTCTAGTTTAAATGCTACTGATTGTAAGTGTGGGTGAACGTGTGTGAACCCTAAACCTGCTGCTGCCGTACTGACAGGCAGGTACATGTATATTGTGTCACCTCTCCCCATCTCCAGCACAATGTCCGGCAGCCATTGCCTCACCTGTCGGAACCTCTGTCAGTACCCTTGTCACCCCTGTCACGAGCACCGTTCACCTGCCGCACCATTTCCCACCACTACTTCCGCCAACCTCCAACAGTCCCTAGCCACGCCTTCAACTGCGCCTTGGCAGTTTTTGGTGCATTAGCCTCCCCCTAGGTACTTTCATGAGAGATGAGACTCTCCTCTTCTCACCACATCCTGGCTCTTATTTCCTAATACCAGCCACATCCATGTTTTACGTCTCTCCTTCTAGTTGTTATTTGGGTACTTAAAAGGTCTCTCGGGACAGTTCAAGGAAACGAGACTTTCACTTCTCAACCCACCTCTGCTCATCACCTCCAATTGACCTTATCCCCTTAACTGCCCTCACCTTTCATCATCTCTGGTAGTGCCCCCCCCCTCCCCTCCATCTCCTCCATCCATACCAGAATCCCATACCCTAACCCTGCCGGCATCTCGTCCACTTGCGCCCCACAATTTCCTGCACTGCTGTGGGTCCCTACGGCAGCGCACATGGCGCTTCCGCTAGGGGGCACTTCCTGTGAACAGCTCCCACCAGCTCGGAGCGGCAGGGGAGCAGCCCGGGGAGCAGCTCTCTATGAGGCCGGGAAGGAACCATTTCAGTCCCGGGCGTCATACCCACTGCCCAGGTAATCACACATCTACTGGAACACCCCCCACCAGAACACAGTCACTCATCCCTAAAAGCTTTTACATTTAATTGTCGCATATATGGATATATGGAGATTAATAACTGCTTTTTGCTAAGGTTCTGGCGCCATTATACCGCCCACACTTTACTGAATCTCACTAGGCGTGGCAGTTAATGGCAATGCTGTGTATATAATTATTGATAGCGTCTGATTTTATATTCTCCGGGAAATTAAGTGGCACTGAAATAACCTTTACAGCCCAATCGTTTACAGAAATAGGTCGCAGGTTATTTTTTTATTTTGTTACTCCCAGATGCTCCACGGAGTGGTGTATTGACCAGGGGCTAGCAGATCTGATGGGCGATAGAAACGCCTCTTCCATCAAACCGGTCAATGGGTCCTTCACTTTAAATCGCCTGAGCTTTGAAGCCTTGGGCCTTAATTCTATAGCCTTGGGCCTTAATTCTATACTTCCTATACCGCCTTACCCTATTATCCCATCCACCTGACACTCACACAGCCTCCTCACTATCTGGATACACGACATACTAATTAAGCTGAGCCCACAGTGAATGCAGCATTCATGCTCTATATATTACTCGTGACAAGGATGCAGCTCTAGCAACAACAAAAAAGAAAGAAAAAAAAAGAGTAACCTCACCCACATACCATCAGCCTCCAAAAGAATTCTGGGATCTATCCTGTACATGTATCGGCTAGCAGCTCTCCAGTCCCACCCACCATGCCTTACCGCCCTCGGCATTTCTTTCCCCTTCTTTTTTCACCTCCCTGATGATTTCATTTATAAGACCTGGCCCTTGTGTGGGTGAAAATATGCCTCCCTAGGGACGACCAGTCGACCAGGCAGCCATTTATGCGTCCAATTTCCGTGCTGATGTGGCTACATAAATCTGGGTATTTTTTGGAGAAGTGAGAAACCGGTTGGTGGGATGGGACTGGTGTTGTCCCCGAGCAGCTCACCCCTCCCTGTGTGACTGCATGCATGAGTACCTCAGTAGCATGCTTCAGGTTTCCTGACTTTCTGAGTGGTTTGTGATCAAGGTTCTAAATCAACGAGAGTGCTATCTGTGCTTGCCAACCCAATTATAGAAATAGTTGAGTGAATTAATCTAAGTCAGATACCCTGGTACAGTACTTTGCAAGGAGCACTTTATATTACCCGGTAATTACAAGGTATACGTCTAGAACGTAAAGAGGTGATGACAGGTCAGGAACCACCCCTCAATCAAGCTATGCCACCTGTCGGCACTCGGTAATAAACCTGTCCCCCAAAACAGGCGGTTTTGTGGGATTTTTCAAAGGATTTATCGGGGAGGATCACTAAAGATATGTACACTTTTTCTAATTTCCTCTCTGTAATACCACAGTGAAATCCATTTCTATATTCCATGACTTGGAGTGCCCAGTACGAGAACTTAAATACAGGGGATGACAATGAGCAGTTCAGAGTAGCTCAGCTCTTCTTCCTTTATGACAGGATAGGCGAGCCACCTATATGGTGTTGCAATGGGTCATCTGATTGGGAATGAGATCTTGCCTCATCCCAAACTAGCAGATTATTGGTTTCCTGAAAATGATTATTCACATCCAATTTACAAAGTAGCTGGGTAGGGAGTTGACGCTAGCCTGTTGTAACCGTTTTACAATTCATAACTTGTTTTAAGTCGTCTATGTATTCGTACTAAATATAATTCCATGACCCAGAGTTGGACTTCAGTTCGCATTCTGATTGACCATGCGTAGAAATCCCCCGAAAACTCTCCCTCCCACCACCAGTATCATTAGAAGTGCGTGAGGGCCATGCTTGACACATGTCACAGTCTCAACTCAATCCACCTACTCTATCGGCACTTTTCCCTCGGTGCCCGTTCCCCACTACTGCACGCACTCTATAAGCTAGTCCTGCCTGCGGTGACCTCTCTCAGTGAGGCCGCTTGCAGGAGAGGACCCTTAAAATTGCACTGTGGCCATTAGGCGCATCATATCGCTGACCCCTGAAAGCTAGGCGGGGCGGGAGGCTTTCACCAGGGGCACCAGGCTGATAGGGTTGATCCCCCCCCCCTTTCTGACATAGCAGCACCTCCAGCAGGCAGTGGGTAACGACCAGCCTCCAATCCCCAACATGAGCAGCTCATACAGCAGGCTCACTCACACTCATCTGAATATGGATGTTAGCCTGACCCATACCCAGCCTAGGCTTAACACACACATCCATACTTAAAAGATGAGGAGGGAGTTGGACTTCTTTCTGGGCATGCCTCCTTGGTTTCGGAATGTGTGTGTGTGAGGGGGGGGGGGCATTCGCCACATGAACATGTCACTTCAAGAAAACTGACTAAGTGTAAAATATATACATAAATATGCACAGAATACCAGGATTTCCTGGTAAACTAGGAAAAATTGCAACTCTATCGGTATATAGGCCAATAGGACAAATGACAAATACCCCCAAGATAAAATGAAAGGCCATCGATGGCATGGAACAAACGAGGAATTATAAGCTGAACTGAATGGGAAATAAAAGGGAGAATCGCACAGTGAAAACATGCAGTGATAGAAAATGACTTAATATGAATTAAAGGTTCGGGTGGTCGCTGCATTGAGGGAAATTAAGAGTAAGAGGGAAAGTGCATGATCCTGGTGAAATAATATATGGAGGGTCAGTGGACCTTTTTAAATAGTGCTACCCACTACCCCGTTTGAGGCGTATAAGCCCTTTCAGGGGCAAGCTACCTTCAGTCGTCAGATAAACGCGCATCATCATTGCTTATTCATGGCCAACCTCTGAACATGCAAGACCCCTAACTGCAAAAATATTCTGTGTTGAAATTGACGGAGGCTATGGACGCAGGGTGCATTTCAGTTTGACATCTAAATCCTCCTGGCTGCCTTCAATAGACACGTGTAAGCTTGGCAAGGCCTTCCTACTGAAACCATTGTAATATTGATGCCTGGTCGGGCGTGATTCCTCATGCCAAGAAAATGATCAGGGGCACGGCGCTTTTTATCCATCTTCTCTTATTTTTAGCTGGCTCCTTTATCAAGACGATACCGATGGATGGGAGGGTGGTGATCATTATTTCCTCAGATAGAGAGCAAGTTGATAAATAATCCGTTTTTTTTTTAATACCCGTTCTATCACCAGTAATAACAATCGGCGCTTACGGTACAATCCGATACAATGTGTGGCTTCAAGCCACATACTGTATCGGATTCCTAACACACTTAACGTAATTTTTGTATAAGTCTGGTAAATTCTGTCCATTTAATATTATTGATTTATACGAAGCTCTTATTACTGAGCAATTAGTAATAGCCGTGTATCTTTTAATCGGAAGACATTGTGCCAATTAACTAGTATGTGAGGGGTAGTATTTCAAATGCTCCAGTCGCCCATACGACCTGTGGGATCGGCCATCTTTGCTTCATTAACACCCCTTACATGAGGCATGACTTCCTCCCCACGGCCTCACCCCACGACCATGAAAAACTATGAGTCAGCACTTCTTTATCCCTAAGTTGTCCTATCCCCCAGTGGAACAATTGGTTATGGGAACGGCCGGCGTATCCCCAGATGAGTACTAACACTTTCCCCCTGTGCCAGGTGTGGCTGGTATTGAATCTTGATGTGTGGGGTGCAGAGACACGTCACACAGCTTTGTATGGGTAAGATATGAGGGTGAAAGGTAGGACACGGAAGACATCAGGTACAGGGTGGGGTGGTTTGGGTACAATCGGCCTGGGGTTGGGGTACCTGTGATATAGGGTGCTATGGACCCCAAACACTGCACCACCTCCCATTGCTTATGATGGCTGTGGCCATGTCAGGTGGTGCTTGGTTTCTGCATCACAATGGTTCATACATCAATATGGCTGTCCCCTTTTATGGTGCCACTTCCCCTAACAGAGGCCAACCCCATCACAAATCCCTCTCCACCTCTCTCCCCTCGCACATACACTATTACCAAATGCCATAACACAGCCCTAGGTGAGGGCAGCATGGGAAAAGATGGCAGGGGGTAATTCCTGAGAATATTTATGTCTCTGCACTAAGTGTCGCCGTCGTCCTAGAAGGGGAACGCGTAAAAACAGAAACGTTTCCCCATCCACAGTAAGTAGATCACAAAGTCGGTGCGAAAACAGCAAGTGTTGGCTAACATAGGACCTGTCATAAAGCCATAGCATGGTAACCAGTCACCTCATGTTTGCCGCCATCTTTTCCCCTGAAGGAAATCAGTGGATGTTGGCGAGATTGACCGCTGACATCTCCTCAGGTGGTATACATAGTGAAGAGCTTACCCATACATCTAACTATAACAATGTATGCAGGAATGCATCCCCTTCAGTCAGTTCCTTTTTCTGTAACTACATTCATGACACTGTAATCAGCTAGTTATACCCTTATCAGTACAAGAGACCTCCCTCGGCAAACACACACATAAAACCCTACCCCAGTGACACAGACACAGAGTAGGGAGCTAGATATTACCATTACCAGAAGGCGTTTGCATACAGCTGTCCCTCTATTTGAGATTCTGTATTTGAGGGATCATGTGGATTGATCCAATTTAACCAGTCAAGTGCAGCGGGGTCAGGGGGTCCACCGAGGATGGGGGTATCCCTGAGTCACCCCATGTACACGGGGGTACGCCCTGGGTGAGTGGCTTACTGAGAGAGGAAGTGGGTGTGTTCTGGGGTTGAAATGGTAATGATGAGATCCACTGTCAGTGGTGTTTTTTTTGTCTTTTTGATTTCCACCAATTCCACCAGAATCGGCAAATCATCCAGCCATTACATATACAGGCAATTATGTATAATCTAGAAACATTTCAGTTGATACACTGAAGGATCCATTATGGAAAATGACCTAGATTGACCACATGAGGCTGATATTATGGGCTAAGCCATAACCTGACTTAACAGTTTCCATGGTGACACAATGCTTCATGCATATTCTCGTCTTAATCACATGGGTGCTTGTGACGTCAGAGTAGAGGGTGTACAAGGGTGCGTGTTTGAGATCCCCTGGATCTTTATGCTCCATATATAAGTAAGGCACATGTTGGCCACAGTATACACACTGTGGCATGTCATGTCTATACCTATTACCATCATAATACTAGCTTCTCTACACCGTTATCTCCACCAATACCCAACCACCACCCACACCATTATCACCTCATTCCAGACCAAATCAGCATACACTCATCCCACCATGCTGCCACCCCATCTCTGCTGCAGTAGCCACTCTCAGGGGTCAACCTACGCTGACCCCGTCACTGTCCCTCATAATTAACAAACAATAATCTGTTAATCTCTACTCTGACCCTGGTGATTCATAGCGCCTCCTGAGACGTGTGGCAGAGGGCCCACCAACGGCAGTTGTCCCCACGTTAACCAACAGGCGACTACAATTAACATGACAGTGCTCGGGAATAGATTGTACAGGATGGGGCTCTAGTAGACAATGGAGTGAATGGTGAACAAGAATGATATGATTCTAGGGGTTTGTTTGAGACATCCAGGTTCGGGGTAGTGACCTACAAGGAGGTGTACAGAAAAGCTCAGATATCAGAAATGTTATTGTATGGATACAGTGGTAAAAGGCACCAGTCTTGTAGATGAAGTGACAAATATACAGCTATTATAGAGAGGAATTGTATGGACGTCAGTGTCCTCTGTGAACAGGGTAATGAAAGGTGTAGTGGTGGACAAGGAGGCAATGATGCAGTTCTGATGCATGGACAGAGACAGGGCAAAAAGGAGGTCGTAGATGCCACCCTCCAAGGACCAGACCGACTGATGAAAGCCCTGCAGGGCCATGCATGTGTGACGGCTAGCGTCCAGGACGTCCCTGATCAAAGAAGCTTCTCTCCCTCCGAGACATGTCATGTCAACGCCGACGTCATATGACGAGCCAGAGGCACCAACTAGAGGCAGTTGGACAAAATGCAGCGGGGGTTATTCCCACTTGGGATCAAGGTGGGGGGAGGGAGCTAAATTTGAGGGGTTGTGGTGGGATTTGGTGTAGAACAAATTAATCACAAGACTGACACGTGTCGAAGCGGTTTAGAGCGGTCGGCTATTATTTTACAAGGGGTTTCAACTTTCCCACAGATCACAGGACATGTCTGATCAGCACAAGTCCAGCAGGCGTTCACCACGCTGAGCAATCAGGACGTCGCCGCCATTCTGGGAGCCCCTGGAGAGCAGCTTGGCTGGTGTAAATCATTAAGTATGCAAAACTTTACAATACATGTCAGTCCTTTACTACCATATTTGTTACCAACAATACCTAACTTGTCAGAACAGAACTTGTCAGAATAGAGACTTTAATATTGGTATTTACATCCCGGGATTTATCTCCATTCAGCTTCTACAGCATGATCAATGTAAAGATTCTGACATTATATTTGGGTTTCTTATGCATGGCGATATCATTTGGAAATGGAAAACAAGTGTAAATCTAGCTATGGGGATCTGGCGTAGCCCAAGTTCTGTATACAGACTACTTAGCCAGTTAAAGGCCACATGATGGTCCAATGCAGTGTTTGCAAGTAGATTCACCAACGCTGCAATGGTTCATTACAACGACCAAGGAACAGCAATTTCCAGGTAACATCTAAAGTTAAGACAATAGATCTAGACCTGGAGAATAACATACAGGACATTTGTCAAAACTTGAAAAAGCACCTCAAGTCGCCGTCTTTGGTTACTGCTGGACAGGATCAGCTAACCAGTTTCTTGTTCCTTTGTACAAGTGTCTTCACATCATATAGTAAAACGATGTCTAGAGATAAATCGAGTCTAGAATAAGACCAGATGTGGTGTTCTTGTGTCATATCATCTTACCTATAAGGATAGTCAGCGCTCATGCAGCTTCTTATACAGTGTATGGGGATAAGAGGCAGAGGTCCAGGAGAATAGGAGGCAGATTTTAATTGGAGAAGGGACAAGGATTCTGGTTGATGGGATGGGATGGGGCGGGGCTATGGAATCCATCCTATGATCTTACAGTGATTTCCGAACCATGATAACGTGTTGGTGTTAAGTAGTCTGGGGTACAAGCTACTATAGGGTGAGGAGTCACACACTGAAGTTCTGTGTATTTGTTGGTAAGGGCTGGGTGGGGGGGGGGGGTACTCTGATCAATAGTCACCACCATGTCAACACCACAGTCTGTTCCCAGAGGGCGGCAATAGCTTCACTACCGCAGGATTGGAGGACGACAGGGACCCCCCACCCCACCTCCTCCTCCAGGGGGTGGCTGGCCATACTACAGATATAAATAAGTGGCATCTCGCACGTGTGTCGTGCACGCGTTATGCATCCTATGGGGGGATCGAGGGGGTGTGGTCTATAATAAACAATGTCATCATTAAAATAGGCCATGTCAACAATGGCGTGCAGGGATCCATACTTCTGCAGAGCAGCTGGGGCCGCTTTTGTTTCACTCTACCATGACTGTTATATCAGGCAAGGACAATCAGATAATGATGCATGGTGTTTGTACATTGAGGCTGGCCACCAAATACATCACATAATCTACTTATATAGAATTAATTAGTATGGCGTTATCTGGATGGCTCTATAATGGACATGTGTATCAATGGAAAGCTATGGTATAATTTGCTGACTACTGAAACAAAATCACGCCAAGATAAAGACGAGCAATGTGTATAACATCTTCAATATTCTCATAAATCTGACGGGACAAAAGCCCTCCTTCCATCTGCTCAACTTTTACTAAACTTATCACCTGCCTTCGGCAAGGATCTCTCTAAATATTCCCCAGAAAAAAAAGCAAATTAAGAATGTTTTCCATCACTCGAAGATGCGAAGGCTGGCAGAGGCCAGGAAGAGGTTTTTCTTTCTTTTTAGATTCAGACATTCTTCTCCCAATGCATCAGGCACATGTAAATGTTGCTTCTAATCAGACCAGCTGCCACAAGGTACTCCTGGTGAGACTGGGGAGGATAGAAATGTCTGCAACTCGGTTAGGCCTTAATTAGTTGTTTACATCCTCTCAAACTAACTTTCTTAATTTATAATACCGCTTAGCCATCGCAGTTATGATCGAATATTGGGGATGCTCGAAATCTGAGAAAACCCCCATCAGCTAAATCCCTTACTCTTATCCTGGGCGCCAGGGAGTAGGCGAGAGAGTTATGTTTTAATGCCAATTTGATTGCTAATGCTTTACTCATGGCTAGGAAATAGTTTGATAGTTATGTGTGTCAAGGCAGACAGGGGACAGAAAAGAGGAGATAAATGTGTGTACTGTTTGTTTTATTTCCCTGCACATGTATACATACAGATATATCCAGCAAAGTTTCCTATGTGACTGTGTTAACTAGTTGAAGTAGGTACCACTGTTGGGCCTTATGCTTAAAGCGGCTAGATTCCCACCATGAGCAGCTCACTGACGGGTCCTACAGGGGACTGAGCTCACCAAGATCACAAACACGTCTGGATGAGGCGTCGTTGTCGGTGTTTGTCCAACAGAATCAATGCCATGGGGGTGTGGGAGGTTGGGGGGAGTGCTTGTCAGAAGCCCTCAAAACTGGCTGGTGGCGCCAGGTGGTCGGCCAACGTGAATACCGTCCCGCCAACTAACACACACAGGCCATCCAACCATACATTCACACCCCAGCTCCAATCAGCATCCCACCCCCATCCCCTTCACACCAATGTATGCTCTCCAGCGTCTTGCCAATCTCGACTTATCTTTCTTAATGTATTTCTTTTATGTTGTATTTTTTCCCCTTTTCTAATAACGCCCTCACGAACAGATGCCAATCGATTACCCTTTCGCTGTGGACGCAATTTGCTCGAAACAATGCAAAGCGATTTGGCGGCAAAGTAAATTAGGGGTGGGTAAATATTTCCAGTCCCCCCCCCCAACCTTTCCTTAGCCATAGACTAGGTAATTGCCACCAGTAAATCGGCGTGTATTTCATAAGATTTGAGAATAATAGTCGTATGATCTATTCTCCAACCACACCAAGGTCTTTTCTGTCTGGTCTCTTTTTAATGAAATGTTGCAATGAGAAATACAACATTCACCCCACGATATTTAAGTTCTAAGTGTTTCTTTTTCTATGACATCATATACGGGGGTATACACATTATATCACAGGATTTCAGACATGCCACACTTTATGCAAACCACAGATTAACTATGACGTGAAGCAGAAGAGAAGCAGTTGACAAACTTGTGAGGGATCTCCTTCAATAGGATGGAATCATTCACATTAGCAGTGAGATTAAAAGCTTAAATCAACTTTAAGATTACAGATAAGGTTGATCCTTCATCTGGGCAGGGTATGATGTATCACCATTAGAAACATAGGAGGAGTACAGAGACTGAGCAGGTATTCCCCTGACCTCATGTACCTTAGGCATCTGTCAGCCACTCCTTGTCCTTGAGAGCTGCTCACAGCGACTCTACCAGGCTTTTAACTTGCACAGCACTCACTTACATACAGCCGATTGATCAACCTCACATAGACTTGTTCAAACCCTGTCAATTTAAATTTTCTTCATGGGGAAAAATACAAATGTGTCGTTGGAATCAAAAACAAATTTTGAAAATATACATTTGGAGAGAAAATACTAATTCTCTGTCTTTTACATTTAGGAAAAAAAAAACCGTAAAATATGCGTTGGAGGGACAGTAGATTTGCCATTTGAACTGAAGTTATCTGAATTATGTACAGAGTCGGGATCAGTGGCTTTTGAGACTCTGGTCGATCTACTTGACTCTATGGCTACAAGAAAAGCTTGCTGCTTGTGTGGGGCGTAGTGCAGAAGGGCGGTTGACAGGGAGTGGAAGGGTAAAGGGAGTGGAGGGTCGCGTTCCTCCAGTGAGTGGCCGTGAACGTCCCACGGACAGCGGTAACCAATTATGATGGATCCTATGTGGACTAGATACAGATGTGGTTTTGCCCCCTTTCATTGCGGAGCCGAGTGTTTACTTAGATCGATACTGGGGTAGGAAGTGGTACCACACCACCCGATACGTCTTCTCCCGTGTCCATATTTGGAGCAGCAGGACACGCGAGCAATAATCCGAATCCCCAATGACTGATAGGTGGAGAGGTATGGAGAGGGTGTGGAGCAGATCAGTCTATCATATAAGAGCCATTCAAAGTGTACTGTCAGCAATGGTGCGTGCGTCCACGGCAACAACTACGCAGCACTTTTACCTGCAGTCCAGTAACTCTATGTGCTTGCTACTTTAGAAATGTATGGCGTTAGGAGTTTGCTACATTTGATATGTATGGCGTTAGAATGGTTAACAATATTTAATATGTTATCGGGACATTATAAAGTTTATGATTTTTCTATAAAACAATGTTCATTATGTGGCTATTGAGGTCATCAGACGCCTACCGTAAAACGCTTCGTGTGAGCCGCACCCACATAGATACCACACCCTGGGTTGCTGTCTTTCCTATAAGCCGCACTTAAAATGTTTAGTATCGTCTATATGAAATGCGAATCCCCGCGTATGAATAGCACTCTGTGTTCCTAAAGATTATAAGCCACAGAATTCCTCTGAAATGGCCTATAAGCCGAGGGTTATACGCGGGGTTTTACAGTTGATAGTAATTCTAATTCATATACATTTGAATGCTAGGATTTTACCACAATCCCTATATGTCTGACTCTCATAACTTACATAATGTTCTAGATACAAAATGGGATAATTTGTACAGTATAGTACAAGATGTGCGAATGACATTCCTAGAAGTAAGTTTCAGAGACTGTTGTACCACAATACATCGATCTACATGTATACAGCCAGAAGGCTATGTCTCTGTTACAGTACTGTAGAGGTGTGGGAGTATACCCCGCGAGACCATACACAGACACAGCGGCATTCACTATAAAGTTCCCCTGTATACGGGACTAGCACATTGCTGGTACTAAGGGATTCAGCTAGGTGGCTCATGTAGTCTGGGGCTATAGATCACCACTTGCTCTCTTTGTACAGTCTATTTTGACAACCTGCCAATTAATTACTATACATGGGATTTTTCTATAAATCATATGTGTGGATTCTCCATATCAATAGTTTTGTGTTGCTGATCTAGAAATGGATTAAATATTTGAAATGAAAGAGCAATAGGTCATTGAAATTTCTGTTTGACACAACAGGTAAGCCAATCAAGGCATTATCTCTTATCTGGGTTATCACCTTCTTTCACACCTGAAACAATAGAGAGGTACTTAGGGTGATTGAGATAAGGGACAGGGTGTAGCTTATCAATCTTATCACTGACCATTTTTCTTGAGACTGATAAGCAGTTTACCCAGAATGCCCTGCTCTGGAGTCGGGGGCCTAACCAATATGGCGGCCCCCATAGCCTGATATGCTAATGCCCTCTATGAATGGCTGAAATAGCAAAAAGAGTACACAGCCAGCCTCTATACTATTTCAGGGTGCCTATTTCTTTGGTTCTTCTCTCACCTTAAGTTCAAAGTGTGGTTAATACATCTTAAGTATGATTTTAATACCATATCTAAATCAAGTTCGATATCCAGTGGGAAATTATGGTCGGCCATAGACAGTCTTAATTTTAGTCCAAAGAGTCCACTAAAAAATATACCCCACTTCTGTATATCGATGTTGTGATGTTCAATATACATCACATAATAGTAGGCTGATCGTGTAACTGTAACACATCAAGGTAGATTAATCGATTAATGCAAAGACGATTAGACACAGGCAACAGTGTACCTGATACATTGTTGTACCTGATCTATGAGGACATGTCGCCCAGGTGTGTCTACACAGGTAAGGCTTGACCAGTGCCACACAGGTATGATATCACCCTAACAGGTATATCACACACACACACCTTTCTTATCATCTACACAGGTGTGATATGTGCTAATTTTAGAGATATTACATGGTTCGGTGTCTTTTCTTTTAGAAAATAAGAATGCGTGGCTCATTCTGGCAGCAAATAAATGAATGTCAAACGAGAGAATTATTTAGTACTCTGTTAGATAACATGACTGAGACATCTGTAGACTGTGAATCTCATTCTGATAGTAGAACATGTGTGTATTTAAAGCTGAACATTTCTATGTATAGATTTCAATTTCCCACTAATAAATCAACACTGTAGGATTCAACGACAGCGAGACCGCAACTCGTGAAGAACTTGGCACGGGAACTGTAACCACTACCGCAGCACCATGCTTGTACAGTACATGTATCACTGATAGGGGTGATAAGAGTGTTTCTTCTCCGCACCATACCACAAATCATGTAGATATGCGGCTTACTGTTATATGAACCCCATAAAGGGACTATAAAACAACCCCCCTCTCGGCCTGTTAAACCCAATGCAGTGTCAAAATCATACTTTGCTTTTCATTAATGTACGGCGGCCACTTGGGCACGGGCAGCAGTGGTCCTGTATGAGGAGGAGAGGTGGGGCGGCAACAATGTAGAAGTGATCCAAGTGGAGCTTACCTTAGATACACTAGGATTGACGATCCAATTGCTGTTTGCCTGATCATACGCCATGATCTATGTTCTAGCACTGCCTGACTTGAAGTGAGTAAAGCAGGTAGGATACAAAGTGGGGACCAGTGAGCTCGAGCGGTAGCAAAGTACGGCTACATCCAATGTCAAATACACACACACTGTGCCTGAGTCCCGGGCTGGGCGCACATGGACGCTGGGTGCGTGGTAGTTGTGGTGTTGGGAGGTGGGCTGCTGCTGCTGCTGCTGCTGCTACTGCAGCTAGTACTGCCCCCTGCTGGTCCTGATGCCGTTCAGAGTTGTACTGTTCCCTGCCGCAGTGAACACTCCCCTCAAACCTACCACTTTCATTACTATAGGACTCAGTATGGAGTCCTAGTGGAGCCGCCATTTTGAATTTCTCTGGTTGAGGTAAAACCCACTGATTACACATACCCTGATGGGTACCTTGTCCCTGGTTAACACCCACTTCCAGGGACATGCTGGTCTCATCTTATCAGTTCTTATCAGTGTGTGTCGCCAGAACCAGCTCCAGACCAGCTAGTGGCCAATACGCACGGACCTGTTTGCACTGCCAGTCCCAGCAGCAGCAGCCAGATAGGGGTTAGCAGCAGAAGCAGTAGAGACTACATGTATCAGAAAGTGGGAGTCACTTTATACTGACTATTATACATACATGTATAATGTATTGTGAATACCATGTCTTAGATCCCAGCACATCGTTTCTGTGCATTCTTTACCGATATGTGGTGGCTGAAGATCATATATGCTATACATAGCTAACTCCAATTACTGTCTCTTTAGGTCTGTAATTATTTTTCTGTGTTTATTTAGATTTTTTATCGGTTATTACAATGTAGCCTGTACTGCATAAACTTCACAAGGGGTCCATGGTTAGGAGATTATGTTAAGGATTCAATTGAAAATTTAAAATCTAAGATCTATGATCAAGAGGCCCGTGTTAAGGATGCAATTGAGAGGATTCAATTTAGGATCTGTCATCTATGATCAAGATATTAGGGTTTCATATTTAAATTTGACGATCAATTCTGAGTTTAATATCAATTCTAAAAGCAGTTAAATTGCAGTGCGTTTCCCGGATTAGAAATTTATCCCATATTTTCGGCAAAGTAAACACAGCAAAGCTGTAATGCCGTGCATATTCATATCATGTTCTAAGAAGTATAGAATTGATTTACAACATTTTTAATATGAGAGTAGATCAAAATTTTCAGAACAAATATTATTTTAATACGGAATCTAAAAGCCCTTCATATGTTGTGTGTTTTGCAATTTATTAATCTATAACATACTTTCAGGAAAGTAAACACAGCAATGCTGTAATTCCGTGCATATTCCTTTGATGATCCAAGGAAAAAAGATCATTATATATGAACTCTATGGCCTTTGGAATGGACCTATACTTAAATATATGCTCTGATTGTGGTGCTTCCTCGCTCTCCATGTAAAATCCTGCCCCATTGCTATAGTATGGAGTAAACCTATGCCTGGATTAAAATATGCAAATAAGGAATGTGTGTGAGGGTTGGGAGTAGTGTGGTGGTGGTATTGGTGGTGGTGGTGTCATAATGGTCACTAACATCCATCTGATAACTTTTGAAGATCAAAATTGACCATATATGGCCTGGATCCCTGTGATTCCTTAAACCAAGATGGCCAACACACAAGGAAAACAAAAGAATTAGGTAGTTGAGGTGTCCCAATGGTCACTAACATCCATCTGATAACTTTTGAAGATCAAAATTGACCATATATGGCCTGGATCCCTGTGATTCCTGAAACCAAGATGGCCGACACACAAGGAAAACAAAAGAATTAGGTAGTTTAGGTCTCCCAATGGTCACTAACATCCATCTGATAATTTTTGAAGATCAAAGTTGACCATATATGGCCTGGATCCCTATGTTTTCTAAAACAAAGATGGCCGACACATATTGAAAAAAATAGAATTAGGTAGTTGAGGTCTTTCAATGGTCACTAACATCCATCTTAAAACTTTTGAAGATCAAAATTGACCATATATGACCTGGATCCCTGTGAATCCTAAAACCAAGATGGCCGACACATATTGAAAAAAAAAAGAATTAGGTAGTTGAGGTCTTTCAATGGTCACTAACATCCATCTCATAACTTTTGAAAATCAAAATTGACCATATATGACCTGGATCCCTGTGATTCCTGAAATCAAGATGGCCGACACACATGGAAAACAACAAAATTGGGTAGTTGAGGTCCCCCAATGGTCACTAACATCCATCTGATAACTTTTGAAGATTAAAATTGACAATATATGAGCTGGATCCCTGTGTTTCCTAAAACAAAGATGGCCGACACACATGGAAAACAATAAAATAGGCTAGTTGAGGTCTCCCAATGGTCACTAACATCCATCTGATAATTTTTGAAAATCAAAGTTGACCATATATGGCCTGGATCCCTGTGTTTTCTAAAACAAAGATGGCAGACACATATTGAAAAAAATAGAATTAGGTAGTTGAGGTCTTTCAATGGTCACTAACATCCATCTCATAACTTTTGAAGATCAAAATTGACCATATATGAGCTGGATCCCTGTGTTTCCTAAAACAAAGATGGCCGACACACATGGAAAACAACAAAATTGGGTAGTTGAGGTCCCCCAATGGTCACTAACATCCATCTGATAACTTTTGAAGATCGAAGTTGACCATATATGACCTGGACCCCTGTGTTTTCTAAAACAAAGATGGCCGACATATATGGAGAACAATAAAATTAGCTAGTTGAGGTGTCCAAATGGTCACTAACATCCATCTGATAACTTTTGAAGATTAAAATTGACATTATATGAGCTGGATCCCTGTGTTTCCTAAAACAAAGATGGCCGACACACATGGAAAACAATAAAATAGGCTAGTTGAGGTCTCCCAATAGTCACTAACACCCATCTGATAATTTTTGAAGATCAAAATTGACCATGTATGGCCTGGATCCCTGTGTATCCTAAAACAAAGATGGCCGACACATATGGAAAACAATAAAATTAGGTAGTTGAGGTCTTTCAATGGTCACTAATATCCATCTGATAACATTTGAAGATCAAAATTGACCACAAATGACCTGGATCCCTGTGTTTCCTAAAACCAAGATGGCCGACACACATGGCAAACAATAAAATTGGGTAGTTGAGGTGTCCCAATGGTCACTAACATCCATCTGATAACTTTTTAAGATCAAAATTGACCATATATGGCCTGGATCCCTGTGTTTCTGAAAACCAAGATGGAAAACGGTCCCAAGACTCCAAATAATCCAATGCCACGCCACTTAAAACTCCTAAAAAAGTGCATCATACTTATGTGTACATGTATACATAAATATACATGTAGGTGACCCTTAGTGGGTTAATAGTCAGTGGTGCTGAGAAACGCACCACCAGCAGAAGAGAACCACGTGGTGCTGGGGGAGGTGGTGCCAGGCAGGTATGGGGCCACCCCAGGAGCACAGCCACCACCACTATTCAGAGGTGGGTGTGGGGGGGGGGGTATATATACTATATACCATGGCTCTGCCTGAGGTGTCCAGGGCTAGCACCACTCTGTCCCCAGGGTCTACAATAACAGGTCCACCAACACCACCACTGCCACCACTTCTATGCTTGACTGATTTGCAGATTTTAATCCAGGTATAGGCATACTCAATACTGTACCTATGACAGGATTATACATGGAGAGCGAGGAAGCACCACTATGAGAGCTTGTATTTAAGAATGGGTCCCCTCCTATAGCCGTTCATTCCTAAGAATGAACGGCAATAAAGTAGTTTTTTGTTGTTGTTTTCCCCCCTAGCTTTGTTGTTTTAATCGTTCTCAGATCAGTCTTTCAGAATCACGCCATTTCACTTCTTCCATGCATCGAGACCGTTGCTAAGCAACTCTAATTACGACGTAAATCATGAGAGCATTTTTTTTCTGTTAAATTATCACACCTCACTTTATAACAATGGCACCACTGCATTGTGAGAGTGAATCTTTTTAAGAATAATATGAATAACTATGATGCCCGAGTGTTTCATGCATATTTGGTTAATGATGTACAGACACACCAACGCGTAACTCTCCATCGTTTTTTTTTTTTTTTGTTTTTTTTCCCCCATAATGCCTACGCTTTTAGAATGTAAAATCCCGGGGTACAATCCCATACAAGTGCTCACTGGTATAAGTATAGAGCCGGTGAGCAACTCACTGGTGCAGGCAAGGGGACCAAGAGCCCTGAATTACCCTGCTTTCATTACACATTGTCAAACTGATACATTTATTTCAGTTCAAACTTACAAAAGCAACATTGATAACAAGAATTTACTGTGGGTGTAAGTGGGGGGGGGGTGTGCTGAAATGACTGGCACGTGTCCCTATGTGGCTGATGGTGGCCGGTTAGAGCGGCACGGTGATGGGGCAGAGTGTACTGTTTACAGTGCTGAGATGGGAGGTAGGACGAGGGCGCTCAGCTGCCGCCGTCTGATAAAGATCCAAACACACCCAGGGGGATCACTAAGCGAACTGAGCCCTGCTGCCCAGCCTCCCGTGCAGCGCCCTGCTGCCACTGACCTCCTCCTGCTCCTCCTCATCCTGTTGTAGCACAAGGCCCTCCTGGAGCAGGCAGGCAGGCGGTAGACAGGCTCCTCCTGTACCTCCTGCACCATGGTTAACATCCACTATCATGTCCAGGTAGGTGTGGCTACATGATATTCACCCATCACCAACAACACTTACTATACCACCTGCTATAGGTGACACTGATGGGACAGCACCTTGGTCACTGAGGGAAGGTGGGAGGGGGGTATTTAACTATTGCTGGACTTAAAGCTCCATAAGGTTACAAATACCAGCTGTGATTGATTTCTGTCTATATCAAATTGAAAATTGCCAATTTGACAGTATAGAGAATATACATCATTGATGTTGTTTTTCGAGTGTGTATATCTAGGGGAGGGACTATTTTGTTATTTCGATTCTTCCCACACATCAGCTTATTATATGTATCACCATACTTTGAAAGACACTTTAATATCTCAGGGTTATATACTTCCCATCAAACTAGATAGCACTAACATATCGAAAGATTTATTGATATTCAACCATTTCTCTTCTTGCTGACAATTATCTCATAACCAGAAATGATGGTGTGTCTTTCAACACCTTTCCTAATGCACTAACAGTTGGTGATTATAACTCTGAGCCTGTACATGCGCATCATTTCTGTATACTACTCACATGTATTGACGTTACTATCGGTAAAGCTACTGTATGCTTCTAGGGCAGCCACAAATCTATGAAGCGGGGGGGGGGAGGACTTAACCCATGTCTATAGTACCAGTATGTATATGGTTTTTTTTTGGGTTTTTTTTTTCAAAGTCCAAGGCTGCTAGGCGGAGATGTAGTCCAGTCAACTTCCCTCTACTTTCTCTACTTTTCCCACCTCCAGCACCCCCCCCCCTCCCGCCCTCCAGCACTTGACTGGGGCCGTGCAAATCAGGTTAGGCGGCGTCCATTAAATAGCGGGGTGGGCGCTGTGCTACTTATCCAGAGGCTTGCCTGATCAATAGTGTATGTGAGGTAAAACGGGTTGGGCGAGTGAGTAGGAATTGGGAGAAAGAGGGTGGGGGTACTGGGTGGCGATCACATCTTCCCCTGGAGACCAAGAAGCCCCTCCAGGTAGTAGACCACTCAATAGAGGCCCTCACAGGAGAGGTGTGCAATCTGTGTGTGGGGTAGGTAACCTGATTAAGGTCTATACTGACAAAGTGAGCAAGGCGTAGGGGTGATGTGTATCTGGTAGTAGTAGTGGGCAGGGGCAGGGTGATGGTGGGGGCAGGGTGATGGGCTTACCGTGCCCCATGGCAGGCTTCAGTACCGCTCCTCCCGGTGTAAATGTATATTACGATATTCATTATAACAGTTGCAGTCCATGTGAGGTCCACAGAATAGTCAGGACCACTTAGATAAAGAGGATAAAGTATACACTACTTGTAGCGACATATCTCTATAGCTGAACCTATATCATAATGGCATATATGTGTGTTATATCAATTGTTACTACGCAGGTATGGTTAATTGACGCAGGTATACATGCGTACCACATTCTATATAATAAGCGCCCAAGGTACTTCAAATACTTTATCTGTAGCACTCCAGTTATCTGGGTTTACCTGACACTATATCGTGAATATTTTGGTCTGAAAAAAAGGGTGGGTGTCTATCAGGATCTGGGTGCTTATAACGTGCGTCAAATATGGCAACATACCAACACACGTAATATGTGAGAGGTGACCATGGTTCACCTTAAGAATATTACCGTAAATCCTTGTGGATTTGTGTGCCTCACGTAGGAGACACACCTCTGGTGTCAAGATATCCTACAGGGCACACCTGGGGCTTAATTTTGAGCAATTTATCATAATACTTGTTTTTAACTTGTGTTTATGGCGCAGCTTACACATGAAGAAAAACTTGAGTATGCATCTTATACGCGAGGAATGCCTTATATGCAGGGTAGGATATTGAATGTAATTTTACTTCACCTATAAGGTGCACAGAGTTTGGAAACATCACAGGGTGCAGTCACTATGCACCTAGTTTTCCACACATAAAAGCAGCGCCTTATACGTGAGGATTTACGGTTAATATCTGACACAAAATTGAATGAGAATGTGGGACATCATGCATATTAGATCAGCCACGGTTTACCCAAAATTCTATTGGGGCGGGGAAAAAAAAGGGATTTACTTACCTAAATTGTAAAGTAGTTCTACAAAGTAGCGTCACTAGGTGTCTGCTAGTAGTCCTGCACGGCACCTATAAGGAAAATATACTACTGTTATCACTATTGAGGAATGGAGCAAGACGAAAGTGCTGAGAGATCTTCTCTAAACCCACAAAGCTGCCACCTCATGGCCAAATCAGGTATCAATGAAACCAACTGAGATGCCGCCTTGTGACTACAAGGGAAACCAACACATGCCAAATGTTGAAAATCAAATGGTCAGGAAGGGTTTGAGAACCTCCAATAGCCTAAAGTGGCTAAGTCATTGGAGGTGGAGCAAATGAAAATGTGTAAGGGGATCCCCAGCATCTTCCACGGCTCTGCCACCACTGCGGCTTATATACATGACATCCTGGTACACTTATTTTTCTAACGAACCGCAAAAGCCTGTTTGTAAAGCTGAAACCAAACAGCAAGGAGAAGATGGTAGTTGCAAGAAACTTAAGTATATAAAAAAGAAGACATGCAAAACTTCAAAAAATGTTAAAGACAATAATTGTAATCTTGAGCGAAAGTTCCAGCCAGTGGCGGATCCAGGATTTGGAAACGGAGGGGCGCTGCCCAAAAGAAGGGGGGCGCATATCATACTTTGGAGGAAATTTTGGATCCAAAAACATTTAAAGAAATGCTTAATTACTCGCAAAAAGGAAGGGGGTGTTTGCCCCCCCCCCCCCCGCCGTCTAAATCCACTACTGTAGTACCCCAACGCATAACGCTTATACGCAAATCAGAGCCAATGTGCAGCTTATAGGAATACCCCAAACAAGAGAGAAGCTTATAGGTTGGTATCTTACCCTGTAGAATAGTACTGAACCTTAAAATTTCAAGCCTCAGATGTGGCTCATGGCTCATTCCAAAGTTAGGGTCCAGCTTTTAATCAGGTATGGTTTATACGGTAATTTACAGTCGTCGTTTTTCCTCAACCTGATTCGTTGTCATGGAGAGCATCAGAATTGTATATAATGTTTTAGGCTGCAGGCTACACCCAATGCCACTCTACCCCTGGTGACAAAAAATGTAGACAGGCCAATACAGTAAGAACAAAAAAAAAATGTTTGTTTCAGGTAACAGAGTGAAAAAGAATTTGGTAGGGCATGTCGGATTTTTTTTTTTTTTACAATTATTTTTGAACTGCCACAGTGACTCCTAATCAGCGGCGACGACTCAGGGATAAAGTTATGGCGACTAGCATGTCTAAAAAATTGCCCAAAAATATATAATTTCTTCAAAATTGGAGAAAAAAAAATCTAGGGTCGGCAAACTAAGGGGTCGTGTTACCTGAGACAAACAATTTATTTTAACCTAATCCAGGTTTTCATAAGGTCTAAGGCTTGACTAAAGTAACAGTTAGTCTACTGATTTTGTACTTCCGATTTTCAGAAATACAATTGTCATTTTTTTCATTTTGCCGAATCCAAAGACTACAAAAAACTGAAAGAGGGAAAATAATTGGCCTAGAAAAAATTACTATCTTTACATTCATTTCAAAACTGCAGTCCTTTATAGACCATATTAATTTTTGCTTTACCTGAGGTGCATGGAAGCTACCGTAATCTCCCGCGTATAAGGCGCAGCTCGCATATAAGGCGCCCCCCCAACTCACAGGGGGGCTGTTTTGCATTTAAGGCGCCCCCCTGAGGGGAGATTTTTGTCAATTTAGTATCGTTCTATAGTAAAAATACCCCCCCCCCTATAAGGCGCACCCAAACTCAAGGCAATTTACCTCCCACGTATAAGACCCAGCAGCATTTTGTTTGGCGTATAAGACGCGCCTTATACGCGGGAGATTACGGTACTTGCACAACTAGGCCTATAGATCAAAGAGGGGCGTAAAATTCTTCTTTGCCTCTGCAACGCAGGACACAAAAAGTTTGACCACTGTCAAGGGGTAAGGGGCATAAAAAATGTTCACACGTCCACATGAAAACTAACCACCCCATGTTGATAAAAGCAATTATTATAGCGTTCTATCGGGTTATTACTCAGCTAACCGGGCCCTGATATATTAATTCAGAGGCCCAGCAATTGATGTCCACTGTAGGCACTTACCTACCCCCAGTGCATGGTTCTGCTGCAGTGGAGGTGTGAAACTGTGATAAAGCTGAAACTGGGGAGTGCTAAACTCTCCTTTCTTTGACAGCTCATTGTGTAGCTATTTATTGGAGAATCTTAACAAACATGGGCTCATTTTAAAGGGATTGATTAGGGGTTTAAAATGAATCTGTATGAGAAATAATTGATGCAGGCAAACATTCCATTCTCCCCAAGTGAAGTTAACCCATAATTTTGAAAGCATTTTTTGGTATAAAGGCTAAATCTCACATAAAAGAGAATAGTTCCCACACTTTCTACAGGAAAGAATGGTTTAGAAAATGTCTAGAGGTATTCTTTTCATAGGGGAACAGGATGTTTGCCAGACCCCACAAAAATTTTAGCATGCCATTTGCTATCACCCTTCAAACAGCTTCTCCATGTTAGGCCCTTGTCTGTTTGCCAGAATCAAATCCTATGTATATTATTTATATAGCAATGGATAGAGCTGATAAAAATAAGTGGATTTCCATTTTAAATGAAGTCTTTATGTCAATTTAAAGGGAAATTCTGACCAATTAAAGATTTCATATCAACTCCATAATTTTGCCCCAATACTGTCAGATCGCTAAATCGCAGATGATATTACCGTAATCTCCTGCATATAAGGCGCAGCCCGCGTATAAGGCGCACCTAGAACTTTGGAAAATTCTCAAAAAAATGAAAAATTCATGACTTTGGTTCTACTGAATGAATTTTCAAAATTCAAAACCCTGTGGGTAGCTTGGGCCACCTTGGGCTCTCCTGGGCCCCAATTTGTCCTATTATGACCAAGGGGGCATGTAAGATATTAAAAGAAAGGTCTTGGTGTCCCCCTTGTGAATGACATTGGCAGACATTCCAAGTCAGACCCCCCCCCCTACAAATGGTAATTTCTTTTCTCAGTGGATGTGCATAGATCTCAATATTGGTCTTTCTGAGCACCAAAAACGTGGATTTCCGTGTTTCCCACACCCCTGCATAAAGACTTTATTTAAAGAGCAAATCCACTTTTTTTGATGAGATCTATCCATTGCTTAATAGATAAAATGCATGGGACAAAGTCTTAGAGAGTGAGTGAGTAATAGATGTTTAACGCCATTTCGACAGCTAAGGTCATATTCATGGTGGGAACTACATTACACAATTTCACAGAGTAATGTGTCAGTGCCCACGCATATGTGCACCACACACATCCTGAGGGGATAGGAAAGATGAGAATTAGACCCTTTAAAATGGGCTAGGGAAGCCCGGGGACAAAGTCTTAAAAACTAGGTAAGTGCCTATCCACTGAGTCTCCAGAGGGCTCAGCCTAGTCTTCCTGGGCCCCAGATATCAAGTTACAAAAAGCAAAGGCATGGCATATGATTTTACATTTCAAAACAATACACAACAAGTAGGTAGGTCCTAGAGTTAAGATATCAAATACCAACCCCAGTTAAGACCCAGTTTTCATTGGGGGCTTGGGAAACTACTCTGAAAGTTCCACCACCACAACACCAGTGCCCCCGCTTACCATCGCTCCTTTAGCGATGGTTCCATCTATCGGGTTATGTGGTGCACAAATGTAGGTGCCTATCTGTCGGCTGAAATGTAGATCTACATGCCAATCACGCAAAAGGGTCACTTCTTGCAGAATTGACCTGGCCCTCCATGGAGACGAATGTTGATGCCGCCGCGCTTCCCAGGTACCCGGCCTAACAGGGGTTCAGGGGCAGAGCCCCCGATCAAGGATATATGCCAGAACTCATCGGAATTTGAATTACATTCAGATGAGATCATCTGAAACTTATGGAAACTTAAATGGAAGATTATTATTCAGATGAGATCTCATTTGAAAACAGTCAGAAGTGTGTGACAGCATGGTCCCACCACATCCCTGAGGAACTAAGGCGGCATGAATGTTTGTCTCCAGTGTGACGTCATTCTACTTCCGGCCAGGTTAAAATCCCAAGAAGAGACCCAGATGCGCCAATCACCGTGATCAGGCAGAATACTAGACACTTCGGACACATAGGCCGAAATACCTGCCTGCTCACAGGCAGGATCCAAGATGTATACAAGTCTATAGTGGCACAAACACATGGCTAGTCTGAACTAAGTACTCACTGTAAGTTCCTGGAAATTGTCCCTCCTATTCACAAACATGTAGTTTTCATGTACATCAGCTTATATTGACTGAAACATGAGATATATCCAATAAATCTGACATGTTTATCTTGAGCTTAATTATCACTACCTCAATGGCCTCCATTGTCAACATGCTAGGGGTGCTACCTGGTGTTAGCTTCCTTTTGAAACATAGGGCTAACCATCCAAGAATAGTATAGTCTCTTTGGCACTAGGTGGCTACACCTGGCTTCAAGATGGCCGACAATGATTTGGAGTTAGGGAGGGAGATTTGAAAATCACCTGGATTGTTGATTATCACAAGTATTCCAAGTGTTTTGTGTATTGTGAACCTTTGGATATACATTGAGGGAAGTGTTGGTGGAAGCATTGGACCTGACAGTAAGTACTTCTGTGAGAAATGGCCACTCTGCCAGATTGGCTGACCAAACAGACTACAACAGACACACTTGGTCTCTGAGGTTCCCTCAGAGTGTCTACGGAGTACGGACGCAAGGACAGGTCGGAAGCAGACATCTCGGAAGCAAGCAAGGGGACATCTCGGAAGCAAGGACATCTGGGGTGCAAACGTTACCATGATAATATCCCCCTCTTCTTATAGAACTAGGGAAAACAACAACCCTAAGGCCAATAGAACTCATGTTACAGTTTACCGTCCACCGCCCGCATGCATTTAAAGGGCCGCATGAGAAAATTTCATTATTCATTATCTAAAAAAAAATTGTAGAATTTCTCAAAAATGTATTTGGACATGGTAGGAATGAGCAAAGGAGGGCATATTTGGTATCAAATTAAAGCTTACACTGTTACAGTGCCAGGAATGTCAATAACATGGTGGCATATACAACCTTAAAATTTCCAGGCAGTGCTACCTATATAATGAATAATGAAAAAATGCCTTATCAATTTTCAAAATGGCTTGGACGGTAAACTGTAACCTGAGTTCCCATGGCCTAATGATACTTCCCTACGCCATTCATCAATATATCTGCAAAAAAAAAAATTTTGAATGGTAAAATTATGCAATTCAAAATAGGCGTTTGCTTCCGAGATGGCTTGCTTCCAAGATGTCTGCTTCCGACCTGTCCTTGCTTCCGAGGTGTCCAGTTACCATCTTCTTCACTACAAAATAGCGTAGAGTTAGACTAGCGAGTTCTGTCAAACTTGAGTGACAGTGTCTGTCAGTGACACTTCAAGTCTTCAATGTTTGTAACGACTAGGTAGCCAGAACTAGTCTATGAATACTGACATAAACGTAATGGAAACACTGGACTTAACCTTTTTAAAATATCAAGGGGCTTACTTACAACGATTACCGAGACTGACAATAAAATCGATCCCCAAAGATATTTGTTATTTCTGTGTGAAGTTGACGAAAACACCCTTGTCTGTCTTGGCTGTCTCCGCTTGTTTCAAGATGGCCGCAGAATAGTCTCGTAACCCAGTCACCTGGTTGTTTTATTACGATAGAATAATTGCGATATTATTCATTGACGGCATAATTCAGAGAATATTAAGGTAAGATAAGCTAGATTATGTGACTTCAAATAAAGTGAATATTTTGTTTGTGTTTATAACAAATGGGAAGTAGCCTCATGAGGCTTGTGCCCGGTCTACTTGACTTTATGACCACTGACCACGTCGGGAACCAGCAGTGTCATGGTAGCGCCCAGTGTCGAATCAGTTGCCACACTTTGCAGGTGATGCTGAGGTGAAGAGTGGGCTCTCTCTCTTGAAAATTAACACTTTTCCGCGATGCCCGGCACCAAGGAAGTCCATACATTAATTCTACAATCTTCTAGGTATTAGCGATGTGCCGTTATGGTAAGTTTAGGGTAGATAAGCAATTCTCTGTCTCTCCAAAAACCTTTTCAAAATGTGCATTCGAGTTTCGACCGGCATTCGTCGGCTGCGGTTGATCAGAGTCCTGTCGTTGTGACGGAATGTCAAGTAAAGGGCTTTCGGTTTCCTGAAATGTACTCATGTAGGTTTGGTCTATGAGTATGGCAATCACAAGGTCGTATACTGGTTTAGATTCAATCATTTGATTTTTATAGGCAGGTCGGATGATACGGTTCCTCTACTTCAAACTCAAAACTAGACACGCCCATGCCTGGGCTAGCCTGTCTGGGGTGTAAGTAACCTGTCTAGACAGTAGACCAGGGTTCTCCACACATAGGAAGCACACAGGCGGCCCGCCCGCGTGCTTTTGCATGCCGCCCGTGTGGTTTAGCTGGAAATGCGCCGCCCTTATGCTTCCAGCTCTCTGTGAGCTTTCTGTGGTTTTTTGAATTTAGTAAATCGGTCCATTAGAACGAAAGTTATCCAAAATTTCAAGCAGTGTTCAATAAAACACCTTACAATGTGCAAAAAAATTTCTTGGCTTTGCTTCGTTAGTGACAACGTGTTTTGTTCGCAACGCCGGGCTGCGCTTGGCGGGGCACTTGGCCGATAATTGACCTGTGTGCTTTTTCATCCTCTGGAGAACCCTGTCAGACACTGATACCCCAGACTGATACACTTTATTCTATGGAACAGAACCCTGGTTGCTAAGGACCTGGCAAAGGGTCAAATTACAGAAAAAATATCTAGATCCAATCTGTTAATTTAAATTTCACATAGGCCCCTAAGGCTAAGACTAAGTCCAGTGACAGTGCCAGTGTCAGGAACATTCATACGGACGGTAACTACGTATCATAGTAAGTCGCCAAGGTAACGTGTCACGTGCGCACGGCCCCATTTTCCCTGGGGGACAGATTAGTTTGCTTCAGTATGGCGTGCGTCATTCAAGGTCTAAATTCTCCAAATTTAGACCACTTATGGCATTTTCATCTACAGGGAAAGATGTAATGATTAAAAAATATGACACTGTAGGCATCAATATTAGTTTTTGGGGAATATTATGGTCATAGCGCCCATTTCAAATATGTGCAGAGTCCCAGTGTAGGGCTTTTACTGTGCTACGTAATGAGCGCAGAGCACCACTTTTTCCCCGGCTTCCGGTGTGCCAACGTCTTCACGTTACCAAGGTTACTGGACTTTTTGTCTCAACGAATGTAACTGGTTAGGTGATGTGGCAAAGGTATGCAGCACAGCACTTTGAGAAGAAGCACTTATAAAAAGGTATTCCTATAAGGCACACCGCCAACTTTGGTCAATCCTATAGACCTAAGGTGCAGGCAGGGTCCATCCTCTCGTATATGCCCTCTCACGGTCCCGAACTGAGCAGCATTTCTTGCCTCGTCACACAGCACGTGTTGGAATCCCCCCACCTCAGCCCTCTTTGACTTTTTGATGTCTACTTTGATTGGTCATAGCTAAACTACCGTAAACTCCCGCGTATAAGACGCATCCTCTACGCCAAACAAATGCCTTGTGCGTCTTATAGGATGTACTGAAATTGGGGGTGCATCTTATACGAGGGGTAATTTTACTATAGAAATGTATTGAATTTACAAATATCAGCATTAAAATGTGCGTCTTATACGTGAAAATGCTCCTGCTGAGTTTGGGGTGCGTCCTATACGCGCAACGCGTCTTCTACGCGGGAGATTACGGTACTAGTCAAAAGTATGCTTCCCCCTGTGTATATTTTTTACATAGAGTGTCCTCCTTTTCAACTTAATCCCTTTTTATTTTAAATTCATCAAAATAAAAGAGAAATCCCATGTAAAAAAATCCACACAAATGAAAGGGTCAAGTGTCCTGAACTCAACTTCCTCTGCATGTGGAGACGAGAAAGTGACATGCGTACAGGAATCTCAAAAGGGTGAATAAGCTGCGCCTTATATACAAGGTGCATTATGATACATAGATCTCCATCCACCAATTTTCTACTTAGGCATTATCAAATCACGGACTTGAAACACAGGTCCTTGATCAAACTAGCTAAAAGACCCTCATATTATCGTAATCTCCCTCGTGTCAGGCGCATCCCGCATGGGACCCCGGGGCCCCCTCATGTCCTATTATGAATTAGGGGGCATGTGACATAACAGAAGAAAGGTCTTGGTGTTCCCCTTAGGCCTAAAAAAAATTGTTGTGCTCAGGATCATTGAAATATGGTACTGTAGAACCTTGCATATAAGGCGACCCTGTACAAGATGCACCCTGAGTTCAAGCCAGAGCTATAACTAAAAGGCTTTTCTGAGGGCTGTTTTCGGCCACTTTAGGCATTGAGTGATGATTTTTCAACAATGGAGGGGGAGGGGGCTGATGAGTTTGAGGGGGGGGGGTCAGAATTGTTTCGACCTGTCTGACAGGGGGGGTCAAAATGATTTCACCTGATTTCAGTGAAAAAGCCTGTAGGTCAAAAGGTTGCGTTCGCACATGATTTTAACCTCAAGAGGGGGAGGTCAAAATTGTTTACACGCATCCGCAAGTAAACCCTCAGGGGGTCAAAAAGGTTTTGGGCCCCCCTCAAACCACCCCCCCCCCCCTGGAGGACCAATATGATCAAAGATATATGAGTCGCCTCTGAGAACTGGTTATGCAAAGTGCCCCCCCCCCCCCAAGAAAACTACTAACACACAATCCTGGTTTAGGTTAATCCCTTTCCCTTTATGTTTTAAGGGTAAGGGCCCTGAAAGCTTGTCATGGTTTTTTGAATTTTGAAGATTGCCCAATTAGAACTAAAGTTATGTCACTTTCCAGATGTTATGAGTTTAACAACAACAACAACAACAATTAGGGCGGGACCAAAAAAATAGGGTACCGGTAGGTCGGGATACCTGAACACAAAATAACATAATCGCGTTACAGTATTCACATGAATCGATGTTGATACTTCAAGCTGAATATTTATTCATTTATTGACCCTAAGACAAACTTTTGTTGAAAAAACATTAAATTTGTGGTGATTTTCGTAAACTAATCTCTGTATGTTTACTATGGATTCTGCCTGTAGGGCTTACTCGATACAATTCATGCTCATGTTACATGCAGTAGACTTATCAAAAGCATTGGTAAATAATGGTTTGAGTAGCCTCTTGATGATTTAAAACACCCCCCCCCCCCCAATAAGAAATAAATAATAATAGAGAAAGAGAAAAGTGCGAGTGAGGGAATTCTTTACACCTTAGAAAAACTAAAGATATCGAGGTCCTAGTTGTCATATTGAGAGATTTCCGTTTTAATTGATACAGGCTAGATATTACAGCGGAAAATAAGTCCTGTTTGTTCAACACTGATAGTGGAAAATGAATGAAAGTACCAATCGATCCAGTCATTGAGCATTCAGTTCCAGTGCCGTATATCAATTATTGATGACCTATCCTCTTGTGTATATTACCTAGGCTTTATGACATAACAAGTTATGAAACACATCTGGTCATCTTTATCTGCCTGGTATGTAGACACAACTGATTACATGTAGTCGACTGGACTATCAGTACCTTTGACCCATTGGACATTGATGCGACCAATATGGCATGTTGTAAGTCATATAGGATGTGATCAGTCTAGGATGCAAATCATTTATCTAATTTCCTAGTTAGCAGTGGGTTTGGTAACACATTGCCGGCAAGATTGTGTTTTCCTTTACCCAAATAATTACAGCATCATCGTCAGAGACATTTCACCGTGGTATGGTATTTAAACTTGTGGAAATGTTATAACAGGTTGCCATGGATTGATCAGCCTCTTAAATCGTGATCCCGTGGCTAAGGTTTTGCTCTTTGACCAATGATCTACATATACATGCACGTATGGCTGATTCTAAGAATCTTCTGATTGCAGACCGTCTATAGATTTTCCATAAGCTGACCCAGTGTTCACAGACATAGAGGAATCACCACAGCAATACATTACACATCCAATATAAGGTATGTATTATTTTATTTTTTTTTTAAGAATTTTTTGGTGTCCAATGGATTCCTTGCTGGGAAATTGAGGCGAGCAAACAAATTTTTTTTTTTTTAAATTTTGCCAAACATCACAAAGAGAAAACTTGTAGAAACTGAAGCGAGCGACATCCTTAGACAAGATTTTTTTCAAAGAAATAAAAAATTTGTATTTCCGAAAATGTGGAGAGGGCGATCCGTAGACCAACTTATTTTTTTGGTGTGGCCTAAACAATGTATGGTTGTTCCACTGTTGTGACCAGGAGTTCCCCGTCACCATTTTTGTGTATAAAGGTGATAAGTGATGCAAGCTGCTAAGTTTTTGTTGGTTTGAAATACAGTGAAAAGAGTTTGGGCGTCATATATATTCAGGGGTGTGAAATTTCCGCGAAACGCGGAAATACGCATTTTTGATGTCCATAAGGACCATTCTTGAGATCTATGCAAATCCACCCACTTTCCATCACTAGAAATTACATAGCAGGGCATGGCATTTATGTGTATTCGTGTCTGAGTCCAATTTGACATTAACCTTTCACCATTATAAGTATATAAATCGAATACACTAATACCGTAATATCCCACGTATAAGGTGCACCTAGAGTTTAGAGATTTGACCAGAAAAATAAAAGATTCATAACTTTTGTTCTACTGAATGGATTTTGAAAATTCAAAAACCTATGTGTTGCATGGCCCCCAGACCCCCCTGGACCCCATATTCAGCTGATGAGGTTATATGGTTATATGTAAGATATCAAAATGAAGGTCTTGATCTCCCCCCTTGTGGATCCAGGAAGAACTAAAACCTCTCGTATAAGACACGCCTTATACAAGGGAGATTACGGTAGGTACAGGATTGCGATTCTAACACACATAACAGACATGCAATACCTTATTGGCTTTAAATTGTTCGAACATGTATATGAATTTGTTTAATATTCATATTTTACAGCACAATACGAATCTAGTACCTTTCACCATGGACTCCCTAAGCACTTCTAGCATAGTCAACCCAATACTTGAGAATGGTAACCGGGGAGCAGCATCAAATGAAAAGCCCATGTCCCGCTGTGCATCCATGCCTGGCTCCTACACAAACAGTACTTCTCAGCCCCAAACTGGGACAGCGAATGGCACAGGTAAGTTTCTCTTAATACATAGCGGTATATCTCTCAATAACAAAGATATTTGAATAAAGTTACAAAATGATAAAGATATATCCCTTATATAGAAATTACTGATGAGCCATAAGCAAAACGGGTACCATCTTCACCATGTCTGCCCTGTATCTAACATGATCAAGGGGAGTTACATGAAGAATAGACTCCCCACCCCATCTCACATGCTTGGGGCATACCGGTACAGTTTTTGGTATCGTCCAATAGTATCACAGAAAACCAGCCAGACAAGTTGGGTTTCCATATTTGTTGGCTTTTTATTAGTGATTTGATATCAAGGTATTTAAGGGAATGTTTCTCCATACATTCTTACAGTAAGAGAAGCTCTCTGGACAATGTTTGTCATTGTGACCACTGTGAAACCTTCCATACTTTACATCTGTTACCACAGGAGTTTTGTCATTGGTATAGAAAAAATAGTCAACTACAAAAATCACATAAACCCCAATATCTAGGCAGTGTGTAACTTATGGACCCCTTTTCTTCTCTTTTCAGAACCTAAACCAATACACAGATCGTCCAGCTTCCCATTCGTTCCCACCACTACGCGTGATGCAGTCCCTGTTTTATTCCAAGAACCGCACCTTGAGACTGGCTTCAGAACACTGGGTCTCCCATGGTACAGCTACGTGCTAAGCGTTTTTCAGCTACATAATGAATCCATGAATGTATGGACTCATTTGCTGGCTGTTATACTCATGTCAGCGAAACTAATCAAGTTCACTGAGACCGTTGACTTTGTTGGGGATCCCTACTCATGGCCCATGTTGGCCGGGCTGATCTGTGGCATTCTTCTGTACGCGTGCAGCACTGGTGCTCACTGTATGCAGTCCAAGTCAGAGATGTTCCACTACACCTCATTCATGATTGACTACGCGGGCATTGGGATATATGGTCTTGGTAGCGTCATTGTTCACATAGAGTACTGCAGCGAAGATATCTTCTGGCAGGCTGTACACAAATGGTTCATCCCCTTAGGTGCTCTGATGGCTTTTGCCATCTGTTTCTGCTGCACCATATCCAAGGTGATGTACACCCGCCCATACCCATTCACCCGCAAGCTGTGGCAGATCCTACCGGTAACAGGCATCTATATCCTGCTCATCTCGCCTATCGCTCACCGACTCTTCTACTGTTATGTATACAACACTGATTGCAATGAGTCTATCCCACTACACATCCAGCAGATATTCTGGTTCATTCTCAGTGGGAGTTTCTTCGCGACTGACTTTCCACAGCGCATTAAGCATGGTATGTGTGATCACTTCTTTCACAGCCACCAACTTTTCCACATATGTATCATGATCTGCACACTGAAACAAATGGATGCAGTCTACATTGACTTCATGACACGCCAGGCCGTTGTGCTGGGTCGCGTGGCACCCACCTTTTTAAGTGCCTTTGGGCCGGTAATTCTGACCATCATCGGTGAAGCCATCTGCATATGGTATTTCAGAAAAGATGCGGCCAAGAAGCTGCAACAAGCTGCCAATGACAAAAAGGCCAATTAACGAAAGAAAAACGTTATGATGTACCTTTTTAAGCTGCAGTGATTAACAGAAATCCCACTGTGTGCACAGCCCAACTTGTCCTCTCTGACAGTCCCAAACAAAATGTCATCTTAAACTTGTCCGGTGGGTGAGATGTATTACTGGGTAACTCAATCTGATTTGATATGTCACCTCAGGTAGCTTTCAGAATGATATAAACAGTAGGGATCTGTGTCATTGGAGTTTCTGTGTGATAAACCTCTAGACCTTATAAAATATCATGTACTTACAAAAGAGACGCCCTTATGTCATTAAAAAATAAGATTATTGATTAAATCAACTGAATTTAGTGGTGTATAGGAAATGAAAGTAGTAACGAAAGCAAAAGGGTAAAACAGATATTCAAAGTTTCCACATGCGTGGTGCAATATAGAATTCAAGTTGGGATGGTTCAAGAATGGCATTGATTTATACAGAAGAAATCAGCAAATGAAATTCTGTTTTTTTTTCCCGGGACTACAAAAAGTCTAATAATAGAATTCATAAAGTCAAGATGTAAGGGGATAATATTTTGCTATTTTCATGTTTTAAAGCATATGCAAATTTTGATTTTCTGTGATTGATTTGTGATTAATGACGTTCTACTTTATCCCAACCCAAAGTCGTTCAAACACCAGAGTGATTTTTTTTCTGGTGGAAACGACATTATGAATATTAAATCTTTAACTTGTAACTGGGTACTTAACTAGAAACATATATATTTGCACAGTGTGTTTTTTAGTCTTAACACCCTTTCTGCCTTAAGACAGTGATAGTGACTGACACATTTTTCAATGTACTGTAGTACCTTGCATATAAGGCACACCCCCATATAAGATACACCTTTAGTTGAAAGAAACGCTATAAGGTGCACCTGGGGCTTGGTTTTCAGTTATTTAGTACTAATTTCATGTAATTCTACCCCGCCTATAAGACACACGCCATCTCTCGAGAAGTTCTACAAGGTGCAGTCGGTCTCTGATAAGCCATGGCTTATATGCGAAGTACTACAGTAATTGCCAAAATGTCAATTTGACTTGATGTTTCAATACTACATGTAGTCTTTGATTATGTAATGTAACTGAAATACTAATTGGTGATATCAGTAGTGTTTATCTCATATTGATGTATCCAATGTGTAATATTTGATATATTGTGTTAGTACACCATTTTGGTGATAACAGTGGGGTATTAAATCCCAGATAATGTTTATCTAGGTACTTATCTGCAATAAGTTATGATATGGTGCACATAACTTGGAAGCTGCTTTAGGTAAACATGACTGCTTTCTAGTTCTTACCTTTTCAAAAAGTATGTTCCCCTTCCCCCATACACAGATATGTGACCATGCCTATTCAAGGGTATTGATTGGGCATTTTATTTGGGCCACCTGAATAGTCCATTTATGTGACACGGTTACTTGTACATGTAAGTCGTGTAATTAGAAACACGGCATTATCATCATTCTCACCTACAAAATCCGTATATGAAACCAGTCTTTCTCAGGTTTATAAATTTTGTTTGTTATCCCCTTTGCTTGATCTCAGTGCTAGGTCTCGCTCTGTAGCTAAATCTGGCATAGTGTTTTCTTTAGTTGCTATAGTAGGTATCGTTAATACGATATCTCTGCGTGTTCAAATGTTATCAATTCAGTTTGTATATTCTCTCATTGAATATTTAAATCTACAAATTATTTGCATGCACAATGATAGTAACAACACACGTTGTAAAAACCCTGGCAATGCATTACAACTTTGCAACGTTAGGCCCAACATCAGAGGTGTATGTACGTTATGTAATATACATGACACCTATATGAATGTTTTGATGAACGTTTTGAAATATCCCATGCATAATTCATTTTAGACTACATTGTGATGAATACAACTTTTTTCTTCTTTCTTTTTTTTTCCTTTTTTTTTTTACCTCATTGTCAGTCTAGTGTGTATTCAATAACTAGTTAATTATACCAATTGACATGTGGTGTAATATTGAAACGTACCTTTTTACTTTCACAAGTACTTAGGTAATTAATGGAATGAGGAGTCGTGCACAAAATGTTTAGAACACGTTTGCAGTGCCATCTCTTATCTATTGTTACTTTGTAATTGATTAAATATAATCAGGTCTGGTCATTAGTCAGAATCAGATTTTATTGAGGACACCTGGAGACTTAAATAATTATTGGTAAATCTGCTCGATTTATACAGGAAAATGGAGGATACTCAAATGATATAGAAACATAGTTAATGAAAGTTTTGGAAGATTCAAATTCTCCTCCATATCCTAAATGACCTAAAATCAACTTTTGATAAGTGCCAATGCAATGCAAAGAAGGCAGTCTATGCATAGGAATAAAGGCGTATATGTCATGAAAAAAAAAGCGGGTCAATATATATAAAGTGTTCAACAGCGCAAATGTAACCATTCATGTAGTTTGCTCACACCAAAGGAGGTATATACCGGTAATAACCCCAGCTCTTAATGCCCACCTTGATAAACATGTCATAAAAGTATCTTGTTTTATGGACATTTTTCTCTCATTTTGTCACATATTATTGGTTATATGGTATTTATTCGTATATGTATTCGTAGACCATTAATTTACAGAGAAGGACCAGCTTATGTATGAATTGGGTCACATATGTTTGGGAGCAAAGTGTGCACTGCACGTTTGCAGTGCCATCTCTTAACTATTGTTACTTTGTAATTGATCAAATATACGGGTCTGGTCATCAGTCAGAATCAGATTTTATTGAGGACACCTGGAGACTTAAATAATTATTGGTAAATCTGCTCGATTTATACAGGAAAATGGAGGATACTCAAATGATATAGGAACAGTTAATGAAAGTTTTGGAAGATTCAAATTCGCCTCCATATCCTAAAGGACCTAAAATCAACTTTTGATAAGTGCCAATGCAATGCAAAGAAGGCAGTCTTTGCATAAGAATAAAGGCATATATGTCATGAAAAAAAGCGGGTCAATATATATAAAGTGTTCAACAGCGCAAATGTAACCATTCATGTAGTTTGCTCACACCAAAGAGGTATATACCGGTAATAACACCAGCTCTTAATGCCCACCTTGATATACATGTTATAAAAGTATCTTGTTTTATGGACATTTTTCTCTCATTTTGTCACATATTATTGGTTTTTATTCGTATATGTATTCGTAGACCATTAATTTACGAGAGAAGGACCAGCTTATGTATGAATTGGGTCACATATGTTTGGGAGCAAATTGTGCACTGCATTTCTAGAATCCACTTACCATTGCCTTAATTGGTCCAGTCCCCTGGATACAGAGAAACCCATTTTTTGCATAATTTTATCAGTTTACATCCTTTCTGCTGGTAATAATTACATGTTATTTCTTTTGATAAGAACAAACTCATTGATTATATATTTGTTTGCTTATGCAAAACTGAGCCTGATTCTGTTGATTAATCCATGCATTTCATTTAAGTGTTTCCCTCTGTGGGAAAATGCTGGTAGCTGTGATGAAGTTGGTCAAACTCTGCTTTCAGGGGGCCGTTACTAGGCAACAGTGTAAAAGATAGGGACCATTTTCACCTACATAACTAGATGTAGGGAATTGAGCATGAATATTCTCTGGTTTTATTAGCTGTTTTACCACTTCTTAAGGTCACACATTTCAAGTGTGGTGTCCAAGAAGTCTTGTTTTGACAGAATTTAAAATTGCTCAAGTAGTAGTAGATTGGGAGTGGTATCGTGTTTTATGCGTGTGATGCATGTAGATCTGGTATTTGAAGAACCATTGTAACATGAATTATTCTATTGATAACAGAAATAAGTGTTCAAAATATGGTGTGACAAAGTTTGTAGAATATTTCATGGTATTTTGCACCATCAATATTTATGTACTTTTCAATGCACCTGACTGGCCAATGGAATAGGTACTGCCTATATGCCAAATTGAAGGTATTCATAGAGAAATGCATGAAATCGCCAAATGTGGAAAAAGGAAATGATTGTGATGATCAATGTATCTTATGCCAAATGGTGTGGATTTGAGCTCACCCAATTTACTGTTTACCATTTTGTCAAAAACTATAATGTATTACCCAAGAGATGTATAGTTGTTTACGGATGTGTATACACATGCATAAATGTGTATTAATCAGGAAGAGGCAAACTTACATTCAAGTCCCATGCAAGAAAAGGGTTTCCCTCTTGAATGGACTCAAGAATAATCATATGTATCGACATTTTAGTATGAGTCACCCTCTTGAACCAACAGATAATGAATCTCGCTCCTTCCATTTTCACACACTGTATTACAGCGGGTAATTGCATTGTTATCTAGCGACATGTATTCCTGATATTGACCGGCCACTTTTGAGGTTGTCTTCAGTACTACTTAACATTTAAGGTGCAAGTATAAATGTATATAATTCGTTCTAATGACTATTAGATAATTTTTACCAGCCAATTTGACAAATGCATACAGTTCTGTATATAACTTTTTTAAGGGAGTATGGAACCAACAAACAGCCAATGAATACTATGCTAATTGAATCAGACCAAAGAATATCAGTTTTAAGAATATAGGTCTGCGCTGGTACAAGACAGTAACCTGGGAGAATGAAAGGAATATAGATATCATTCCTAATCAGTTCTCATAGGCCTCTTCAATTGTTGAAGCATAATGTACAGGTGAATACCGGGTAATTTATTGTCACCAAATGTAAATGAGATACATGTTACAACCCTAGGTAGGCAGGACCTCCATTGTAGAATTGTTATTGACCAAGGAGGCTACAGGTTTGAATACAACCAGTTATGGTTATAGAAAGGTGAATATATTAAGCCATAGGTTATTTCAAATAAGGTGTCTGCCAAGTGGTAAGAGAATCTTGATGTTGAAGGGAACGAATTGAGTATTATGATTGATGATTGTTAATGTTAAGATGTTACTGTGGTACTAACTAGGAGGAACTCAATGGCACACACACTCTGTATACACGGTTTATAGTTTAATGAATAGAAAAATGCCAGTATTCAGATAAATCTTCCTCTTCCTCCCATTCTAACCTTGGATTTCACCAGCCTGTTTCAGCACACGAGTAAACCGATTACCATAAATATTGTGAGAATTTTGCCGTCCGTGATGAAATGCTCAATGGCAATACAACTCACATTGTTAACTCCTATTGGCTGCCAAGAACCTTCAAATCTGCTTAGTCCACTTATCACCAAATAAGATCTAAGAATTGAAATTGCATGAAAGCACTCGAGAACAGACTCTTTGGGCATTGAACCCTTTTGGCATTGCCTTTCTTCTATATTTAGCTAATTGACTGCTCTAAGTGGTCAAACTGAAAAAAAAAAGATGATGACCAGTGGACTGAGTGGTTAAAATTGAAGCTCAAATAATTCATTGTACGTATAGGCTCCACTGACAAAGCATTTGGAGAAGGTTAACTGGCAAGATTGTTTAAGACACGTATACTGTTACAGAAGTAAGAGCTTTATTGATAATGTTAATTCAATGAATAATATTGAGAGGTGCAATACAGACATACTTGATATGAACATAATTAATATCTTGACTTTTTTTTTAGAAAATGTTTATGATGTTCAGATAGGGGACCACCTATGATTGTTATCTACACAGTGAAGTAGAATCAACAAATCCAAAACAATCTCATGGACCATGAATCCCCTAATTTTTATGAATACATAGATGTATGTATTATGTTTTGCACTTTTTTCCACGGTGTTCCATTATAAGAAGACTTCAAATAAAGGTTTTAAACGGTTATGGTTTGTTAGTTTCAATTCAAGAAGAGCCCAAGAAGACTTCCTCAAGCAAAGTAGAACATCTCATCCCCACGAAATACTTTCGACCCTTCATGGAGAAGCAATCTTTCTCACTGACGCACAAAGTTCACTCTCAAAATTTTACTTACATCTCCACTCCTGAAAAGTGATGATGTCATCACTGGTTGATGGGAATATAGCTTTTTAAATGATGCTTCACTCGTACTTTACTATAAAAAACCACATTTTCTCTTATTTCATGGACCATCTCCCTTATGTTTGAGGCGTATTTACTTTTAAAGTGATAAACTTTGATAGTGTGAAATAAGAGAGACAAGATTAGGTACCATAAATCCAACTTCAGATTTAGTCCATAATTATACACTATTTTTAGCTTGTCTGCGGCCTCACTAATCAAACCCTTAAAGGGGGGCTAGCACAGCGATTTTCATAATTGGTACCTGCTCAAAGAACGTTCATAAAATCGCGGGACCCAGCACAAAAAATAGCAACTCCCTGATTGGTCAAGGGGTAGTCACGTGACTTGCTAAGGCGGGTACGTCTTAGCCGTGCTAGTCCCCCTTTAAAGGAGGGCTAGCACGGCGAATTTCAACATTGGTACCGTCCAAAAGAACGTGCACAAATCCATGGGACCCATGGAAAAATTTGCGACGACCTCATTGGTCGAGGGGTGGTCACATGACTTGCTAATGCGGGTACATCTTAACCATGCTAGCCCCGCTTTAAGTCTAGGGGGTGGAAAAAGGGTCAACGATCCCGTATGTTCCACACCCAAAGGAACAAAGGTCCTGGTGCACCCTCTTATCTAATCTAATGTCGTATCCCAAGGGTCTTATCATTTATGACTACGATACCAATGCATGGCATTAAGATATTAACATGTAAATTTTAAGTTATTTCAAAGCAGAAGATAATAAATATCAGACAAAATTTGTCTGCAAACAGTTGTAGGTAGCATTATCTATAACAAACCTTTTCAAATGGGAGGGGATTTAAGTAACCACCCCACAGATTGTCCCTTGAAGTGTATGTAGGAACACTCGCTTAAGGACTTAACTACTATTTATATCATTCTATTATATATGATTTGGTATGAAAATATTAGGCGTCAGGCACTGTTCTTGCATTGCATATCCAATATTTTATCAATCCTAATATCGTGTTTGGATTCGTAGAAACATCTTATATAGTTTTATCAGTTGGAAATACAGTTATCAGAACGACCGGCTCTCCCAGACTCTTACACTATGACTCAGCTACCCGGGGGGGGGGGGGCACTCTCTAATCTATGGATACCATGTGCGTACATCACCTTGGCTCTGGTACCCCTTTTAGCGGAGTATTTAATTTCTCAAAAGCACCCCCCTTTGGGCGGGTTTACCTCCCGAAAATTGCAAGAAACCCAACCTCTTTTGTTAGGACACCCTCTAAGTAACAAAATCGGTACCCCTTTCGGCGTGTTAGGGCTGAAAATTTTTGGGGAAAAGATGGAGAGAAGCTGGGGAAAATGACCAAAATATACCCCCTTTTCACTTAAAGTTTTGGAAAGATTGGTTTACATTTTGGGCCTAAAACCTACCCCTGTTTGCCCAAAATGCCCAAAAATGTACCCCTATCAAAGGATCCTGCAGGATCTGCTCCCAAACCCAAAAAAAAGTACCCCTTTCCCTCTAGTTTTTGTACGCACATGGTTACTATAGCTCATATAGGGAGTGCCCCCCCCCCCCCGGGCTCAGCTAATACAGAGGCGAGTCATTTATTACCAGCGCGGGAGTGTCAACTAACTTTTATCTAGCATTTTGAGAGTGAATTTGGCATCTGAATTACGTATATACCAAATGATCTATAGCACATCACAAATGTTTGAGGTGGTACATATGTATTAAACCAAATCTCAATGTAGTTTCTGTAAAGAAAAGTTGAAGAGGCATTATCTCAGTTGAAATCATTTCAGGTAGGCCTATTATCATTCAGGACCTCCTCTCTCTCTCTCTCTCTCTCTCTCTCTCTCTCTCTCTCTCTCTCTCTCTCTCTCTATCTCTCTATCTCTCTTTAAATAATAAGTCTGTGAATTATTATCTGTAAGGCGCATTCTTCTTGCAATAGAGGGAGGAAAAATAATGGCCAAATTAATGGATCTCAAGATCATTTCATTGCCCGAATTGCGAAATTTTGAAGATTTCACAATGTCTATTAAATGTTACTGGGACTACTGTACCTGTTCTTGGATTGTTGTGCATTATAAATCACCTAAAGAGAGATATAATAAATGCTTCTCTTACAGTTCAACAGTATCTTGAACATCAATTCTGAACGATCTGATGTAACAATGGCACTGATATCATCAGACAATCGATTAATACCATTTTTGAGCTGGAGGGGCAGGAAGGAAATGGACAGGAGGACAATACCATGAATCCTCAACATGCATCTCTTCCAGGCAATGAACCGTTAGCTCAAAATGTGCCGCGTCCTGGCGTTCGCAGGGAAAATTCTGTCAGCAGCCAGAAGTGGAAGTCAGTCGGTTGAGGGAAGACTGTGTGAACGTCGTGACGCATGCAGTCGACAGCTTCAGTGTGGGGGAGACAGCCAGAATAGAGCGGTACACGGATTACTGGTATGTCTGCCATAAAATTATAATAATTATGTTCTGTAAGTGTATACATGATATAAGAATTTTGAGAGGACATATCTAATAAAATACTTATTTAAAAATTGTTGTTATCCGATAAAAGAAAAAAGAAAAGAAAAAGAAAATCCTTGAATGGAGGAGATAAGTTATATTCTGACCACATAAATCCGAGACCTACAAAGCCTTTGGTTGAATACCTCCCTGTGGGGGCTGGAGAACGTTTGATGCTTCATAGCTATATATGGAAGTCTCAGCTAGCATTAATGCCAAAGCGGACCTATCACTTGGCCATCATGTGACTGAAAAGTGCAGGAAGGGGTATTGGTGGGCACTTCGTCAATAAGTTATTCAATCTCAATAATCGCTCTCAGTATAGAACAGGACCCAAAGAATATGCTCGTCTAGGGTGGGTGGGTGTATGTGCAGGGACGGGGATACTCTCAGTTACCATATATACTGTATTTTCTTGGTTAAAATGATTGGATTAATTAAGATATGAGAGTGTCCCATCGACGCACCCATGCGCACTCCGGTCCCTCCTTTAAAACAGTGGTGATGCGTGCCTTAGCTGGTTTGATTATCAGCCAATGAAATGACACCAACTATTCACTGCGGTCCTCTCGGGGGCCAATCGATACCCATCTGATAGGTGTTATCAGTAGAACTCGCTGATAACAAGCTCCAGTAATGGCGGGGCCCATGGGACAACCTGCTACCTCGGAATAAAACCCATAACGATTATGACTAAGAGAGCATTTGGATGGTGCAAGTCTGTTGTTCAACAAACCCCCACTCAGCACATAGACCTTATAAATTTGGATATCATGGATTTCCTGGTGCAGCATGACACAGGGCTATCAGGGTAGGTGAAAGAGCTCTTTAGAATTTTACCAACAGGGTCTATCGTTTTTCCTTCCTTTTTTCCCCTGGTCCCCTGAGTCGTGATTTTATCCGTGGGCGCTAGCCCCAGGCCGAAGACCTCTATCACTCATAATGATCAAAACCGGAAGTCGCCTCCTACATTTTCGGTCCTAAACGGCGGACCTTACCTAAGTATCTTTGGGCGCATAAAAACAGTTGAAGATGCCCCCCCCCCCTGAGAGAAAAAGAGATCTAAGAACATTCGGACTACATGGAAATAACTCCTTATTTCATAATTGTGATTTAGAATGCATATATCGGAGTTCTTTCATCCTATAGTTCTATTTAGCTGTCCCCTTTTTCTATATTTTCCCCCCTAATTTTTCATTTGGGTTCTTTCTACGTTTTTATAGGACAAAGGATCCTGACTTATTTTCTTTGTTGATCATTACAGTATTTCGCAGAAAGGCCACGACCTGACGATGGCATTGTGTTCCGTGGTTGTACTGATTCTATTAAACCATCATTGGTCTCACTCTACTTTTCTCTCATGTGTTTGGTGCCCGGATAGTGGATTCCAGCACGCTCGATGTATGTATCATGTACACTTTCTTTCAGTACAAGTATGCCTCTTTTAAAAGAACCATCTTCATGAATATTTGAAAAATGTCTTTAGTGAAAAAAAGAACATCGCTTTTATGAATATTAAAACAAAACTCGTAATAGTGTCATAATCTTTTTACATAGGATTCTCTCGACACGCACAACTCGTTTGATTGACCTCACGCATGTATACCCCATGTCAAACTCGTCACTTTTTTGTGTAGAAAAAAAAAGAGTTATTTAGATCAGCCGTGCTAGCAGGAATGGTTCAGTAACACATATCTCCCAAAGTAAGCCACAATGTCATGTATAGGTGTAATTGGTAGGTGTTAAAGACAAATGCGCCAAGATATACAAAAGCCACCTGGCGGCAAAAAAAAAATAGTTTTCCCCAAAACTGGCCGGGAACGGGGTACCTTTTTTGAAGAAAATTCTCAAAATATAACAGTGAAAGGGGTACATTTTTTGAAAATTTTCCATTGAAAGGGTGCCCAAATTAACGTTTTATCTCATCAGATGCTAACCACAGGGAATGCGGTACCCTTTTGGGGCTGATTCCCGGTGAAAGGGGTATATTTTTACTGGAGATTGCCCCTTTATAAGGGTCCCAAATTTAGGGTGATGTACGCACATGGTTACTATAGAAAAGATATAGAGTGTCCCCCGGGGTGTTAAGTAAAGAGAAATATTACAAAGCCATATTTTCTTTACCATAGGGTAACTCTCATGTAACTCAAATGTCACACCTTTGCAGGAGTACTACCTTGTCCTCTATAGATCTTCCATTGTGGCAATATGGACACTTCTCATTCTGGCACCATTAGGAAAGCTGACAAAAGATCGCCACTATCGTGACCAGAGTGAAACCAACTTTCTGCGGGGAGGCATTTTATGTGAGCATGCAGCTAGCCTTTTATATTTATGCATGTTAGATATAAATGAAATTAATGTACACATGCATGTATGAATGCCGACAACTCCATATCAACATCACTGCGAACAACCATTTGTTCCACCCATGCTTCTACCTTGTATCATTGTGTGAGTGCCTCCCACTTGCCCACACTGACCTCGGTGACGTAACATACGGGTCTTCACACTTGGCTGCCTCATGTCAGCTGGTCAGCTCTGTTGTGGCGTGGAGATTCAAGATTCAAGATTCAAGATGGCTTTTTTGACTAATGTACAGGTACACTTATGTCAGCACCAGGTTTTCATTTACAATGTTGTAGACAGATTTTATATATGAGTATATACAGTTTACAGCTCCTGGTCTTTTAGATGATTTGCAACATGGGACCACTGCTAGTACACGTATTTGAGAAAGTCTCCTAGTGTCATCGTGTCTTTTATAGTAATCAACGAACTTGAGGTATTTTGTTTCAAACGGTGACCTTGCGTTTCTCTTCTCAGGCATGTTACAATGTAAGAAGACATGATTGACATCTTACACAGCATTACAGAATGTGCACTTAGAATTGACAGGTTTCTTTCCTCTATATCTTCTTGACAGGCTGTCAAGTGTACAGTTATTGTCAGTCCGGAGTTTAGCAATAATGGTTCTAAGTTTAGGTGATTCTGTATGCGTTATGTATTCACGCTCTTCATAAATGTCATTGAGATCATCTTTACACATCTTGATAATTCTACACTTGCCAGTACTCTCTGGGTTATCAATGTACTGGTCGTATTTCTGAGTATGTGCATCATTTAACCTTCTCTTTATATTGTTTTTGAGTGAGGACTTTGACCAAGCATAAGGATCGAGCCAGACATTCTTACAACCGATTTTGTTGTATTGGATATCTTTAAGCCATTGGTGGTTTTCACTCTTCATGGTAGAGAAGGCCTCATTTAGAATAGGGTTTTTCGATCCATGCTCAAGCCTCAGCAAATATAGAATGTTCAGTACGTTTTTTTTTATTCAATGGGAAATCTCCCTAACTCACCTAGTGCGAGAGTAGTACTTGCATATTTTGATAAACCCAGAGCAAACTTGCAACTTGTAGAGTAAAACACTTCTACCAGACAGGCCTTTCTGACACCTTCAGAGGTTAAGTCCTGAATTATAAGAGTTACCGGTTGCTTTCTGTACGCAGACAGGATTTTGATTTTGTCACAGATATTGGCTAGAGTCACATAAGCTACCTGTGTTTTCTTATAGAATATACAAGATAATATATTTATATCCTCAACACCTAACAGTTTAAATAGTGTTAACAGATCTCTTTTGGATTTAACCTCAGATCCACTTATAGATATAGAACAGTTACTAGATGGCATACCCCATACTGGGCATCCGTATAAAAGGATAGGATCGATCTGCTTGTCAAACAGTGACATAAACAATTTAATGGATACATTTTGCGATGTACTCAAGGCTTGTCTAATAGAGAAAAGTGCACGCTTTGCCTTTAAAATCCTTTCTGATTTCATTTTCTTTAGACTCCCATCCTGAGATAGAAGTAAACCTAAATAATTATGAGGAAACACATTCTAGTAAATTGGAGCAACTTCACATCGCTACTTCTGGTTTACCCTGTATCGTGGTGTAGTATTATTTGGTTCAAAGCACATAACATTTCCTTTTTAAACTAGAGGAATAAAGTTGTATGGGACGTGTCAGGAGCCCTTTAAGCGCTTCACTAACTACTTTAAAACAATTATAGAGACAGACCTCCAATATTTCTATTTACTCCTATATATGTGAAGTTTCTTCATATTTCAGGGTTAGGTACAGGGGGAATCGTGTTCTATGCAATGGCAGGTGCTTTCATTGCCCTGGAACCATCTTTTTGTAATGATCACTGGGCTATCATCAACCCCATCGTTGCCACTGCTTTTACCGGCTCTGAAATGGCTTTAATTCTAAAATATTCCAGGGTGATTTTGCTAATTAACATTTAAATATACAAAGGCGGCAAGCCCAGCATGATTCCGGCTGCTACATAATGTACCCGAACATATCACACTGAATAGAGGGAATTATAGATCTGATTGGTTGGTAATGCATCTCGCTTGGTTTCTACACTGTCAGACAGTAGATTGCTTCTATCTCTGACCTACAGTGGTAGTTGCTGTCAATACAAATCCAATGATCCCGTTGTGGGTTGTTCTGTACCCACTATATTCCGACCTAGCGTGATGCATTATTAACCAATGAGAATATTCCTCTCATTCACTGCAGACTTTTCAGGGTGCATTACGTAACACCTGGTACCCACCGACTCGCTGTTATCAGTCCTTATCTCGCAAGGTATCAGCTTCAGCAGGGGTCGGCCCACCAAAGAATCCGCTAAGGGAGTGATCATTTTTTAACAACAGGGGGGGGCTGGTGGGTTTGCGCGCGGACGCGCGAAAAAAATTTCGACCCCCCCTCTCGAGGGGGTAAAATTTTTTCGACCCCCCCCATAAGGGACAAAAATCGCGCGCGAACGTCCCCTTTTAGCCTATAGTAACGCGCGGGGTTTTCCACTGAAAACAGGTGAAATTATTTTGACCCCCCCCATCAGAGGTATTGAAAAAATTCTGACCCCCCCTGGTCAAGGGGTTGAAAAAATTCTGACCCCCCCCTCAAACCCACCGGCCCCCCCCCCCCTGTTGTTAAAAAATGATCACTCCCTAACGCATTTACAATTGGGGCTGTGTATTGAGTGTATGCGGGACTGATATGCTGATAAGTGGATGTTTAATATTCAGAGACAAGGTACCCATCATGACGATGACTTATCAGTGTGTTTTGCCACCTCTGGCATGACCAGCGAAATTCAAAATGGTGGACTCTCTCGATTGTAATGTTCTATGGGCTATGGCCTGAATAATCCATGAATTTAACTCCTTAAGATGCACACACAACACAACACTGAACCAAAATGGCTGCGGGACTGAAACTAATTATTCATTCACAAGGTGTCACATGACCTGGACCTGGCTCAACACCACATCGATATGTGTCCAGGCCCCTATATATCACACCATGCTAGAATTGCTAACTCCTCCTATACCCATGTCTGCATTTCAACTTAAATTATACCAAGAAGACCTCACATTTATTGCCCACCTTGGTATACAGTACATTCTGTTGTTCTACAGATCAGAATCACAAGAACCTTGGCATAACACTAACTAGTCAGTTCCTGATTGTGCTGGTCATTGCCACAAATATCTGTGTGTGGATAAAAACAGTTGCCATTGAATCAGAACAAGAAATAGCTGGGGATGTTCACGCTACGCATGGAGGTGGACCATTGCTATACCAGTCATCTAATATCACAGGTATATGTTGTATCAATATACATGTATTGACGTATCCCTTTTTCACTCATCAAAGTAGACCATCTTACTGGGAGGGGGAGGGGTTAAAAGAACATTGATGGTGGGTTGTGAGTGAATCATGAGAGTTTCAATATGATGTTTTTCTAATCCTCACTAAATGTCAGAGTCGTGTGGCCCACGTTTTTACAATAACACTCATTACTCTAGATCTATACATCTTTTCAAGGTCGTGGTGTTCTTATATGTTTTATAAAACATACGAGTATGTAGAGTCCCATCTACATTAAACAATATCTGGCCCTCATGATTTAAAGGGGATTTCAAATGTTCTTACAGGTAACGGCACAAATGATACCGATTGCCCATGCTGTGGCTATGCTGAGGCTCTGCAGCACGATATCAAGCCCTACACCTGGTCTCTGCTCATTGAGTTCTGTGTTAATTGTCTCCTCTACCTGTATGATCTCCATCTTGGAGAGATGTGGGCGGGGCCTGGAGGTAGACTCTCAAGAAAGGCCCCAAGCACAGGAGGGCCCTCCACCATCCATAACCTGTGGGATAACCTCCTATGAAAACTCATCGTTCAGCATCCCTACAACGACTACTCTGAAGAGGATGGCCTATCATTTAAGAAAGATCCGTTACTATAACAGTCAACTGGGATTTCTAGCAGGCTGGGCTATGGTGGTTTTTGCACTTGCTCTTGTCATTATCTACATGTTTGTCATTGCCTCTGGCATAGAACAAACGACAATCAATATGGAAGTGGTCATGCATCCACGGTACCAATATGGCTATATCAGGCGTCTGTCTTATCGTGGTCCCCTTCACTGTGGTGAAGATGGCAGATTTGGCGTTCAAGGATGAAGACATCCGCCAGGTGAAGGATGCCAATGATGGGGTAATACATGGGATATATACAGCTAGGCAGGCCAAGAGAGGTTCACTACAGAGAGTTATAGACAGACAACTGCTCTCTGGCACCAACCTGGCACAGATGGCCATCCGTGTCATGTTTATGATAGCTGCAGTGGAGATGGGAGCTGATATCATATTCGCCAACAGCTTAGTATCAGTTACAATGGCCTATACACAGACAATCTTCATTAACTGGTATGCCACCCAGAAGAGGTCTAATACAGAGGACCACCTGGGAACAAAACCTGGTCGACAAGGGCTGGAGGTGCTCCGCTGTGGCAATCTAGCTCTGTGGCTGATCAACACCTTTCCGGTCAAGCACCCTTATGCAAAACGTGTGCACAATCAGGTGTTTGGTATGGTGACCTGGGCGGTGGTCTCCAATATCTGTCAGCCCCTTCTTATCTTGTACCACTTTCACTCTATGTGCTGCCTGGCTGAGGTTATCAACCATTCCTACACTGATGAGTATATTGGAGTGACTCGTCCTCTGAAACTCCTCAAAGTGATGATGACTGAGGAAACAGATAAACAGACAAAGGACACACCAGCTACCATATTCAGTGAGGGTGTCATCAGTATGGAGGCAGCAGATCGGATGGATATGGGGGATAATGGGGATTTGAGATGTTCCTGTGGTACTTATGCAACCCAGCATGCAAAGACTGCTATGAAGACTCAAAATTAGCTACTTCCAATTTGAGTACTGATTAATTTGGAATAATTACCACAGACTGTTACATGTAAAAAACGTCCAATAATAGTCTCCAAGTCTATTAGAGACTCTATGCTTATTTGAAGAGTTTGGTTCCAAAACGCAACAAATCCAATTTGGGTGTTTTGAGATATTGAGACATTTATCATTCCAAAAAATTGAAGAGGGGGTGGCTATTTTTGTGAGTTCTAATATCTAGGGGACCATAAATAAAACACCCCCACATTTCATTTTGAAATCCTTGAGTCATCCTTCATGGAAAAAATTTAGTGGTTTAATCCCATTTTTTTCCAGAATGCAATAAATCCACAAACCGTTTTGTTCCAAAATGCAATAAATCCAACATGACTCATTTTTGTATCCATATAATAGCCACAAAAGTTAGTTTTCTTTTCTAAATTTGACTTTCCTCATTTACATAGATATAAATGAAACATTTTCAAGTACTTTTTTAACACTGATGGTTTTCTCACAGACAAAAGGTGATTTATCATATATTTCTTTGCAAAATGCAATAAATCCTGTTTTGTTCCAAAATGCAATAAATCCACAATGTTTTGTTCCAAAACACAATAAATCCATCAAAAAAGCTTTCACATCTATATATACCTCTGTCCTCACCAGCAAATTTGTTTTTTTTATTGGGAATAAGGTTATAAAACTTACAAAACACAATGATGTGACATTAACAGATCATTCAAACCATGGAAATAAGGTTATAAATGAACATTCATATCATGACAACATTTGCCTGAGTGGATTTACTGTGTTTTGGAACAAAACAGTTGTAGGATTTATGTAATTTTGGGAAAAAAAGTGGATTTTATGTAGCCCCTAGGTGCCAAATGGTGACTGTTTTGGAAAAAATGATTTTACATTTTTTCACTTACCCCAACCTATTTATTTCTCATCTCAACTCCATTTTTTCCAAAATGGTGTTTATTGCGTTTTAGAACCAAACTCTTCATTTGTAAATTTTAAATATGCATGTATACAAGTGTAGTACGCATTCATTATGGTCTTCAAGTGTACATTTTTGCCACAATATACCCTTCACATAAGTTCACCCCTCTAGAGGGGGGGGGGCTAAAAAAAAATTGAGCCTCATTTTAGCGAAAAAAATCCTGCACACTAGTATAGATAAGAAAGGGGTGCAAAAAATGTCTGCACCTCCGGCGTGGGGAGGGGGTGGCGAAAAAAAAAATTGACATCCATCCACCCCCTGTTCATAAACAATGGCCAGGGGTATGGCGATAATTGTGGATGGATGTGTGCATTCATATTGGACTATATTTTATGTTGATTGAACCTTCCATTTCCGACTTTTCGGTACCGGTACACCCATATTGTGCTTTATAAGGTACTGATCATTTTTTAACAACAGGGGGGGGGGGGGGCTGGTGGGTTTCCGCGCGGAAGCGCAAAAAAAAATTCGACCCCCCTCTTGAGGGGATAAAATCTTTTTGTCCCCTTTTAGCCTATAGTAACCTGCAGGGTTTTCCACTGAAAACAGCTGAAATTATTTTGACCCCCCCTATCAGAGGTGTTGAAAAAATTCTGACCCCAACCCGGTCAAGGGTTTGAAAAAATTCTGACCCCCCCCCCCAAACCCAAGGCCCCCCCCCCGTTGTTAAAAAAAGATCGCTCCCTAAGATATGCTGTAGATACCTGAAATAAAGTCATCAGCAGAATTCAATCATCTCGAGGTACATGTTTGGATATTTCTTGTTGTGTGGATTGCAAGGTAGCCACTCCTGACTCGCGGCACTGTGCTTACCTTGCCATAATCTTTGTTCTACTGAATGGGTTTTGAATATTAAAAAAAAAAGCTATGTGTAGCTATTAAAGTTAGGCACCCAGAAACATTCCAAAGAACCCTATGTCATACTATGACTTAGTGGGAGTGTAACATATCAAATGAAAGGGCTTGATCTCCCTCTGGATCCAGGGAGAACTAAAACCTCGCGTATAAGACGCGCCTTCTACGCGAGAGATTATGGTAGTGGGTGGCAAGGCGCGGCGGGAAAAGCAATGCAATACGACGCGACAAGATCGCAGGAGACAGCGGTGGGTAACGCGAGCATCCGGTGGATATATCCTCCTATTATCGACCTAAGAAGTTTTGGCTGGGGAAAGTCTTCTGCACTCATTTAAGGGATAAATTCGTAATGTCATGTCTAAACCACTTGTCTGCAAGTAGGGGGTTATTGCACACACGTCTAGATGTGCATGGTTTCATCAAAATGTTATCCAGAAATGTTTCTTCACTACATTTGTTAGGTAGCTCAGCAAGGCCACTGGCACTGTCATTGCCAGTAGTACCATGTAGGCACTGAAATACCTCCACTGCGTGAGTCTGCTGCAGGAGAGGTGTGAAACTGTGATACAGCTGAAACTGGGTAGTGTTAAACTCTCCTTTCTTTGCAAGCTTATTCTGAAGCTATTTACTGGAGGATCTTTACAAACAAGGGCTCATTTTAACAGGCTTGGCTAGACCTTTAAAATGATAATTTTTTGTAGAAGGTTGAATGCAGGGAATTTTGCCTTTGACCCCATCAAAGTTCAACCAAAAGTTTAGAACCATTTTATGATGAGAAGATCATTGAGCACCTAAAAATAAATGGTTCCCACCTGTCCTATGGTTAAAAATGATCTAGAAAATGTCTTCATTTTCTTTTTCTAAGGGGCTGCAGTATGTTTGACAGACCCTGCAATCTTTTTGGGCAAGATTATTTTAGGACACTTATCCCAACCTCCCCAGTGTTTGGCACTTACCTATCAATTAAGACCTTATTGAATGTATTTTATATGGTGGGAAATTGATAGCTATAATAAAAATAAGTGGTTTTGCTTTTTAAATGAAGTTATTATGTCAATTTAAATGGAAGTTATGATCATTCAAACATCCTAAGTCAAAGTCTTATTTCTGCCGTGGTTCTGTCAGAACGCACAGTTCAAGGGAAAAGATGACATCAAAAATTTGCTTTAACATTGTTTGATTATGAAAAAAATGTATCATTATTTACATCCTTGAGGGTATATCTTGCTTATCTGAAAAGAAAATTGCCCAAAATAATCATTTTAGTGATCTAGTATATCTTGGATTCATCTTGCTTGATCACAAAATTAGATCCAAATTAAACTCTTAACTATGGCAGAATTCTGGGTCTGATTTGGTACCTTTGACCGGTCATAATTCCACTTAAAATTGACATAGAGACTTGATTTAAAAAGCAAATCCACTTCTTTTCTCAAGATCCATCCATTGTTCATTAGATAGGTTTAATGGGATAAAGTCTTGAAATATTAGGTAAGTGCCTATACCATGCCGCACACAAATTCAGCCTCGCACACAGACAGACTACACAGTCTACAGAGGCAGGGGGATTTATTCAGGTAGATCTATCCATAAAAAAACAATGAGGAGGGCTACGGTGGGCACCATTTGTAGAACTTACAGCACGGGTCCGGAAAAGGACCAAAAGCCTGTTGTACAGGGGAAGGTCGTGGGGCTTCCTAACCCAATCAATTGGATCAGAAACAAACTGTCATTACATCTAATACATCGCTACATGGATTCAAATTTCACATATGAAGAATTTACAGCTGGTGCCAAACAGGTAAGGCTAATGGAATGAATATCAATTCTTATAGAATTTGTATAATCCCCTTCAAAATGAGACCAATACTGGTAGTGGATATTCGTATGACCGTCAACCCACAAATTATTTTGTCTTATATGTGTTATAACAGTTTTAAAACCATATTAATTTTCAGGCTACACTCACTGTTATGAATCATCTTTCACGGAAGGACTTTGATGGAATGACAGACCTTGTGGCCCCTGAGGTAAGGGAGTGATCGTTATTTATAAACGGGGGGCGGGGGGGGGGGGGAGGGTTCGCACGGATGTTGATGGCGGAGGTGCAGACATTTTTACGCCCCTCTTTGATCTATAGTAGTGGGCGGGCTTTTTTTTTGCTAAAAAGAGGGTAACACATTACATGTCGTGTCACATGGATTCAAAGTTTATATCACATAAAATATAATAATTTTCTAGAATCCAATCTGGATTTCTTTTTGTGTAAGGATAACATCTATAGATGTAAAAATCTCCGAAGAGAGTCTCATATCATTTATCCTGTTTTTGAAATAGGTTATTGAGAGCCTGAAGGAGTTTACGGCTAACTGGGTGACAAAGCAGTGGGAAGCTGTATCTATCGAACAGGAAGATATCCAATTTACGGCACCCAAAGTAGCCAATATCAAACCTGAAGGTGGTAAGTATAAGCATAGAGATAGCATAAATGTAAATGTAAATGATAATGATAATGAATGAATGAAACATATACTGCTCTGATAACAATGTGATATGTAAATACTATGCCTGTACCAAGTTGATGCATTTCTTTCGATATTAATGACAGACGTGTGCTTGACTCCGGGGCTTGATTTTTTGTAATTAAAATAAAATTTTCAGATAAATATCTCCTCGCTATCGAACTCCTTGTTGTTGCGTTCAAGTCAACCTCTGAAGATGCATCCTTAGTAGAAGTAACCACACAGTAAGGAAACTTTTCTTTTTAAACTACACTATTATATAATTTTTTTTTTCAGTCTAGCTATAAGTAAATTGTGTGCGTGATTAGACCATATTAAAGAGGTGTATGTAGATCTATAAAAATGGGCCAAATTTTTTAAAGTGGCACTTTTAGCCCTGACAAAGCAAAAACAGTGAAACTCAAAATAAGTTAAAACAACTTAATTACATTCAGAGGGCAATGTCTTGGCCGCATAAAAATACCTGACATATTCAGCAACTCCTAGCGGGTCCATTTTTAGAAGCATTCAAAGATAATCTTATGTAATTTGTGTTACTCACTGCTCGAAATTCAGAGACCAACTGGATATGCCTCTTAAATATATCCTAATGACTCCTAAATCCATTTACATCTACTAGTAAGTATGTACCATGATTCCAAAAATGAATATGTTCCTTCAAAAACTTTCCGAGATATCGGATATTGAACTTTGTCATTGATTGATTTTTCTGAGAATTTTTTTCTAAAACCCCAATTTTCATCTAGCTTTGTCAAAAAATGTCAAATAATCACCAAATTCATCTATATTCACTTCAATATGCATACTTTAATATGCAACTACTCAATCTTTAGGACGGAGCTAGGGGGTAGGTGTCTGTCTTGCAAAAAAAAAAAAAAATTAATATGCAACTACCATCTGTTCATATCTTGTAGTAGTTTTTGATAGAACTGGTCACAAGTTGGACCACAATTTGGCTTTTTTAAGCATGGAGTAATGTGTTACTCCCTGCTCAAAATTAATTCCATCCCCCAAATAGCACCAAGTGCAAATTACCCACAGAAATAGGTTAGGAGGACTCCATAACAAGCAACAGTAGTAGGTGGAGTTTGATAGAGTTTCCTAGAAAAATTACATTTTCCTATTGGGTGTTACTCTCTGCTCAAAATTCAAATTCCACCATTGTTTAGTTTAGTGGGGCTAAATAATGGCATGTAGGTAACATATAACACATTTTTTTTGAATAAGTGTGAGGTGCATCTATCATAAAAGCCACAAAAAACAGTAATCTTTACAACATTAGGGACATGAGATGTGAAAAACTGGGATAAATCTTTGGGTCCGATGCAGATTTTTTGAATTTCCACACTCAGACACTTAAAGCATTGGGATCATAATCAAATACTCCAGGAAGATGCAGGAGTGTATAATCTATCATCAGGATATCATATGTACCCATTTTGATAACTGAGGGACAGGAGGGTGAGTTTTAGCAGCAGAATCTATTTTTGAGCAGGGAGTAACAGACATAAGGCCCGGGGAGTCGACATGCTTCAACCCCATATAACGCCCAGTCATTAGAAACAGTGGCAAAATTCCACCACTCGTTGATGGACAACATCAGTTTTCGTTAAAATAAAAGTATTTGGACCCCAACAAAGTACATCACCGTGTGCCCTAGACCTTCGTACATCTTATTACTGTGACATTTTGGCTGATCCCTTACCTTTTTTTGCTGTAGGAATAACAATTGTTGGTAAAATTGGACAAAAAATGCATCAAATGATAGCCGGAAGTGTCCTTGTTGTGATTGAAATAGACCCATATGGATGCGTCGTGTGAGGGATGAAAGAGATGTCATCTGGTTTAGCACCAAAGAACTTTGAGCAGAAAGTAACACCCGATCATATTTTATGGTCTACAAATGGCACAAGTTGATATGGGACCAATTTTTGTTCATGATTAATTAGGAGGTGCCAATACCCTATGCAAAGCAAAAATTTACTGTATGGAAGCAGTAGAATTTGATTCATTAACCAAAATGTTAAAAGTTACTCCCTGCTCAAAAATGTGTATGCCAATACACTTTAGGACCAGGACAAAAAGATAATTGTTGTGGCCACACATTTTTTATACCATATAAACCCCTCAAAAGTAAGTGTAGCATGGATGGTAGAAACAGAATATTTCATTGGTATTTTGAGATTTGTTTTTGAGCAAGGAGTAACATAATGCTGCCTTTATTCAGTATGAAGGGAGAGAAAAAAATCTACCATGTACTACAGGTTAAAGCCCTTTGGATCTCAGAGTTAACATATGTATTGAATTCCAAAAGTGATTTTTACGGGTGTTGTATAGTATAAACAGTATGTAGGGGGTGTGGAAATTGTATTTTTTCCGCAGAGTACACACTTTTTGGTCTTTTTTCAACTCTGTAGACCCATAACTCAAAAAAATTATGGTCCGATTCACTAAAGTTTACTCATTTGAAAGCTTAGGATGTTTTCTCTTGAATGAAACCAAAAAACATCAGGCTAGTGCATAGGTTTTGACCCTATTGGTAGGTAAGGCTTAAAAACCCTGTAAAATGCTAAAAGTACCATTTTCAAAAACTTGGCCCAGGATCTATATATGTACATTTTTCGTAAATCGGTCATTTTATAATGTGACTTTGGGGAATCAGTTTTCCCTTCAAACCATAGTTCTATTGCAATAACCTGACCTTTTATTTTCAATTACCATAAACCCTTGTGTATAAGTCGCAGCTTATAAACAAATCAGAGGCCTCCTGAGTGAGTAATAGTTGTTTAACGCCATTTCGACAGCTAAGGTCATATTCATGGCGAGAGCCACATTACACAATTTCACAGGGTAATGTGTCGGTGCCCGCGCATATGTGCACCACACACATCCTGAGGGGATAGGAAAGAGGAGAAATAGACCCTTTTAAGTGGGCTAGGGAGGCCCGCAGAGGCAAATGTATATTAAGGATATAAGCACAAAGCTAGGATGCGGCTTGAATACGTGTGTATTTAAGGGCTGAACTTTAGTAGTATAGAAGATATTCACTAGCGATATCGGGCTTCCCTAGCCCACTTAAAAGGGTCTATTTCTCCTTTTTCCTATCCCCTCAGGATGTGTATGGTGTACATATGCATGGGCACTGACACATTCCTCTGTGAAATTGTGTAATGTAGTTCTCGCCATGAATATGACCTTAGCTGTCGAAATGGCGTTAAACATCTATTACTCACTAGAGATATATTTTCGAAACTTAACAAGACTTGAACCACAAAATTGTGTTAGAGCTTCCTTTCAATATCTAGAAGCGGCTTTCATGAGAGTGGCTTACACTTGGGAGTGAAAGAATCTGGATACAGAGCAAACACTTTGACTGACCAACCGTAATCCTGTTATTCATTTATCAACGATTACCGGTAGCACTTTTAGTTATAGCAGTAAAATGATGTCTCTTATGAATTTGGCGATGATCAATTGATTCTGCTTTAAATTACAGATTCCAACGACTGTATTCATCAAATGTAACGACAGAGTGGATTGTGTCAAATATTGGACCTCTGAAAATACGTACCTATGATGTTAAGGATGGACAATTGAAATAGAAAAAATGCCAAGCTCTTCTATCTTATATGCCAACATCAATGTTAGTTTATTTAATATTTCGTGTATACAGTCAAAATAAAGTGAGGGAATACACATCAACTTTTTCTTTTGTTTACATATGGAATATTCCCTACTTCTCTAGCGGGAGTAGTTCACACGCTGTTCTGTGTACCATGTTAAGAAATATCAGAAATACCTGTCTAGTAGTTTAGAGTTTAATTTGGCTCCAAATTCGGAATATTTTGGATCACTTCTAGTTTGAAATACAAGGAAGAAGAGCAGGTGCATGCGTATTGGGCTATGTGCGATAATTACGTAGAATACGGAACATCAGATGCTTGCAGAAGCATAAGTATATAAAGCTTCTCTCACTATTTTGAACAAATTTTATAATTTAAAAAAGTTGCAAAGAAGTGATTTATTCATCAAATTATGCAAACTCTCATTAGAAGACATAGCGACGTTTTTTATTGAATTAGTTGAGTCTGTGCTAGCACATGTAGGATTATTGGGCCGGCAAGTGTGTAACCATGGTGAGGTACGATGTAGGACTTTAATATTATCTTAAATATATAGTATCTTTACCAACTTGAAAGGCTCTATTTCATGCATTTTCTCTTACTAGTAAGTGTATACATGCATAGTGCAAGACTGACATGGTGCTCTTGTGATAGATTCTAGTATCATGATCAGCTGATGAAATTGTGAAGCAGGGTGGATAACATGTGAATATTACATAAGAAATGGTAATGAATTATAATACACAAGATCCTGTAATGCCTCGTGTATAAGGCGCGGATTATATGTGAATCAGAAACCTACTTTGCCTTATAGAATACCCGCTAAGTTAGTTTGTGCTTCTTAGGTCGGAGTAAAATTACACCAAATTGGATTTAAACTGGCATAAACTCAGGTACGCCTTATATGCGCAGTGTGCCTTATATGCAGCAAGGTAATGACATAGGTATTATAGAAGGCAGGATAAGATATGGAAACTCAGTTAGCAACACAGTCGTCGCATATTATGCCATGATCCAACTATTTTTCACATAAATGCAGAACACTGAACACCGAAGAATTATAAACACGTTTGTGGAATGTTTTATATAGCAAGTCACTAAAGGCCCCTTCCAAAGCAAATACTGTCTGCTGCCTCAACATAAAAACTGTGTACAATTATCAAAGTGTGCATGGAGGTGTATAGGACCTCGTGTTAATAAAAGTGATAGCGGACATTTTCCAAAATGTACAATTAATTGGCGAAATAGGAATGAGAAATTTTTGTACAGATACAGGTATAAATGCTAAGTATATATTCTGAGAAGATAAAATCGCCCCTATCATAAAGGGCCCCTGCAGCCAGGATGGTACATAAAGTCTGCTAACTTTGGCTTTATATATTGGGCACTTCTGGTTGACATTTCGAGTGTTGCCACGGTGAATTTATGGTACCGTAATCTCCCGCGTATTGGGTCCACAAGGGGGACACCAAGACCTTTCTTTTGATATCTTACATGCCCCCGTGGTCAAAATAGGACAAAATGGGGCCCAGGAGGGCCCAAGCTACCCATAGGTTTTTGAATTTTGAAAATTCATTCAGTAGAACCAAAGTTATGAATTTTTCATTTTTTTGAGAATTTTCCAAAACTCTAGGTGCGCCTTATACGCGGGCTGCGCCATATACGCGGGAGATTACGGTATGTACATTATGTATAACAATGTATTGGACACACACCATATCACCAATTAATAGGCATTTGGCATTTGTTGCAAGTTCTACCATCTAACCTTGGCCCAGTGATTTTATTCAAGTACACCCTTTCACTCATATAATGTCCTTAAACTGCAAGGTTTAATTAATTTGTGTTAGTTTCTAACTTCCTTCTTATTATAGTCCCAAACTACAATATAATAGTATAAATATTAAAACATACAAATCGGACAATGCCAGGTGCAGGGATGGAAGTGATTGCATACAAGTGTATCTGTAATACTCACTTAGAACACCCAAAATATAGGCTTTGTATATGAATGTAAAAGTCTTAGGAACATGAAAATCCCTGAAATCAGGGTAATTCCTGAAAACTTCCAGGTCGTTGATAAGTACTGGTCCGTAAACATTATCTTTAACACATTCTTATATCCTGCCATTTTCTGAGTGCAAGATGGCTCTAAATGCACCAGGAGTCAAGGTTTTCACTGAAGGTTGAATTGTTCAAGGCTTTCATTCGGTAATCACTAACTGGCCTTACTAACTCAGAACATCTGTTACATGGACGGTGAGCAACTGTGAGGTGCTCGGATAGATCCCACATTATGAGACATGGACGCCCTGGGTGACGAGATCTACACTGGTGTTGTGGCTGATGAATTCTGGCTCGTCATCTGTGAAGTAATCCCTCTCGCGTCGTCCACCTGAAAAGTATTCATAGCTATTTGAATTCACATTGGACTCATGAATTGAATTCATGCCAAGTACCGTACTTAGATATTAAAATCTGTTGCGTTAGTTTGTACATTTTCTTTTGGAGGAGGGGTATAGATGGTGTATTTCTTAAACTATAAATTCAGAATGGAAAGTACTCTGGCAATAGTAATACATTTCAGATATTTTTTTCAGGCGCACAGTGCACTAATTAGTTTAAAACGGTATACCATATTTTAGGGAATACGAACAATGTGCCAAAAGTATACAACATAGGGGTGGGTAAAGTTTTTTTATATGTTAGTTTCATAGATTTTTTTTCTACTTTTCTTCTTTTTACTGGTATAAGTACGTTAAAAGCGTATATACTTAGAGGGGTTTGTCGGTGTTATAGTCTGGATTTAATATAGTATTTAATGACAGGTCGATTTCACCAATATTGAAAAAAAAAGAAACTTATAACTTACAGTCCTCTGCACATCCCTCCAGGGGATGGTGTGTGAAGGCTTCACCCATCTGATTAACAGCTCTCCCCATTTCCCTCACGGTGGAAGAGTCCCTGTCCAACACTGCAGTCATGGAAATATGGAATACATGTAGACATCATCAGACAGTTTCAATTTTCCTAGGTAAAAGTGAGTGTTATGCTATAAGAATGGTTATAGGTTCGAGCTTCTGGTTTCCCCTCACTTTAAAAGTACCAGTATAAAATTTCCAGATTATATCAAACCTGTTTTCATTCTATCCGATCTTTACGCTAAGCTTTCCAGGATGACTTTAATTTCCCTGTAGAGTCCTATAAAGATCACTATGTATACATGCTTACTTGACTGAGAGATGTCGGCAGGGTAAACCTGATCCAGACGTTCAATCAGCTCAGCCAGCTCACCCTCCTCATCTGGGAAGTACTGTGACTGTCCACCAGAGGGCAGTGAGAAGCGGGTGCGACTGAGCGCACCATCCATAGACATGAAGGATGTGTTTGAGACCTGCTCGCTGTAAGCGCTACCACGGGATATATCAGCCAGTTGGGAGTCAACATGGTCATCATATGAGAGATGGAGTTGATCTGATACTGCAAGTGGTCTGGTTACTGGTGAGGGTGAGTGACGCACAAATGGTGATGCGAGGGGGCGCCCAGCACAATATGGTGATGGAGACTGAGTGTGGGTGGTCGATCCAGCATAAGGTGGTGGCTGTTGGAGGACACGTGGAGGGGTCATAACTGCGGACAACAGGGGTTTAGACCGTCGGCCTGCTGGGGCCACATTGGGTGAGACAGGGCGCAGGGGTTCCCTTCCACTGGCTGCTGGCAGGGCATCACGCTACAATATCAGGCATTTGGAGATGTATTACCCACAAACCAATATCAAAAGCAGGATCTCAAGTAGATATACACGTAATACCTTCAAACAATTCTGACCAAATGTGATTTCACAATATGTACTGTAGAATCTCATATACGCCTAGATTTTGAGAGGAAAATTCATTCATTGACAGGCTTTGTGTGAAATATCTAGCCTTAAAGCGCAACTTTAACCATGGGAACATCCTATAAGCCATAACCCTTTTCACATTCATGTATATACCATACAAGATTTTAGAGTGTATTTCAATGATGTGATTATAGAATGTCTACCTCGCTAAGGATGTACCGGAGCCTTGAAAGCTGCACCTCTAGTTGCTGATTATGAGCCTTGAGCACCTCCTGGTGGGCAGGAGGGCGATCTGCTTCCTGGTAAGGACTCTCCCTGCCCTGACCCCTCACACGACCTTCATCATCCGGCCAGCGCCGGTAGTCATCGGAGCGGTCAGAGCCACTGTCTGAACGATGCTGGTAAAGCCGCTCTATTTCATACATCAATTCTCTGAAAGTACAGGCATGTATGTGTAAATTGAAAAAAAAAAATTCTTGACACTTTAAGGGCCACCACAGGTTCTAATCCCCCCCCCTCGGTTGCAGTGATACTGCTGCATATACAATTTATAATACGATTGATGGCTATCTTTCTGAGGTTTTCAAATGCATTGCTTTTTTTCATTGTGTGATTACTCCCCCTATGTTGCTCTGAAGCAACATCAGCAATACAGTTGCATTGCATCTAAGCAACATCAGTGGGGAAATTTACAAAATATATAGTCAATGTCAATCACCAAGAATAACACATCAAAATAAACCTCACCTGTTTTCATTTTCTAAATGTCCAATCACACTTTCTAGTTCTTTACGTTGATTATCTTCAAGCTGGTGTAATGCGTCCACTCGATCAACAGTCTAAAAATCACCATAGAACACTTATTTTCTACAGAGGGACATCTTACTATGGTATTACTAGCATGATTAATTCTACGCGCATCTCATGTTACTGGTGTATTGTGGCGACACATTATCAAAATTTTTCCGGCCCTCCTCCTCAGAGTCAGATTCTTTCTTTTGCCCCCCCCCATTTACCATCAATCCAATGATGTTAAAACTACTGACTTAAGCAATATGGTTACCAAAGATAAAAAGGGACAGAAAGAATTCCTTTATTACCAGATGATTTTGTGTGAGATGTTCATCCTCCTTTATTCTGGGTTGTTTGGTCTGTACATCTGATGTGTGCCTTGAGAGCTGGGCCTGGGAGGACAGCTTGTTGGCCTTGTTGGTTATCATAGAGTGCATGTCTGGTGGGGGCACGTCCTCCTGGCCACTACAGGAATCGGGAACATCGCAAGGGTCAATAGATCGTAGTAGTCAATCTTAATATTGTGTTTTGAATATACATGTAATATCCTATCGACTTTTTGGATCAATTATGTATACCGTAATCTCCCGCGTATAAGGCGCGTCTTATACGGGGGGTTTTAGTTCTCATTGGATCCACAAGGGGGACACCAAGACCTTTCTTTTGATATATTACACTCCCATATAAGTTCATCTGCTGCATTTGGGGTCCAGGAGGGTCACGGGGGTCAAAACTACACATAGCTTTTTGAATTTTGAAAATCCATTCATTAGAACAAAAATTATGAATTTTTTATTTTTTTGACCATATTCTCAAACTCTGGGTGCGCCTTATACGCGGGATGCGCCTTATACGCGGGAGATTACGGTATATTATTTATAACCTACATATACAAGGTTTAACATATTGAGAAAATGACAGTATGACATTTTTTATGAAATATTTGGGATTAGACACATGGTGAGTCCATAATCTATTCATTATACAATTGTGCATTTCCCACGACCATAAAACCTCGCATATATGCACACAATGAGTTTATTTATTTACCAAAGTTTACTTAACGCTGGTGGTCGTTGGTTTGTGGTAGAAACGCCACTCTATCTTACTGAACACGTTATTCTAATCAATGGGTAAGTGTAGGCATCCCCCCGTGCTGTTATAACATAACCCCTGTCCCTTTCAATTGGATCTAAGATGGTCTATAACCCTCGGCTATATACGCTGGATTTTACGGTAAATGCTTGTGACTCTAAAGGGTTTACTTACCGTTCGTCTAAGCCTCGTGCTTCCTCTGACCCGTATATAGGTAGATAACGCAGTTTTTGTTTGTTCCTATGTTTCTTACTCAGGTTATTCCTCAGAGTTTTCATGAAGGCTTTTGTGTCTTCCTTGGATGTTGTCTAGAAGTAGAATTGATAAATGATACTTCAAAAATACATACACACATCACGTTCATAATTATTTATTAAAGCATCAGGGTAATCCTTTTATTAATACCATAATACGCATATATGCTTCTGCTTTGATTGTACATGAAAGAAAATAGACACGTCAGAAATAGAGCCATTCAACTAAGATTTACTGGTTATCAACTGCAATTTATGAAATGCATAGATCTTATGCGAAATAGAAATGCCTGGTTATACTGATCTTGCAGTACACTTGTTATTATATGGCTTCACACCACGGGTTAGGCAACTCGAAAAAAAACTTGTTTCTCATCACCGCCCTCGTCAGAAAAATCGTCATTTAAGTGTTTTTTTTTTCTTGGTTAGAACTTTCTGATGAAAATACATTGAAAAATGGACAAAGATAGTCAAGTTTGGTATCAAATTACAGCTTAGGGCCCAGCAATGCAGCTAGCTATGAATAGTGACCATTTCCACACTTTTTAAATGTTAATAATAACTTGACTTTTAAAGGGCATTTTTTCTTACCCACAGACAACTGCGACGCATAGGTTTTGATCTTTATCTGCTGCTGTTCCAAAAAATAAATAATTAAATAAAATCCTCCCTCGTCACTTTTTTCATTGCTTACTGTAATCTCCCGTGTATAAGGTGCGTCTTATAGGCCAAACAAAATGCTGCTGGTTCTTATACGTGGGAGGTAAATTGCCTTGAGTTTGGGGTGCGCCTTATAGGGGGGGGGTATTTTTTACTATAGAACAGTACTAAACTGACAAAAATCTGCCCTCAGAGGTGCGCCTTATACGTGAAACAGACCTCCCTGAGTTGGGGGTGCGCCTTATACGCGAGAGATTACGGTAGTGATGAGAAACAACTTCTTTTTGGAGTGGCCTTAGTATACTAGAATTAAATTGGGTAAGTACAGGTACTTACTGTGACACAGTATTCCTGGGTAGGGTGCTTAAACTTATGACTTTTGGAGAGTCGGCCCGTAAAGAAACACTGCTGGCACATGTCATAGTTGAAGCACTTAAGGCACTTGTAACGGAAACCCACGATGGGATAGGCCTTACATACGTTACATTTTGACTCGTGCTTCACTGAAAAGGTAAAAATGTTTTTTGTTATCATCATTATTCATCTATATTTCTTTTCTAAATAGTTAAACATATCGTGCCTTAAAACAAGGGACTCTACCCTACCAACATTATAAATACATGTACCAGAGTAAATAAAAGAATTTACACACACCAAAAAAGACTTACCTGACTCGGCGGCTGCCAGACGGTGCATTGTGGGCAGCCAGACCAGTGTTTGTGGTTCCCTTAGTAACCATGACAAGAACACGTCCTCTGTTGCACCCATAGAGCCCCACACCTAGAATTTTGAGTGTTTTTTTTATGAACATGAATTCAGCCAGATAATGTGATAACATCTAAAATACTGAAATGATCAATATCTGTTTCATACTATATCTGGTAAGTTTGTTTATTTTTGTGTTTTTTTTTTTTTAAACTTGGTAGGATCAAACCACGGTTCCTGCAAACAATGCCAGCCCGCATATAAGGTACACCCTGAACTGTGTCTTATGGAATCTCCCAAAAGAGTGGGTGCATCTAATAGGCGGGGTATATCAGTAAATACGAAAAATCGTGGGACACCGGCTTTTGCTGGCAAAATTGCTGCCGGGCAAGCAGAAATTTGCGAACTGCAGGACTGAATGTCTGGCTGTAAGCATGGGACCTTAGGCTACATTTTTGTGGTTTTCATATCTTTCTTTCTTGTCAATAATAATGGGCCGGCAGAATGATGAAATCTGCAGGACCGAATGCTTTGTGAGGGATTTTTTCGTTTGGACTGGTATACTTATTATAGAACAGTAGTACTGCAAAGGTAGTGCCAGGGTGCGCCTTATACGCAAGGTACTATGGTACTTGGTACTTACCATAGAGAAACAACTCTCAACGGCAGCAGAGACATTGAGTCCTCCAAATGGCTGACTTTCATTCATTACCTCCGGGATCTGAAAATAATCAGAATAACTGTTTTAAAGCAGTCTTACGTTAATCATGTCACTCATGACATTCAAGAATCTTTTTAAATCTCATGGGTTCTTTACTTCCAAAAATCCTGGTTTCACACGGAAGAGTTTATAAATCAACTGTAGCTATATCTAGAATATTTAGCAAAACTTTGATAATGATAACCTGAGCGCGAAGATTATAGCAAAAAAAAAAATGTTATACTTGCCTGAATAAGGTCATGGAGGAGACATGCCACCGATTTTCGAGTGAGATGATTTGTATGATCAGCAAACTGGTGGAAGAAGTCTAGAAAGAGAACGATACAGCAAAATTATAAGTTATCAAATAAGATTTTTTTTTTAAAACTGACCTACTCTCCTGCTAGCTCAAAAATTGTGGTTCTGATGGTGATATGCTTGCCATACTCTGGCAAAAACACCCAGTGATTCTGACTGGTAAATTTCATTCTTCAGTTTCGAGAAAGTCATTTTCTGCTCAATATGATTCAGAATCAGGTTTTAACCTTCTTTCCATCTATAATGTATTACAGACGTCAATTATTACAATTACATCATACTTACAACGATACTTTTCAGACAGTCGTGCTGAACAGATGGTAGCGATTCCTACTTTGACAGAAACGAGACGAACGCAGCCAGTACGGTTCCTACAGAGAAAAAACATCAACATGAAAATCATGTTAAGTTGTACATTTTACAATACCTTATCAAGGTTAGAATTTATTTAAGACAAAAAGAGGTATCATAGAAGTTTGTGTTCAAGGCGCGGCTTATACTCATTTTACACAGGTGAGGTGAGGGGATGTGCTAAAATCTTTCCAAATCCTCCGCCAACTTCTAAAGTAGTATAGGAACGCGGGCGAAACCCACTGTGATAGGGCTTTGAATTTTGAAAATACATTGAATCACATTGCTTAGAATCAGAGTGATGCTATTTGAATTTTTTTCTAGACAAGGCACTATGGTATTTTAAATGCAGTAGGTACACAAAGGCTAATGGGCTACATAGCAAGATACCACATACACATCATATAGGTTTAGAAGTAAGTTCAGCGATACTTCTGCCTGTTGCTCAATTGTCAGATTCTGTGCAGTGCTTCGGGCGACTTGAAAGATGTCGATTAGAATGCCATATAGATCGACACAGTCCACCACAGTATCCACACCACCAGCTAGCCCACGTCTCTCCAGTACCGTTTGCAAAGCATGTATAGAAACCTGATCAACTGAGAAATCAAGACTGGTTAGACAACATACCATTAGCAGTATGCACTCTACAGGGGTAGAATATTCAGCTAATATCAAAACGTGGCAAACCCTTATGATACAGTACACATTGTCAGTTCTCATATACATTGTTGTTATTATAACTTATACAGCTGGGATTTTTCTTCAGGAAAGACTACATCAATAATTTCTTGCTCATGTGCTAGTAGTTAAAATGGAATAAAGATGTTCACATGATAGATATACTTACACCCCAGCCGCTTCTGAATGAATCTCAGCTTCATGGCAGTACGGTAAGCTGCATAACGAATGCTGTTCATGTCGACTGAAAATAAGGTGGGTGGCACATGAACTGATTTGAATGGGGGGGGGGGGTTAGCATTCTACTTAACATAATATAGGAACATACTCAAATTTTCATAAAGATTAATTTGCAACTATGGAGCTGTGAAAAGTGCATCTATGCACATTTTCTTTTTTATTGTTCCTACTGGTAAAGATAGACCTTCAATCCTTTTTGGTACAAACTGTCTCAACTTACCCAATTCTTCAAACGTCTTGGTAAGAATAGGATGGTCCCATTGAGTGCGTTGTGTGTTATGACTGAAATATGAAAAAAAAACAAAACACATGGGCGTTCAAGGATGGTAAGAATGGAATCATGACATACATGTAAGGCCGTTTCTAGAATGGTGATCGATACAATATTGAGGTGAATCAGTGATTAACTCTGTGAATAATAAGTGTGATACCGTAAGGTGAGTCAAAGTTTGAAATAACAGCCTTACAATTTAATCATTGTAAAAGTTCTTTTGCAGGCTTTACGTAACATGTCTCGATCGCCACTGTTGGTCATGTGACTTATTTAGTTGCTAAATCAAGTGATATCGCAGCCAATCAATATTCTGATCGTACTTTCCAAAAGAGGCTAAAGAATGAGTCATTTATTGCTAGGTGGGGGGGGGGCTGGATTTTTTTTGCAGACCAGCACATTTATTTCTTACCTCCCCAACAATAGGCCCTATGATCAAAGTTATCACGACCCAACCCCACACCGATTCAGGGGTAGACCCTAAAATGTTGGTGATACTGATATAAATCACCGCTGACACTGTGTAGGCCCTATTACATTGTACTAGTAGTAGTACGGTACCTAGGCTAGGTATTAGGGCCGAGTTATTTATTGCCAGGTGGGGGGAGGGGGGGGGCTTGTTAGATATAGAGGGGGGGAGGGTCATTTTGAAAAAGAACTGAGGGCTCGACAAATCACTGTGCCCAATGCCTGTGACTCAATAAAAAAAACACTGGGCACAACAAAATTTTCAGATTGTGCTACTAAAGCCATCTTAAAACTATATGTGTTCCATTTATCTAAATATGTAATTTTTAGTATAGAAAGCAAAGGTGTTGGGCACCGATCTTGCCTATTGGGCACAACTTTTTTTGCCCTTGTGCCTAGTGGGCACACAGTCTCCAAACTGATTTGTCAAGCCCTGAGAACCTTTTGGTGGGGGGTGGCAAAACCCAATAAACCTTCACACGGGGGGGGGGGGGGGTCAAAACTAAATATGGGGAATCCAAATACTCATCACGATGCGTCATTCCACATGGGTATCCGATTTTTTTTTGCAGATTCAGTTCTTAGTGGGGGGGGGGGGGGGCGGGGGGAGGCGCGCTAATTGCATAGTGGGTACATTACGATATAAGCTTACTTTACCTGATATAATATGGCAGTCCATTGTGTGTTTCTGATCTCTCCCAGCCATCAAGAAGCTTTTCTACAATAAGAACAAGATGCACATATTTAGCGAGAGGCCCCTACTGGGCCACTGCCCGAGTCGCCAATTCAGTAGGAGCCTCTCGCCCATTCATTAGGTAGCAAACTCAGCCAAAAATGTACTTCTGTTGAAGTCAACAAGTCATACCACATATAAAATGTCTAAGGCTGTGCCACAGGCACAAGTATGATTGACTATCATGTATTATGGCCATAACTCACCAGGGCTGCAATGTTAGACATTAATGTCTAGTCAATGAGATAATAAGAGTGTGTAAGTGATCCTGTTCTTAAAGGGCTAAAAGTCAGTGATGCATATGTGCAAGGTTTAAAGGTTCCCTTCAGAGAGGCACCTGGCCAGGCGTGGGAGTTTGGAAGTTTTTTGTTGTTGTTGTTGTTGTTTTTTTGTGTTTTTTTTTTTTTTTGGGGGGGGGGCTAAGAGTGGCAGTGGGGACTGAACAACACTCTTGTAGTGGCATTTTGAGATTGGGTAGAGCTGAACTATTTGAGTACCTCAAGGGACACAGAATGTTAGTGCATCATACCAACCTTAGGGGGCAATAAGGCCTTTGTATGGTGGTACATATATATGAAGGTGGCCTGTTAAAGGGTTAAGGATTACCCCGAGGTGTGACAACATCAATACTCTATTCCCATGTGTAAATAATCTGCTGGTAGCCCTCCTAATATGCCTTGTCAGCACAATAGATTTATACAGGGTCCCTGTTCTATAAGGTAACAGCTTTGCAATGCTCATGGAGACACTGTATCTGCAAAATATGGTAAGGTTTAGATAGATGTAAATACTTGATTGACGTCTAGTCAATCAAGTAAAAAGGGCTTGTAATTTGCAATTCATTGCTTTTTAAATCAAGTTGATACCCCTATTACAAACGATTCTATGCCACTTTATATACTGGTAATATAAAAAAAATTTCTGTCATTTCCCCACCGCATATTCTTGGCCAAATATATAGATAAGACTGGCCATTAAACATGCACTGCGCGTGTGGGATTTGGACACCACTGTACATAATTACTGATGGATTTTGAGTGCATAGGTCGATTAACTAACCAATTACACCTTCTTGAAGCTCAATATTAGGAGATTAACATATCTGTGTATGATTTAATTACTAGCTGTATAAGTATTTCTTATTTTGAGTTAAAATATGAACTATAAATATTTTTTTCATAAATTTCCTGGTATTACACATGCAGGAGATTCAAAATCGCAGAAAATCGCAGCCCTGTAGCTGTACAAACTGGGAATATTCTGTTGAATAACATGCTGTAGAATAGCCCTGTAGGTTCTGTTAGCTTCATTAAGAAATATTTTTTAAGGAAAATTTATCCAAAGTTTACAAGTTTGTGAGAACGCCCTGCGATTAATAATTGCTGAAAATTCATCAAAATCCTGTCAAAATGTAGGTCAAAATGTTGGTTACAAGGATGTAATATTGTATTTAATTTAGCTTTTACTCTAAAGGGCAACATCCATGTATTTCTGCTTTAAGAGCATGGCCGCTCATGTGACTCAAACATGGTGGTTTGACAGAAGTACAATATTGTACCAGTCAGATAGAGCTATGTTTTTACTTTCATTTGATACTATCAGTAAATCTGCCCAGTAGAAACCCCACAATCAATATTTTTCTACCACATGTTTATCACTGTGGCATATATTTAGACCTGCCAACTGGTCCCTAGGCATATGATGTACAGAGCTCCCTGAGCGGCAGACGGTGTGGAAACCCCCACACTACAGATAATAGATATTGGAAGCAGGCAGCCGAATTGGGCTGACTTCGCTATATTTGGAGCCTCTCCGGTCCCACTGAGTGGGACCAGACTGGCAAGTGACTGCTAGTGTGGGTATTCCACACTGTATGCCGCTCAGGGAGCTCTGTAACATCATGTGCCTAGGCTAGGGACCGGTTGGGAGGTCTAGTGACTGCAGACTGTGAAGACACTCGAAGCGTTCGGGTAATGGCCGAGGGATCAATGCTGGTTTGTAAGGCCACCCCCTATTGGTCCTGCCCATGTAGGTCAATGTTGATCCCTGAGTTAACTTACAGTTCATACCTCTCAACTCTCACGCATTTGGCGTGAGTCTCATGCATTTTTGACCAATCTCACGCAGAGGTGCATTTTTCTCACGCATTTTAGGCTTCAAAGTACTTTCAACCACTTTTTGAAGTACAAAAATCGGCCAATTTGTCTCAATATTTTCAAAATTTTCTTGGGGGATGCTCCCAAAACCCCCCACTCATGGCTTAAATCACTTCATTTCTGAGCGTAGACGGAACCATCGCTAAAGGAGCGATAGGTCCTAGAGTTAAGATATCAAAGACCAACCCCACATAAGACTAGAGACCAAGTTTTCATTGGGGGCTTGGGAAACTACTCTGAAAGTTCCACCAACAAAACACCAGTGTTACTGCTTACCAACGCTCCTTAAGCGATGGTTCTGTCTAGGCAAGGGGGTGGAGGGAACCAGCTGAGGGTGTGTAGTTAGCGTTCGAGGTCACCCCCACCTAGACGGAACCATCGCTAAAGGAGCGATGGCACTGCCACTGATGTTGTGGTGGTGGAACTTTCAGAGTAGTTTCCCAAGCCCCCAATGAAAACTAGGTCCCTAGTCTTAAGTGGGGGTTGTCTTTGATATCCTAACTCTAGGACCTACCTCCTTGTGTATTGTTTTGAAATGTAAAGTCATATGCCATGCATTTGGCTTTGCTTTTTGTAGCTTGATATCTGGGGCGCGGGAAGACTAGGCTGAACCCTCTGCAGACTCAGTGGACATCAATTGCTGGGCCTCTGAATGAATATATCAGGGCCCGGTTAGCTGGGTAACCCCCACCCACAATACACTGGATCTAGTCAGAAAACTGTACCCCGAACGCCTCTCCTGAGGCTGAGCCTGACTCCTGAGTCTAAAGTGTGACACTGACACTACTCCGTAGACACTCTGAGGGAACCTCAGAGACCAAGTGTGTCTGTTGTAGTCTGTTTGGTCAGCCAATCTGGCAGAGTGGCCATTTCTCACAGAAGTACTTACTGTCAGGTCTAATGCTTCCACCAACACTTCCCTCAATGTATATCCAAAGATTCACAATACACAAAGCACTTGAAATACTTGTGATAATTAATAATCCAGGTGATTTTCAAACCTCCCTCCCTAACTCCAAATCATTGTCGGCCATCTTGAAGCCAGGTGTAGCCACCTAGTGCCAAAAAGACTATACCGTAATCTCCCGCTTATAAGGTGCAGCCCGCGTATAAGGCGCACCTAGAGTTTTGGAAAATTCTCAAAAAAATGAAAAATTCATAACTTTGGTTCTACTGAATGAATTTTCAAAATTCAAAAACCTATGGGTAGCTTGGGCCACCTTGGGCCCTCCTGTGCCCCATTTTGACCAAGGGGGCATGTAAGATATCAAAAGAAAGGTCTTGGTGTCCCCCTTGTGGATCCAATGAGAACTAAAACCCCCCGTATAAGACGCGCCTTATATAGGTACATCACACAATGCCTGCACCACTCCTCTGGGAGTGTCCATCATTTGTGACAATTTTTTTGTGACCCATCAAATTGCTGCATTGGAAATTAAACTGCACTGAAATTGGCATATTCTTACAGAACAAAGAATAAATGAACACATATAAGAAATTATCTTGGTATTTCATGGCTTATTTTACCTATATAAAAAAATTTCGGGGAAATTGGTGAATTTCTAGACATTTTTGTAGATTTCTGAAGTGGATGACTGAAAAGGTCATCTAAATCAAGTTGTCCAAAATGAAAAAGTAGAATGAAACTAAAAGAAAGTAATTGTATGTTTCATGGCGTTTCATATAAGGTCTAGTTTGTGCATGTGGACTGAATAGTACAGTTGGTGACTGCAAAAGAAATTCGAAAAATCACATTTTCCTGTGTGAAGGGGCGAAATGGTGATTTGGCAGTTTTAAAACCGTCACTGCATGACACATGTACATCATACAGGTGTGACACTTACAATACTTGATAAGATAAACTTGTTTCACAGGCTCCCCGACTTTGCGAGCAATTAACTGATTTTTTACGATTTCCCGACCATGTGAACTTGCTACCACACAGGAAAAAATTATTTGATTGTGTCATCAAAATCTAGGTCATGAGCTAATGTTGGTCAAACATATAGGGTGGCCTGAAACTATGTAAATAGGAAACCCATCAGATGTTAATGTTAGGGTCAAATACCAGTGGTTAGGTTATCAGAATGTCTACTTCTTCATATTTTACGGCGTCTGTTCCTATATATTTGATCATAGCAGAATCTAGGTCATGAACTAATGTAGGTCAGATATATAGGTCACAGGAAAATTAGGTCAAGGTAAAATTTCGTACAGGTAAACATCCGGGTCAGATAGCTTTTTATTTCATGCTGATATTGTGGTTCATTCCAATTGAATTGACATTTTACTAACTTACCTCCCTTTCATTTCTTCATTTATTATGGCTAATTGGCCCATTATTGGGATCCAGAAGGTCACAACAAATTGTCTGAATACTTAGGACAAAAATGTCAGATTTCTATATACTAATTCTGCGATATTGTGAGAACGAATTGAGATATCAACATGATTCCAAAAGATTTGAAATCCTTGCACTCTCCCGCACAACTAAGACACAGGGGTTTAGCTCTAACTCCTTATCTTAATTTTCATGTGATGTACCTACCTTATACGCGGGAGATTACGGTACTATTCTTGGTTGGTTAGCCCTTTGTTTCAAAAGGAAGCAAACACCAGGTAGCCCGTCAGGTAAGAGTCAGCGCCCGCCGGACAAGATTTATTGGATATAGATCTATCTCATGTTTCAGTCAATATAAGCAGATGTACATGAAAACTACATGTTTGTGAATAGGAGGGACAATTTCCAGGAACATACAGTGAGCAGTTAGTTCAGACTAGCCATGTGTTTGTGCCACTATAGACTTGTATACATCTTGGATCCTGCCTGTGAGCAGGTAGTCGGATCGGCGCCCAACTCACATACTTGTTGTGAGTTGGGCGTACTGGGGCCTGAGTTTTTGAGATTGGATGCGCCTCAACATTCGGCGCACTCTCCTGCTTCTATTTCTGCTTCAATCTAGCTATAACTTTCATTTCTGGATAATTTGAACCCTTAAGTTGCACCACAATCAATTTCATTAAGATGGGATATGTTTTACCTGCCGAAAATGAGATTTTAAAAATCCTGGCATTGTTTTCTTTAGAAATAACATGGCGGCCATGTTGGATTTTCAGAAATTCAATCGGCGAACTTTCATCTCATGTAACATATGAAATAGAAAAAGATATGCTTCAATCTTTTGAAAACTTCTACTTCTAGAAATACATCTAAAGTTGATATGTTCTTCACGATTTTGATCAAATCTACTTCTAAATGTTTAAACCAAGCACATGTAAACAATGCATGTGCCACTTCCGGTGTCACCGCTCAGCACCACTGTCAATCTCAGGTACTTCTACACAGTAGGTATGTGACTAAAAATTTTAAACACATGAGAGCTCTTGGTTTTTGGCACAGTCTTTTCCGCACATATGTGAGAAGCAACATGCTTTTTGAATTGTAATTTTAAGGTCATTTTTGGGTGAGTTATTGAGGTTTTTGTGAGACAAGGTTGGTCAAATTTTCGTCATGAAATTAAACTCTACAAAGAGGAATTGTCTGTGACCTTTAGCTACATTATTGCCATAATTTGAAAAGAGATATATCATAGCAAACCATATATTTCCTGAAAGCCAATGACTTTACGGATACAATGCAGTTTAAATGAAGCTGATATGACCACTAGGGTCAGAGATATGAATTTATGAATATAAAAAGTTGAGAAAAACCATCAAAATTAGCTGAAATTTAAGTTGGCTGATCCTAGAAACCTATGTGCTCGTCGATAGAATTCCTTCATATTTGGTAGAGATGAGGTTAAGACTATGTACTTGCTGTTCTATATGTTTTTGTTCGACTTCCTAAGTTCTATCATATAATGAATGAGAGATTACTAAAACATTGACCTAATTAAGGTGGTAATTAATTAACTAATTAGAGTTCATACAAAATTGAAACACTAAATCAAAGGAAATCTTGTCTTCTTGGCAGATAAAATATCAGGAACCTTATTCATCAACTATTTCTATAATTTTAAAGCTAATCACTGAGACCTATCCCTGCACACACCTCCCAAACCTGTCACAGTTTTCTAGGACATGGTCCGCGCTCATAGCAGCCCTTTCATTCACGTACCTATACACAGGTCTCTGAGACCCTAAAACATAGTGTCATTAGGGTCTCAGATCTGTGACTAGTGAGCAGGCAGGTATTTCGGCCTAAGCCCTAACTGACACTGTCAGTGTCAGTTAAAATTAAATGTGGATTCACTTGAAACCAATCGATTCATGTACCTTTTTCTACAAAACTTACCGTAGAATATGTTCGAATTCCACATGCTCATGCTATCAAAGTCCGTAGCCTCCTCACATTGGTCTTATAGACAACGAAAATGTGAAAATACCCAACGGTTTATTTGTTTTGACAAGTTGTGTTTTGGCGGCCATGCAAGTGTTCAAAGAGAGGTCAGGGAGCGTTTATTAGTGGAAAAACACTTTATATTGTACGTGACGGATGGTGCGAGAAGATAAAAAGCAAGAGTTCAAATAACTGAAATAAGCGATATAATTAATATCTAAAATGAATGGTTACCCATTTAGTCCTCTAGATATTTTAATTTCTTTCAGAACTTCCACAACTTCACCATATATCTACTGCATATATGCTCCCTGCCCGCCATACTGGTTCCGGTCCACTGCTTTAGCTGATCACCGGCATACTTAAGTTAACAACACAAGGAATGAGGTAGGACCAGCGAACAGAAAGGTGCCCCAGAAAGGTTAACATTAAGACATAAACAGAGGAATAACTCAAATCGTGGACTAAACCATTGAGGAAAGTTTCTCTGTATGTTACTGAATATTCTGTTCAACAATCTAAATATTTACTGTGAAGTAAGTATCAAGCGATTCAAGGGGTATCTGGTATCCCAGACATCTACATGTTACAATACTATTTACTGTGTGATCACACGTTCAGTCCAGTGCAGTTAGGGTAGGTACGTGAATGAAAGGGCTGCTATGAGCGCGGACCATGTCCTAGAAAACTGTGACAGGTTTGGGAGGTGTGTGCAGGGATAGGTCTCAGTGATTAGCTTTAAAATTATAGAAATAGTTGATGAATAAGGTTCCTGATATTTTATCTGCCAAGAAGACAAGATTTCCTTTGATTTAGTGTTTCAATTTTGTATGAACTCTAATTAGTTAATTAATTACCACCTTAATTAGGTCAATGTTTTAGTAATCTCTCATTCATTATATGATAGAACTTAGGAAGTCGAACAAAAACATATAGAACAGCAAGTACATAGTCTTAACCTCATCTCTACCAAATATGAAGGAATTCTATCGACGAGCACATAGGTTTCTAGGATCAGCCAACTTAAATTTCAGCTAATTTTGATGGTTTTTCTCAACTTTTTATATTCATAAATTCATATCTCTGACCCTAGTGGTCATATCAGCTTCATTTAAACTGCATTGTATCCGTAAAGTCATTGGCTTTCAGGAAATATATGGTTTGCTATGATATATCTCTTTTCAAATTATGGCAATAATGTAGCTAAAGGTCACAGACAATTCCTCTTTGTAGAGTTTAATTTCATGACGAAAATTTGACCAACCTTGTCTCACAAAAACCTCAATAACTCACCCAAAAATGACCTTAAAATTACAATTCAAAAAGCATGTTGCTTCTCACATATGTGCGGAAAAGACTGTGCCAAAAACCAAGAGCTCTCATGTGTTTAAAATTTTTAGTCACATACCTAGTTAGGGAGTGGTCATTTATTATCAACAGGGGGGGGGTGGGTTTGAGGGGGGGGCGTAAAAATTCTGACCCCTCTCGAGGGGGGGGCTAAAAAAATTTTGACCCCTCTTGATGGGGGGCTAAAAAAATTTACCCTCTTTTTAGCAAAAAAGCCCGCGCGCTACTATAGATCAAAGAGGGGGCGCGAAAACTCTCCGCGCCGGAGGCGCGGGGGGGCGCAAATTTTTTTTACTGCCGTCGAGGGGGGGGGCGTAAAAAATTTCCACGCATCCGCGTGTAAACCCACCACCCCCCCCTGTTGATAAATAATGACCACTCCCTTAGACTAGACCTGCCCTCCTCTCCATCATAAGAGTTTTCAGCTACTAGTTCTGCCTCCTGCTGCAACCGGAAGTTGCAAGTAGTTTGTTTACAAGGGTCTCACCGATATATTTTAGAGATAAAGCTGGGTTCTGTAGAAGGTATTGAAGATAGATCATCTTGTCCTCTAGTAGGTATGTGACTAAAAATTTTAAACACATGAGAGCTCTTGGTTTTTGGCAAAGTCTTTTCCGCACATATGTGAGAAGCAACATGCTTTTTGAATTGTAATTTTAAGGTTATTTTTGGGTGAGTTATTGAGGTTTTTGTGAGACAAGGTTGGCCAAATTTTCGTCATGAAATTAAACTCTACAAAGAGGAATTGTCTGTGACCCTTAGCTACATTATTGCCATAATTTGAAAAGAGATATACCATAGCAAACCATATATTTCCTGAAAGCCAATGACTTTATGGATACAATGCAGTTTAAATGAAGCTGATACAACCACTAGGGTCAGAGATATGAATTTATGAATATAAAAAGTTGAGAAAAACCATCAAAATTAGCCGATATTTAAGTTGGCTGATCCTAGAAACCTATGTGCTCGTCAATAGAATTCCTTCATATTTGGTAGAGATGAGGTTAAGACTATGTACTTGCTGTTCTATATGTTTTTGTTCGACTTCCTAAGTTCTATCATATAATGAATGAGAGATTACTAAAACATTGACCTAATTAAGGTGGTAATTAATTAACTAATTAGAGTTCATACAAAATTGAAACACTAAATCGAAGGAAATCTTGTCTTCTTGGCAGATAAAATATCAGGAACCTTATTCATCAACTATTTCTATAATTTTAAAGCTAATCACTGAGACCTATCCCGGGCTTCCCTAGCCCACTTAAAAGGGTCTATATCTCCTCTTTCCTATCCCCTCAGGATGTGTGTGGTGCACATATGCGCGGGCACTGACACATTCCTCTGTGAAATTGTGTAATGTCGTTCTCGCCATGAATATGACCTTAGCTGTCGAAATGGCGTTAAACATCTATTACTCACTCACTGAGACCTATCCCTGCACACACCTCCCAAACCTGTCACAGTTTTCTAGGACATGGTCCGCGCTCATAGCAGCCCTTTCATTCATGTACCTACCTCTAGCAATTTACAAAATATGGAAGTGAAATTTACCATATTTATTGAGATATAACCATTTAAAGCCCGCCGAGTGAAGCCTTGCACTTCCAGTAGCCGCCATCTTTGTTTTCAAAGCACATCTCACGTACAAGTCGACCTGGGTTAATAAATTTCAATTTTTCCTATCTTAAAATAATCGTACGATCCCCAAGCTACAGGAGGGTTGGATGTATGTATATCTAAATTTTTAGAAGGATTGATTAAGGATTGAAAGCATGAGAGGTGTGCGGAAAGTCCTCCCGCAGGGCCGAAACATTTGCTATTATAACTATCCTACACCGTACAGAGCTCTCTGAGTGGCAGACGGTGTAGAAACCCCCACACTAAGTGCAGTGGCAGTGACCAGTGTCGGCAGTGACATAGTCATAGACAAAGTGTGAGGAGTCCACACCGTCTGCCGCTCAAGGATCTCTGTACGGTGTGGGATAAGTTATATTGGCAAATCTTTCAGTCCTGCGGGAGCACTCTCCGCGCACCTCTCCTGTACTCAATTCTTAATGAATCATTCTACAAATCGGTAGGTACATACAGACAGCATCCCTTAGGCTTAGCCTAGTAGGGAGTGATCATTTTTTAACAACAGGGCCCAGGGGGGTCAGAATTTTTTCAACCCCTTGACCAGGGGGATCAGAATTTTTTTGCCCCCTTGACTAGGGGGGTCAAAATAATTTCACCTGTTTTCAGTGAAAAAGCCTGCATGTTACTATAGGTTAAAAGGGCGCGTTCGCATGCGATTTATGCCTCCCGATGGGGGATGGGGGAGTCGCAAAAATTATGACCCGTCGAGAGGGGTGGCGGAATTTTTTTTGCGCGTCCGCACGCAAACCCATCAGCCCCCCGTGTTGTTAAAAATGATCACTCCCTTAAGCCTTGTTGAAAGTTTGGGCATCCTGCGATTATGTTAAGATAGGGAAAGTTGGCATTTACTAATTCGTATGTGGGCTGTACTTTAAAAACAAAGATGTCGGCCATCGGAAATCCCAAACCTCAGTCGGCCAAGTTCTTTCTGCTCTATCTAAGTTAATAAGGTGAATTTAGTGTCTGTTTTTTCAAATATTGTAGAAATGTACAAAAGCTATCATTCATGCCCTTTACAAGGCTCAGTTTTACTTATAAATATATCGGTGAGACACTTGTAAACAAACAACTTGCAACTTCCGGTTGTAGCAGGGGGGCAGAACCAGGAGCTGAAACTTTTTATAATGGTGAGAGGCCGGTCCCTAACATCATATGCCTAGGGACCGGTTGGCAGGTCTAGCAGTGACAGACCAATGGCAATGGGGAAATAGTCGATTCGCTCTAATGCCTGTTCAGACTACATACACATTCGTGCTAGTTACGCATTTGCCCTAGACTATTTGCTCTACTTTTGGATGATTCGCTCTACGGACGGCGTAGGGGCAGTATCCTTTCTAAGGGAGCGTTCATTATTTATTTGAAGGGTGTTATAGACATAATTCTTGTCAGGGTTGATTTCATCAAGGGGTGAAAACAAGAGTTAAACCTGGAGATTCTGATCGCGAGTTGCGCTGATTTTAGCATGTAACATTTTTTACTACTGAGAACTTTGTTGGTGCCCTGTTCACTCTTGTGATGTGTATGGTGTAGCACCACAAAGTGCTGTTTGTGGCATACCATACCCTTCCCAGCACCCCTTTAAAGGAAAGTATTTATTTTCATGATGACATCTTTTGAAACAATCAGCAGGGCGAGCAAAAGATAAAGGAACATTGTGTCACAAATTGGGCCAAATACTTCAATCTCAAGAGCTGAACAGTGTTACAACCCAGGGAAAACTGTATACCAAAGTGGTAGTGACTGGCCTCATCCATGTTTTAAAGGGGGCTTATCATGTTGAATTTTAATATGGGTACCTGCCAAAAGATCTTTCACAAATATGTGGGAACCAGCGGAAAAATTGTGATGCCCTGATTGGTCAAGGAATGGTCATGTGAGTTGGTAACACAGGTACGGGAACATCTTATCCATGCTAACCACTGTTTGACACACAAAGGAGTAAGACTCCCATCATATAACATAATCAAATGGATATGAAATAGAGGTAGCTGGTAACAAAATGTTGGACTGAATTATATCTAGAATTATTACTGAAAACCAAATATTTAAACAGGGCCTTTGACAGGATTTTTTGCAATGGGACAAATGGTGCAGTTTTGTAGTATCTATTGCGCCATTTTGAGAATCAATGGGACAAAAATAGAAAATGAAAAGCAAGACAGCTCCTTATCTATAAACGACCATTGCAGATGACTTTTACACAAGTACCTGTACAGTGAGATATTAATACCATATTCATTCTAATAAGTGCCACAGAGTGCATAGCACTGGAAAGCTAGCCATCATCATATTACTGTTAATAACTTTACTGATACTGATAGGATTACAACTATTCATGAAGCTTAGAGGCAATGTTAAATTGATTTGTTAAATCTGCAGAGGTTAAATCTGCAGACGTCTATCTTTCCAGCAAGGGGGCTGCCATTTCTGTGTCATTCTCAGTATGAATCCCAGGTCCTTTCCCAAAAGAAAAAAACATTTCTATGTGACATTTAACGCACGTCTAACCATTTAAATGCCCAATTTAAGGTTTAAATGCATGTATTACGCGCTGTGCGGCCCTGTCAAAAGCCCTGTTTAAAATTCGCGACGATTTTTGTTCCTTTGTCATAAAATTTGCATCATATTAGCAAATACTCCCCAACAAGAAACTACCTGGCCCTCGGGAATGGGTTTAAAAAAATGACCCCCCCAAGAATAGGTTTAAAAAAAATGACCCCCCCTCTAAGAATAGGTTGGAAAAAAATTCCCCCCCCCCTCTCTGAATACCTCCAAAAGAAATGACCCCTCCCCTTCATTTGGTCATCCCCCCTGCCATAAATAATGAACGCTCCCTAATAGCCCTTTAAATTAAAGTTTAATTGTTTTTGTTCTATTAGAGCTTGGAGTATGATTATTTGGTTCACTATTAATCCCAAATCTTTTAATTTCTAAATCAATTTGATTCAAATGTGGATGGTCACCCAGCACACAGGGGCTAGACAGAGATACCCTGTCCCGGGCCTCCTCACGTCATATGGGACAGGGTGCTTTGGTACATAAGAACTGCAGGTTGACAGGCCTGCCCATTACTATCACTGGTTTGATTCGGCAAAATTGCTTTGTTTACAAGTGTCCAGCTGATATAATTAGAGTTAAAGCTGGATATTGTTGAGGCCATGAACGATGGGTTATATCAATATCTACAACATTTCATAAAATGGAAACTAAATTCGTCATATTTTTTTTAAGTGCAGCAATTATAACAGCGCAGAGTAAAGCCTCGCATATGCGACGGCCACCATCTTGTTTTGAAATGTTATTTTCGTATTTTCAGCAAAATGTTTATTTTTCCTATCTTAAAATGATCGTAGAGCATCCATTCTTTCAGCAAGGCTGCTCTGGGTCTTTATCAATGCTTCTTGTGAATTTCAAGAGGATTCAGCAAGGGTAAGGGGTGCGGGAAAGTCTCCCCGTGCTCCCCCAACATTTGGTATTACAACTCTCCCACACCTGTACGGAGTGATCTTGGAGCGGCAGACAGGTTTGGAGACCCCACACTAACAGGGGCCTACCCGTAGCCGGGGTCACATGGTTTTAGTTGGCCAGTTTTCCTGGTTTTTGTTGGCCAGTGAGTGGCATCTACTGTGATTCACTTAGATGTGAACCTGGGTCACTTTATAATACTCTCTGACACTACTGACTCACTAAATCGGTGGGGGTAGGAGTAGAGCCTAGAGATGTAGATATATCAGTGAAAATCAGTTATTGATAATGCATACCGGTAATAGTCTAGGTTAAGACAGCAACCTTGCCAGGTATACATGTAAAAGGGCATCGTGTAATCTAATGACTGGTTATGCAATTCTTTTGCAGGTGATTGTGAGGAAATTACGTAGCCCTACAGCCAAGCCATGTGTGAAACAATGCGTTTTCTGGAAGGTGTTTGTGTCTAGATGTCAACTCAACCAAGGGATTTCTTTGTGGACCTTTTTATGGAGATATTGTATACCACCATTACCTGACGGCACCTACATTTCATATCAGAAACGACCTGTTGTTTATTAAACACCATTCTGGGTGGCAAACAACACACATCACTATGAGCAATATAGGTTCCACACCAGGGACTGCTTCTGGTGGCGCTAGGGGGACCCCAAGCACACCAGGGTGCTATCGACCCAAACCAGTCAATGCTGACAGACCACTGGATGGCAGTATGCATTTTACCATCATGAAGCATCCAAAGGAGGCGTTTGAGGTGATGAATAACCTGCGTCATGCCGGGAAGTTGTGTGATGTAAATCTACGTGCTGAGACGGAGACATACCGTGCGCATAAACTGGTGCTGGCAGCGGCCAGCCCATATTTTAAAGCTATGTTCTGCACATCTGGCATGAAGGAGTGTGAGATGTGTGATATCCCACTGCTGAGCATCAAGCCTGGTGTCCTGGCCACACTCATTGAATTTGCCTACACATCAGAGATCCATGTCAGTGAGATGAATGTGTGCGCCCTTCTGCCTGCTGCCTGTATGCTGCAGATGTCACATGTTATTGAGGCTTGTTGCACCTTTCTCGAACACCAACTCGACCCTTCGAACTGTATCGGTATAGCCGACTTTGCTCAGGTGCATGGCTGCCACGACCTGCACCAGAAGGCGCGCCAGTATGTCTACCAAAATTTCAGTGCTGTATGCCAGCAAGAGGAGTTTATGAACCTATCACCTACCCAGCTTGTTCAGGTGATAAAGAGTGATGAACTGAATGTACGCTGTGAATCTGAAGTTTATCAGGCAGTGCTTCTCTGGGTCCGCCATGTTGAGGAGACGCGGCGCCCTAAGCTGGAGCATCTTCTGTCTGCCGTCCGCTGCCACTTCCTAACCCCCTGCTTCCTACAGGAGCAGCTCAAACACTGTGATATCCTGCAGAAGACACCACAGTGTCGTGACTACCTGAGTCGCATCTTCCAGGACCTCACCCTGCATAGGCGCTGTCCTGAGAAGAGACGGAACCCAATTGCCCCACCGGTTATCTATGTTGCTGGCGGTTACTTGAGACACTCACTCAGTAATGTAGAATGCTATAACCCAGAGTCAAAAGAATGGCTCAAATTGACCGACTTGCCGCTACCCCGGAGTGGGGTAGCAGCTTGTGTAATACACGGGTTACTCTATATTATTGGTGGTAGAAATAATTCCCCAGATGGAAATATAGACTCACATGCTGTAGACTGTTATGATCCCTTTATAAATGCATGGCATCGGTGTGCCAACATGTCAGTGCCTAGAAATCGAGTTGGAGCTGCTGCTATGGACGGATTATTATATGCGGTTGGTGGATCACACGGTGGAACTCATCATAATTCAGTAGAAAGGTGGGTGGAATTTCATAGCCTCTAATGATGTTTGTTAAACCGGTCACCAGCATTTCATTCAGGTTAGCATCTTCAGTGCCAACCTCAGATTTCGATATGTCAGATTCATATAAATACTGTTGAAGATGCCTTGACCAAAATGAGTAAACAAATGATTGATAAACTCATACCAATAGCGCAATCATCCATAGAGAGCAGAGGGCTAACTAAAGCACTACCATGGACTTGAATTCCTAGATTCTAAATTCCATAGTCAGGGCTCGACAAATCAGTTTGGAGACTGTCTGCCCACTGGGCACAAGAGCAAAAAAAAGGTTGTGCCCAATAGGCAAGGTCGGTGCCCAACACCTTTGCTTTTTATACTCAAAATTACATATTTAGATAAATGGAACACACATAGTTTTAAGATGGCTTTAGTAGCTTTTGGACAGCTGTGCCCATTGGGCATAACTTGAAAATTTGTTTGTGCCCAGTGAATTTTTTTTGAGTCACGGGCATTGGGCACAGGGATTTGTCGAGCCCTGATAGTTGGTGTGGTCATGTTAATATTGTATGACTGATCGACAACAGATATGCATTGACCTAGTGAAACGGGATCATTTCAGATAAGCTTCCGGGGATAAACTGTACCAACCTCGTGAGGTTAGAGTCAGAGCCACTAAACTGACTAGTCCAGTACATGTTAGTACATGTAGGAACTTAATCCGAAAATATTGTCTTCTACAACAATATACAAGGGCCCAAAAACATGTGTTTTTTTTTTGCGGTCGCTTGACCTACCTGAGCCAAATGAGGCCAACCTTAGAATTTTCTTCCAAAAATTTTCAGAGCCCAAGAAAATTCATTTCATATAACATCAAAATGCTAAAATATGAGAGAAAATGAAACATGTCATGAGATAGTGTACATATTCAGGATCCTAGAGGTGTAATTGTTACCTGTTAACTGGTCCTTATCTTTCTGATATTAAGGTTTTAAAAAAATATGTCTCCTCAAAATGGGTGCAGACGATTTGTGCACTCAATGCTTTTCTATGGAGGTGTCAGCTTAGGGTGTCAGCTCTGGGCGGATCGGATGTCATACATGATGGACAAAATCATATATTTAGGGAATAATGCACGGGGCATGGCTGTGGGAGTGCTGTAGACTGTATTGAGATGTCTCATACAGTCTAGAGCACGACAGCAGCCATGACCAAGTGCATTATTCCCGTTATAACACAGAAAAATAACCCATCAGCCACCTGACAACATATGAATATCAATTGTGAAGTCTAAATGTGAGATGAAGTTGACCTCCTGTGCTGGGAGTGCATTATCCAGATAATGCATGGTCTATCAGCTAATCAGAACGCAGCATACAGGATAATGCACTCTGGCTTTGCCCAGCAGTGTTATAATGCTATTTTTCCTTCTATGGTTATATTGTACATTTTTCTGTTTCTTATTTAAAAACATAACAATAAAATCATTCTAGTAGCATAATTGTCATTGAAACGATTTGCATTCATCTTGGAATGTTTTTGCCAAAAGCCGTCCGAGCGGTTAAACTTTTACGACATTGCGAGTGCGTGTCAATTTAATACAAACATGGCAGATGTTAAAGAAATCATAATGTATTATAGTTTACCAAGAAAAAGATGGATCCATGCAAAAACAGGCCTAATAACAATGATTTGAGAAAATTTGTTACGGATAGGACGACATACCTAGCCAGTTGATGGCAAAATCCAAAATGTCAGGTGTACAATATGTATGGAGTACGTTTCTTCTTTGTTTGGGATATTTCTTAATATTAACAACTACTACAGCTCTATATAATTGTTGGTAAGTGTTCTGCATTGCTGTCACTAACTGCCAAAATGGCCAGACCTGTACTTTCCAAGTTACTTGCGAGTTCAATTGCTTCAACACTCGTTGCCTAACGTCTTATTAGTATAAAGAATAAACTGTAGAATGTTTGAGAGCTTCATTCTGTAAAGTCACGTTGGTTTATCTTTTTATTACCAGCAAAGTGGATACATTCAAACAGTACAACTACATTGTACCTCGCTTATAAGTGGCGGCTTATACCCACATCTAATAGTGTGTCTTATACTAAAAATGTAGTACCTCCCAAAAGATGGAATGCGCTTTATATGGGGGGGGGGGGGTTATCAGGGACGTAGAGGAGCCCTTGGATTTATGTAGTATTAAACTGTTAAAGATTTGGCCCCAGGTACTATTCCCTATAACTCAAGGTTCATTTTATACCAACTCTCGCCCAAACTAGATTCCCCATACTCAATACTTTGGGCATAATAATAACCGGGGGGGGGGGGGGTTAATGTTGGCCTTATACACAAGATACTACAGTATCAGACGGTGTTAACTCAGATAACCTTCACTTGGTAAGGGCTGATCCATGAAGTATGTCACACCTTTTTGATCACCCAACCACCCCCTTGTCACACTTTTACTACGGAAGGCAATAAAAATCCCCCCCCCCCCCGTCCCCTCTGATGTAATATACCTACTATATGGATTGGCCTTAAGTGCCATACGTATTGAACTTGGCGTCTTATTGGTTTAAGAGGTCAATTACATGGCTTAGAGTCCAGGTTAAAATACATAGTAGAAGCCCTATCAAACACTTGGTGTTCCAAGAGGTATGGCCCCATGATGACTCGACATTCCGCTATCAGCTGGTATCAGTGATTGTGGAGAGATAGGGGCAGTGTGTTCATCACGTTAGATATCAGTCGGCTTGATAAACTATCCATATTGTCCATAGTGTCTTAAATGTGCTATAAAAGACTTTCTGAGATCTGGTACAGCTTGATGTGGCTAGCTTTGCGCATCACTGGTTCCCACTGGGTTGAAGTGTATTACTGGTAATGCGATAATGTAAAGCAGGATCAAATAAAACCGTTAATAAAACAAACTACTGTAAAACCCCACGTATAAGGTACGATTTATAGACAATTTTAAGCCCCTGGTGCGGCTTATAGTATCTCCACAGACTCAGGGTGCGGCTTATCTGTGCATGAGGCTTATACACGGGGTTTTACAGTAAGCATTGTCATGCGCCAGCTGTTAGATATTGGCGATATATTACATGTACGGTAGTATGCAAAGTGCCACCTAAGTTCTGATTTCCTTATGAAGTCAGATGCACAAAATAAAATAGAATACAATGGACCAACAGTCCAACACAATATATCGGTATGTGTATTGTGTAGGTATATATGAGAATACTATAAAAGGCCTCCTTTGTTTATACCAACTTTTCAGAGAATATTGCTATTGAACTAAACGCGCTTACTATATTGTGTCTATTTATCATACATGTACATGTATATCGTTAAGAAAGTGCACCTGCACAGAATTTGAGTCAGCTTCTTTAACCCTATTGCGATTATTTATAAAGGTCTGAACCCCAAAACCGGTATTTTTCTAAACTCATGTACATCCTGAATCATTTAACTAGTGTTTTAACATTTTCTCTAACTATTTTAATATCAATGCTGCCTACCAAGATTTTACTTATCTTCAAGATAACAAAGTACCTCTTTTCACCCCTTTCCAAGGTGTCCTTGTACATAAGTACATCGGGTAAACTAACATATGGTTGCTACTACTTGTTCTTAAATCACGGTACACTTATAAGGTCATCTCAGCCCTTCCTCCAAAGTGTTACAATAAAAATGTGTACCCAGACCCCGTGGTTCTGTACCCTGATCAAGAAGCTTATACTATAGGAGAGGTCACTGAGAGCATAGTCTATGGGTAGAGTGTGACAGGCCACCCCCCTCTACCCCCCCCCCATGAAACTAGGTGCCCCTGTGTCTTCATTGTTGATTTCTGTAGAGGATTAGGTGGTTTATGGAGCTGTGGTATTCCTTTATCAGGGTGATACTAAAGGGGAAGAAGAAACCACCTGGACCAGAAAATCCTGATGAATCCAAATTTTTTATCATGATTCTCAGAAATTGACTAAAAGTACCCGAAAATGAGGTTTGATGAAGAAAATATTTTAAAGATGTACAAAAATAATATTAAAAATAATGAGAAGTCTTTGTAGACACACGTAAACCAGAGTTAGTACCTCAATGCACATTTCCAAATGTCTGCCTATCTCCCAATTTGACAAGTATTCTAACTGTGCATTACTCTGCCTATTTCACATACTGCCTATCCCTTAGTCTACCTATCACTCATACTGCCTATCTCTTAAATCTAAAGTATCTTGAAGTAAGGCTATCTCCCAAAAGACCTAGATACTAAAGCTTACTCCTTACTTTAGCTAATCTTCTCTGGTCCAAGTTTCCCATAGTATACCTATCCTCAGTCTTCCTATCATTCATTTTACCTATCCCTCATGTGACTATCCCTAAGACCACCATGTTTAAACTGTATTGTTCATCTGTTTATTTAGGCCCTAATGGTTAACAGTTACATTGCTTATCATGTCTATCATTTTGATCCTACCTATCCTTAACAATGCATAAAGCCTACATATCCTTCATTATACCTATCCCCCAACTCTGCATATCCCTCATATTTGACTTGCCCATCTGTCGCTACCACCCATGTTTTCTTGTTTTGCATTTGCTCATCTTACAAGGTACTCTCTGTGCCTATCCCTCAAACTAGATATTGCACATGCTACCTATCCCCCTTGCTACCAATCCTTTTGAATACCTATCCCTCATGCTCTCCATATGGTTTTCTTACCATGTCAGCTCAGTCAATCTAACTCGCTCTCTCTATACATATCTCAGCTTGTGTTCAATTTCTTCCACCTGTCTCCAGGTCTATGCCTTGTGAAATATACCTATCCCCCATTATGCCTATCCTCCATTCATATCATTATATAGGTAAACTGAAAGATATGCAGCATGAATGATAGGTAGATGCGTGAATAAGGTGGACTGTAACCAGTATGTTAGGTGATAGGGTGACTAAGAAATGGTCATCATAATGAAGGTTGGTTGTGACATAGGTAGGTAAGAGAGGTGAGATGGGTAAGAGAGCTGTATAAAGTGCATGGGGGATAGGTAAGGATGGGTAGCAAGAGGGATAGGCAGTATGAGCAATTAGCAATTTAAGGAATAGGCACAGAGTACCTTGTAAGATGAGCAAACATAAAAAAAAAACAAAAAAAAACAAACATGCATCCTAGGGACAGATATGCAATTCAAATATGAGGGATGTGCAGAGTTGGGGGATAGGCACAATGAGGGATAGGTAGGCTACATGATAGGCATTATCAGGGATAGGTAAAATTGAAATAGTAGACATGGTAAGGAATGTACCGTTAAACAATAAAGGCTTATATAGCAGACAAACAGCGCAGATTAAACATGATGGTCTGAGGGATAGTCACCATGAGGGATAGGTAAAATGAATGAGAGGCAGATTGAGGATAGGTAGACTAAAGGAAAGAAGGAACAAATGAGATAAGCTAAGGTGAGGGATAAGCATTATAAGTTAGGCCTTTTAAGAGATAACCAGATTGAACTGTCAATGTTTCAGATTGAAGAGATAGGCAGGATGAGTGATAGGTACACAATTGATATGCTGTATGTGGGATAGGCAGAATAATGCACAAGCCCAGAACTTGCCTGACTGAGAGATAGGCAGACATTTGGGTATGTGGATTAAGGTATTAACTCTGATTTATGTGTTCTATATTTAAAGATTTGCAATCATTTTCAATATAATTTTTGTACATTTTTAAAAGTATTTCCCTCATCAAACATCATTTTCAGATACTTTTGGTCAAATTCTGATAAGAAAGACGAACATTTTTGGATTCAGCAGGATTTTTTGGCTTAGATGGTCTCTTTATTTCTTTTGGTATCCCTTTCAGGAAGATACATGATAGCTCCATAAACCCCCTTATCCTATAAAGGGCCCAATACTGATCACACAAGGTCACCTAGTTTCATGGGGGGGGGGGGTAGAGGGGGGTTGGCCCTCACTATAGGACTGTATGGACTGACCTATCCTATACTGTACAATCATTGCCCTGATATCTCACGTATAAGGCACATCACGCTTATAAGGCGAACCTAGGACCTTTTTTTGAACAGTCTTTTTTTTGTTTGTTGTTGTTGGAAGGGTTACATTAACTTCGTCTTCATCATAAGTTTACTACTATCTTAATGTAATTTCCCCATTCTATAAGGTGCACCCCCTCTCATTGGAGGTTTTATTAGGCGAAGTAGGCTACAGTTTCGTGTATATGCCACAGCTTATTCTCCTGGTCATGAGGCGCATCTTCTTCGTGACTTTGAGACCTCCTGAGCCTCATAGAATAAGCTCGAAATTCAGGGTGCCTCATAGACTGGGCACTGAAAACTAAAAGAATCGACCTCCAGGTGCGCCTTATAAAAATTGCTGAGTTGGGGGCGCGCCTTATATGCGGGATGCGCCTTATACGTACGTTACAGTACGGTACATGCACGTTATTCTAGGTTCTACAATAGTCAAGTTAGTGACCGCACATGTATATCCCGCGGGCATTTATCCTATTAGATGATTACTGTGTTCAATGTTGGTGCCATTTTCAGAGCTATACATACCAATTCTAAGGAGGGAGTAATATTGTGTTGCTATGGTATGATAAATATAACAGCCACTCCTCAGGGGTCACAATATAGTGTAGTAAACTTTGGGTAGAATACCCCGGTATTTGATCAGTACAGATACTTAGTTACATGAATGGATCAAGATCTAACACTTACATGCTTAGAAAGGTGCGGTGAAGTGTTGCTGTTTGGCATGTTGCCACAGGCATATTGTATCGCTCCCTACATATGGAATAGACGTAATGAACATGTAGTGTTAAACACAGACTTCTGATCCTAGTATTTACAGAACCTAGGTTCTAATCTGTGCCGGAAATAAGACCCATCAGGGTTAGATAATAACCATTGCAAGGATAGTAGGTAGTCAGTTTGACTAAATACAGATAAAACTAAAATTGTATTTCCTCCCATTCAGTACAATACAGGTCCTAACAATGGCTCTTATGTCGGGAACCAAATCAAGTTTGATTGAGTGAGTAATAAATGTTTAACGTCATTTCGACAGCTTAGGTCGTATTCATGGCGAGAGAATTGCATTACACAAATTCACAGACAAAATCTAATGTGTCAGTGCTGGCGCATATGTACACTACACACACTGAGGGGATAGGAAAGAGTAGAAATAGACTCTTTTAAGTGGGCAAGGGAAGCCCCAAACCAAGTTCGTTCACATAATATATTACTTATTAGGCAAACTTTTATCAATAGTAGCCTATAATGAAGGATTAGGAGGTCAATATTCATTTTTAAGTTTGTTCCTTTCAGCAAGAAGGAGTGTGTTTCTCAAGGATTATTGCATGTGAACTATAGAGGATTCAAAAAATGTTGAGTCACAATCACATGAAATAAGATCGTCAACCATGTACATATCAAATTACACACATAAACATGTTTTTATGACTCAGCATAGATGGAGTCCTTAAAGTGTGAAGTTGTAGCTGAGACATGTCATGCTGACAGAACTGTGCGTTTTCGATAGCAAGGTAGAAGATATCACTATTAAGATAAAGAGATCCTCCTTAATGTATATATTCTACACTGCCTTTTGTTAATCAACCTTGACCTCTGCCAGATAAGATAACTGTTGTGGACAGGCATCTAGATGCACTTGGCGGCAGTTTGCAAGTTTGATCCATGAATAATCCTATGATCCATCCAGCCTATGATACCACAGGCTGGACCCAGACCACATCTCCAAATAAGGCGCCACGATGATGGTGCAAATTTGTGTATTACACACTAGATAGTCACAAAGACGTATAGCTATTCTGTGATAGTCAGCAAAGGGTCTAATCTACACCCACCTTCACAGAGATTTGTAATTAGAAGGGAATGATGAAATGATAAACTGAAATATATATATCTACATGTAATAGTTATAATAATGGAATGGCTGTATTTTCTCAAGCTATCCACTGGTAGGTTAATACTATCTTTGTATATTGCTCTACCATTGGCGTGTTGAATATATACCATTCAGCACTTTCTATAACTGGCTAGTTCTATAGATGCTCTGAATCGAAGTGCAAGCAAATGAACATTACATCGGACCTGCTTGTGAGGTATAAAAGGGACCATCGAACGAGTGCTGGCTATATGAGTTATCATTGTATTGTATCGGCCTGAACCTAACCTCTAATCTAGATGGGGTTGCCCCTACCTCAACACCTGTCTGTAATCTAGGTTATACCGTGGCTATACGGCACATGGCTATTGTATTATTGACCAATGGGGGGCTGAAGGTGTTAGTCATAGTGCTGTTGGGGTCTAATGGCGGCCCCCAGCTGATAATGGCTATGTGAGCTATACTCACTTATGTAAAAGGTCATTTATTAGACCCGAGGTTCAACCTCGGTCTACAATTGTAGGACTACAGTATCGTTATTATGTCATTGACTCAAGTCAGTGCCATATATAAGAGTATGGTACCATAGAACATAGAGAAAAATTACACACTTGCATTTGCATGAATATTTTGTGTACCCCCCAAACTGTACAGAGAGAAAATGTGACATAAATTGTGCAAGACACCCATAACATGTGCAGATAGAGCTGGGGAAGCTATCACATGATACATGAGGCAGCAGACATTACAGCAGTCATTATACAAACAAAGAAAGGTGCGAGGAGAATTAGTTCCAGTTGCTAACCATTAACCTCTTAAAGAGGCAGTGCCACGAGATTTTCCCTACCTATATTTCTTTTGATTTCTATAGCCCAGGGTCAACCATTAATTGTTGTGCGGCTATATGATAGCACAGGCCACCATACACAGCCCCACTGTCCACTGTAGGTTGGGTGCTGAGCCATGTACCCTGCCTCTTATCACCCTGCCATGTTGTGACGTCATCGACAGTAAGGTTGAGGGAGTCCCTAGGCATGCATGGGGCAAAGCAGGGGTGGGGGGGGGGGTCAGGATAAAAAATGAGGCACAAAAAAAGGAATCGGAACGATTGTTTATGGGAATTATGCATATAGAAAAAAATGAAAATATCCAAGATGTTATTGTATCAGATAGTTATCAATGAGTTCAAAAGCCTAAAACATCTTTATTGGATTAAACAATGAAAGCACTCTGTGCTGTCCTACTTAGGGTCCCTTATAGATATGGTCTAATTGATAAAACCACTGCATGGTTTGCGGTTAGCATCTTAGCTTACACTTATAAAGGAAATCAAGCTGTGATTATGTCAAGTAACCATGAGTTAAATCCATAGCTACGGAGTGTTATGATTTTTTCGTAATTTCTTGTTATTTTTTTACCCCTGTTACAACCATAATGATTACGATTTCGGTTGCCAAAATTTTAAGGTATTCCAGCTATAACATGTTTTGTATGGGAAGGGGTTTTATAATTAGTGAAGGAAAATGGTTTACTTTTTGCTACACAAAAAGAGAGAAATTATCCCATATAACTAGGTGTTACCTGTACTTAATATGTAACAGTTGGCATTGTTATTTGATAATCGCACCCTGGGGTTGTGCTGGACACCAGGAAGGCCGGGTAGAAGCTCTAACACACAACTTTTCCTTTGATGTACATGTGGCATCAGTATTTGCACTGGCATTGACAACTCACCTGAAGGTGAGAAGGATTATAGGTTGATTGAGGGTGGCAACTGGGAGTTTCACATGGGACTTTTATGTAAGGCATGCATTGGCTTCATTTAGCTTTCTACTAGTAAACCTATACATGAAGTCCTCTGGGTCTCTGTCACCCAAATGAGCCATAGAAATTCTACTGGCGTCAGAGGGGTAAAGTGGGCTATGGGCAGTAGAAAAGTAGGCATAGAACTCTCAACTCAGCATACAGTGGCATTGTCACATGGATTATTGAAAAGAAAATATGGCCATTGAACATAGGCCCAGATACTACACGTAGTACCTATCATGACCTACACTATGGAGTACAGGAATCTATTTAAAAACGAAAATGTTCACATTGTCACAAGTTCAAGGAATACACATGTATGTAGTAATACAAAGTAAGGGTCGTCTTGTATATTTTTATAGGCTATGGTTTATGGTATGAAATCGTCATGGATGTACCTGTACTTTCATCTGAAATCTTGATGATCTAAAACAAAAGGGTCTAAAGATGTGAGCAACTTAACAACTTGGCTTCTACCATGTAAGGATTTTTTATATGATTTCGGTACTAGTTGTTAGAATGGAATTGCAAGTTTTGGAAAGTATATTGACAGGAAATAATGCAACCGAAATGTGTAGTGATACTAGTCCTTTATTGATGATCAACATCTCAGTTATGCAAATCTATATTTTGGCTAATATCCTAATTTGGTAGACTCCATGACATGTCTAGTGTACTGCCAGCTTGCACTCATATACCACAATGCTTTTTCACCTCTGCTGCTGATTACGTCATATCTGGCTTCTTCCCCAAACAGCCAGATTTACACCTGTGTTCTCTAACCTCAGGGGTGGCCATCTCTCTTTTGGCTTAACTACTACTCTGTGTATGTCGTCCATTTAGACCGCACTATGCTGTTTATAACAACCCTTACTACCGTAATCTCCCACGTAGAAGACGCGCTGCGCGTATAAGACGCACCCCAAACTTAGCAAATGCATTTTCGCGTATAAGACGCACCCCAAACTTAGCAAATGCATTTTCGCGTATAAGACGCACATTTTAAGGCTCAATTTTGTAAATTCAGTACATTTCTATAGTAAAATTACCCCTCGTATAAGACGCACCCCCAATTTCAGTACATCCTATAAGACTCCCCAGCATTTTGTTTGGTGTAGAGGACGCGTCTTATACGCGGGAGATTACGGTAATAGCTTATATTGAGTAGTGAGGAACGTGACAGTGCCTCTTTAAGGATCACCTTAACCCTTTAAGGGCCAATAGTGCATAAATGCCCATTCATTGACTGTATATAACTCATGCAGCAATGACATAGCACATAGACAATGACATAGAACATCTAAGTCAATGACAACATAGGCCAATGGCCTAAACTTAACCTTCATTAGGAGTATTAGGCGTATAAAAGACTTAACCTACCCGATCTTTAGAATGTAGACCATTGAATCCGCCCGCCAGAACACATTATGTGTGAAATCACTCCTGAGGGAGTGACCATGATTTAACAGGAGGGGGTGAGGTGGTGGGTTTTGAGGACGGGGGTATTTTTTTCTATCCCTTCTGACACGGGGCAAAATGTTTTCAGTCACTCTGAGGGGGGGGGGTGATTAATTTTCAACAAAAAAAAACACACCAAAAAACCTTCGCGTTACTATAGGTCAAAAGGGAGCATCGGCTGCACATAGGGTGTGAAATTGTCTAGAATTCGCAGCTAATATGCGAGGTTTTATGATTTCCCAGACTAGGCAGCTATGAGGTCTTAATGAATAAACTATTTTTCTGGCAGCTACCGGTAATCATTACCTCTGCTGCTGTAAAAAGGCCAGGCAGCAGTCTTCTCTAAAGCAGCCTATGACGTCACAAGAGACAAAATGCGTGATATTCTGCATTGTTTAAGCAAGGAGACTGTTAAAAACATGCTGGTAATTGTATAAATAAAGTGAATAACAAAATTATATCATTTAGTACTAAAGATAAAGAGAAGTATGCACGCACTATTTAAAGACACCTATTAGCAGCATTTTTTTTTAGATGTGCAGTACTGAAAAGTCACCACTGTGGTGCAATTGGTCTATTGTAACGTCAATAAATGCATCAAAGATGCAGATCTACTCATTAAGTTTTAACTACCATAAAATAATGTTTTAAGTACCCTGAAATGTATGCTAATAACAATCCTTTTAATAATTTTTGATTGTTCCAGGTACAACCCAACTGATGCTACGTGGTCGTGTATACAATCTATGGAGACGCGGCGTATCGGTGTAGGTGTGGCTGTCGTAAATCGCCTCTTGTATGCTGTAGGAGGGTTTGATGGAGCTAACCGATTAAGGAGTGTAGAATGTTATCATCCAGAGAATGATGAGTGGCAGTTTGTAGCACCTATGCACACGACCAGGAGTGGGGCAGGTAAAATCTTTTATACCCTTACAGATTAGACTCCAAAGATCTCTCTCTCTCTCTGTCTCTTGTCTCGTTGTCTGAGATACTTGTCTAAAGGCGGTAATCCACAGCCGTCAAGTATTCCATATGTCTGGTCCTGATGATCAAAAAATCCAATTTTTTGTAACCACCGGAAATGTACTTACATTTATTTCCCTTTGTATTTGGCATCCACTGGATTATCTGTAAACCAGTGGGGTAAAAATCTGATGAAACCAGACGAATGGAATACTCAAAGACTGGATTAAAGCGATAAGTTGGAAATATGAAATATATGATCAAAATGTAATAGAAAAATTGTCCCCTAAAAGAGACCTGCTCTTTACTTGACATTAAAATCATGATATATTTATCATTGTCTGAAGTATGATACTGCCTTTTTCTGTAGGAGTGGCCACGTTAGAGCAGTTTGTGTATGCAGTGGGTGGTTATGACAGCACGTTTCAGCTTCCATCTGTAGAACGCTATGACACAGAGACCAACCAATGGGAGTTTATTGCACCCATGAACCGGCCAAGGAGCGCCCTCAGCGTAGCCGTCATTAGCAACAAAGTCTATGCCCTGGGTAAGAACTTGTAATTTCTACGAACAAAGACATTCTGTAATCAAACTAAAAGGTATTAAAGACTGTTCAAACGAGTGGCATTCAAATGGTGATTTTCCTTCTAATAGACCAAAAACAAATGATACAAGGTTCTAAAATACAATGTAGACTTAGTGAGAAAGGTGTGTCTTGTATGTATGGTACATAAAAAAATGAGAAAGTGTTAGCTTCACAGCCTCCTTGTATGAGAGCCGACAAGAATAGATAGAGTAAATTCTTGTGTATAAGTTGTGGTTTCTATGTGTACGTCACATGCATTATTTAGGACTTTGTATAATTAAATGTGCGTCTTATATGTGAGAATTTTGCTATAGAAATGACTAAAATGACCAAAGTTTGAACTCAGGTGCATCATATAGGATTATCGTATTTGTCGTTGCAGGTGGTTATGATGGGAATGACTTCCTATCGAGTGTAGAGACTTACGATCCAGCAACAGACACATGGCAAGAAGTAACAACCATGAGCTGCGGACGGAGTGGACACGGGGTAGCCGTCAGTATGGAACCTTGTCTCAAGTAATCTACCCTACTTTGTCCTACCATCCCTGCAATATACGGCCCAGGTTAGACCACTAAAACTCACTTAGATGTTACTAAGGGAGTTCTGCTTGTGTGTGACCATTCCCTGCTCTATATATGGCCAGTACAGTAATCTCCCGCGTAGAAGGCGCAACGGGCGTAGAAGGCACACCCCCAACTCAGAGAAGGCCTTTTCACGTAGAAGGCGCACCCATAAAGGTTGAATTTTTTAAGATTAGTACTTTTCTATAATAAAAGAAACCCGCGTATAAGGCGTACCCCCAACTTAAGGCAATGTCCCTCCTGCGTATAAGACCCAGCAGCATTTTGTTTGGCGTAGAAGACGCGCCTTCTACGCAAGAGATTACGGTAGTGGTCAGCTATATCTTATTTAAATAGATTGTATAATTATGTGACACAGGGATTAGGCCCATCCGCACCTCAGCACTACCTTGATTTGAATGACCCGGTTGTCAAGCTACCACCTCTTGTAACTAGTGGTGGTCTCCATAGATACAATTATTGTAGTACACAAAATAGTGTATCACCTGACCTGAGGGCCTCACTTTCAGGTTGACCTGACCCCAGTGAGCAGCTCACTCTCCAGGATAGGTGTTGGAACTCCAAACATATATTTTGGAGATATATCAGATTTAGATATATAGGTGATAAAACAAGGTTTCAATCGCTTTGGATCTCATCAGGTGCTGACTTATGAGGTTAACACAAGGTAAATGACGTCATGTTTTAGCCAAATAAATGTTTTATTTAATTGGGTCCCATACATATAGATGTATAGGAAAGTTATGAGGAGACTGGCACAATTAATATTTTATTGAAAATGAATCATTGAGAACACTTGTGCTATATGGCTGAAGCAAAACCAGTAAGACACTATGCTGGTGATTTGGTCAGTGAAACACTGTGGTGAATGACTGTAAGTCATTCATTTTACAGGTTCACTGGTGATTTTATGTTTCATAAAATAGCGGGAGGCAGGCCTGGTAAAAACAAAATTTTTTAACAAGGCTTAGAGGTCGGCCCCTCTTAAAGGGTTGGTTACTGGGGTTGCTTCTGTAATCTAAAAGTTGGGTGCATCAATTAGATTCAGGCCATATGGTACCTGGGTCCGAAGTTTGAACATCCAGTTCCGCTCAATTTTGTTGCGCAGTTTTTCTGCATAGTCTGAGTGTGGATTACGGTGTATGTAATCCACAATGTGGACTTCCACATCCTGTAGGCCTTTGTGGTCACAAGAGTTGAAGTGGGCACCATGTCAGTGCCCATCTTCTTTCCCTTGATGTTGCCTATGTGGGGATAGAACCTTTTCATTAGTGTTTGTTTGGTCTGTCCCACATACTGTTTTTTGCAACGTTTGCAGCTAATACAGTATATGACATTGCTACAGCGACAGGAAATATGTGTTTTTGCAGTGAAGGTCTGTCCAGTGGTCCCTGATGTTATCTGACCACTTGTGTTCAGTAAAGGGCACAGTTGACATTTTAAAAAAAAATTAAATAGATTGTAGGAATACTACTCTACTTTTAAAATAGGGGTGATGAAATAAGTTCATTAACACTGTGCCTGTTTCTTAGATCAGATTCTTATAGACTAAAAATTGCCTAGCACCCAAACAATAATCCAGAAAGTGTTTGGGTAGGAATATTTGCTAAAAAATAAGTATATGGAAGATGATAGATCTAATTAAGCAATCATTGAATCTCTGCCCAATTTGCACCATTAGATTAAAATAGTCTACATCTATGTCTATATATTACCCTGTTACATTCAATCCTGTCACAAAGAAATCTAGCATTCAAATTATGACCCATCCCTAAGGGAGGCCAACATTGAGTGTAAGGTGAGCAAGTTAATGTAGAGAGTATCGGTAGTCCTTATTTGACACGTGGGTTCGGGGATGGGGATGGATTTGAGTTGGGGAGCCTTACAGTGGGGGTGCAGCAAAAGAAATATTTACGTAAAGTAAATGGCTTTAATACTATTACAGAAGAAAGGTCCCATAAGGCTATTAACTGTTTTGATACCAACCCCGACATGTGCATGCGTGGCAACTTCATCTAATACATTATGCATAACCACACAATCTCCAGGGCGAGCAAGGCTCAAACTGTTGTGTGTGGATGGATATTGATTGGCATTCAGTATTAGCTGGGGGGGGGGGTCTGGGGTTTAAGGGCGGAATTGGGGTTAAGGGCGTATGGAAAGGGAACGTGGTAAAATAATTGACATGATGAGGTGAGGCAGTACATGGTTCTTGGCATTTCATGTTTGCATGCTTTCTCTTGACGCTTCTTACTGTACATAAAATCCCACCCAACGCTGTGGACTCTTCTTTGGACGTTGACAAAAGAATTGATAAAAAGAATTAAAAAAATCCACGACATTGAGGTTGGGTTGTTTGTTTGCAGTCACTGTCTGCCGGGAACGAGTGGAGACCAAATGAGGATGTTTTCCAAGTGGAGACCTTAGGGAGGTAGGGGGGTCTATGGCGCTAGATCTAATAGGTACCGCTTAACTTAACCAGCAAAGGGCCGATAATGTATTAATGTCTGTCCCCATTGGGTTCCATGATAGACGCGAGTCCACTCAACGGGACTGCACTCATGCACAAAGCCGACCACACAGCGTTGATACACCGAGGTTCCAGGTTATCCAGTGGAGACGCCATTGCTTGATCTGGTGTCTTGCGAAATAAGCACTGGTAACAACCAGCATGATGGGGACTGGGTACATATACATAAAATGCCCCCTAAAAGTCTGCAGTGAATGAGGGCAATTTTCTCATTGGTTGTTGATCAAGCCCACTACCTCCATATTATATAACCAGTTAGCAGTATGTATCATCAACCAATGAAATAATTCCTATTATTCACTGTAGAATTCTTTGGGCCAACTGGTACCCATCTGATAGCTCTCATCAGTGATAACTCGCAGGTCCCTAGCCCTAGCAATGGCTGCGCACGTTGGATATCCCATAACCTTGGTATGGGTACTCCCGAAGGTTTAATATGATCCTACTTTGGTGCATTATCGGCCCTCAAAGGATTAATATCTATCAGCGTATCCCCGCTTGTTGTCCTTATCCTGTGACGCTGGGAATAAAATGGAACGAGAAATATGCTGTCTAAATTGTAGAATTCTATTTTCCTTACTTTTACTGCTGGTTCAAGTTTTGGATGTATTTGTAGTAGGAATTTTATATTGAAAATTCAGAAAATGTGGATCATTTACAAACTATCAGTGGTCAGTTTGTGGCAACTCTTAGCGGTTAGATAACGGAAAACATTTTTGTACCAAATACATACAAAAAAATGTATACTATTTTTCTGTGTCAAGTGTCAGACATATTGTCGGGAATACCTGAGAAAATAAAAAAAAAGTTGGTTTTCTTCTTTTATTTTTATTTTGGTTTTTTTTTTTTTTTTTCCACTGTGGGCGGGCCCTTAACCCAAAGAATAAAAAAAAAGTCTGTAGTAACCACGGCTATGTATTCTAGCACCTAAACATTGCATTACGATCCCCAAATTCACAGGCCAAATAAACAGACATGTAGCAGTGTCTGTAATAACCAGAGTTATGTATTCTTGCACCTAAAGATTGCCCATTTTATGCTTCCCAAATTGACAAGCCTTGACATTTAACCCGGGTATTTAACTCTGCTCCACCACCACCACTGGCCTTCATGTGTAGGGTATTGAGCTCACCTCTACCAATACATAAACACACATCCACTTCTAACATATCTAATACTTAGTGTCAATACAAAGTACACTTGCTGTAGTCCCCACCCACCCAGCTTAAAGGGAGTTTGTGGTTTAGATTTGTACCCTTTGTTCATTGCTTCCCCATTCTGCAGGTGCCTGATAACACTGTGATATGTAAGGTGGCTGATAACACTGTGATATGTATGCTATGACTGTAATTGATATATTATATTGTACTTTATGCATGATGTGATCACAGAGTATAGGCTGACTTGAGCTCTCCAAGCTCTCCACTGAATTGAGGCATTGCGTAGGCACCAAAATGAATAATTATATACCTGTCGCCCATCCACTTGCAACCAGACCATGATATTGCCCCAATAAGCGTGTCAAGTTAGTTTTATAAGCAACCACATAATGGGGGAGGTTGAATATAATTATGGTCCTCCAGTACACAAAGTGCATATGTCAGCGTCTTAGTGCAAAAAGGTTGTAACTGACATTTAATTTTTGGCGAAAATGAGTTTTCTTCTGTTTTGACATGTATTGACCCATATCTGAAAGTACTGAAGCCCTGTCTATGATATGTGTGCCTACAGGCCCCAGTGCAATATTGCTGTATCCACTTGGTGCTATAGTAAGTGGAACGCTTCTTTTGCCTCCTGCAAAACGTGAAAAATGCAGTTACAACCTTCCTTCACTAAGTCGACCATGTATACTATCAATAGAGACTCACATACATTCATGTACATAGTAGAGCACTGTAAGGAGAATTACTTGAGAAGCAAGTGTCGACCTGTTTATCAGAATGATTCCTCACTTAACGTTGGATCAACATTTTTTTATCAATAGCTCAATATCAATAGCAATATGAAAAAAATGTTCAAGCTCAAAAGGATGCTAAAAGTTGCATGCGGGCCTTGGTTTTTTGAACAGTTTTGTACCATTCAGTAGTAAAAACCAATTCAGTTGCATTGTATTTGGCAGGTGCCATCATCACGTGCGCATTACAGAATTTATTGTTTAAGGGCAATGCGCAAAATTCCACAAACTCATAAGGTGCACAAAATGCATCGTGATTCTGAGGTATCTGGAGAGCAAAGCGTGACGGAGATGACCCGGGGTGGTCCATAATTTAATGGAATGCTCACCTGGGAGACTGGTTTCTCTTTTCTACCTCCACTTTTAGCACAAATACCCAAAACTGCTTAGTCATTGCCGGCCGAGTAACCAGTATTGACCCTCCTTGCAGGTTAGATATTGACCCTGGGGCCATGACTGGCACATTCCTGTCGGTCTCCTACTCCTGTCTAAAGAGCTCACAGAGCTTGTATTAGGCAGAAGTTTAATCCCAGCCAGTAGCATTCGGGGTATATTAAAGCAGGGACGCTGAAAACGTATAGTACATGTGTACCATGTCTTTTTAGATGGAACAAAGCATGTGTCCTATAACAAAAACACTGTTAATTGGTATGTCCATGTGGAACAGTAATAAAAAAAGTGTGTACCGTTAGAAGGACTTTTAAAACATATATACCGTAAACTCCTGTGTATAAGACGCGCTGCGCATATAAGACGCACCCCAAACTCAGCACATGCATTTTCGCGTATAAGACGCACATTTTAATGCTGAAATTTGTAAGATTAGTACATTTCTTCAGAAAAATTACCCCTCGTATAAGACGCCCCCCCAACTTGAGAGAAAGCTATAAGACTCCCCAGCATTTTGTTTGGCGTAGAGGACGCGTCTTATATGCGGGAGTTTACGGTATATATATATATATATATATATATATATATATACATACATATATATATATATATATATATATATATATATATATATATATACATACATATATATATATACATACATATATATACATACATATATATACATACATATATATATATATATATATATATATATATATATATATATATACATACATATATATATATATATATATACATAAATATATATATATATATATATATATATATATATATATATATATATATATATATATATATTTTACCGGTAGATGTGTTTTGTCCCCCCCCCCCCCCAGACACACACAAGGCCTGAGCAGAACGGTAGATTATGCTATGTGCCAGTTACTGACGTTGAGAGGTGGGTGGGCGGTCCTATACGGTAGGTGAACCAGGCAATGACGGTGCACTTTTCCCAGTCAGGTTTGTTTTGTGCTGTGTTCTTGACCTGCTGCTGCACCAATATAGGTCACCTCCTTGCTCTCCCCACCTCACCAACATCTCATGATAACACAACAGGAATATATGGGAAATTAGAAATTATGATAGTCATCCACAGCATGACGCACATATAATTTGCACATTTTATAGTTAAAAAAAAAGCGATTGAAAATCTTTGCCATGTTATAATGCTTGCGATATTCACTGCTACAAGCAAATGCACAGGCATTCATCTAATTTCCTTGGCTTCATGTATTTTTATATTATACACGTAGTCATTCGCATACATATGTGCTTTAGTTATTTCCATGAATAATATTTATACATATACATATAGCAAATGCGTTAGAACAGTCTAGCCTGTATACCCTGTATATTTTTTCATCAATCAGAAACTGCCATGTCATGCAGGGGTATACTGATATATTCGTGCTCAAATCAAAGAGTCATAAAGTATACTCATCTATTTCCGAAAATGAATACATCTACCGATCAGCCAGGGTAGTTATCGTGTTTATATAAATCCCATAAACAATCTGCTTTCTAATAGTATATCTATGTTAAAAGTTTCATTCTTACACATTGCTTCAACGATTCTCTGTCCTAAATTAGTACTTCCTCTACTACAATGTACTTATCGGTATAAAGGGAAATCCACAGTGAATAGGGAGTTATTTCAAGCACACTGAATTTGCAAGGGAGCAAAGCAACAGTGGTAGGGGGTCTTAGGACATGCCCCCCCCCCTCCCCAGGAAAATTTTGGAGGGTATTTGGTGCATTCCTAGATCCCAATGTAAACAATAATTTATCACAAAAATTCCAGGGGTTGTTTTTGGTGCATTCTGGTGAGACTCACTTTTTTCTAGTCACTGCTTAGGGATTAGTTTTATTGTCACGATGGCCTTAGGCATTCATGGCCTTTAACCTAAAGTACAGGCAGATAGCCAAAATCCTAGCCCTTATACTGACTAAAACTTGCACTTTATATTTCTAGCTTTCGTACTAAATATTATACATCTTAGTGTAGTCTAAGAGGTAGTTAACAAGTCTAATATTAAACCTAATTTGTTTAATATGAATTATTCTTAAGAGCTATGGCATTAAGCCATAGGGGTAGCTGGGGTAGCTATGCTATATTAGGACCATGCTTGCATGTTATCATTCTTACAGCGCCTGTCATGGAGGTAGGAGATAGGCTTTATCCCCCCTCCATTCTATTTTCTATATAGTACTAGGGATAGGGACATTATCCATAGGGTTGAACTTTTTTTTTTCAAATTCTACTGGAACTCTAAGGATGTAATCATAGTTTTTCATTTTTGTCAAATTCTAGCAATATAACAAGTTTTTAACTCTTTAACCCTTTAAGAGCCGCTATTGCATCAATGCATCATACCCATTGGTTATCATGATGCATGAATGCAGCCCTGGTGAGTCAGCATCAGTAAGGGCAGCATTAGGCTATGCTATAATGTAAACTAAATAAGGACATTACAGTGCTGTGGTTACCCCTTCAAGGAGAGAACTGCCATTATATTAACCACATAAGGACAGCTTTATCATACATTTACCATGACAATTTTTTTTCTCGTAAAATAACCCTTTACATGCAACGTGATGTTCTATTAGTTACATTTCTAAAGTTACAGTTCTACCATTTCTATAGTTATAGTTCTACAATTAGAGTTCTATAGTTACAACTCTATAGTTACAGTTCTTAAGTCATAGTTCTATAGCTGTAGTTCTACAGTTACAGCTCTATAGTTGCAGTCCTATAGTTACAGTTCTATAGTTATAGTTCTATAGTTACAGTTCTATAGTCATAGTTCTATAGTTATAGTTATACAGTTACAGCTCTATAGTTGCAGTCCTATAGTTACATTTCTATAGTTACAGTTCTATAGTCATAGTTCTATAGTTATAGTTATACAGTTACAGCTGTAGAGTTCCAGTCCTTAAGTTATACGTTGGAAAGCCCAGAATCTGTCGCCAATTTCCGGCCATTGTTGCCACTTTTTACATGCGACAGCTGCCCAGTCCGTATAAAGCTTTCCTATCTATCTTACCATACAAAAGTCACCCATTTATGATAAAACCATTCAAGATTTATAAAACTGGTCAGGGCACATTAGGATACATGTATAATGGCAGAGATACAAAATGAAACTGACAACTTGAACTATGTATATGATTGCTCTACTTTGCATCCAGGTAGAAAACATGAAGCCGGTGCGGATAATTATCAGCACCCCTCCCACCCACCCTACAAGCAATTAATATATATATATATATATATTTTTGAACTTTCATTTTTGAGAATCAGAAACTGCCATGTCATGCTAGCATCCGCCCACGGATTTGGGAGATTGGTAATGAAACTATGAATATACTGCAGAGATCAATCGAAGGAATTAGAGGAAATGTCTCTGATCAAACCTACCATATGATTATGATCAAATCGATGAATTTCTTTTGTTTTAGCAGTCAATGATCAATACCTTTGATGTAGAAAGAAAGTTAATTCTCTAAATATATTAATATAGAAATAAGAGAGTAGAGAGGCCGGGGACGGCTATTAAAGGAGGGTCAATGAGATGTACCGGTATCTAGGCTGCAGCCTTTCTACCTTCTTGTGGTTATTATAACCAAGATTTGATTCGTATCAGACTAATCACCTTTTAACGGTAGTCTACTATTATAACTACTGGGATATGCCCATTTCTTGTCATGATGTATTAATGCGCCCCTATTGAGTTGAATTCTAGACACCTCGGAAGCAGGGATACCTCGGAAGCAGACATCTCCTTAGCTGGCATTAGGACACCTCGGAAGCAGACAAACCATGATAATATCCCTCTCTTCTAATTAAACTGCTGTCTCTTACCCTTCTCATATCCCCTTCATCTGGTCTGCCCTAGAAAGCTGCAGAACGCTCCCTCCCTCCCCGCTCCCCGTGATTGGCTGTTGTACTTGTAGCGTGACCCGCTTTTCTTGGCGCCAACGCACAGTTAGGCAGACGCATATGGACGCATTGACCCCACGTCCCTTTCTTTGAATGGCTGATGGAGTGGCCTGATCCGTCTCCGGATGCATTTGTAAACCCTGCCGGCACCCCCTCCCACTCCCTCCTCTACTTGAAGGGCTGACTGAGGCTTCCCGTAAAGCTGTCCCGGTGGCTTAGGCGGGAGAGCCCTCGCCTAGCCCCCGCCTACGACGTGAGAGGTACCTAGTTCAATCCCCGGCCTGGCCCAACAATATTTTTTCGTTTTTCATCTGCAGCGCTGACGTTTTTTTCTTTATTTTTGCAGTAATGCATTGAAAATACACTTTTGTTGTTGTCTAATGGCTAGTATTGATTGTTATTCAGCTTAGAAACTCATCCTGATCATAACGTTCTCAGTGAAAGCCGATTGTCGAGAGGAATCCAAATCTGGTTTTCTTTTGTTGATGTGACAAGTTGGTGGGAAGTTATGGGCATTTTTTGTGATATGATAGCATTAAAACATAGATATCTAAGCCCATGCTATCATTAATACCCTCAAAACATTGCAGTAGAGCCCAAATTTCTCAATAACTTTGGATATATTTGCCTCATTTGAAAATAAATGTCACCATGATGATCGCCAGCTCCAGATACCCTTAAGTCATAGGTCACACAATGGGATAACTCCTATATGAGGTTTTCTGCTCCCCCTCCCCCACACCCCACCCCCAAGTTTCCCCTTCCCCCCCATACTATACCCCCTCCCAAAAAAAACTTTTTTCAACCCTCTCTTCCCTAAAAATGGTTAGATTTTTGGCCAGTCATCACCACAAAAAGAGTGGGGGTTCATCATTCGGACTTGTAGTACGTTTCATTGCGTTTGGCACATTTGATTTACCCTGTTTTCATGGTTTTGTGCATCCTAATGCGATCAAAGGAACCCGCCAAAGTTGATCTTAAAGTAGGCATCATGTTAAGATTTGAAACAATTTTTCATTTTGGTGGGGGTTCATAATTCAGACTTGTAGTACCGTAATCTCCCGCGTAGAAGACGCGGTGCGTGTAGAAGACGCTCCCCAAACTCACGGTAGGCTGGTTCGCGTAGAGGACGCATCCAACCCCCCTGAATCGATTTGTAAAAAAAAACCCGTACAAGACGCCCCCCCCAACTCAGCAGGGGGGGTTCGCGTATAAGACGCACCCCACCACCCCCACCCCCATCGGCGCATGGTGGGCCTTATCCACAGCGAGCGCGTCGACACCTCCCGGTCTGCCGCGGTGCAGGCTCTATGAGTTCAAGTTGTCATCGGCACACGGTCGGCGTTTTGCCCGCCGAGCAAATCTACAGCGACCGGTCTGCCGCGCTGCTGGCTATATGAGTTCAAGCTGTCATCGGCACACGGTCGGCGTCAAACCCGCCGAGCGCCCGTCGACACCTCCCGGTCTGCCGCGCTGCTGGCTATATGAGTTCAAGCTATCATCAGCACACGGTCGGCGTCAAACCCGCCGAGCAAATCTACACTGACCGGTCTGCCGCGGTGCAGGCTCTATGAGTTCAAGCTGTCATCGGCACACGGTCGGCGTTTTGCCCGCCGAGCAAATCTACAGCGACCGGTCTGCCGCGCTGCTGGCTATATGAGTTCAAGCTGTCATCGGCGCATTTTCCCAAATGAGATGTTGGAAAACCCCGCGTATAAGACGCACCCCCAACTTGAAGAAATCCTATAAGACACACAAGGCATTTGTTTGGCGTAGAGGACGCGTCTTATACGCGGGAGATTACGGTACATGTCATTGCATTCGGCACATTCGTTTTACCCTATTTTCAGAGTTTCTGCATCCCGATGCGATCAAAGGAACCTGCTCAAGTTGACCTTAAAGTAGGCATCATGTCAGAATTCGAAACAATACTTTTTCGGCGGGGTTTCATAATTTGGACTTGTAGTATGTCTCATTGCGTTTGGCACATTCGATTTACCCTATCTTCATAGTTTGTGCTTTGCCTGGCATGATGCATTCATCTCAGCAACCATCAGGAATATGGGACTAGAAGAGTAAAAAATGGAATCGGCATAGTTGAAAATCTTGAAATCAATGTATTACACTTTAAAATCTGTCAATAAACAGCTGAGAAATAGGCATTGATTCATTGGTGCATCATGTCCAGATTGGTATGATGCACTCTATCTCTGAATCCATCAGGAATATGGATCTATAAGTTTGAGAAATGGAATTGGCATGGTGGAAAACCTTGAGATTGATATATTACACTTTGAAATCTGTTGATAAACAGCAGTGTCACTCTCACCAGATTGGTGCAGGTCTGAAAATAGGGGGTTATTCATTTTGAAGACTTGTGTAAAATTATTTGTATCATATTTGTACATTTGTTATTTTTCCCATGTCAGATAGGCTTACACCTACATGGCAAAAATAATTTCATTGTAAAACAGGTCATATGTTTTTGTTACCTAAGGTCAGAAAGGCCTAAAATGCCCTTTTTTCACAATAAACCTTCTCCAAGCCACTGAAATCTCACAATATTATTTTTTATTGTAATATCATGTATTAATAATGTGTACATATGTACAAATACCTCTCTTCCCCACCCCCTGAACATTTTTATCACCTCTTAAGTCTTCTCTTTTTTTATTTCTTGCTACAAATAGCAAATGGTCAAAGAGCCGCCCTTGGGTGGCTCTTTGACCACTTACTCTGTTTGATTTCTTTTCACATTTTTAATATCTTGATTTTGAATATTCTCATATTATCCTATATTTTTCCCAAAGAAAGGGGACACTCAGCTAGTTAAGCTCATCTTTTTAATTAGTGTTGGAGGTGATATTTTTTTTCCCATGGCCTTCCAAAGTCCAGTTTTACCTTCTTCATTTAGATGGGTGGCTCTTTGACCACTTGGACAGTTTGCTCTATATTTCTGATACACTTGGTATTTAACTATAACCTTTATGTTCATTATGATAATGATGATAGGTCCTGTCTGTTGGTTAATCATACGAAACTGAGAAATATTATGGAAATTAGCAAGGTCCAAAGAAGAGGTGGTTTTTTGACCACTTGGGTGGCTCTTTGACCACTTGGGTGGCTCTTTGACCACTTGGGTGGCTCTTTGACCACCTGATATAAATGCATGAAATTACTATAATCATGAATTATTAAGAACACCAGTTCGATATTCAATGATGTGTACATCTTACACAGACCATTCTGACTTTTGAAAAATACATTTTGAGAGTTTTTAAAGATTAATGGGGCCTATTTGGCCATTTGGATGGCTCTTTGACCAGCTGGGGTGGCTCTTTGACCACCTGGGGTGGCTATTTGACCAGCTGATATAAATCCATGAATTTACAATAATCATAAATGATTGAGAATGCAAATTAGATGTGTAAGGAAATGTACAGCCTTTGCACTCTATTTTAATTTAAAAAATTATTTTGAGACTTTCTTTTAGACTACTGGGAGCCTATTTGACCATTTAGGTGGCTCTTTGACCACCTGAGGCCAGCTATGATAATGGCATGACTTCACCATAATTATGAGTAATTACAAATGCAAATTGAATGTATAATGATGTACAGATCCCATGCCCTCTATTCTGACATCTAAAACAATATCTTTTGAAAATTTTTGAGGCTATTTTGGTGGCTATTTAACCAATAGGTGGCTCTTTGACCACTTGGGGCGGCTCTTTGACCAGCTGAGATAATGCCATGACTTTACTATAATCGTGAATAATTACAAATACAAATTAGATGCATAATGATGTATATAGCCTATGAACTATACCCTGACCGTTTGAAAATATTTTGAAACACTTTCAAGACTATTGGGGGCCTTTTTTGGCCATTTGGGTGGCTCTTTGACCACTTAGGGTGGCTCTTTGACCACCACCTGTGGCATGAATGTAAACCAATATGACTATAACAATATTTGAAAATTTACCCAGGGTATTGTACATCTTTGCAAACAATAGGATTTAAGCAAAATGTGAAAAATACTCAAACCCACATAAGTGACCCCAGGTACATACACAAAAACTGCAAAGTTTAGAAATGGCAAAGTCCCAGAAAAAGGGCAGAAAAAATAATTAGGAGACCCATCAAATTTTTATAAGTCAATAAAATACAAATGTTTCTAAATAATATTATAGAACTTACCATAACCCTTTCTATGGTGTAAAATAGTAAACCCTTTGTTGAAGGAAAATTGGCAAAAAAAATATAATCAGTAGGCCTCCTAGGTGGCCAAAGAGCCACCTATAAACCACACATGGCAAAAAGACTCCATTGTTAATAATATTTAATTATATATTTAAGGAAAAAGGAATGTGTAACAAGATCCATCTATACATATATTTTCCATGTGCCAAAGGATTACACTGAACTCCTAAATATCATTTTTCACTATCTCATATCAGACCTGCACCAATCTAGTGAGAGTGACCCAGCTGCAGAGAAACCTACATTGATTCCTGATTGGCATGATGCACTCTATCTCAGGAACCATCAGGAATATGGATCTGAATGTTCAAAAAATGGAATTGGCAAGGTGGAAAACCTTGAAATTGATATATTACATGTTGAAATCTGCCAATAAACTACAGAGTAATGGGCATTGATTCATTTGTGCATCATGCCCTGATTCAGATTGGTATGATGCACTCTATCTCAGCAACCATCAGGTATATGGGACTAGAAGTGTAAAAAATGGAATCAGCATAGTTGAAAATCTTGAAATGGATGTATTACACTTTAAAATCTGTCAATAAACAGCTGAGAAATAGGCATTGATTCATTGGTGCATCATGCCCAGATTGGCATGATGCACTCTATCTCTGAATCCATCAGGAATATGCATCTAAAAGTTTAAAAAAATGCAATCTGCATGGTTGAAAACCTCGAAATTAATGTATTGCATGTTGAAATATGTTGATAAACAGCCGAGAAATACTCATTGATTCATTTGTGCATCATGCCACTCAAGGCATGATGCACTCTATCTCAACCACCATTAGGAATATTGGTAAATAAAGTGGAAAAATAAAATCAGTATGCTTGAAAACATTAAAATCAATATATTACACTTTGAAATCTGTCGACTAACACCTGAGAAATAGGCATTGATTCATTGGTGCATCATGCCCTGATTGGCATGATGCACTCTATCGCAGCAATCTTAAAGAATTTGTATAGGGGTATCTGGGAATCGAGTATAGAATCTGACTGGTCTCTCCCTCCCCTTCCACCCTTCTTTCCCGCCCAGACAGCTATAGTTGGGTCCTGACCGCTCATTTTGATCGGTAACCGGGATTTAGACTATAACAGTATGGGAGGGTTATATCCCCTTCTTCTGGTCTGCCCTAGAATGCTGCAAAACCCTGAAACCCTGCGGTCCCGGTCTTTGATTGGCTGTGGTGGCCTGACCTGCATTTCTCTGCACCAATGCACAGTTAGGCAGACGCATATGGACGCATTGACCCCATCACTGGTGCCAAGTACACAGTTAGGCACATGAAACTTGCTTTCTGCATCGTAAATTTATTGAACATCGTGGACAGCAGTTTACAAGAGCTATGCTCTCACTATCTTAGAATCTGAAGAAAAAAAAAAACAAACATAAAAACAGTGATACTCTCTGTATGCTGTTGAATCATGGAATGGCAAAAATCTGTTTTAAAATTGCCATGGCGGCAGAGCTGTGGAGGATGCAACCCCCACACTTATTCAAGTGTAGGTTGGAATATATTTCAACCCCTACACTTTTTAGAAGGGTATATTATTTTTATTGAGACAATAAGATTGAATGCGGCCCAACCCCCACACTTTTCTAAATGCTCCGCCGCCCATGTTAAAACAAGAAAACTTATTTGCTTCCGGGATGTCTGCTTCGAAGGTGTCTGCTTCTGAGGTGTCTCTGCTTCCGAGGTGTCCAGTTACCATTGAGTTCTATGCGAGAGTGTTGCAACATGCCAATTGGTCGTCATGATGCATACATGCAGCCCTGGTGTAACTCACCAGGGCTGCAGTCATGCATCATGCCGACCCTATAGGGTTGATACTCTCCCTGAGGCTCGGCATGATGCCCCAATTTAATAGCACATGCCCGCTAGCACTTCATTGGTGCATCAGCCAATGTATGGGCATGATGCATTCCTGCATCAGCGGCCCTTGAATGGTTCATACACGTTTGATATACATGTACATGTACCGTTATCTCCCACGTATAAGGCGCGTCTTATACGGGGGGTTTTAGTTCTTATTGGATCCACAAGGGGGACACCAAGACCTTTCTTTTGATATCTTACATGCCCTCTTGGTCAAAATAGGACAAAATGGGGCCTAGGAGGGCCCAAGGTGGACTAAGCTACCCATAGGTTTTTGAATTTTGAAAATTCATTCAGTAGAACCAAAGTGATGAATTTTTCATTTTTTTCAGAATTTTCCAAAACTCTAGGTGCGCCTTATACGCGGGCTGCGCCTTATACGTGGGAGATTACGGTACTCCCAGTATACTTATGTACATGTATTTATTAACCAGTACCTCAAGTCACTTGGTCGTGCTCTATTTCAGCACCATATAATCAAAATGGTAAAATATAAGTTTTTAAATTTTATTCTTTTTGCCTCTAACCGCTGAGGTTTTTTCAAGAAAATTCTCAAATCGATAAATGGTCAGGGTGGCATATATTTGTCACAGCTTTCTACCACAGATAGCCCACACTTTTAGTCTTCAACATAACTCGCATCCAAGGTTATATTTGGAACCACCTATCCTGCATAACACAATAATGACCCCATTTCAAGGTTACGATACAGATGTAGGACACGCCTGCTCCACATACCGTACAACCTCGCGTATAAGTCATCAGTACCTGTGCAGCGTATACTCAAGCGTAAGCTCTAGGTGCACCTTATAAAATGATCCCAAAGTCATGCTGTGGGGTAGGATTACATTAGATAAGCAGGTACTCAGAATCAAGCCTCAAGTGCGCCTTAAATATTTGGTATGAACTAAGTGTATGCCTTATAAATACTAAGAGGTGCACCTCATACGTGAGGTACTATATGAACCACTATATCTGTTCCGAGATATTGAGCAGTTTAGTACTGTTGTATACTATCATATCCTTGCCTATAGCTACTGGTATCGTAATATTCTTTGTGAAAGATAGAATAAACAAGACATTTAATTGTAATGAAACAGAAAATTTAAGAGCTGGACTATTTTGATATTGTTGCCTCAGTGCAACAAGGTTGTAACTGACATTTTGACGAAATTGAGTTTTCTTTTTGTTTTAAATTCAATAGGGTCGTATCTACCTACTATGAAAGTATTGAAGCTCTGTCTATAATATTTGTGCCTACAGCCCCCAGGGTAATAAGGCTGTGTCAACTGTGTGCTATAGGAGTTTAAACACTTCTTTTGCCTCTCCTGCAAAACTTGAAAAAATGCAGATACAACCTTGTTGCACTGAGGCGACGATATATTTGATGGTACGAGACATTCATATTTATATGATCCACCTTTTCCTGAGTATTAACTGGTATTGTTCTTTTGCAGGACGTGAGAGGGCACCACAAGCAGTCCACTGCCGCCACCTGCCAAGCAAAAGTGGTACCAGTGTGGGCCGATTCTTATCCTCCACTAGGAAATGGCATGTATATACCGCGGGAAAATACACAGATGGGGACAGACTGGCCATAGCCAAACTACACATATCTTGTGTTAACTTCTCATGTGGCAGGCACTGCAGTCTGAGAGGCAGCACAAAGATCTAAATCTGGCCTGGAGTAGGGATATGAATACAAGTATAACTGATTGTTCCTGTGTTTTTGTGACCCTCCTTTTTGCAAGCCTGAGTGTATGTTAGGCTTAGTGTATATCGTATTGAGAGATAAAACTACATGAAGCGCACGCTTATTAGGTACTGGTATCATGAGTATATATTTACCTGTCAGAGTACTCTTGCTGACCTTGGGTCCATAGGGCCTGCCTGATGTGATAGATATGCCGCTATGCTTGTCCATTTAGAGAGGGTTCTTTTTTGTGATACAATGAGCCGAATAATACTGCGTATGCAATTGAGTGCTAAACATCACAAGTCTGATGATAAGCAGTAAAAAGACCTATTATTAAGCACAACAAACTGGCGACTTAGCAATGGCGGTTATTGCATAATTGAGTTGGTTCCATAATGTGCACCCTAATTGCTCATGATCTGCAGAAGGTGATGTGCAGTTACTGAGTTATTCGCTAGATGGCAGTAGTTTATATGCTAGCCTAGGTGAGTTGCTCAAGTGTATATTTTGGATGCAAATAATTAATGCGCTGACTGCTTACCTGACTGAATAGGTGACGCATGGGCAACACCCGAGGAGCTGGCAAGCGGGTCAGACAAAAAGTAAATTTAGTTGTGCTCAGCATTTTATTTGTGAGAATAAAAGAAGTAAGGCCTAGATCCTGGAGTTTCTTTAAGAACAGAACAATTGGTAAATGGTGAAAAAGAAACATGAATGAGTGTCTTGAAAAAGTTGCGTAAGAAAGCATATGTAAGCCTACCCATTAGATATCATTGATATAGACTCTTGGTGTCATTAATTTCAGTTCAGGCAATGAAACCTTTGTGAATCTACACCCAATAAAAATAAATAGATAAATACCGTAATCTCCCGCGTATAAAGCGCGTCTTATACGAGGGGTTTCAGTACTTCTTGGATCCACAAGGGGACACCAAGAGATTTCTTTTGATATCTTACACTCCCCCTAACAACTGGAAATCTGACATCGGGGGGTCGAAGGGGATGTGGGGTGCCCTAGCTACACATAGCTTTTTAAATTTTGAAAATACATTCAGTAGAACCAAAATTATGATTTTTTTATGTTTTTGACATTATTCTTGAACTCTAGGTGCGCCTTATACGCGAGGTGTGTCTTATACGTGGGAGATTACGGTATGTATATATAGACTTACAGGTAAATGCCAATAGTCAACGTCTGACGTATTCTATGAAACTTGTCGATTTGCCCCCTTCGTTCTGCTTAAAGCCACTGTAATTCGCATGACAGATTTCAATTAATGGGTCATTAAGACTGGATACCGTATTGGACGTGATAAGCACCCTCTTATAACACCCTCCTCGGGACTGTGTTAAATATGATAAGGGGGGAAAATACGAAATTTTCCAGGTTTTGGAGACTGGTATATGCAGCATATTTTTTAAATTTTAAATGTCATCACATTACTATATTCAAACACTCTAGTACAGTACTGTATGATGCCTATCTACTGTAGTGGGTAATAGCTGTGATCTACTAAACTGACATCTATCTATCTGGTATTTAAATCTTTCAAAGAATAGGATTACACATTCATGTAATGGATTAGTAAAATTCGTAGGTTACATACTGTATTGGGATAATAAGCGTCTGGCGCTTAGGAAATCACATTTATAGCACTCCACCTGTTAAGATGTCATCTGACTCCAAAATCTAAACCAAAACATGGAAAAGCCCCAAACTAGGGTGGGTATGTCAAATTTTACGATAAAGGTCTTTTATATTACGAGACTATTGTGAGCCTAGCCGAGATCAACTACCGTTGTAATGGGTAACAATAGAGTTAAGTCCTGTTATCACTCAGTTCAAGAATTCCATTAGGGCCACAACTTTTACCTCAGCCTAAAGGTAATGACAGTTTCAACATTGTCTTAGTTCCTCTAACTCCAACCATACAAACACATAGCCTACCTGCACATGTGTAGACTTTACAGATATAACTTGTGCCAAGTCTTGCCATGAGTTTACCTGTTTGGGTGGAGGATTTCTAGTGGTTACTGCCCTGCTTGTGATGAAGTCCTGAGGATGCTCAATGGGAAAGTCGACTTGTTAAATTTTTAATTAAATTCTTGGCCTTGGGAACCGGGATGCGATGGGCGCCACAAATTCCTCTACTGCGTTCACATAGTCCCTGCTCGCTACTTGAGTCTTCCTAGTGGGGATTTTCCAACAGACCCTCTTGTCCATGTCAGGGACCTTTCACTTGGTGTGACCATAAAGTTCCTTCATCTTTTACCTTTTCTAATTATGCCTTTAATGATGAGCCCCAGAAGGGTCCACCTCATGTGTGAGCTGCTCGCCATGCTTAGTAGTAGTACAACTCATGTGATAAATGGAGTAGCGTGAGTATTTCCTCTAAAGGACAGCCGAGGACAGACAGGACAAGTGCCAACCTGATCTTTAGGCCTTGTGCACATGCTTAACGACAGGATTAGTTTGCGTATGCCTTATTCAATATTGAATCAAAAGGGCAGTGCTGGTGCATAGCTCCCCATGGATCGATCGTTTATATAGCATTGCATGACTTAAATCCATCAGTCTTTCAAGTGTTTCAGCATATATATATATATATGCGGTATATGTCTAAGTGTGTTTCACATATGTGAAAATAAGGGGTATCTTAAAGTGTTAGATTGCACATTATCACATCTAATTGTGTGAAATTAAAGGCTGGAAATGACAAATGGGTCTGTCACCAAGCGTCAAAGGATGGATATATAATAACCCCTGTTCTTTGCCCTTTAGTGGTATAGAAGAAAATGTATTGAAATCTGAGCAGGCAAGCAAAAGGAATATCCACATAGGGGTACATGAGTGGCCCTTTTTGGTTGTCTGCTCACTAATAATCTTGCACCTTTCTAGAATGGCATTGGTCAAGGGTTACTCTCGGCGATAATAGAGCCTACACAGTCTATAAATGATGGGGGGTTTATATTGGTCATTAGTTGTTGAATGGTTCTATGTCAACGTGTGATGAAATTTGTGAAGTATTTTTTTGTGTTTCATGTCAGAATACAGGGACGCACGACAATTAAAAATGTGCTTGATATACATAAAAGAATCCAACTCATTTACTTGACATTGTTTCAAGCAATGACGTGTACCATACTTAGGAAATTGTGTAAACTTCAAGCTTTGTGTCTTGGAGGTTAGTTGTGTAATTCACTTTTAACATTGCAATTACCATCACCATTGATTTCAGTCATTTTCTTCTCTTAATTTCAATGCAGAAAGTGTAGTCGTGATATAATTATAAACGCATTACCTACTTCTATCTAGTAGGACATGGCAAGTTGGTGTATATGGAGACTGTAATTTCAGATCTGTGCAGCGCCTGGTTTCCTTTGTACTATGATCATAGACAACGCCCTTAAATTGATGCACTATCATGCCTTTGAATAGAACAGAAATCACTGGTATCACCATGGAAGTTCAACGTGACCACATTTCACATTATAATAGTAGAAGTCTTTGATATCAAAGCGGTCACTCACCCCACAATTATCCAACCTTCCTCCCCAATCAAGAACGCCATTACAATCCACCTGGTTCGTTGATTCAGGGTTCCCACTGGTCAGTTAAAAGTCAGTTAGACCTATTTTTCTTTAAAGGTTATTTCAAAGTCAGTTAAGAAGATATTTTTTGAAAAAGTCAGTTAAAAATGGTATGTTGACTATTTTAAGGGGGTGATTGTTAAGATTTCATGTGAATTTGCTAAATTTCCTGAACATCCTCGCTTCGGAGCCGATAACTTTTTTGTGAACCCCAAGAATTATCCAATATTTGGTCAGGTAAAAGCCGATAAATGTCAGTTAAAAGTCAGTTAAAACCATGACCCATAAATGGTGGGAACCCTGTCAATGATTATTGAAAAAAAGAAGAAGAAAAAAAACCATTATTTTTGGCAAATCTTCACATTCGTCTTTTACTCAGAGCTATGTGGTATAGCATCAAGTGTTAATGGGGGGCTAGCACGGCTAAGACGTACCCGTGTTAGCAAGTCACGTGACTACCCCTTGACCAATCAGGAAGTTGCAAATTTTCAGCTTGATCCCGCAAGTTTGTGTATGATCTTTTGGCAGGTACCCATGTTGAAATTCGCCGTGCTACCCCCTCTTTAACCATGTATGTAGCCTAATGTCTCTTGTGCCTATAAGAATGTCTACTGCAGTGTGCTATCCATAATTATATATTTGTTTATTTTAACAACAGTAGAGGGATTACATCCCTTTACTGAGTGTTTCAATGTGCAAATATATATTTTAGTCATCAACTCGGTCCCTTTGTGGGCCCGTTAATAAGTTAAGTTGTTTAGAATATATTTGTATCTAAATTTGCATTTATTTTCATGTTTAACTGTATTATATTCCCATTGATTGTTACACTATGGTATGTGTATCATTGTTCCAGGGATGATGTTTCAATGGAAGAATTTGTACCATGTTAGATATTATTTATTTATAATAAAAAAAAACACATGTAATGCAAGTGGCGCTGATAAACATGCTATATGATGGAATAAAATGTCACCAAGAACAAAAGGAACTGACTTCTGTTGTTTGAGTCTATCCATATTTATAAGCCTTCACTCGGATTCTTCCACTAAAACCTATTTTTGATTTACGCCTGATCTAATGGTAAATATTCAGTTGCCTGAAGTTAAAATCACACAAATGGATGTTTGATTACTCCCCACCATTTTGTAAGTTATTGGCTCAGGATCATCTGAGCCTATAGAACAGGGTCCGAGGGCAAATTTAAGATAAAAGGAGTCCTGTCTTTGAAGCCCTCTTTAAAGGACAAAGTAGAGTAATAGGGAAAGGCACACCATTCTGAGCCGAAGACTGATGTAATAAGAGAATAAAGGTGAGACACAGAGTACTATATTTGCTCTTGTTTGTCTGTAAAATGCTATTATTTACCTGGGGGGATGAAGGTGGTCCTATAGAGGTCAGTGGTGTAATGTGTGTTTGTCCACTTTGGATCCCATAAAGAGCCATAGTGAAGTGCTGGGTGAGACGCCTACAGAGTCACGCTTCTGTGTATTGGGTCACGTGTGGACGAAGGTAGAGTAGAAAGCCCAGTGTGTCGGAATGGTTCACTGTAGCACCAGGTTAGGCCATGTATATATAATGTTTGTTGTATGAGTCTTTTTTCTCTTTTGGTTTTACTCTTAGATGTAATATACTATATTTTCACTCATTATGTTATCATATTATGAATTGGACTCTCTTGTTGCTTTTCAAGTATATGGTCTTGTCCGAAGTCAGTGCCTTCTACTGTGTGTGATGGCCGGCTACTTTGTGTCATAATTATTATAGTCCATGGGCTGGATAGTGGAACCCTGCACTCCCCTGGGGATTTTGTGAGACACCTTTTCCCTGATAGACAAGTATATATCAGCAATACAAAATCACTTGTCTTCACTTGATTTATAGGTGGGTGTCACCGTGAGGATGTATTATGTGCGTAAACCTATCAATTTTCTTATGATCACCCTGCAATCACTTGCTTAGTCACTGCTCCCTTAATAATCAAGTGAGAAGGGTCAGACTAGATACTGCTGCAGCATGGCTGAGCTACGAGCTCTTTTTTCAGGTTGTACCCATCACCAAAGAAAAACAAAACATGCTATACACCAAATTAAAGCTTAGAATCTCAGGATTACAGATATGCCAGGTGTAAAAAAGAATCAAAAACAGTATTTTTCACAATGTGAATTTTAAGAAAAAAAGTAATTAAATCATTTTTAATTCAAATTAATTCGTCAAATCCTAGGATTGACAACATTTTCATCAAATAATGGAACTATATATAAATGAATCAGTGCAAAAACATGTGTTTAACATGGGGATCATAATTTGAGATGAATCAGGTCAGTAGGTCAAAGGTCAGAGTCCTAAAATAGGTCATCTGCTTACTATATGTATGTACTTTAAACCTTGTGACAGGTCTATCCTGAGTTCTATTAGGGGTGCAAACCTGTACTGGTAATTCTTATTGATGCAGCATTGGCAACTAGTAGGGATGTCATTGACATCAACCTTTTTCCTATGGCGATTATCACGATTTTTCTTTCAATATTGTGATTTATTGCAAATATTTATCAATTTTGATGCATTTGAAAATTGTATGCAAAAAAGTCTTGAACATCATAGCAACCAGCATTGTATGTGTGCATCTTTCAATAAATAGACAAAGGTTTACGAGGGTTGGATCTGACAAAGGGTTGTCTTACGAGGTGAAGTGGAGTGAGATAACCCTCAGTCAGATCGAATCCGAAATGACCAGACTGTGGGATCAAATGACTGGCTATAATCTTGGGACCGTTGCTACATTTTGGGTTTCATGGATTGCAATTATTGAGGGTTTTACAGCCTAAAACAAAAGGCATTACTGGTTATTAAGATTTGAAGGGGTAAAAGAAGGCGTTTTGCTGCACATGGCTCCTTATGGGATGTTTCTTTGTAAACACCAATATGTGTAATACCTTATAAGGAACATACAGTATCACTCTTTAATGTTTGGTGTAATGTATTCTTCAAGATTTATTTACAATTCATTCATTATCCTATTTATATTTTGATGCAGGTGACAATCCCTGCAGTGTGTGCTCTGTGTTTTAGTGCAGTGCAGAGATATGGGGTGCATCCTGAGGTGAAATAAGGGCCTAATGTTGTTATATATGGAGGATATTACATGGGTTGACAGAAGAAACTATGATCTTTGCATTCATATGAATATTTTGAGATTCCTTATGACCACATGGTACAGTACAATACTAAAGTAGCCCAACTTTGATCTTCTGTCACTAAATAAATTGCCACCAATACAAACAGAATTAACACAGGATATACCTCTAGTATAGGTTGTAAGAATCCCATTCATAGATCTGCCCTAAGTATAGTGCATTTTTGCGCATAGACATGATGTGTACCTTATATTAGTCTATTTGGGACTAGGGCAGTAGAGCTCACCCCCGGGAGCTTACCCAGGCCTTCCATCAAAGCTTAGTGGGTATGGCCCTGTGTGTGATTGTAACTCAATGTGGTAGCCCTTACTGCACCTGTCGAAATTAGAGACTGAGGGGGTAACCAAAATCAAAAAAAAAAATCTGGAACTCCCTTTAAATGCAATATATTCAAAATCAGTCGCCTGATGAGTTATAAATATTCACCACCGAAGTCATAATCATAGGTTGAGTTTTCTATTGTACTAAGTGGTTTCCATGAACTTATCGTAACATTTTCTATGTTATTAACATACAGATCTTTACAATAATCACAATCTACCCAGTGTCACAAGTACATCTCCTCTCAGACACGATTTAAAAGCACTCATAGTAGCTTTCAGTTGTATATCAGCATACAACACTTCCCATGTTTGGTTGCCTCTATATAGAGGACTACCCCTCTAAGATTCTGTTTTTGGTCTGTTTACTTTCAATTTTCTCTTCCCATTCCCTCTTAGCTCATGACTAGGGATTATAATATTATCGTCATCTTGTGAATAACGGTACATTATACATGCTAGTGCTTTTTTCCTTCTCATACTTAGTCCACTTTACACCTAGTTAGGAGGTCATTTATGTGTACATCCTGGGCATTTTTCACCCTTATGCAAGCTCTAAGGCAGTGGTTTTGTACAATGTCTATATGATCTACCAGGGTTTTTGGACCAGAGTCTAGAACAAAACTACAACATTCTAGTATGGGCAAAACCATTTGTTTGTAGATACATAGAGCATTTTCATGATTCAAATATTTTACAATATTACGCAACTGTTTCAACTTTGATATACCCATTGGCTCAACCTTTTTACAGTGCACCTTGAAATTTAAGTCGCTATCGATACACAGAAAAAAATCCATGTTAGTCAATCTAACTTTACTTAGTCAAAACGCCCAAATAATCTTAGTAAGTACATATGACTAATGTGTGACTAACAATTTCTAGTTTATTTTAGTCACATTGACTACCCAAATCAGTTTCTCTCTCCAACCACAATCTTGAATAAGGTATCTGATCGGAGTTTCAGGCAAGCTAACTTATCTTAGTCACTGTCACTTAGTCACTTTGACTAAGATCTCTTAGTCACTTTGACTAAACTATATTGGCATAGTATTGCCTTTACACACAAGGTGGCAGCGTGGTTTGAAACAGGATTTTTCTGGTGGCTGTGTACCATAAACTATTCGATGGATGTCAAAATGATGGTGATTTTCAGGTGCTGTATAATTTTGAGGCTTTCACAATTCAATATAACATCAAGCTTGGCAAAATATGTCAAATAGTTTAATGATTTGTTAAATAAACTAGGTAGACAGATAATTACACCTTTTCTGTGGGAATCTAGATAAGTAAAATATCCACAGATGTAACTGCTTCTTTGTGGGAAACCCAGAGTAATTGACTCTGGGGCTCTAATGAAAATGATGTGAGGCATTTTACATGTATGCTTCCTAAATGATGAGATAATTATTTGTGGGATATGGATCCTATACAGAGCTTACACTCACCATTATTAGATTGCATACTTAGTCAAAACCACTGAGGAATCTTAGTCAAAATCAGGCAAGCCAAGGCAAGTTGGGCACTTTGACTAATGGTTAGTCATATTTGACTAAGAAAAACTTGGACACTTAGGCACATGCTTTTGACTAGGTATTGTTAGACTAAGATTTTGAACATTTTTTTTTTCTGTGTAATTACACCCAGATAGTTGAAATTCTCCATATTTGATAGAACAGAACCTTGTATAATAATATTGTATCGCGCAATATTCTGTCGTACTGAGTGACACCATAGTATGATGATGTCATCAAATGCATCAGATAAGTCTTGTGCATTGCTCTAGGAGGACTACCTCACTAGCACACTCTTTTCAATTTATATAAATCCTATCAAAAAAGGCTAACATGAAAATAGGGTACTGATTCCCTATAAGTTGACCTATATTTCTGATATGAAAGTCAACATACTGACATAATTAGACTCAAATATTTTATCTCTGGAAGAAGTTGATTGGTCTATGTTCCATGACTAAGTTGCTCTTAGTTATGATGCTGAAGTAAAAAGAATTTAGTGCCCTGGCCACTTATTAGATCAAATATGGTATATACGGATATTTGCATCTTGACCTTTAACCTACTGACCTAATTAGTCTGAGATATCACATTGATGATTATGATGCCTTTTATATTTTAAATCATAGGACACAAAGGTAGAGGCATTATTTTTGTGGTAAAACAATTTGAATTAAAAATTATTAAAAACTTTTTTTCTTAGTATCGAATTCACCAAAAATACTGTTTTTAGAGTTTAGAGCTTTCCAATGGTGTATGGTGTATAATGTTTTTTCTTGGTGATGGGTGTTCACCTTTTGGGGCCTTCATGCTGCAGCAGTAAGAACCAAATCAAAGCTTATTGATTGCCTTTCAACCTCAATGTTTGATTTTTTGATTATCTAATTTGCATGTATTAAATATTCAAGGATATTTTTAATTTTATTTGAAATATCTCATGATATCTTTTTTACACAATTGATAAATTGACTTAACAACAGGCTAACATACTAATCTTTGGGCCTAGACTGGCTCCTAGTGTATGTTGAAATATGATAAAATGGGTTTTAGATTTTAAAGTTATTTGCAATGTATGTCTTAGGTTGATTTCAAAAGATATCAAACAATTCTGGAGAAAATGCAATTGTTGCCATAACTTCCTTAATAATCAAGATAGAGACAAAAAAAGTTGTGGTTAATTGTAGCTTTGGATATGTTGGCCATGATGGGATAGATAAATCAACATAGAGACTAAAAAATTGTGGCCTATTGTAGCTTTGGATATGTTGACCATGATGGGATAGATAAATGTTGCATGTTCCATATTTGTGACATGCACTGGGAAAGGGGGCCTTATTGCACCCTGCACTAAGACCCCTTTTCTCAGATTGTGTCACATTTATATTTAATTTATATCAAATTCGAGAGCATAAAAGCTATTGACTTTGGATATGGTAAAACCAACAATACAGGAATGATGTGAGGCTTCTCCAAGTCATTGACATGCTTCTTCCCCATGTTTCTATACTCTGCATCATTTACTGTCCTTCTGAATTCTAGTAAAAATGTGATTCGATGCTATTATGGATGCAATAAACATGTGGTATGTTGCATTTCTGTTTCCAGATTAAATCTAGGCACAATTGGTAGAATATGGAACATGGCAGGCTGGAATAAGAGGTTACCTGTTCTGATTGGCTGACTGCAGCCTGGAATGCCAGCAAGCCAGCCTGTTATAGCAGCCTGTGTGGCTTGAATAAGCTGGTTGGCCATATACACAGTCTCTCTCCTTTACTGTATCCATGCTCTACCCGTCTACGAGATATTGATGAATGATTCAAGCAATGATATCACCTAGCCCTTTAACTACTGGCCCTTGAAATAAGTCATTGGAGCCTTAACTGCAACCCTATGTCCTGGGGCAGCAGAATGGGCATAATATACTGCTCTAAAATAATGTTTATTGAGTATCAAATGTACAATTTCAACAAAATCTTTTACTTTGCTGACAAGCACTCTGATATTAGGAGGCATGATGTAATGCTGCCCTTAACTCTTTCCAGCCAGCTAGTGCATTAATGACTACCAGTTAGAATACGTCCAGTGCATTAATGCACTAAGAGGATGACATTTAAAGTATATAATGCCATTATCCTGGATACCATCAATAATTGTTTGTAATGCATGAGATCATGGTATTGTATGAAAGGAAATGAAATACAGATTTCAAATCAATCAACTTGGAACACATTGTATATACTGATTGTTTCTCTATGATCAGTCTAACCCAGTGAATCAATAAGACATGGCCTAGGACCTCAATCTGCCATATTCTAGGGACATTTCACAAAAATGGAGCCATCTCGAAAGAGGTAAGCAACCCTGTGGTGCTGCCATGAGGCAGCAATAGTTTATCAAGGGGTTTTAGGTGCTGCCTCCAGCCATCAGTAGTCCTTAAAAGGCAAATAATAGTTTTTCTCTGGTGCAGCAATGGAAGGTATAAGTAGGTAGAAGGTTGCCCCCCCCCCTGACCAACATACCTTAGACTTTGTAGAAGAGTGGGGGAGGGGGAGAATCTGTCTAAAGTTTTACCATTTGCCACTCAAATGAGTACAAAATATCTGGGAGAAGAGAGTGTTGGTGATACAACGTATTCAATGCATATCATATCACACCAATTGCAATTGTATGGGGTTTCATGGGAAAGTGGTGGGGAGCGGGGCGAAGGGGAGACACCTGGGGTGGGGGTTCAAAGGTAAAAAGGAAGGTTCTAAGAGGTTCTAATGTGGTCTGCATTTCCTAATCTGATCTCATTCTGATGTACTATAGCAGAAGAAACACTGGGTTTTAAATGAGGAGAAACCTCAAAAATGCCTGACTTATCAGTATATTACCAAGGCCGACCCCCTTCACCAAGGCAGGTAATACCTATATAATCACAACTAGATGACTTCTAAGTGTCTTTTTAGGTCTCAGATGAATACTTTTGACCACTTTCATGAGTATAAGATGAGTTTTGTTTAGGATTCTGAAAGTCTCAATTTGGGCTGTATTTTCACTATATGGGCGAACTTTGGGCCCCTGCATGGGGGATTAGGCAACTTATACAGGGTTTTACGTTATCATTTATGACAAGTGTACATTATCACCTGATTACTTTGACTATTAACAGTATCCCTGTTGTATAATATGCTTTTTTTTTGGAATAGTTATGTAGATATTAAGCAAACATTGATTCTAAGTAATTTTTCTTGTTTATTTGACTATAGTGATGTTTAGCAGTGCCTCACAGTCACAGCCACCCGTGAACAAAGTGCAGATAAGCGGATTCCAATAGCTCATAGGGTCAGGTTCCTGAAAATATATGCCTGAAAAAATCCGGGGGGGGGGGGTGGGTGCAGGGGGGTCTACGGTGGCCCACGGTCTAACACATTGACACCCCATACCAGAGCACAGTCAGCTGAAGTTCTGAGAGTGACTGTTCCCACCCCCATGTGCATCCCCTCTTCTGGTTTCCATAGCAACTCAGATAAGTCATCCCCTTCTTCATGCCCCTTCCATGGGCTATCCTTTCTGCTTACCTGCTCTCAGATTTACAAAATGTCTCATATAAAATAGAAAAAAAAGTAATACATGTAAATTTTCAAAGCCACTCTCATCCTTTAGGCTCCAGGCATTAGTCAAATTTTCACACTAACTTTAATAGTTGTATTAAGGTATGTATTTGCTTTTTGTTGTTTATCTCCCTCTGTACACAACTTACAGATTTGTGCTTCATATGTGTGTGTTCAGCTTCTGCTCCTTATGAACTCTGGACAGGTTTGGTGTCCACCATTATGATACATTCCTTAATAATAAGGGCTTTATTAAGCCAGTGTGAGAATGTTTGTACAAGCACTGCCTTATCTTATCAGCAGGAGATAAAAGTCCACCTCCATCCACCCAGCGGCAACAAAACTGCCCCCACTTTTTGGGGCAATTTCACTTGTTTGCCACCAGTATACCGAGGATGCATGTTATCCCATGGTGGCTAGTACCATACGGGCAGTCCCTACAGGTGTGGCTTACTGCAGACACCAGCTCAGGCCTAATCAACATGCATTATCGCGAGATTTGCCACCTTCAGGGGTCAAGAGGCCACTCTCTGCATGGGTGACTTTAGGGGCTTGATTGTTGAAGGTTTATTACTGTTCTATAGTAAAAATACCCTGCGTATGAGGCCCCAGCCCCTGCACTCTCCAACAAAAGGGTATGTCACCTGCATTACCAGCTGATTTTGGGCCAAAATTATACCCCTTATTTTAAGAAACCACTGAATTCTGGGACTCTAAAAATACCCCTTATTTCTGAAAACCCTGACATGCTACACTGTAAAAAGTGTGTGTTGAAATTACACTGCCCCTCGCTACACTTGATGACTTATATATATACATACATACACAAAATCTGTACGTTACATACGTACGTTACATACGTATGTTACATACGTACGTTACTACATACGTATGTTACTACATATGTATGTTACTACATACGTACGTTGCATATGTACGTTACATACGTATGTTACATACATACGTTACATACCTATGTTACATATGTACATTACATATGTACATTACATACGTACGTTACATACATAGGTTACATACGTATGTTACATACGTATGTTACATACGTATGTTACATACGTACGTTACATACGTACGTTACATACCTACATTACATATGTACATTACATATGTACGTTACATACGTACATTACATACGTACGTTACATACGTACGTTACATACATACGTTACATACGTATGTTACATACGTACGTTACATACGTACGTTACATACGTACGTTACATACATACGTTACATACGTACGTTACATACGTACGTTACATACGTACGTTACATACGTACGTTACATATGTACATATGTTACATACATATATCACTTATGTACGTTACATACATATGTTGCATATGTATGTTACGTACATACGTTACATATACATATGTTACATACTTTAGTTACGTATGTACATTACGTACATTAGTTACGGGGCTACATGCAAAAATGACCTGAGACAAGATTCATATTAAACTCATACCTCCATTCACCTCACTCATACTGTCATAAATCACAAACTAACTTATAGTGCCTTGAGAGTGCGGCGGCATGACCCTCTCTAATGGGAAGAAATGAATATAGCTTACTCTACTTATCTAGTTTATTAAAAGTCACCTTGCTGTTTTTTTGGCCTCTTTTGGCTCTTGACCATTCCAAAATTAATTTTTAAGTGTCTTAAATACCAGATCAAGTGCCTCGGATATACATATTGTATTAATTCAGTGCGAGAATGGCGAATATCATGTGAATGAGTGCCCTTTTTGCTTTACCAAATAAAAAAAAAGATGTATGTTATGTATGTTAGTTATGTACGTTACGTCTGCTAGTTACGTATGTTATGTTACATATGTGTATGTATGTATAAGTACCAACCTATGCATACCGGTATATCAAATGCATGCATACAGCATGATGCATGCAATATGCTTGACGGTTGCACGGGGGTACTGCAGAGGGGGGTGTCTCCACTTGGGTACTCCCATACATGCAATACATCAATTCAGCATAGAATGTATGACATCGATATGCCGCGATCAGCATTCTAGCAGGCAAAAATGCATGTATTTGATACTTAAAATTGATTTTTCTCAGTCCTGGTAGTGAAAAAAATGTTTAGCTGTTGCTGTTATAGTCTAATAGGTGGAATAAAACAAAAACACCTCTTTATGGACATACTCCTAGCCATATGCCTGCAATAGGCCCACAAGTGGCATGAATAAATGCTCTTTTTCTTAGGAGACGGCCATATATTCACTCTACTAACAATTAAAAATTCCTCTCCTTTAAACCAACGAATGATTAAAAAAATATAATGAGAGTAAAGAATCTTAAATTGCACATACACGACCCTATTACCGTCATCCTGAGCCTACTGTGAGAAGTCACACGCACAACGAATTATTTCTAGACTGCCTGAAATTCCTACCTGCAGACACTCTCTATTTCTGCTGTCATATCTAACAATAATTATTTTATAAAAACAGCGTTCTTGTGGTATTAAGCATGGCGCTTCCATCCAATTGAGTGAGATCTCCTCCTGAGGCCTGCTAATCCAGCCAGGTTCTCTGCGGCCTGTGGAACATCCTACATGTTCCCAATATAGAACATAAGCATGTTGTGACTAACAGCATAGACAGAAAAGCCTGCAGCCATGCCTCCCAACAAGGGCTTATTCCCTCTCCGGTGTAGACTCAGCAGGGGTTTCCTTCTGATACCATCTTTTGGATAAATTCTAAAGCAGCCTGTATCTTGCTTTTATCGATCTCTCATCCTTCACCAATAGCCTTGGTATGTCTATTTCATCAATAGGTCGCCCCACTTTCCTTTAATACATAATCTCACTAATACAGGGCTCTCTGGAACGTGGCACTGCATGACTTAAGGCTGTTTCCTGGTACTGGGTGAGTGGATCAAGCCTACAGTTATCCTCCCATATTAAGTGTGTATGTACCATTCATGCCGGAATCTAAGGCTCCATGCCCATAGAAAGGTTTTTATCAGGAGCTTACAGACAACTATTTTGGAAAGCTCCAAACTTGCCTGATTTTTACTAGACTCCTTAGGCCATTTTGATGGCCTACTGTCATTTTTGAATGATTCCAGTGCCACATAAAGAAATAATGTTTAAGCCAAAGGTGCAGCTTTTCGCTCAGGGATTGATGTAATCAAATGATCATTCTTTTATTCTGATCGATTTGGTGTAAACTCTACATAGACACCCACAACAGAACCTTGTCATTTAAGAAGCATGCTTAATGGCTCTTATTATTTTCATCTACAATCACGTGGATAAGTTGCTCTGGGTTTATGACAAGGTCTCCAATCCAACAGTATGGATGACTATATTGAACATCCACAGCACAGATATTTTTTCCCTTCCTCCTTCAATGACCTATTGACTGACCAAGTGTATTTTGTTAAATGTTATGTCTTGATGAATAGTAAAAACCTCATTATGTTAATAGTCATTGGAAATCACAATTATTTCGATATACATAGACTTTTCAATGGTAATAGGTATGCATGTTTCTACCAGACAAGTCTGCTTGCAAATGAGACTGCCACCTGGTGTGAGGAAAACTACTATCCCTTTGAACAATATACTGTCCCTTAGACAAAGTGATCAATTTTCTCTCTTGGCTAAGTCAAGTGTTAGATTGCCTTAATAGGTTAGTCAAAGTTCCAAAGTAGTAATTCATTGTTGTTATATGTTTGTTACATGCACTATAAACTAAGAATATGACTGTATGGATTTGCCTAAGTTATATCGGATGTACTAACTTCGACTAGGCAAACTCCTGAGACCTATTTATCATTATTATAGCTTGAGATACAGCATCAGCATTGATCAACTATCCATATTCCAAATCATTGTAAAGAAAAATCCCACCAAATGTAGATACAGTAGTACAAGGTCTCTGGTAGATATATTCTGCGGATACTTGTGTGCGTGACATGTGACTGTTTGCAATTGGCGATCAGAGTATATTGTGGATGCTAGTATAAAGAAATGTCTAACGCGATGGTTGATATACCTTGTCAACAAGCTTCATGTTCTCCTGCACCCAGTTCACACATAAAAGGCACCTGGACAATTTCCCTTACACTATCTCCACACATCCCGTTTATTGCAGAATGTTATAAAGAGTGACCAAAGAAAAGACCACCCTATTTTAATGATGACTTCTTTTGATGGTATTTGCATCGACAAAAAAAGAAGGTATATTAATTAGGACATCTACCATTGTAAGGACAGACAGCAGGTCTCTCTGATGCAGTCTAGAGCATCACAATAGAACAGGTGGAGTCCATTGTTGACTAGACAGTAATGTCTGTCTTCAATCAAATGCTACTAATTAGTCTCCTTTGCATGGCCTTGCTTCCATATTCCTTTTAATCAAAATAAAAGTCTCGCCTACATGATATGATAATGTTTTACACTTTCATTTTATCATTTAAAGCAATTTGTAACACCCTCCATGCTAAAACAATGCAGTACCTGATGCATTTGGTCAATGATCACGTCATAGACTCAAATGGGGAGGCATGTCCTTATAATAACAGATAGATCTATGGCAAAGGTATTATTTGAATCTTTTTATTCCAACTTAAAACTACTAAAGAAGTCATCATGAAAATAGGGTGGTCTTTCAACCAAAAACACCAGTGATATCCTAATTGTCTGGACTAATATGTCTGCAAAAGAATGTCTTGATCTCACAGTTTTTGTCCTCTCTGTGTCTGAAGCACAGGAATATGTCCGTACCTGTCGGAATGGATTACTTACTCGCCCTAGAGGCATCTCATTCTAACATTCAGGAAACTAATATTCTTAGTCAATTCAAGGGTGTAAAATGCTATTTGTCATGACAACTAGTTTCCTTAGCAACACTAGAAAACATGTATCCTCATTGGCTCAGGCCCCTGCCTGAGTCTATACCGCCGGGTATGTGGTGGTGCATTAAATCTTTTTTTTTCTTTTTTTTCAATAATCAATTAAAAATAGAAATTATCAACGTGGTTTTAAAAAACAATTAAAACACAGTCAAATATCCAATAAAAATGTATGTGTGAAATCTTTTTGGAAAAAGTGTTTGTTAGACACCTAATTTAAGATTTAAAAAAAGACATTAATTGAAAATCTCCCATCCAGGTTCCCATAGACTCTACTCCCTCTCCACCGGAAAACCAACTTTTTCTCTCTTTGTTCCTATATGTCAGGTTTGGAGTGAATTTCAGATGGTTGTCACTAATTCCAGTAGACTTCACAGTTGACTTGCTTAAGTCCATAGTTCAGTAAAATAAATATTACGATTATTGATTGAATATGATCATTATTTGAAGTATTTTTCATATGCACACTGTGGGCTGCAACAATCTGGATGGATGGATGCATGGCATGATGACATGGGAAGGTCATGGGAATAGTCTCTATTTGTAAGTATCAATTGAGTCAATATATTGCAAGGGCTGCATCCTGTGACCCTATAGGGTTGATAGACGGTTTTATGGTACCCAGCCTGAGTCTTCTCTGCTTCAATGCATGCACATCGCCCATTTTTTCAGGTCATTTTGATTATTTTCCACTGTTGCTAAGGCAAACAGATGCGAGACCAAATCTAAACATTTGACAATCGACCTCTTTCATCATGCCCTACACCCTCAAATTGTCAAAGAAGTCCATTGTTAGAAGGAAATACTATATACATGTATCAGTCTCTATAAGAGGGATGATCCTATAACCAGTGCACTCTTAGAAAAAATCCTTAGATTGCTGCTACTAGAAAGAGAAGCTAGCAAGGCGAAAGTAGTTTCCTACTACTACTAAAGTAATTAGAGTCACGCATATTACATACCACACCAACTGCACTGCAAATATGGCGTTTAGATCCCCAACACATTTCTAAACATAATCTTGGCACGTTTTTCAAATCACTAAACATATTTATCCACACAATGTTTTTAGCTCAAGTGTTTAGAAATCTAGGTGTTTAGGTTTAAAATTTTGTGTTTAGATATGAAATTTTGTGTTTAGGTGTTTATGGAATTTTATGTTTAGATTTCTAATAATAAGATGGAAATCTAGGGGTTGCAGATGTTTGCATTAAGAAGATAAAGGATTATCTTTTATTTTTTTTCTCATTTATCCTGTGGGAGACATCAGGTATTTTGACTCGTGCCTTCCTTGCGGCCGACACTCAAGGGTGAGAGGTCCCACGGGTTGTATCCACACCGAAGTGAGATTACCCTTGTGGCGTTGCATGCCCGGACCCTAGTCTAATGGGGAGGGGGGATGATGGTGACCGCATCTATGGGAAGGTAGAAATCACGCCCCTACACATTTACCGAGGCAATGGTTCTTTAACATCCGTCACTACATAGGCATAGTGAGAGATGGACAGGCCTGTTTTAAGTCATTTGTCTGCCATGACCGCCGAGAGACTTTCCAGCACAGCCTAGCCAGAGCAGGGAGGAACTCAAATGACACCTTATGGCGACGTTTGGAACCACCACTATGCCCCAGCCGGGCCGGGAACCGAACCCACGACCTTACGGCCTGTGAGCGGACGCGCTACCGACTGCGCCACGCCCCCTGGCTCAACAGTTTGACAGGAAGGACATTGCTTTGGCCTTTACAAAGGAACATGAAATAGGTGTCATTCATGAAACCCTTTGACTATTTTATGCCAATGATGGTGGGGTAAGGTGAATTGAGTCATTTCTCTATTGCCATTTCTATTCTCTTGACATTCTATGAAATAAAACCAAGATCAATATGGGATTTTGGGACATTTGTCACAAAAATTGATTGTGATTGTGTGCTTAAATAGTGCATTCACAGGTAGTGCTGCTACCTGGTGTGTATCTGGCATACAAGTGTCTAAATATATTGATGTTTAAATCTAAACACCTAGTATTCAATGTGTTTAAACTCTAAACATCTAAACGTGTTTAGCAAAAATGTATATGTATTTAGAATAAAAGTGTTTATTTCCTAAATGTGTAGTTAATGAGACACCTAACTGTCCTATATGTTTAAACATGTTCAGACCTAAACATCCCTAAAATCTAAACACCATTTTTGCAGTGATTAACAGTGTCCTGCACATCGCGGCACGACTACTGCTGTGTCCGTAAAGGATGCCAGATTTGGAGGACTAGACAGTGGTGGATCCAGGATTTGTCCAGAACAGGAGGGGGCTTTGCCCACAAGGATGGGGCCCACCCACAAAATCTTTGCTTCTTTTTTGATACAAAGTCTGCAAATAAACTCTAAATTACAGGCACAAATCCACCACTGATTTAGAGGGTCAGTACCGATTTGGATAATGTATGGGATTCTTTAGCTGAAACTGTGGCCAGAAGGGGAAACAGTTCATCCAGACCCTTAGTGGATAACCAATATACATGTATCAGCGACAAAATAAATGCACGGAAAATGACCTTTTGGGCCACCAGAAGTAAGAATAACCAGAAAGTAACTAATACTGTGAAAGAAATCCGGTTGGCTCTGAAGGTGAATATAAGATATAGTGTCTCATTGTGCCGTATCACGACGATATTAAATAAACCCTATTCTAAAAATATGACCTAAAGGTGGGGCGCCTTGTAGGGAGACAAGTGACTGCGTATATTATGGGACAACTGCTATGATCCAGTAAAAATGACACACCACGCAAGAGTAATGTCAATCCAGATAGGTGTTTCCCCCTTTTCCTCTCATACTACAGGTTAATATTCATGACTTTGGCGTATAGCACTAGCCTACGATTACGGGATAATCATCTTTGGGTGGAATTGGCTTTACCTATTAAAAGATCCTTCCTGCTCCTACCCTAATTATTTTACAACATGTATACCGGTGTTATCGTGGTGTCAGGCAAGTGGCATGGAAAACATTTTTGCGGCCAGGCCCTCAGTATGTTCCTAAGTTTGCCAAGCGGTCTTTTTTTACGTAAAGATTAGCAAAACATGAACTAAAAGAACTTTTGACGTTCTATAAAAAAAGATTTTACTTTTTAGGTTAAAAACGTGTTTTTTTTTATGCAGGAAAAACGTAGCATATAGACGTTTTTGCAAACGTTTTTCAATGTTGTAAAACCAAACGTTGAATTTTTTTTTGTTTAAAAAAAGGACAAAAAATCTATTATGTCCCCAGCTATCATCAAAGAGTAATAGCAAGATGCATGTCTTTGCTGCTAGCAGGAGAAGATAAAACCCTGGCCTGTCTTCATCCCATTTCTTTCCATCCATTCCACTGACTTGAAGTTGACATATAAAAATGGTCTGAGCAGTGATCACGGCAAAAAGCAACAGGTATGACCTTAAATGAGCACATTCACTTGGTTGGCATGACCCACATACCTACTTTTCATCTGAGATACATGTATTATATATCGCCTGCAATACATGTACCACTCAATGCGCTCCCCAGCCTCGGCCAGCGGCAATTAATAATCAGTACTCTGTCAGGCTGGAGGGGGTGAGCCTGTGCGCTCCCTACCTCCGAATTGTCAGTAGGTTAATTATCTATCCCCAATATCACATCGGGGACAGCTGGAGGAATGGGCTTGTCAGCTTTGCATTATGAAGAACTGCAAGTGTGGTGGTGTGCTTGTGGTAGGGGAACATGTTATCTGTTTCCCACCGACATACTGCAGTACTAGGTCTACCTTTAATTAGGTGACCTGGTAGGGTTATGCAAACTATCTCATCACCCCCACCCCCCCATTCTGGAAGGTGAGATATGACGCACATATGTGTTGTTTAAGAGGCACAGACTGAGTTCCTCTTTAACAGTAAAGTAGTATCTCTATATGTAGAAGGGACACTTACGCCACTCAAAAAAAAAAAAACCACAAAAAAACGTGTGTCTCATCACCGCCCGCCCTCGTAAAAATAATCGTCATTTGAGATTTTTTTGAGCATTTTCTGAGAAAAACGTACTAAAAAATTAGCCAACTTTTTTGGAGTGGCCTTAGGGATCTCCCTATCCTCGTATATATCTGGTAGTAGTAATCTAATTTAGCTGGGTATGTTATAATAATTCTTGTATTAATTGGTCATAATTTTGTATACGTGTCATGTTATACTTCATAGCATGATTGGACGATTGTTACTATTTGAATGACCATGGCCTGACTGAGGCATGAGAAAAATGGTTATATAAGTCAAGAACGACAAGCAAGCGGTTTTGATTATGAGACATAGTCTGTGATATATTATTGACTCGATGAAACTATCTGCGCAGCATGTTGTTAGCTGGTTGTTTATAGATACTAGGTTTAGCTAAGTTTTGAAAGTTACTTTTATTCACGTCATCCTGGGCACTATAATGTGTTCATACTTACTCATAATAGCATGTTCCATCCATTGCTGTTATACATAATGATGGTATGCATTTCTCATAAAAACTGACAGACCACTGTAAGTGAAGTGTGAATAAAAAAAGTTAAATCAATCAACCAACCAAATCAAAGTACAACTTGCTGAGACTTGGGTTAGTCAGTAAACAACCAATACAAATGTGTCTACGAGGAGGATCCCTTGCTGCTCGTACCACAACCACGCGGCACTCCCTATAAGTGCAACTGATTTTCCAAATTATATATCTAGACATTTCCCCGTAAGTGATTTCGGTGGTAGCAATTGCATATCAAACTCCTTTCCCAGCAACTACCTTCCCTGTCGTCTCCCAGCCCCAATCTGTAGTCTTGGTAGTGTAGGTATATTACAAGTACTTATATAAGGGTGTAATGCATAGACTTTATGTCATGAAGTCAGTAGCCTATTTTAATTTGGCTTAACATTGCACCCTCTGACATTTTTAGCATTGGACGACTCGGTTTAGGCATCTATAAAGAGCAATGTTAGTGTACTCTGTAGGTAGCAGTGTTAGCTCTTTACCAATAAAGAACACTGTTACCTGCCTACAATTGCAGTGTAAGACTTCAAACTGATGGAACAGTGGGTGATGTTATAGTGTTCAGCTAGAAAACTCCATCAGACAGAGAATGCCACAACATGCTTACTGTGTATTCCCAAATAGATCAGGAAGGTGTTGCTTGCTCCTATAGTAAAAGGAAGAGCTGGCTAAAAATGCCCTCATTTCCAGTCCTTTCTTTTCATGTAGCTATAACTTGTCCCTTTTGTTGCTCATAAGTGGACATTCAAGTGCAGTGCTAAAAAAGGGGGATTTGAGTAGGTACCTAGTTGGGAGAAGTCAGGCAATATAGTATACTATAGAGTGTGTGACATGAGTAGGTTCCTGATAGTGCAGCTCTCTCTGTTTTAAACAAGGCAGGTGACTTTTCAGACTAATGTGGTGAGTGCAAATTGAATGGTGAAGCAGAGCGTGACTTCTTTTGAAAAGAGGGTACCTACTGACAGCTCTTTTTACCATAGGAGCAACAAGCTCCAGTGTTAAGAGACTACCGCTCTCCCCTGACACTACTCACTAAAGCAGGGCAGACATATTCGATAGGCTATACCTATAGAAATTACCTCCAGGGTGTACAGCTCATGATATCAGTACAAAGGTGTCAGCGACAGGGCTGCTAATTAAAAGCTCGCTAATTAATAACCCTGGTTTGCACAGATGTATGCCTTCACAAAAGCATTATATTTGGACCAAACTAGTCTGATCTTAAAAGGTGGGAAATTGGTCTGCCCATTGCATAGACAGTCCCAATTTGGATTACAAAATAAAACTACTAATAAGGTTCATGTTTTACTCTTCTCCCACGCTTAAAACAATCATGTTCACCCATCAAGCAGGTACTATTGTAGTAATAGATGGCATCACCAGGAGAGAGTAAGATGGTGGCAAGTACAAGATTATTGGTTTCAGCACTTTGCTGTGTGTGGAGGAGAGCTGCTCCTCTGAGTAGCTCTGATTGGGGTAGTCTGCCTAAATTTGTCAACCATCTGACTGGAGGACATCAGCTATGGTAGATGTAGTTAATAAGAAGGATTTATAGATAAGGGGCTGCATGACTGTCCCTACCCGTCACTTCCACGTGTAGATAACCAGACTGCTAAGCAAACATTACCGTCATTTATTGCTTATATATAATCTATGATGTTGCATCGATATGGTGTATGTGTAATAAATATAGTCAACGTGGATTTTCTTGAATGGAATACTTTAAGGGGAGAAGCACACACCATTAGACCTGCTATTTTGTGGCTTAAAGTAGTATACCTACATCCATGTACATTCAAATCTGTAAATGTACCTTGGTCCTTGTAAGTAGCATATCCTACAAGATATTCCAAAGTCTCTAAGTAGTATATTGAAATGCACCATGGGCGCTGGAAGTACAGTCAACTCTCTACTTATGGTCACCTCTCTAATGTGGTCACCTCGCCAATGTGGTCACTTTTGGAAAGAACTGAATCATTTCCCTCTTTGTTTTAATGTAAGGAACTCTCCGTAATATGGTCACCTCTCTAATGTGGTCACCTCTCCTTGTGGTCACCAATTTTCAGTTACAAAGTCACTTTGACTCTCTCTAATGTGGTCACCCCAAAATTACTATAGGATAAAAGGGAAGCCAGGGGAGGTTTAGGGAGTGTCTCAACTCGCTTTTTTAGTCCCTTAGGTTGATGCAGGCAAGGGGGAGTTCAAAAGGAAGCCAGTGGAAGGTGTTGGTGCATCCCCATCCCTCCCCTAGTACCCTGAGTGACTCTATGGGGTGCTCAGTGCCCTGTGAAGGTGTTGGAGCGCCCCCATCCCTCCCCTACCACCCTGAGTGACTCTATGGGGTGTTCAGTGGCCTGTGAAGGTGTTGGAGCGCCCCATCCCTCCCCTTACACTCTGAATGACTCCATGAGGTGTTCATCAGCCTGTGAAGGTGTTGGTCTTATTATTTGCATGTGTCATATATGTAGCTGGCATGTTTATAATTGATCATGTCACTATTGAAATAATTTGTTGAGGAAAAATCTCTTTTGTCCATATAGCCATTTACATTACATATAGCTTATATTCACAATAGAAATAACCAGAGAACAATAACTAACCATTATGGGGTTATGCCTGCGAACTCAATGCCCTTCTCATAAATCTCTCTAATATGGTCACCTCGCCATTATGGTCACTTTTGGAAAGAAGGAATGGTGACCATAATGTAGAGAGTTGACTGTACCCCATTTAAAGTTAGAACCCACAACTCTGACTTTTACTCCTGGTCTAAGCCAATTCTGTCTGACCTCAGGTAGGTCATATAAGATTCATAGTAGGTTTAGTGGTGCTGAGGCGGTTTGTCACCTCCAACCTCCACTGATGACGCCTCCTCTGCACTCTGGCATCAGGCTAAAAGCAATGAAGAGTAGGTCTAGACTTTCCCTAAACCCTGCAGACCTTGAAGGTGCTGAATCATTCAAATGCAATATAAATTGGCCTTACTGCTTTCGTTTCGACACAAACTGTACCCAATCTGTATTTTGTGGTATTAAAAATGCATTGAGTATCAAACGCTTCCTGAAGGTGGTACCACCCTAAATACCCAGTGCGGACCGGAAAATACCAGTGTTGGCAACCTTGGATGTAACATTTGAAATACTTGAAATTCCCTGACAGCTTAGCACAATACACCAAAATTTATCTTTTGAAATGGAGAAAATTTTGCAGTAGGTCCAGAATATAAAAGTCAGGCTCGATTATTTTAAAATCGCAATGGCAACCACCACACTGATTTTGAGCAGTGAGACCTGACTACACTGCAAAAATGGTGTTTAGATCCTAAACACAATTCTAAACATATTCTTGCACCGTTTTTGTAATCACATTAATGTCCTAAACATGTTTAGCCAAACAATATGCTTAGCTCAAGTGTTTAGAAATCTAGTTATTTAGGTTTAAACTTTGTGTTTAGATATCTATGAATTTTTGTGTTTAGATGTTTATGAATTTTTGTGTTTAGATGTCTAAATGCTTTGATGGAGAGTTAGGGTGTGCAGACATGTATACATTTAAAAAAAAAGATGTCTTTTGTTTGTTTTCTCATTTACTTGGGGGGGGGGTATTCACATATCAAAGTCTCCAAAGATGTCAGCCACACCTATTTAAGTGTGCATGTATGTACACACTGCATCAGAATGAGAGACTTGAAAAAGTACAACAGCTTGGCAGGAAGGAAATTGCTTTGTCTATTCCAGAATAACATGAAATAGGTGTAAGTCATTGAGCTTATTGATTATTTCATGCTAATGATGGTGGTGTAAGGTCAATCTAGTCAACTTTCCATTGCCCTTTCTCTTCTCATGACATTCAATGAATAGAAACTATAACAAACATGGGGTTTGGGTACATTTGTCACAAAAATTGATTATAATTGTGTAAAGATAGTCCATTCAAAGGTAGTGCTGCTACCTGGTGTGGATTCAACATCCATGTATCTAAACATAATGATGTTTAAATCTAAACACCTACTATTCAACTGTTTAAACTCTAAACATCTAAACATGTTTAGCAAAAATGTTTATGTAGTTAGAATAAAAGTGTTCATTTCCTAAATGTGTAGTCGATGAGACATCTAACTGACCTATGTGTTTAGGTTTTAAACGTGTTTAGACCTAAACATGTTTAAAATCTAAACACCATTTTTGCAGTGTAGTGTAGGAATACACTATATGGTCATTTCACCCCCATAACCCTCCACTGTTTTCTTGATATCAATAAAAAATGACTCTGGGCTAAAGAAAAACACTTCCTGATTATTTTGATACCAAATAACCATGGGTTTAAGCCTTTCTTTCCTCACAAATGGTCCGAATTCCTTGAAATGACAAAATTTCTAAGGAAATATTTGGCCATTCTACCTGGAAGTGGCAGAATTAGGGTGGTACCACCTAAATAGGAAATTTCCCTCTTTGTGTGTCTCTCTGACAGGCAAAGTTAGCTCGAATATGTGCGCCTTTCACATCCCATCATATATGTGTCTCCCCTTGAATTAAACTGCCAGGGAATGAAAAAGATACCATATCCATTATAATGGGCTTTTCTGTGTTGCTTCAGGACTAAGAATTGGGAGACTGTTGGTAGTAAGACTTTAGACCCTTAGCATAAGCGTTAGAATTCTAGGTATATGGGCAGGAAAAAGAATGCAAAGCAATAGTAATTATGAGGGAGGGAACTCTCTTACATATCAGACTCATGATATCAGATAGAGAGCCCCTTTGGGAAGGCACAGAAATATGAATTGATGGCAAAATAATCTAGCTGTTCGGCTAGGTTTATCAATTGACTTCTGTGACCCGTCCCGAGAAAATAGAACATTCCATCTCCATTGCTTGCATTCCATATTCAGAAGACTGGCTGCCTCGGAAAACTTGCAGATATGAAACTTTCTATGTACCAAGCACTGAAAACATGGAAGATCTGAAACTAGTCAGCGGTGACCACTTTAGGTCCTCAAGTTGACGATACCTAAAACTACAACTTTAGGTATTCAAAATGACCACTTTAGGTCATCATCCTGACAACCTGAGATTTCAATATGACAACTCTGTACTGTCAGTATTGTCATCCTGACAACTCAGGTCGTCAGGATGACAACCTAAAGTTGTTATTTTGACTACCTAAAGTTGTTTTAGGTATCGTCAACTTGAGGACCTAAAGTGGTCACAGCTGACTAGTTTCGGATCTTCCATGTTTTCAGTGAAGGAAACCTTTCCATCACTCTAAATAGAATGTTTGGCCCTTTTCTCTATGGTATGTCACCAGCTATATACACACCTGCAAAACATGGGGTATCTATCAACAAAACGGATTTGTCAACATCTTTGACAAAGTGCGGGATGCAATGCATTTACAGGTGATTTGTCATTTACAGTTATATGCAACAACTAATGGTGGAGAAAGGGCTAGACAAAATACCAGGAATATCTCTGCACATGATACATTACTTTAAAGGGTGTTATATCAACCAAGTTTAATCATAAATTCCCCAGGATGGATATTTTCACCTGTCTGGTCACATAACAGCCACAAAGATTGTCAGCCCAGTGCACCAGTTTTACAGTGGATTGCTTATTTTTCGGGACTACAGGGGTAGTTGATGTTAGTACTGTAAGGGTCTTGCGGCCTTACGGACCTGGGGGGTTCGGGTCTTACGATTCGAAAGAAAGAGTAAGACGGTAATTCAAGTGTATGCCAACGGTTAGTTTATTTCTTAGTGTACACTCACGGCTGCCGGATGGTATAGAATAAGCAGCTAAGATGGATGGAGAGATAATCTACATGGTGCGGAGGCCTGGAGGGCCTCTGATGTAGCGGCTGAGCCCCGGGCTTTATATAAGGACCCGGGTGTTCGTCGTCAGATGTCCCCACAGACCCGGATCGGTGCTGCCACCTATCCGGAACCTGAGGAACGTCTGAAGACTCGACTCACCCGCCACGCAGACGGTACCCAATTCTACGGTTTAATCAATACGTACCTCTACACCACTCCCCCAGACATTTAGGAGGGTGTTATAGTTATAGTAATATTACTAGGACAACATATCTATATGTCTTAACCATTAGTAATAGAGGTACAACCATAGATATAACGTTAACACCAGGTTAGAAATCATTTGAATGTCATATACATATATTCGATAGTGTATGTAGTTAACAAATGGCAAGGTTGAATGTTCGAATATGATACCAATTAATTATATGAATAACAGTTATATGTATCGGAACTGTTAATTAGCTTATTATACCATAGGATATCATATCATGTGTACGGTATAAATTATAAGATAAGTATCATAATTCGTATACATGTGATAGTAACAGTTATGTGTAACGGAACTGTTAACATTAAATACATCATGTAATAACATTCATATGCGTTTGTAGTTATTAATACCACATTTGATTATGTAGTCTTAAAAAAGACTGTTATAGTAACTACACTATCTAATGATATATAAACTTGTAACATCATTGTATGACATAAACATATGGATTCCGTGAGTAGTACGAATAAAACCATTTGTATTATACACTTGAAAAGAAAAAAATCACGGTGTAGTAATGAATATAATGATATATATGATATCACCGTGTACCGAATAACCTTTATAACACCAGATTAATATATTTACGATATAATATGTCTCGCAGGACAATAATAAGTAAGTTCTGGTGTAGTTTATCGGATCTTACATTTTAATATTTAACACTGATCTAAGATCCGTACCAACATACATATATATATATATATATATATATATATATATATATATATATATATATATATACCCGTATTACAATATAGTACAATGTGACCAATGTAGTCTTATATATACATACAAATAATGTTATAGAAAAATAGACATATGGTAACATTTACAATTTTAGAAAAGATGATGGCTGCTGCTGGGGTCTTCTGCTGTAGCCCTTCGGATGCTCACTGATAGGTGTGGTCAGCTAACCACGGGATGGACGTGCTAGAGTCTATAGTTATTAGGGTGAAACATGGTAGATGAGTTTGGGGCAGCTACCCGCAATCCTCTAGAAGTGCTAAAGTTCATAGGTAAATCCGAACGGTGTAGAATGTAGAAGTGAATTGTAGATCCGGTTCTGTCAACTGTATAGAATCGTAATCCGTTTTAAGTTTAGTTGACATAAATAGAAAATAGTCCAATATAGGCTGATCCGGAAGTAATAGTAGTATTTGGTATAAGTCCATTCGGGAGTATAGATGAGTTGTACAGGTAAATCGTAAAGTCCATCCTAGTAAGTGGTTAGCACGGGTAACAGCAGGAGTCTGGAACTGGCATCCGGATACGTCTGACAGCAGCAAGTCTACTATCGGATTGTTCATGGGTGAAGTTATAAATCCGAATAGACTATTCAGGGTACAATAAGGGTTATACAGCCTGAATTATACAATAAGCTGGTCATAAGAGGAACCCGGAACACATACTATAGGTGTTCATACACTAGTGAAGAAAACATTTGCAGACCTATAGGGTTCCGCAAAGACTATATCTGGTTATTTGGTGATGGAGAAAAAAAAATTATGGGAAAAATAACCCGTAGTATGCTTAAGCGGATTTCTTAGCATGCTTCTTCTTAAGAAGAGCTAGAGCCGACTCGGGAGTGCCGTCCCACTCGTCCAAGTCGACTCCGAATACCCTCATGAACTTAGTGTTCAGGTTGGTATTCCGGGTAATCTCCTCCTTTACACTTTTCTCCAGCACGTGCACGTCCATAGCTGCCTTTTCTTGGGCAGCTGCGGCAGCCTCCTCCTGGGACTTTACATCGCCCCGAATGAGGGTTTCGAGGCGCTGCTTTTCAGCATCCGCGACCTCCTTCATACACAACAGGGTGTCGTTTAGGAGTCCCTGATGAAATTCTGTGGCCTTCTCACGGACACACTTCTCCCAGTGGGTGTAGATGGCCTTCTGGACATCTGCCTCCCCTTGGCGAGATTTCTCAAACCAAATTTCCGCATTACCGGCCTTAATGGTAATAGCGTCCTTTGGTTTCGTAGGTGCAGCGGCAACCTTGGGAGGAGTCGATGCAGCCTGTGGACCACTTCCGGGTTTGGGGCTTCCGGACACGCCTGCTGATGGTACACAGTAGGCCGGGGCCGCGTTCTGCTTCAATCCCATTTGCAGGTACATGTTCAACTGCTCCTGGGTGAAGGTAACTGGCAGGGCGGCTGGAGCGGATGCGGATCCGGCGGCAGCAGGTGCTGTGGTCTTCTTTGGGACAAGACGACCATCCTTTCCTACCACCAAGGTCTGGCTCTCAGGTCCAGGTCCCTGGGTTAAGGACGGAAAGTTACGAGGATTAACTTTCCCAGGCTTAGATACGGCTCCAGCGTATCCGGCAGGTTCGGGCTTCTTGAACACCAGAGTGCCCTGAGCCTGCTCTGCGGGGTGCCTAGCCAGAGGGGACCTGGAACGGTCCTCTGCTCTGACTTTCGATTTAGCACTGGTGCTCTGACCATTACCGTTGCCGCCACGGTTTTGATCTCTCCTGCTCCTTTCACGAGGTCTCTTTGCATCCTTTCCGGATTCCTCGCATTTCTGCCAGAGAGACTCGTGCATGTCCAGTTTACCCTTTCCAGGAGTCAGGACTATCTTCGCTCGGAGTTTCGAATCCTTGGTCTTCGGAACTTCGCAGAGGACTTGGTCCCCCGGTCGGACCTTAGACCAAGCATCCTCGCTCAGGCTATCGAACTCCTTCATGAGTTCCTGGTGAAGCTCCATGATACGCTTCCGAGCCATCTCCAAACCTTCGGCGTGGCATTTCTTCTGGTGTCTTGCCAGATCACTACGTCGGCTGTATTGCACCTTAGTAGTACACTTCTTACCCTTCTTGCCATAACTCGGATCACAAATGTAAACCGGGTGATGGTGGAAGTGGGTCTCGACGAGATGTCTTTGGAACCGAGCTGGAGTGCTCCAGGTCCGGACCGAGACATCACTCGCATCCTGGCAGATAGAGAAGGGACAGGACTTCTGGTCGTCACCGTACCACTTCTCTAGAGCCCAACGTAGCTTCCTCCTCTGGGTATAGGTATAATAGCCTTCGGTATGGTTCAGCATAAGCCACATCTTTCGATAGGCCTTGCTCGGATTAGGGTCCTCGTCCGAAAGACGCATCCAATCTTCGTCATCTGACTCATCATTCTTATTGATTGAGTCCGGGCAGGCATAGAGGGTAGAGCCGTCCTTCTTTACTCCGTAGGCACAATCGGAGAAGCACGTCGGAATCCGGGTTTTGAATCCGGACTTGGCGTTAGCCCAACGTTCGGCCTCGGTTTGAGTTGATGGAGTGGCCTTCTCATCATACTCAACCGAGGACTCGTGCACAGACTCCTCGTCAGACGATTCAACCTCCATGGCGGTACTACCAGTGGTTGAGGTGCTGGGTTTCGGCTCGGCTCTAGCGGAATCCGGGAGATTCTTGAGCTTCCGAGCAGCGGATCGTCGGTTCTTACTGACCTTCCAGTCTTCTTTGGTTCCTGGGTTCCGGATGTGCTGGAGGTCGTGGCTTCTACTGGGGTAGTAGTACTGCCGGTAGCTTGTGTAGCACTGGCTGAGCTCCTGGTGGCAAGCTTCAGGTCGGGGATAGGAGGTGCGGGTACTTTCGCAGCTCTCTTAGCCTCTTCCTGGGCCTCCTGTTTGGCAGTCATACGGCGGACAATAACCGTCCGAAGGGCTGCAGCTCGGTCCAATCCGATTAGTGAATTGTTCTGGACATCCACCAATTCCTGCTCGGTTATGTAGAAACCGTCATCCCACTGCTCGAAGTTAGCAGCGGCCTCTCTGAATTCCTTAGTGGTCCGGCATTGCTGCCGGATAGCACTAGGGCGTGGGTAGGTCTGTCCATCGGTATCCCAGACACAGCCTACCCACTTGATGTTCGTAGCCTTGACGTTCCACAAGGTTTTGTCAGGCTTCGGATACGCTCCAAGCTCGAAGGCTCGGTTAGCTGCATACACGGTTTCACGGAAACCAGCGTCTACCATAAGTCCCCGTTGGAACCACGGCCAGTCTCGAAGCCACTCGGGAGGCATCCTGGTTAGCTGTTCGGGAGACATGACGCCCTCGATAGCCATCCTGACTTTCGGGTCCATCCTGACTGGTGTCCCGTCCGCGTAGGTCACTTGTGCCTGCAGTTCCGGGTGGACATACAGGTAGCGACCATCATAGTTAGCTGGAAAAGGTTCCGCCACTGCTGGCTTCCACTCGTCCTTCTGTCCGTCAACTTGGGTAGTTTCGGACTCAGTTGCTGCGGATTCAGCACTCGCAGCCCCTCCGGATCCCTCGGCCGGGAGTGGAGATAAAAGTTTCTCTGGCTCATTTAGTGAGAATGAAGCCAGCTTCTCCTCGAACGAGCGATCCGTGGGTTCTTCCACATCCATCATCTCGCTCTCTTCCTGTGTTACAGGTGACAAAGCTTCCGGAAAAGCTTCTGCGGACGGAGTCAGCTTATCCGGGTCACCGGATAGCTTAGCTGCAGCTACGGATTCCTCAGCCATGACCGGGGAATCGCCTATGGGAGTAGAATACTCCTTTTTTCCGGCTTTTACGGCACCGGGGCCGACACTGACGGAGTCTGCCTACTGAGAGACAGACTCTGAGGGCGCACAAGGGGTTTGCTAGATGGTAGAATTCAAGAGAGAAGGGGTGACCCGACTGTCCCAAACGCTACCAAAAAACAATATGGCGACAGGCCAGCTTTCGTGACGTCATTTCCCCGCATCCCGCGAGGTCACGAGAGGTCAGCCGAGACTGGACACGGTGACGTCATGCGGAAACGCACATGCTACAGGCGGAACATAAACAAACTGATTGTTTTTAGGTAATTATCGCTCATGCCGATGACTCGTCTGGGGATTTAAGTGGAGATTATGGAAAGCTTAAGCAAATCCACCGGATTATCCGTCCACTACCCATTGGTACGTCATGCGGCGGCGACAAATAAGCCTTTCGGGTCAGTTGTCATCCGTTCCTCTAAATGTAAACATTACACTCGTTGTGTATACAGGTTAGGTCACTGCAGTCCTCTGGGCAATTCGGGGGCTGCGGCGAATGTATCTCCCCTTCTCGGATAGTTCTTTATCGGACCTGACAGTCTGAAGAGCTTTTTCTAGGTGTTTCTTAGCCTTGGAGACACCTTTCCTCTTCTTCTTGTCTTCACCTGCCGAGACTTTTTTAACTCCCCCACGCTTAGTCGGTATTGGCGCGGGTGTCACTGATTCGGAACACTTTTTAGGCCTACCACGGCCTCGCTTCACTGTAGTGTTCTTTACCTGGTCTATTATGCGATTCTGGTTCAGGATCTTTCCGGAACCTTCACCATACATTTCTGTGGAGGTCTCCCTCCCAGACCATTTCCTCAGTCTGGCCACATTTGACTTATACAGTCGACCAAGGTCAGATTTAATTATTACGGTACAGTCACTGATAACTTGGGTTACCGTGAAGGGACCATCCCAATTAGACGCTAATTTTATGTGCCTAAGTGGTTCATGTAGCCTGAGAACTCTATCTCCGGATTGGAATTTCCGATGCTTTAGATCGGTATCATATCCAACTTTTTGCCATTTGGCACTTTTCTCCAAATCGATCCGGACAGACTCATATGCTTTTTTAAATCTGTCTCTTAAACATTCCACAAAAACTACATGGCAAGGTAATTCCGGGTCCATCCCTACGACTCTAAATACTAAGTCGGCAGGCATTATTAGATCCTCTCCGAATACCAAAAGGTTTGGAGTACAATTTGTACTTGAATGTACCGTACTGTTATAAGCATGTGTCACAAAATGACATTGCTCATCCCAGTCATCCATATGTTCATTTACAAGCGACTTTAGAACTTGGATATGGGTTCTGTTGAACCTTTCTACCAATCCCTCGCTTTGTGGCCTATACGGATTGGTTCTAGTCTTGCAAATAGCTAAGTATTCGCACATACCTTGCCAGAGATTTGAATCGAATTCTCTGTCTTGGTCACTGTGTAACATAAGTGGTACGCCAAAACTTAGTACCCAACCTTTTACAAAGGCTTCGGCACAAGTAACTGCTTTGTGGTCCGGTAGTGGGAATACTTTAGTGTATTTTGTGTAATAATCACACACTACCATCATACAGGTGTTATCATTAGCGGTTGTGTTCAATCCACTGATGATGTCTACCCCGATTCTTGCGAATCTAACTCCGAAAAGTTCTTGGGATAGGGGAAGTTTGCCCATCCCGGGTCCGGGTTTGTTTTTACAACAATCCGGACACGTGATTACCCATCTTTGCAAGTCTCTGGTCATGCCAGGCCAGTAGTATCTTTTGGAAAGTCGTGCCAACGAGCGTTTCCTTCCAAAATGACCACTGGTCCGATGTCCATGACAAAAATACATAATGTCATGTCTCATGGCATGTGGTATTACCACTTGCATGATTTTCTCACCATTATTACATGGCTTCCAACGGTATAACACGCCTTTCCGGACTTCAAGCTCGGTCCATTGAGCAAGAAACCTTCTCATTTCTCGGTTTTCCAGAGAGACCTCAGGCCTAACTGGACGTATACCCTTTGGTACTAATTGCAATAGCTGCGCAGTTATCGAGTCAGCTTCCTGGAAACGTCGTATGTGATCCATAGACAAATCCAGTACACTGGCAACTAGGGGTTCGAATGGTCTTCGAATCCCTGCTAGCACTGCCCTATGAGCTCCACAATCAGTACAATCAGGATTATCACATTTCCGGATTGGTATTCGAGACAAGGCATCAGCATTCAAATGCTTCACTCCAGGTCTATGCTGAATCTGGTGATGTTCAAGCCCATATTCTGATAGATGGGCTAACCATCGGCCTAACATTCCTTCAGCATCTCGGAAGTTCAGTAGCCATCTCAAAGAAGAATGATCCGTACGCAATGTAAAGTTCGTTCCCCATAGGAAATGTTTGAACTTCTTGGTATATACAACTACTGCTAACAGCTCTCTTTTGGTTGTGCAGTAATTGCGCTGAGTCTTACTCAGTGTATTGCTGGCAAAGGCAATTGGTACTTCTCTCCCATTTTGGACTTGCGAGAGAGCTGCACCAATGCTGTCATTACTAGCGTCCGTATCCAGTATGAAATGATCCGTTTCATTCGGATATTGTAATACTGGAGTACTCGTGAACAGATCCTTAAGCTTTTGAAAAGCAGATTCCTGTTCATGCCCCCAAGGAAATTTTTCCTTGGTACCTCCTGGAGTCCAGTTAGCTATTGCTTGCAATGGATAACTGACTCTAGAATAATTCGGAATAAATTCCCTATAATAGGAACAGAATCCTAAAAAGGACCTCACTTCTTTGGGTGTTTTAGGTCTATTCCAATTCGTAACTGATTCGATTTTCTCCGGATCAGCTTTTATTCCTTCATCACTAATGATGCAGCCCAAATAATTTATGGACTTTCTAAACATGTGGCATTTCTTAGGTTTCAATTTGAGACCATTAGAAATAATACGTTCCAATACTATTTTTAGGTTATTAGAGCACTCTTCGAATGGTTTTCCGAAGACTATGACAATGTCAAGATATACAAGACATCCTTTCCACAATAAGTCACTTAGAATTGTTTCCATCATTGCTTCAAATGTTGCTGGTGCATTACACAAACCAAACGGCATTACGTTATATTGGAATAGTCCAATATGACTCGAAAATGCAGTTTTTTCCATATCTGAGGGGTTCATTCCCACTTGCCAATAACCTGATTGCAAGTCTAGGGTACAAAACCAACTGTTTCCTCCTAAGGAGTCAATGGTTTCGTCTATTCTCGGTAGTGGATACGAATTCTTTTTCGTTATCCCATTCAACTTCCTGTAGTCTATGCAAAAACGGATAGTGCCGTCTTTCTTTGTTACCATACACACAGGACTACTCCATGGACTATTGGAAGGGACTATTACATCCTGTTCCAACATCTTGTTTATTTCCTCCTCAGCTACTCTCTTTTTCGCTAAAGGTAACCGCCTATACGGAATCTTAAAGGGTTCCGCATCTCCAGTATCTATCTTATGTACTACCTTATTTGTCGTACCTAGTTTTTCACCAGGTTTGGCAAAGGCAGTCCTATACTGACAGAGCAATTCATAGAACACTTTCCGGTATTCCGGATCTTCTAATGAAGTTTCTTCATACAACTTGAGTAAGTCTTCCGAAATTTCATCATCTCCTGTACCCTTTTGTAAGTTTCTCTTACTATCCGTTACAGTTTCCGAAAGGGTCACGTTTCCGAAAACTTGCCCCTTTTTTAAGTAGATAGTACTGTTTCCGGTATTGGAGACAGGTACTACCGACCATGATGCATTTGCTACAATAGTGTCTGCGGATACTAATCTGATACTTGACAGAGTAGCTACATCCGGTTCTATCACTGCAGGCTTATTGCGCATTGCAGGATCACTTCTTACAAGCACATCACTGGCTACTCCCGGAGGGATTCGCACAGTGTGTGCTACGCTAGCCATACTGCTCACTTGTCTCAGTACACACCTAACCTTTACGGGATACGGGTATTTCACACTCAACACTCCTGATTGAGGTTCCAACACAGCACCATACAGGGATGCGAAATCCAACCCAAGTATCCCCTCATCTGCTATATCCGCAACGGTGGCGCTCATGACATAGTCATGTATACCATCCAACTGTAGTTTCACACAAGTTCTACCATACGTTTGCAAGGTACTGCCATCGGCCGTCTGAGCACTTCCTCCCGATTTGAGAGTATCATGTTCATCCGGTATAAGATCGTAGAACCCCCTGGAGATACAAGAGTGGCTAGCTCCCGTATCCACAAGGAATTCGGCAGATCTTCCGTTAACAGTGAGGCAAACATACCACCGCCTTCCGTTTAGAACAGAGGGCATGTCCGTGAGGATCGGAACGTCATTTTTCACACCAGGAGTCGATCCACATCCTTTCAGGAATTCCAGACAAGGATGACCCGGGGGCAGGTGGGCACCACAGACCTTGGCTAACTCGTAGCCGCCTGCCTCGTTACTGATATTGGGTTTCCCCTGTGCTCCCGTGGCACCTGTTATATCAGCTTCCCTAACCTTCCGGGTGTCTACAACCACCTCGGTGTTAGGCGAGTTTGTTACTACATGCGAACTATCATCACGGATGGTGATATCATGGCAAGATTTGTCACTGGGATCCCCTTCTTTGCCCCTCGGGAGACCCCTTCCTAGTTTTCCTCTGTACTTATTCCAGAGACACCTTCCTGTTTACGTGGGACAGGTTTCTCAGCCATACATTCTGGAGCAAAATGCCCCAGTTTCTGGCATCTGAAACATCTCCTCTGAGATTTATCAACTCTCGGTCTTTTAAGAGCTTCTGTTAGTCCGGCTATTAAGGTTTCCATTACATTAGTCGGAGTAGCAGTGGCTGCCACAGTTGGCTTCGCCGCAGAGGCTACATTCGATCCAGAAGCTGTCTTACCAGCGGCGGATCCTCCCTTTCCTTTCGAATGTATTTTCCTATACCTTTTTTGTCGGTAATACTTTCCAGCTACTTGAACTGAACCAATATATTCTCCGTTTTCATCGGAGACATATTCATCCTCTTCATCAGCGTCATGCGAATCAACCGTGGCTAACTGGGAAGTATCATATATCGGAGCAGGTGTATCTCCATATTGAAAAGGTGATGCTCTTACCGGATTAGGTCCTAGACCTACCAATCGTTTCTTCATGTCATGTCCATCGATTGCTATGAACAGGTCACTGAAGGAAGTGTCATCTTTCCAAGAATCCCAAACAACTTGTTTGTGATCCGGATCCCGCAATCCATTATAGAATTGTATGAACAATTCCTGTAGATAACAGTCATCATCATGAGCCCAATTTGGACGTGCTTTTGAAAGCATGTCCTGTAGCTCCAAACCAAAGACCTTGTGAGATTCTTTCGGTTTCTGCGTTCTTTTCTTGAAGCTTACCCATGGATCTTCTCTAACGATTGATCCGAATAGGTATGCGGCACATTCTACCAATTGATCATAGGTGCCGTATAATCCGTAAGCTGCTCTCCATTGATTGAGGGCTACTTTTCCACCTTTATTCAACCAACAGATCAGATACGGCAGAGCTTCTTCTTTTGTCCAGCCACTGCAATTGACTTCGTCGACAAAAGCTTGATACCTATCCTTCCATGGGTCATTAGAATCGTATGGAGGGGGTATCCGTGCCTGTCTACGTGCCGGATTATTACATCCGCGTAGTCTATCTGCTTCTCGCATGCTCCAGTTCATGACTTCCATGCCATCCGCTCCCTTTCGGTAGCAGTCAATGCCCAAATTTTGGATACATAGGCTCCTATCAAAGATGGTTTGCATCCCTGCGGGCATGGAAGTTCTCCTATTTGGCTTCCTGCCATCTCCTCCTGATCCTGATCCTCCCGATCCAGATCCATCTGGGCCACCTGGGGGGTTACCTCCTGGTAGACCATTATAGTTTCCGGATGAGCCGCCAGGGCATCCACCGTTATACTTGGTGTTTCCAGAAGGCGCATACCTTGGGTAAGAATTATTTTGATTCCATCCCTGGTTAAAGTTATTACCATTTTGATAATTACCACTTCCTGATGGATTATAATTATATCTATATCCATAGGAAGATGCTCTCGGTTGATACATTCCGCCATTAAAGTTGTTTTGTGGCGGGTTCGGTCTTGGAAAACGTCCATCAGTAGGACCATTACCTGGACCCGAAGATGGGTTCGGTAATCTTGGACCTGCTGGTGTACTATGGCCAGGTTGGGAGAAATATGAAGGTGGTGTCAACATATGCCTCATTGGACCCGGTACTCTTGGTTGTGCTACGGGTGTATTATTGTTGGTTCCGGCAGCACTATCGCGAGTCTTTTTAGTTTTGTGACTCAGGTCTGGTATTGGTGGTGCCGGACCTATTGTATCCAGCGATGGAGTTGCTGGTGTAGGTGCGGTTCCACTATCTGCGGCATTATCCGGTTTCTTATAGACTCCGGATACTACATTCTTAGTAGCCCCATCGTCAACGAAAGGGTTGTATCCAGTTGGAGTTGTCTTCCCCAACATTTTAGACACCACAGCTGGATCTATATTACCTATAGTCAACTGGGCAGCTTCTACGTACTTATCTAAGGTTATTACAGTAGTCTGCATCTCCTGAAGCTCATTTGTGAGTTTCTGTCTATCTTCTTCCAGTTGTTTATTGTAAGCTATAATGCCTACCCAGATAGCTTCATTGTCTTCAGCTAGTACACTGAAGTTTCAATTCCTCCAACTCGTTTTGATAGTGGCATATTTCGGATTCGAATTTTGCCTTATCATGACTTAGTTGGTCGTTCGTATCTATGTATGTTTGGATACGAATGTGTCTATTGTCATACTCCTTATTGAATGACTCTCTTATTTCCTGGAGTTTTCGTTCCTCATCCTCGAGTTCTTTCATGTACTCGCTCCTTCTGGTTTCGAATTCTTTCCGCATGCCAGTTAGGTCTTCTTCTAGCTGAAGTTTTTCTTGGAATACTTCATCTTTAGCTCTGACCAAGGTATTTAGATTCTCGTTCAGAGTTACGTAAGTTTCATTTAACAACTGGACGTCCGGTTGTTTAAATTCTTCACCTTCCGGTACCGCATAGGTTAAGTCGCCATCTATAGCGCTATAATCTAATATGGGTAATCCGGCTCTGGGTAATCTATAAGGTAGCTCTCCGAATGTTACCCTCTTTGGCATTGGCGCCGGATGATCTGGGTTGGTACTACCACCAACTTCGAACATCGAATTAGTTAGCTCGTCAACAAGTGATTGATGGCTCATTAACTTATCCTGTCTCTGTATAGACTGTTCACGTCGTACAGAGTCTGGTAGATTCTCCTCACTATCATTATAGTGGGGTCCGGGATCTCTCCAAGATGTAGATTCCGCATCTTGGTAGTTCGAATGGTTTTGGAGCACTAATGATCCATTGCCATTCTCCTGGGCAATCAGTTGCCCTACTGGGTTAGCTTCCCTAAGGTTATCTAACCCATGTACCAGCCGTTCGGACGTTATGACGTCCGGGCTATACACCAGAATTAACTGGTCACGGCACCAGTGTAAGGGTCTTGCGGCCTTACGGACCTGGGGGGTTCGGGTCTTACGATTCGAAAGAAAGAGTAAGACGGTAATTCAAGTGTATGCCAACGGTTAGTTTATTTCTTAGTGTACACTCACGGCTGCCGGATGGTATAGAATAAGCAGCTAAGATGGATGGAGAGATAATCTACATGGTGCGGAGGCCTGGAGGGCCTCTGACGTAGCGGCTGAGCCCCGGGCTTTATATAAGGACCCGGGTGTTCGTCGTCAGATGTCCCCACAGACCCAGATCGGTGCTGCCACCTATCCAGAACCTGAGGAACGTCCGACGACTCGACTCACCTGCCACGTCAGACGGTACCCAATTCTACGGTTTAATCAATACGTACCTCTACACCACTCCCCCCCACCACCGAGTGGTCCTGCCTCGCATGGGGGACCTTTAGAGAGCTCGGTACCTGGGCCGGTATGGTATAGACAAGCGCTTCAACTTGCTAGTGCTGAGGGACTTGGAAACAGATGGGCTGTGTGTGACTCAGTACTGGTACCGTTCAGACTGGACTGGAGGACCGGTTCTGGTGGGATACGGTTGAAGCTGGTTGGGAGGAGTGTAGGGGTTCGTTCCCCCGTCAGGTGCGCAGAGCCTTCAGAGGGACTGCTCAATTGGTTGTGTCACTCCCCCTATGTATACCATACCGATCCAGGGTAGTTGGAAGGTGGAAATGTCAGTGGGGCCGTGTTGATGACAGGGTATGTCAGGCCAGGGGATGTAGCTCAGCAGTAGAGCACTCGACTTGCAAGCGAGAGACCCGGGTTTGAATCCCGGTGTCTCCAGAGACGTTTTCACTGACCACTACAGTACAAACACAATGACCTGATTTTAGCTTTTAGTGTATATACTACAGCGGTATGACCTTTGTATTGCCCTTTTACGCGGCTGAGAGTGCATGAGTAAACAAGTGCGGTGTTAAATAATGCAAATTATGGTACATAGCGATCAATAGAAATAGACTATAGAGATGCAGAAAGACTAGTTGTGATTCTTGACAATATTTTAAGGTCTATTGCTTAAGTTTTAAAAAGTCGTGATGAATCTTGAATTTGTATAATCATGCAAATTAGAAAAACACCTTTTTGAGAATTTTGCTTATTGGGCTTTGTCCTTCTATATTTGGAAAAAAATAGTCACTAAATGTGAAGCACATCACACATCATGGCAAATCCAAATCCCACAAGGGGCATCCATAAATGACGCCATGCCAATAAGTTATATCAAGCATTTCCTGGCAATTTGACATTTGTGCATATGTAGATTTAATTAAGATTTATTTCCAACTTTCTTCTAGGGCTTATATTCTATAACGGTCAAATGTTCTAAACAAAACTTTGGAAGTAATTATGATGCTCAGAATATCCAAAGGTATAGCTAGAATCCATTTTATAGTACAATTGTTGCCATTTTACCCATAATAATTTGGCCCATATGTCAAAATCATTTTCATGCAAAATCTATTTATTCTATGTATACTTTTAGGTAAATATTTTATAGACAATGAGAAGAGAAATAACAAAGTGTCCCTATTATTATGACATTGAAATCTTTATTCAAACATTGAAATTTTATATGTACATGTAAATATGCAGGATACGCTACCCCATAGTTTGTGTAGAAACTTTTCATGCACTTTGCGAGATCATTCTTTCAAGAGAAGTACAGGAATAGACCGTTACAACCCGAAGGCATGCCTGATATTATGTATGCTGATACAAAGAGAGCACTATAACTGGCATTCATCATACTTTCACGCATTTTTTGTCGGCCAAACAAAAAGTATAGTATAGCCGCAGGTATTCAATACCATGATCTTAGCACTGGAACGATGCTACAATAGACTGAAAATTGAAAAAAGTAGAAACAGGCCCACATCTGATACTTTTGTATACAAAATATACCCTTGTTATACCCTTGTCAAAGATATTACCCTTTGGTGCAAGGTCCTCTAGAAAAGGGTAGAAATCGAAGATCTTTCAGAATGTTGTCGCTACGGAAACGTATTAATAGTTTATTCCAAACAAGACAAAGAATATAGATGTCAACCATTAGTAGATCCCACAAATGTAAAAGAGGAGTACAATTCTGTAAAGAACAATTTCAAGGTCTCTGCCTAAAGTTTCAAAAGGCTTGACCAATCTAGAATTTGCATAATCACGCCAATTAGATGAAAACATTTTTAAGCATTTGACTTATTGTATCTATTATTTACAAATGATTACTTATTGTCCTTATTACTTCCAAATGACATGTCCTCCTATATTCAAAAAGCAATTACTAGTACCAAAAAACCATGAAACACATATAATTAAAGGTCAGACATCATAGGACATCAATGACACATCGTGCGTAATTTTATCCTCGGGTCTTATTTATGCAATTGTGTCTGTTATTTTAATCTAATATTGAACGTTCAAGTACAGATTCTGTGTACGGTTTATTGAGAGTATCTGATGTACTTTGGGCTTTCTGGACAATAGGTTCTTTTTCCACGATGGAGTATTGAATATAAGTTTATTGAATATAAATCATCTCACGTCTGACCTTTATAGAAAACCGGAGTGATGGATTCATATTAGTAGCGTCTGGCCTCCTATATTTTCTAGACGATCGGTTTTACTTTAAACAGTTATGAAGCCTTCACTAAAGAGTTTGTTAACAGAGTCACTTCTTTCACACATATAATGAATACATTTAGTATTAGTCTTTCTCTTGTCAAACTCTGTCATATCTTCTTATAACGTAACATTTACATTAAGAAGTTATACCGTTCTGTGTCACTATGTCGGTCAAACACACTACCCAGTGTTCAACACATCCAGAAAATATAGGGAGTAGGGACAAATATGGCTTCTAGATCTAATCGCTGGGAGGACTCACAATATTTCAGGTCACATACATGGCTTTATTGAAAAAAAAGATAACAAACATTTCAATACTTCACAAAATGTGCTCGAGTAGCAATCGGTCTTGGTTGTCAGATCAGTAATTAACAGATAATTGGATACATCATTGACAGATAGATGGATACAGTGATACATAAATTAACAAACATCCATGCATTTCATACTCAATGTACAATTCACTTATACTGAAACAGTGCATTTAATTACAGATTGGAATATCCCTGGCTTTATATATGCAAAATCATTTATCATCCGCTCAAAGCGAGTAATTATTTCTGACCCAAGTACAATCTCTCATAGACGAATCGTCAGGAGAGCATTTCTCAATAGTGTTAATCAGCTTTATTGAGATATGACCTCAAGATCTTAGAAGTTCAGGAAATTTAAATAAATTCCCATTACTAATACCTGTTTCGTATTAGCACTATGTGCGTGTGTGTGTACATCGCCAGCGATATACCATGATATAGTATAGATGAATATGTGACAGGATCTGCAAAAAGGGCCCTTAGTGCAGGGTGCATTAAGGTCCCTATTGCCAGTACATATCACATATAACTAAATATGGTTCATAAATCCGGAATATGGGTACAATCCATTAGGAATGAACAGTTATAAATACACATGTTCTCCTAGAAACAGGACACATGCTTGTTTGCACAACAAATGAAACCACATCAAGCAGAACAACAGTTATACAAGAGTATAGATATCTCATAATAGTTTTTTTCTTATTCCTTAGATATTCATACGATATTATATATGAATACAGATTTTAAAGAGAGTCAAAGCTACGTCTCGGGTGATACTGCACAGGATGCAACGTTTGGAAACAGCCAAAAGAAAAAAAACAACCCAATGAATGCATGGTAGTGGGTGATCGTAGGAAATTCTCCTGTACTACAGACCCTTTGCAACAAGATAGGGACTGACAGAGCTTAGCAGGTGAGTCGTAGCACTATAAACCCTGGTTTAGGAATAAATGGGAATACAGGTATTAACCTAATTCGTCCTATATAGAATATTCAGTTGAAGGCAATGCGTTCCAAGAGACTATTGATTCTATCATGTAGTCTATAATTTAAGTACGAAAATAACACACGAATTAGTACAGGGCTGTATCTTAAGTATACGCAATTCATGACAAACGGAACACTCTACCTTTCTTTCTTGTGTCAATATCTATCCAAGGTGGTTGTACGGTTGTATAGCCTAGAGCATATTAGGATGCTGATTGAATACTAGAGCAGACGGAAGCATAGACCATTTTCATAGTACTATAGCTGATAGAATTTGGGGCAAAGACCATACTCTCACTGCAAAAATAGTGTTTAGATCCTAAACACAATTCTAAACATATTCTTGCAATGTTTTTGTAATCACATTAGTTTCCTAACATGTTTAGCCAAACAATGTGCTTAGCTCAGGTATTTAGAAATGTAGGTGTTTAGGTTTAAAATTTGTGTTTAGATACCTATGAAATTTTGTGTTTAGATGTTTATGAATTTTTGTGTTTAGATGTCTATGTGATTTGTTAGGGTTCGGATTTGCAGACATGTATATGCATTGAAAAAATAAAGGAATATCTTTTGTTTGCTTTCTCATTTACTGGGGGGACATCAGCAGGTATTTATCTACATGTCAAAGTCTCCAAATATGTCAGCCACAGCTACACATATACACATGTATGTACACACCATGAGAGACTTCAGAAAGTACAGCAGCTTGGCAGCAAGGACATTGCTTTATCCATTCCAAAATAACATGAAATAGGTGTAAGTCATGGAGCATATTGACTATATTATGGCAATGATGCTGGTGTAAGGAGCATCTAGTCAATTTTCTATTGAAGTTCCTATTCTCATGACATTCAATAAAAAGAAACGACAATAAACATGGGATTTGGGGACATTTGTCATGACAATTGATTAAAATTGTGTACAGATAGTCCATTCAAAGGTAGTGCTGCTACCTGGTGTGGATTCGACATCCAAGCATCTAAACATATTGATGTTTAAATCTAAACACCTATTATTCAGCTGTTTAAACTCTAAACAACTAAACATGTTTAGCAAAAATGTTTATGTAGTTAGAATAAAAGTGTTTATTTCCTAAATGTGTAATTGATGAGACACCTAACTGACCTATATGTTTAGATTTTAAACATGTTCAGACCTAAACATGTTTAAAATCTAAACACCATTTTTGCAGTGCTGGGCAATCAATCCAGAGACTACGCCGGTGATGTGTTGTATCTGCTTGATACTAAGCTACCGCCCTCGTCATCATTATAGCAAGAATAGTATGGTGTTCTTAATTATAGTATAAATATATTAACTTGAGAATGGGAGTGAGTGCTCATGCATGTAGATTACAGTAACGTGGTGGACAGTACAATAAGTTAGAGTTACCACCAAGGGCTGCCTTTGCTGACTCCCAGTCTCTGTAGAAAGGTAAGAGAACAAAAAGAGGCAGGTTTGTATATGTTATACCAGCTCTTCATGGTGTGCAAAAAATATATTATGTGCTTTTTTTTATGTGTTCTTTTTACACGAATCTTGCTATGTTACCAGATATGATATACTTTTTCCGGCGTTTTCTTATTATACGTCTTAATCATGTAATTAAGATCCGATTGATCAATTATCCTGCCATAATTCCAACAGTCCTACCATACGAGCTGTCATATAACCATAAAAACCCTGCTGAACATTGCTAAATTCCTCACTTAAAACATGCTAGAAATGCGTACAAGAAAATAAATCTCTGATTCGCTGATAAATGCAGGTTTCGCCTCTGCGGACTTGGGACTTATACAGACCTACCCCGTAGTCGCCTACTCTATATTCAAGTTGCGTCTTCCCTCCAATTGTAACCACTGAATATTGATACCAAACAGCACTTTGCACATACAGATATAGGCTGGTGCAGTGTTGGAATCTTATAACTAAAATCCATTCTAGTTATACATATATGTAGGCTTACATGTCCCCTATCTTTAGGCCCTATTGGCTGCGAATTTCCCCTTTTACCACAATGCTTCTTATATAAGTATAATATTACTTTCAAAGCTTTGTCATGATATCTGATTAATTACATATCAGCACTGCCTCACATCTCTGTCTCTCCATCTGGACAGGAGGAGTCACCTGTGCCTGACTCCCCTCCAGCCAGGAGAGTGCAGTTAATAGCACGTCCATCCACCACACCGTCTCCATCCGCCTTAATGGTGGTAGTGTTAGCCTGGCTGAGGGACATGGACCGGGTCTGGAAGCTCACCTGCCGGTTCCGCCGCCGCATCCTCAGATACCTCTCCCCGACCACACAGGCACAGATAGCGTGCTTGAAACTCTCCCGAAAGTTCTTGGACATGAAGGCGTAGACGATGGGGTTGATGCAGGAGTTGAAGTAAGACATGAGAGCAAACGCCTTACGGATGTGCTTGAGATGACCATAGTTGTACTTCTCGACGAGCCCAAAGGATGCTAGGACGTTGTCGATGAGGCCAGGACCCCAGCAGATGATGAACAGTGTGATGACTGTCACCAGCATCTTGATAACCTAGGGGAACAGGAGAGAGAGGGGTTAAAAGATGCACAAGGAGACATGGGATGATATCCTTGTTATATTGAGAGATGGAGATAGATAGATAGATAGATAGATAGATAGAAAGATAGAGAGATAGATAGGCTGCCACAGCAGCAATGATGTCATTCATTGTGACGCATTTTGTCTGGCACTGGAGAGTGTAAATGCTTTTGGTACATGGCACACTCGGTGTCCCAATCAGCAATGGAGTACTGGGTCATGCTTGTCCAGGCTTGGCCCAATATAAGATATTGGCCCAATGTATCCTTGCTACCTGGGGTACCACGTAGGCATACTTATATCACTGTAAGTCTGTGTCATCCAGTGCTAGATACAACATCGCTGTGCGATGTTGTATCTAGCACTGGATGACACAAACTCACAGAACCTGTGTGTGTTCCTTTACTATGTCTTTCCGCCCACACACACACACACACACACACACACATATAAATATATATATATATATATATATATATATATATATATATATATATATATATATATATATATAACGTGTCCAGACATTGTGAAAGTATTGTTAGGGATATTACATTTCTACATAGAGTTTAGCGTTGATTCCACCAAAACCCTCAGTGGGCCGATAGTGGGCCAATAGCATCGTTTTAGGGTATCGGCTCCCTATCGGCCCGATTTTTTGTCGGGCCGATAGCAGCCCGATAGGAGAATTTTCAGCCACAAATCTCACTCTTTTGACCTCTTCCACCAAGGAAAAAATGAAATCGTGTACGATATTGGTGATAAAAATCAATGATTTACTACATGTATATATATATATATATATATATATATATATATATATATATATACATGCTGAGTCTGTTCCTAGGTAAATAAATGTTCCTCTTTTATAAAAATCATAAAAGTATTGATTATCGGGCCGATTTTGCATGGGTACCCGATTTTTTCTAATCAGTTAGAAAAAATCGGGTACCTGTCGGGACCATCCCCGACGTCTTTCCGATGGTTCCCGATGGTTTCCGATGCTTAAAATAGAGCTCTTCCACAGAACCCGATTTGAGCCCGATTGTTGCCCGACAGTTGTCCGATAGTGCCCGATAGCTGGCCGATAGTTCCCGATGCTGCCCGATGCATCCCCGATGCAACCCGATGACAAAATCGGACAACTATCGGCTTCAGTGGAATCCATGCTTTTGTATTTGAGTAACACAATTGAAAGATGAGGACATGGTCATGGGGCCCCCTGCTTGTATTTATATCCTCTCAACCAACGTAGTAATGAGTTCTTAAGTTCTTGTCTGCCCAACCTAATACGATGCGATTTATGGATTATTCTGCAGGGGATGATACTCTGCATTAACCCAGCAAGGCACTTGGGGATCACTTGTTTTAAGATAAAAAAAAGATTTTGCTGTAGATGCACGTGCGAGAATAATCACTAATGAGTTCCTAGTAATCTGGCTTCTTTCATTGAAATGGCGCTTCCATCTCGGAAATAGATGTATTGGAATTGGCTCTTGATTACTTTTCGATTCGTTATCAGGATATATCTGAGTGATGATCAACAACATACCCTTGAAATTCACCCTTGAATAGCTCATAGTGGCAATGGTATCTGCAGGCAGTCTGTTTTTGTCACTTAGAAGTTTGTAATAATTAGTGTTGCTGAGTGTTACTTCCTATATATATATATATATATATATATATATATATATATATATATATATATATATATATATATATTAAGAGTTTGGTTCCAAAACGCAATAAACGCCATTTTGGAAAAAAATGGAGTTAGGATGAGAAAAAGATAAATTGGGGTAAGTGAAAAAATGTTGCAAAATTATTTTTTCCAAAACAGTGCACCTAGGACCCACCTAAAATCCTTTTTTTTCCAAAACGCAACAAATCCAACACCTGTTTTGTTCCAAAACGCAATAAATCCACTCAGGCAAACATTGTCATGACATGTAAGTTCATTGATATCCTTATTTCCATGAATTGAATGATTCATTAATGTCATATCACTGTGTTTAATAAGTTTTATAGCCTTATTCCCAATAAAAACCAACTTTGCTGGTGATGAGCGAGGTATATAGATGTAAAAGCTGTTGTGATTGATTTATTGCGTTTTGGAACAAAACAGTGTGGATTTATTGCGTTTTGGAACAAAACAGGACTTATTGCATTTTTCAAAAAAAAATAAATGATTAATTATCATTTGTTTGTAAAAGAAGCATCAGTGTAGAAAAAGTACTTAAAATGTTTCATTTATATCCAAATAAATGAGAAAAGTCAATTTTAGAAGAGAAACCTATCTTTTATGGTTATTATTGGGACCTATTGGATTAATTGCATTTTGGAACAAAACAGAAATAAATCATGCATTCTACCTATGAAAGAAGATGCAAAGATTTCAAAACAAATTGTGGGGATATTTCATTTATGTCCCCTACATATTGAAACTTATAAAGATTACCATCCCCTTATCAGTTACTGGGAATTATAAATGCTTCATTATCTAAAAAGTCTTAAAATATATATGTATATAATATGATACTAAATTTTACACAGATAAAATCCTTTTCTTTTGGGATCAGCTGACAGTTATTATCACACCTGTGTAGGATTACAGTCGATACATAACGGGTGCGAGATTATAACACTACAGTAGTATACTGAAATGAACCTCTGACTCTGTAAGTAGTATACTGAAATGAACCCCTGACTCAGGTAATATTATGATAGACTCTGTAAGAAGTATACTGAAACAAACCCCTGACTGTGTAAGTAGTATACTGAAATGAACCTCTGACCCTGTAAGTAGTATACTAAAATGGACCCCTGACTCAGGTAACAGGATACTGAAATGACCCCTAACTTTTTCCGTAGTATATAGAAATGAGCTCCTGATCATGTAAGTAAAATACTGAGATGTACCCCTGATCAGATAAGTAGTACATGTATACTGAAATGAACCTCTGGATCTTTAAGCAGTGTGCTGAAATGGACCTTTGACGCTGTAAGTAGCATACTAGCAGTATACGAAAATGCCCTGCTCATCCTACAACTGAAGATGATATTATGATAGTATACACACAATCCTTATCAGGGTAAAAGTGGTAATAGACACACTATTTATCATTCAAATGTTTAATAACAGAGTTTGACAAAACATATACTGCTGCAGCATGGCTGAGCTAGGAGCTGTTTTTCAAGATGTACCCATCACCAGAAAAAAAAACAAACTTGCTATACACCAAATTAAAGCTTAGAATGTCAGGATTACAGATATGTCAGGTGTAATAAAATCCCAAAACCGTATTTTGCAGAATATGAGTTTGAAGAAAAAAAGTAATTTAATTATTTTTGGTTCAAAATAATTCATCAAATCCTAATATTGATGGCATTTTCATTGAATGATGCTACTATCTATTGTTGAACCAATGTAAAAACATGTGTTTAAAATGAAGATCATATTTTGAGATTTATTAGGTCAGTAGGTCAAAGGTCAGGTCACAAAAATGGGTCATCTTCTATTGAACTATATACATGTACCATAGACCTATGTGACTTGTCTACAATGAGTTCTATTGGGGTTGCAGACCTATAATTGTAATTCTCAATATTGCAGCATTGACAACTGATATCTAAAGATAAAACCACATTAAAACAATGAAGAAAGAACAATGATTGACATATATGAAATGTACCATATTCTACATTTTACCTGCCAAAAGTTATCTAATATTACTCAATTCAAATTAAATGGTGAAACCTGGGTACTGCTAAAGGTGCTTCTGTCTATCATTGAACTTTAAGGGAAAATATATATTTAGGTCAGTGGGTCAAGGTCTAAGTCAGAAATATAGGTCATCTTATTACCGGCTACAATTGATGTTTTCCTATGAATGCAATATGTACTGTTACTTGCTGTATTGGGATAATTCAGGCTGTGGTGTCCCCCCCCAATGCAACCTAAATAAAGAATTTTTGTATTAGGTTTTCTACATATCTACTAAGAGAACTTCTTACTGTGGGCTTTTGCAATGTTGGGAGGTTGATTATAAGTCTATAGAAGAAAGATGATATAAGGGAACTTTCATGTATGATCACTAAGTTAAATATGCATATTAGATACATTCAGTGACAGAGTTGCTATCATGGTAGGTTTTAAAATCTCAACTCATATATAAATAAGGCTCTGTTATCTCATCATCTAGTATCAGGGTTGTGGTTTAAGATGGGTATTTTATATGCTGCTTCCCAACAGAGCTGTGACAGAATCTATGAATTACCGCATCTATGAGATGAATGACCGAATTTATGAGGATGGTTAAGGGGGAAAACTGCCAGGGCCAGACAAACCGTGGCATTTGATCACTCAGACATGGTTCACTGACGGGGTCCAGGCCTGCATATATGGACACCAGCTGCCCACATGTTCACTCCAAGACACAAGAAACCCTGAGTTTGTCTCCTTTTACGAATCTTGTATGCCCACTGTTAGTTTGGAAGGAGATTTCTCCTTGTGGACTCCCAATGAAGTTATTCTGCTCCTCCATGCCCTCACATGAAGGTCTCCACTCCACAGGTGGAAGCCTATTCCATAGGACAAATGTAAGGGTAATTGGATTGTTTCTGCTAACCCTTGGATGATTGCATACTGCACTAATGACATTGTGATACATAGATGCAGTCTGAGCAAATAATTCTTCAATTCTGCATTCATAAATTATAGTGATATGACTCCATGTACATTTGTACTTGATACATCATTGCAGTGACGAGTCACTCACTAGAGCTGCAGCCATGCATCATGATGACCAGTGGGCTACCACCCTTTAACCCCTAGGTGCCCAAGCACGCTTGCGGTTTTAGGCTTACATTGGGCTTAAATACATGTATATTGAAGGAAACCATCATCCAGATACTTCTACTGGTCCAATCTGCAAAGTTAGACCCTCTCTAGAATGGCCGTGACCTCCTAATCACAATGCAACCATCCATTTTGCTCTATCTTCATTATATAAAACACAGGGAGTCAAAACATGAAAATGAGCTGTCATATCATGTTATTCATTAGAGGGTCACCCTCTACTGGGCTAAGACCAGACATAAAACCAATATTATGCTAGATCATATACATCCAATGTCCCAAACTCCCATTAGATTCTAAAAGAAATGTTCTTATCCATAGAGATAATCCATGCATTGTTACTAGCACATTATGTCTCCTGAGTGGTAGTACACATATAATTATGCAGAATCAGCTTTGAATGAGGCCTCAGAATTGCAAGTATTATGTATGGGGAGGCTATATATTACACAAGAGAGACCAAATACTACCAAATGAAAACAAATGGAATGTTTTGGTAACTATGGTTACCAAACATGACCAATAAATTCCATGTCCTTAACTGAAAGTCCTCACTGAGTTATGAGTATTCAAGAAATGTAATACAGAGTCAATATCAAAAGAGATTATCAAAATAACACAATGTCATGGGTTTATCAACTATGTGATATAATTGTGAAATAATGTAAAATCTTCAAATAATTCTTGGCACCAAAAGGTTAAAGAGCCATTCAATGGTCAATGACTGATGACACTAATCCCTAAGTTTGTTGTAGGGTAAAGGCACCCTGAGTCGGACATATACCTAAAGTCAGACACCTTTGGATTGGATTCCATAATCTATATGAACATTCCATATATTCTATGAACTGCATATGAATATTAATGTGTCTCTACACTTAACAATCACAGAATAGTAGGAACAAAATAATCATCCTATTTATGTTTTAATGCTGTGCAAACAAAGTGTGTTTGGGCTGTATTCTGATGATGAAAAAGCTGTAGTGAATGGCACAACTGGTCTGACTGATTAATCTGTTATTGCTTAATGCCAACATCCACATAATTTCTTAACACAGAAATGAGAAGGTATACACTTTTGCTCATGATTCAAGCTAATACAGTTGAATATATCAGTCCCAATAATTAACTCAAAAAGCGAGTTATAAGAGCCGGGTAAAAAAAGCACCTTTTAAGAGGTTTGGTTTGGTAGCTGCCAAATGGCCAGAAGTGAAAAGTAGAAGCCTCAAATTTATTATGAAAATGGGGTTAAAAGTAAAAATATTCTTCATGGTATTTGAGATTAGAATGTTCTCTTTCACATATTGAAAGACTGAAGTTTCTATGTTTTGTATTTTAGGAGACAGGCTGAGATGAGGCTGGGAAGAAACCCCAGACTTCAAACATACCCTGTACCCAAAAGTATCTACATACATGTACATATCTGCCTACAGCCTTAGAAGTACACCCATGGCCATTTCTGTACCTGCTTCCATGTGATCACTGAACTATGAACACCCTCCAGTGGAGTGCATTCTAGCAGAACATGAGTGGATATCAGTGTGGTCTTAGTACTGAGATGTGAATGCAACCCCCACCCACCTACCATTACCTACTGTACTCTTAGGGAAGCCACATTCAATTATGTTTTATGTAAGAAAATTGTTAATTTCCTGGCTATGGGAGTTCATATATGAAATTTTTTAATATTTTCTTGTAGAAAAGGCCTTGAACTTATATGGGCTTGAGATTTTCTTTAGGAAATTTATCACAAAAATCAGAAATTTGTTTCAGTGGTTCATACAGGTACATGTTATGGTCAGTTGGTGCAAAAATCTATCATTTACTAAAGACTTATACTGTAATTTGTCATGTTGAGTCTGTTCCTGGGTAAACAAATGTTCCTCTTTCCTGTAGTGCCATTACCAAAATGATAAAAGTAATAAAAAATGGTGAAAATACACTTTTTTATGTCACTTTAAAACCATCCTTAGATCTGCCCACAGCCCCATTATCATACTGTATTCAGGGCTAGAAATGGCCACAGCCCTACATCTATGACTGGGGCCGTAAGGAGTGCAGTCTCCTGGAAGATATTATTGAAACAGTAACAGTAGTCAGTCAGTAGATTTTTGGGCCCTATGCTGAGTCTATGGGATGTTGATCCATGGATCAACATTCCCGCTTTTTTTGACTGAGGTGGTGCGAACAGGCATTTGGGGTACAGATTTATGTAAATGAGGCCCAAAGAGAGGCAGGTGGTGTGGATAGTCACCACAGATGCTGATGTCATCAGACATGACAGCCTCTAGGCCATTCTCCAAGCAGTTCCCTCATCCATGCCTACTTCATATATAAATAATATAGTCTATGCTGGGAGAGTGACTCTTGGGTGTTCAGATGGTACATTACATAATACCAGTAGTACAGGAGGGATAACATTCACATTGTCCATGAGTCCTTGGTAGAGCTATAGATCTATAGTATACAAAAAAAGGCTTTTCAAGTTACCTGCAATGCACATTGCTATCCTATATTTATGGAAGATGCTTCTATATGATTATCAAATTATATCTTAAGTCGGACACCTATTACACCTGTCTCAGACAGCATGTGATATGAATAAGTCTCACTTTACAATTGGAATTTTACCACAGAATACATCCTCTGTACTCTATCCTTACCCCTAAACATGGACATTTGACATTACTTCAGATTAATTAGAGAATAGACAATGACTTTCTTCACATCGAGACTGTCTGTTGTTCTATAATGCATGAATGCATCTGAGTACATTTCATTCCGAACAATGAATCACCCAATTAAGGTATGTCTTGACCAATTAATGGTCCTTAAGTTGTTTACAGCTACCATGACCTTGCTCAGGCGTGCACTGTACTCCTATAATGCACTCAAGATCACTTCTACTGTGCAGCAGAGCACTGCCAGCCATTTTATAATTGGCTACAGAACACCTTAAATCAATCAGTACTCTGCCTGTACTCTGGAAGTCATTTTCCACCCACGCATACTCCGCTATTACAAGTTGATCAAGATAACCTATCTGGATATATTTTGCACAGCAACATTGCCCTGGCATGGATTCTGTTGTGCTGTACCATATACTAGTACAGTATATTTATCATACAGGAATAGAATATTTCTTTATGGATGAGGTAAGGCCACACTTTGAAAAAAAGTGCCTGCTTGGTCCAGAAGCTGTTCTTTTGACTGATCAACAATGTTTCAAATGGAGATTTGTACTAAAGAAAATTCCAGCCAGAGGCTGAAAAAAGTTTTTCATCAGCACCTCTCACACTGATCCGTCCTCTCAACCTGAAACACACTTTTTTTTATTAATTGTGGCCTTATGTACCGTCTGAATGTATGGTCATTTCTAGCATGAGGTGTCTGACTCTGGGTACAATTTGGTAATCAGATGACAAAATATTTACTATCCAGTTACTCAGATGTTATCAGTGTAATCAATCATAAATCTTCCTTCGGGAATTCAAATGCCAATATATGAACTTCCCATTTGTGTAAAACTCTTTGTAATTCACTATATATATATATATATATATATATATATATATATATATATATATATATGTAAAAGATTCCATGAGGAAACATGATAACCTCCTGCTTGGTCAGGAGCGTCCGAGAGAGGTGCCTTTACCCTAGGTAAACAGCCCTGGGAGTGCTCTTGCAAACATACAGCTTAAATATTGCCGAAGGCTCTTCCATATAGTGAGGGTGTAGCCTGGATTATATATGTGACCTCTTAGAAAACTTTTAAAGATTTATTTCTAATGTATTAACTAAGTCTATGTAAAGCTTATATTGTTTAAGTTTAAAGTATTTGCTATCCAAAGGTATAGAATTTTAGAATATAGCTTCATATATAGACTATTAGGAAGGGCCAACCAAAGTAATCTGTACAAAGAGGCCAACTGCTGATCTAGCCCCCCCGATTACGTGAGCCACCTAACTAATAATATTGTTTCATTCTACCAATGGCCTAGTCCCATATATGAATAGTATGGTTATCTAGTGACCCAGACTATACATGGATTATATCCATTGCGATTTCAAATGGCGCAAGAGTCACATACATCTCCCTAAAAATCTGGAACTGTCTTTATATTTTCTAATACATTCAGATTTAACTTCTCAGATAATTTGCCTTCTCAGACAAGTGGGAGTTTGAAGTTGACCTATATTTGAGCATTGACCTTGTCTTACTCATCTGAAATATTATCCCATCATTTAATGTAGTTCATCAAGTTTGCCAATGCTTAGATGCTAAAAGTAAAATAATGAGAAGTCATAAGTGTTATGCAGAACATACTACCCCTCCCATTCGTCCAACTATAATTACCCCCCTTATCTATGAAACCTCCCCCGCCTCCGACGGCAGTGGACCTAGAGTCTGTCTGTTCGTCTGCTGTTTTCACGCACTGACGTGACTGCTTTTATCAAGAAACCTCTATAATTATTCATTTTCAATCCACCCATTCTTCTTTTCTCTCGACCCTGCATGTATTTCTATCTGAATTTGTCATCTATTTAAGAGGAAAAAGAAATAATAACAGGTATTTGACGGTACGTTGACCGAGCGGCGGAAAACTTTGCCGCTGGTTTCGGCGAGTCTCTCTGTTAATACGGAGACTAGCACGAGCCCGGTACGTTGACCGAGCGGCGGAATCACAGCGCCGTAGGCACTGGTACTATAATATTATATTTCCTTCTTTGACCTTTGACCTGCTAACCTAATTAATGTGGACCCCCCAATCATAACAATATGTAATAATCCCCATGTATTCATAAAACACTAGATAGGGGCATTCTGTATGCTAAAAATTTTTTTTTTTCAGAAAATGAATTGATTTAATTTGAATTAAAAGTTATTAAAAACTTTTTTCTTTGGCCTAATTTCACCAAACACGTTTTTTTTTACACCTACCATATCTGAAATCTACAGATTCAGAGCTTTCCAATGGTGTATGGTGTATAATGTTGTTTTTTTTAGTGATGGGTGTTCAGCTCTTGGGGGCCTCCTTGCTGCAGCAGTAATAGTGTCTGCGCCTACACAATGTCACAGACATAATACACCATGAAGGGTCAATGACTACCTGTTTCCTAGTCCGGTCGTCATCAGCTTGTGGCTTCCGGCGACGCCTTAATCTGATTGGTCCACGCCCACCTCCTTCCTTTCCCTGGTCGACGTAGCTCATCTCGTGGTCAGGCTCACTTAGGGCAGAAACAAAGATAAACAGAAGTTGGTCATTAGTCTTAGTTGCCCTCCTGCCACCTGACATTACATCTTACTGTAGAATTATATAGACAAAAAGGTTGACACTAGGCGACATCAGCGAGCTGTAGTGACTCATACAAACTTGTGCATCTAGGTGATGAATGCCTTGCAGCATCTACAGGCCATCACCTATACTCTTTGCTGTAAATTGCTGCAATAAGCAGATTGCAGTTCATTATAAACCAAAGGACTAGTATTCAACTTCAAGTACATAAATATATACCATAAAAAAAAATGTCATCGAAATAACGGCGAATTCCTCACTGCAAATTTGCCATATATCAGTCTTTATTTTTACAGAGATTCCTTGTAAATTTGTGTACCACCATACTGTCAACTAGGACTTTTTGTAAAATCTACACTGGTGCAATGCTTTTCAATTACAGTGGTTCAGTTTTACAAGGATCCCTGGTAGATTCAACAGTCATCTTTTACAGTGTATTGTTATATATTTGCTTAACAACAGTTATCTTATTCTTCAATTGAAACAATTTAGCGCATCAACATATATTCTGTTTTCAGGAATTCCATTTTTATGATGTATTAATTCATAAGGCATATAATAAAATTGTTATGGTTTTTGGCCCTACCCTAACTTTCTTGGGAATTTTGGGGGAAAATCTGATATTTTGGTACTTATTGAGACATTAATGTTTTTTTTCACGATTTCGAGCAGGCCTAAAAAGAATTCTCAAAAAAAAAATCCCTACCCTACCTACCCTAATTCTTATTGCCCCCGTTACCTGAACAAAACGTAAAGGAAGCAAGCGATAGCACACATAATTTCTGGACCTTCGGAAGTCAACTAATGATGTGCTACATTTTGGTCACTTGTTGACCCCTCTCTGGAAGATGCTGACACATCTGTGTCACACACCTAGACTAGAACTGCCAATAGAGAGAATTGTTTACGGCAGAACTGCAACCTAGAAATGCCAATAGAGAGAGAATTGTTTACGCATGAACTGCAACCTAGAACTACCAGCAACTACTCGAGGCGTTCGGGCAGCGGTTTTCTAACCATATGCAGTGCATTGTGGGTAGGGGTGACCTCGAACGCTAACTACACAACCTTAGCTTGTTCCCTCTACCCCTGTCCACCCCAGCCATGTCTGGGTAGGTACCAGTCCCTAACTAAGCTTGGGAGGGTAGTAAGTTGACTCAGGGATCAACATTGACCCACATGGGGTAGACCAATAGGGGGTGGCCTTACAAACCAGCATTGATCCCTCGGCCGTACTCCGAACGCACCGAGTAATATTTGTTAAAACAAAGACTGTCGTCGGCATGCAGTTATATAACAGCGTTCAACTCTAACTATTTGGCCCTCCGGAAAGTCTCCCATTTGCATAATTTCTTTAATGTTAAAAACGTTTTATTGGGTTCCTAAGTTTCTCTTAGGTTAATAAGACGTTGCTTTTTTTATGTAAAAAAAATTAAAACCGTTGGAAAACGAACGTTGAAAAATGTTTTGTTACGTTCTAAATATCTTTTTCTAAATATCTTTTAAAGTAAAAGAAACGTTTTGTTATAAACGTTCTTTTTTTACTCAAACCGTTTGCAAACGTTTTTGCCATGTGGGCTGACTGTTGTTTAAAGTGGGCATGTCCTCTAATGTGTGAACGGTTTTCTATTATGCTGATGTATGTGATGTATCTAGTGCCCAGAACAAGCTGTTAAAATATCAAGACTTAATTTGAATTTTTTCTATGGAAAACTAGCTGAAAACTTACAGCTTGATTTATTCCTATCCTAGTTTTTATTCCGGATAACATCAGGCCCTCTGATGACTGTAAACAGCTTATATAACACCGGTGCACAGGGCTGTTACTCACATACGGTCGAAAATCATAGAAGGTTTGCATATGACGAATTTGGAGGTATTCCAGCCCCTACTCTTCGAATTTTAGTTTCCCCCTCTATTTCTTTGGCTCAAAGTGTTAGGCTGGATAAGATCTTCATGTTACATATGGGTTTTGATGGTCCCATATGCATATTTTGGGCTCCAGGGGGGTAAAATGTGCCCAAAATGACCAAAATTGTTTGGGCGAAATTGTGTCTGGGAGAATGAGATTTGAGTTCCAAGCCATGTTGAGAGCTTAATTTCCTACAGAAACAATCTTTATACCTCCATGAAAATCTCAGGTCCATACTATTTTGACCTGTAGATTAAGAAAAGCACATTATCATTTATGTCAGATGTGTCCTTGCTATTGTAAAAGAAGCATACTTATAAGAATTCCTTTTTGGGGCACATGTCTGGGCGAATGACATGTAAGGCCCCATATGCACACTTTCTATGATTTGTGACCATACACACACATTAAGCTATAATTAACAGGTCAGGCACTAGAACCTGCAAACTGTGCACACCACTCTGTGCAGGCATTGGAGTTATGGGGAGCTGAATGTAAAAGTATAGAGGGTATTTGTATGGAATGAGGTTTACTTGTTGGACTGTTGACAGGTAACTTCACAGAAGCCAGTTTGATAAAGCAACATATATTTGGGTTCAGGGGGACATTCCTCTAGAATTACAGCATTTCATATTGTAGGTAAGATCAGGTTTGTGCCCTTATGTCAAATCAATTCACTTCATTTATCTCTAGCATACTGGGCTCTGGCTTAAAGTTTCATCATGCACCACCCATATTTTCTGTCATTTCCTATGTTTTTGGATCCAGATGCATAGTTTGCGCTGGTATCTGAACAAAAATAGATGTATCCCCCCTTATCATCAGAAAAGGAATTATGCTGTTTGGGGACACATATGATATGCACTATTGAGAGTATATGAGTAAATATACACTAAAATAAATATAAGTAAACCCACAGTGCCAAAGGAAGATCACCTGTATGATATTGTCACTGTAACAAATCAGAAAAATTGGATATAGTCCATTTGAAACATTTGGCACAGCAAACCTGAGTAGTATATATATAGGTCTTCTTTGGATATTTCTAAAAAAATATCCAAAGAAGACCTATATTTTTTGAATATCCAGAAAATACCTATTATTTTGGATATTAGGATTATTTTTGGAAATAGTAATCATATCATAAATTTTAAATACAAAAGAGAGGTCAAGTGGTTCTCATGTCACACGGTTCTTAGCTGAGCTTTCGGTACAGAGGAATGAACTAAGTGCACCAAGGATTGAAGGAGGATTGAAGGATTGAAGGAGGATTGAAGGATGATTGAAGGAGGATTGAAGGATTGAAGGAGGATTGAAGGAGGATTGAAGGATTGAAGGAGGATTGTGGAACACGTTCAATTCCAGATCAGTGCTCTAAGGAACGGTGAGCGTTACTGAAACAGGAGGACCATTATGTATGGTTGCTTCCACCAACTGATGGGAGCATCACCCGTTCATGCTTCAACCAACAATGGGAGCATCACCCGTTCATGCTTCAACCAACAATGGGAGCATTAAGGTCGACAAGGTCGCAAGAATAGTCGAGATCTTTTACGCACTGAAGCTGCACCTGGAGCTACAGACAAGGAGGTTCGTGACATGAGGGCCGGACCTCTCCAATTAACCCCAGACATTGCGTTCCTTATATACTCCACCTCAGCAGTGAAATCATAAATGTGGTGTTACACCTTTAAGTCTATGAACAAATAGACATTCAGTTTAAGAGGATATAGATTTTTTTCATCAGTTTGAGTGATTTAGGGACAGAGTTTTTTCTCCTCTATTTTTTGATATGTTTCATTGATATCAGCAAAGAACATTTGCTGAGTTATTAGAGGAATTTACAGCGGTAGTTTAAATTGAAACGATAGATTTATATTCAAAACGCGGATTTTTTGTCCCCCTCTACCGAGAATAATATGAACTATTTCTGGCATGATGTAGGTTATGTGGAACTAAATTATTACATGTATAATGCTCTTTTCTTTATATTTTCTTGATCAGTTTGAATGAATTACGTATAGAGCTCTTTCTTTTCATTGTTTGATATATTTCATTGATATCAATAAAGAATATTTGCTCATAGTTTACAATTGAGACGTTAGATTTCATCGTATTTAGAACGCAGAACGCATTCTCGGGTTTCCCTCTACCGAGAATAATATGAACTATCTTTGTCCTGTTCTAGGTTATGTGGAACTAAATAATTTATGTACATAGCTTTTCCCATCTCTTTGACACTAATCTGCGTGTCACATTTTTCTCCATGTCCTTGTCACTAGGTTCCATGTCACATGTTGTCAAATTACTATTATCCCATGTCTTTGACACTGATCTGCGTGTCACATGGCGAATTTAGGATATGATCATGTCTCATGTCATTTTTTTCCACGTCCTTGTCACTAGGTTCCATGTCACATGTCAAATTACTATTATCCCATGTCTTTGTCACTGATCTGAGTGTCACATGGCGAATTTAGGATATAATCATGTCTCATGCCATTTTTCTCCACGTCCTTGACACTAGGTTCCATGTCACACATCAAATTACTATTATCCCATGTCTTTGTCACTGATCTGAGTGTCACATGGCGAATTTAGGATATGATCATGTCTCATGTCATTTTTCTCCACGACCTTGTCACTAGGTTCCATTTCACACGTCAAATTACTATTATCCCATGTCTTTGTCACTGATCTGAGTGTCACATGGCGAATTTAGGATATGATCATGTCTCATGTCATTTTTCTCCACGTCCTTGTCACTAGGTTCCATGTCACATGTCAAATTACTATTATCCCATGTCTTTGTCACTGATCTGAGTGTCACATGGCGAATTTAGGATATGATCATGTCTCATGCCATTTTTCTCCACGTCCTTGACACTAGGTTCCATGTCACATGTCAAATTACTATTATCCCATGTCTTTGTCACTGATCTGAGTGTCACATGGCGAATTTAGGATATGATCATGTCTCATGTCATTTTTCTCCATGTCACATGTCAAATTACTATTATCCCATGTCTTTGTCACTGATATGATATGTCTCATGTCATTTTTTTCCATGTCCTTGTCACTAGGTTCCATGTCACATGTCAAATTACTATTATCACATGTCTTTGTCACTGATCTGAGTGTCATATGGCGAATTTAGGATATGATCATGTCTCATGTCATTTTTCTCCATGTCCTTGACACTAGGTTCCATGTCACACGTCAAATTACTATTATCCCATGTCTTTGTCACTGATCTGAGTGTCACATGACGAATTTAGGATATGATCATGTCTCATGTCATTTTTCTCCATGTCCTTGTCACTAGGTTCCATGTCACACGTCAAATTACTATTATCCCATGTCTTTGTCACTGATCTGAGTGTCACATGGCGAATTTAGGATATGATCATGTCTCATGCCATTTTTCTCCACGTCCTTGACACTAGGTTCCATGTCACACGTCAAATTACTATTATCCCATGTCTTTGTCACTGATCTGAGTGTCACATGGCGAATTTAGGATATGATTATGTCTCATGCCATTTTTCTCCACGTCCTTGACACTAGGTTCCATGTCACACGTCAAATTACTATTATCCCATGTCTTTGTCACTGATCTGAGTGTCACATGGCGAATTTAGGATATGATCATGTCTCATGTCATTTTTCTCCATGTCCTTGTCACTAGGTTCCATGTCACATGTCAAATTACTATTATCCCATGTCTTTGTCACTGATCTGAGTGTCACATGGCGAATTTAGGATATGATCATGTCTCATGTCATTTTTCTCCATGTCACATGTCAAATTACTATTATCCCATGTCTTTGTCACTGATATGATATGTCTCATGTCATTTTTTTCCATGTCCTTGTCACTAGGTTCCATGTCACATGTCAAATTACTATTATCCCATGTCTTTGTCACTGATCTGAGTGTCACATGGCGAATTTAGGATATGATCATGTCTCATGTCATTTTTCTCCATGTCCTTGACACTAGGTTCCCTGTCACATGTTAAATTACTATTATCCCATGTCTTTGTCACTGATCTGAGTGTCACATGACGAATTTAGGATATAATCATGTCTCATGACATTTTTCCATGTCCTTGTCATTAGGTTCTATGTTGTTAAATTACTGCAGTAAAATTCTGTTATAACAAAGTGTGTAATTTTAGTTATAAAAGAATTTCGTTTTAACCAAATCATACAATATGAGAGCATTAGGGATCAATTACACACACCCCCCACCTTCCTTACCCTGAGTTTCGTTATGCTGTAAACTCTGAAATAGTATATAGTCCTGCCACCTGTTGATATAGTAGAGTATTATATACGGCGCTGATGAATATCATTTTATTGATAAATCGAGACTGTTTGATGACGTTTAATGAAGTGTTATGTAGACCTCTCAGGATTTTTTGGGATTATACCAGTAAGTTGGATTGAAGAAGTATAATGCAGATCTCAGGAGAATGTTTTTGGATTAAATATTGGTCTGGAGAGACCAGACCTTCAAAAATTCCAAATAGAAGATCTACGAACTCTTAAGCTAATGTTAGCCTAGACTTGAGTTATATTAGTATGATACATGCATGAATTTATTTCTATATGTTCATGTACGAGTGTTATGATTATGGGTGTGCTACATTGATAAATGTTTTGAGAGAAGATGTGTTATAAATAAATGTTACCTAATGTTTTATTGGTATAGGCTATAGTTTATTGTATAAAAGATTTATATTGTATCGATATATTTCTTTATATAACATCATATTTCTATAGGACAGTGGTGTTCTAATACGTAGCTTTATGTAAAAAGAGAATAGTGCTGCCACCTGTTGATTTAGTATCGTATTACATGGTTATTAACTCTTAATGAAGTAAAATGTTGACCTCATAGGATTTTTTTTGATCATATTATAACATCTCACGTATAGTTGAGTTTTGAGATGCGTCTTATACGTAAGGTATTATGGTAGACTAGCTGAGCTGGTGTTTATTCTCTATGTTATAGGAAGAATCTTTTCTTAGGACAAAGCAATATATTTTTCTTCACCCTTTAAATACTGAAAATGGATTATTGTATTTCTTGCTGTAGATTATCATATTACATTGATAAAGTCTTATTTATTTTTTTTGACTTTTTTATTTATTTTTTAAGAGAGAATATTATGATAGTATTTTTTTATGTACTGTGTATCATAATTGAAAATAAAACATATCGTATGAATATTGAGTATGATGCACTCTTATGTTGGTTACAGACGTGTTTGTCTCCTATGTGGTAGGAAATCCTTTAAGGTTCGCATATGTTTTGTACTTGTTGAATGTTACGATACTATCATAATTAATAAAGTGCTAGAGAGAAATTCTAATGAAATTTTATTGAAGTTTTTAATTAAATATTTTATGGCAGATGGTATGTCAGCTTTTTATTTCTATTTTTGCTATTTATTTTTATTTTCCACTGTTTTCTTATGAATTGCGCATTAAACACAGTTTTATATTGCTAGTCTTAAAGGGTGAAGACTGGAAGCTTTCCCACCCTTAACCACTTTAGGTCTTATCCTATATATATCAAGATAAATGTTATTATTGTAATCATTATCTCAAGATAATTTTTTTAATTCATATATTTTTTATAAGTTTTTTAAAGTTAACGATGCTTGAAGTTAAAAAAAAGTGATTTTTTTATAGAAAAAAAATTATGAGTCTTGTATTTAGAAGATTAAAGATGGATTTTTCACTATATTACTTCTTATAGAGCTAAAGACCCAAGGTCAAAATGTCACAACTTTCCCAGAGAATACTGCGTTCAGATGATGTCTTGAGCAAAACAAGGATATTAATCATGTCTTCCAGATAACGTTCTGAACAAAACAAGGACATAAATTATGTATCAGTACATACGTACTTAGTTCTTTAGTTTGATTATTCCAATAATTAAAAGATTTTCAATAACAGAGTAATTGTTTATTGTTTTTCACATACAGATTTTAATAGAATAGCATATTGCATAATGAATAGTGTTCTTTTAAAAGGCACACGGAAGGGTAGAATATACCTTATAGCCAAGATACATACGTTAGGTTATATAGCCATACATAATGAAATATATGAATTTTGGTTAAGTGATTCATAATTATTAACAAGCGTAGCTGTTAAAAATAATTGTTTTCTTGGATAAATAGAATTACTGCCTCAATCTCCAATGTATAAAAGACAGTGCGCATATAAGACGCACCCATAATTTCAATGCTGTTTTTTTTTCAGAAAATATACCCCTCAATTTGAGTAAATCCTATAAGACTTAGAAGGGATTTGTTTGATGTAGAGAATACCTTTCATATGCAAGAGATTATACTAGTAAGCATATATATATATGTATATTTATGTATAAGGCATATGGTAAAATTAGATCAGATTATGCAACCTAATGTTTCTTACATACAAATTTCAAAAGCTATACAGAAGGGTAGAATATACCTTATAGCCAAGATACATATATGAGATTATATAGTTGTACATAATGAAATATATAAATTTGGTTAAGTGATTTATAATTATTAACAAGCGTAGCTGTAAAATATGATTGTTTCTTTGGATAAACAGAATTACTACCTTAATTTCTAATGTATAAAAGACAGTGCGTATATAAGAAGCACCTTTAATTTTAATGCTGTTTTTTTAGTAAATATACCCTTCAACTTGAGGAAATATTATAAGACGTAGTAGGGAATGTCTTTTATTTGTAAGACATTATGGTATGTTTGAATGTAGAGGTATTAACTCGAAAATTTCTCTGCTTGTGCTAGCTTGACCTGAAGTTGGTCTATATATAGGAGATCTGTTTCTTTTTTTTCGAGCCTTTAATATTATAACAATGCTTGTTATCATAAGTAAAGGAATGATTACACCAAACGATACAGACACAATAAGAGATGAAGATGCCATTGAAGAGTTAATAGAATTGTTTGGAAGAGACTCTCTTGTGCTGTTCATAAAGGCGGGGCTTGAAGTTGACATTTTCTGATCTGTTACTGTATGTGAGAGGGAAGAGCTGCTCCTTAAGGCGTGGCTTAACGTTGTCAGTTGGTGCTCTCTTGGTACAGCTGAAAGGGGAGAGCTGCTCTTCAAGGCGGGGCTTAAGGTTGACAGCTCCTCATGGTTTGGTATATAAGAAGCAGGAGTGCTGGGCTGATCTTCCAGATGAAATCCTTCTCCAGACGCTGAAGACGTTGTTATAGTATCCTCATTTTGATAGTCTTTTTCTTGAGGAGCAGTTGTGGTTTGCTGTTCAGACGTCTTAATTAAGGTAAGTTTTTCTCTGAAAAGAAAGGTTATGTTATATTAATGTATGACAGGTAAATTTTATTATATAATTAACAGAGATGAAAGTTATTTAGCATGAAAATGCCTGAAATGGTTTGATTTTTACTCTGAAAACTTAGGTTTCTATATGAATGCACAGGACTCTTGAATTTTAAAATCCCTGCACAAGTATGAATTAACAGAGATGAAAGTCATTTAGCATGAAAATGCCTGAAATGGTTTGATTTTTTACTCTGAAAACCTAGGTTTCTATATGAATGCGCAGGACCCTTGAATTTTAAAATCCCTGCACAAGTATGAGAAAATGATATTTAGGATTTCTTAAAATATTTCTAAAATTACAAGGTCATAATGTTTTTTCAATGACTAGAACAGAGTTAAAGAATACATTACAACGTTTATATAGTTTTGAATTTCTTAAGACATTTTTAAGCTCGTAAAGTTTTTTTAGTGACGAAAAGATTTAAAGAAAATATTTTGACATTGTTAGCATTTTCGTACAAGTCGTAGTTCATATAAAACAAATAAAAGGGTTACAATTATTAGTAAAAATATAGAAATACCTTGAAGTAGCCTCTTTGTTAATGATAGTAGATGTATAGGCAGCAGGAGTGGAAGCAGGGATATAGATGGTGCTTCTATACATGATCGAAGTAGGAATATAGGTACTAGGCTTGAAGGTGGAAGTAGGCTTGTAGACAGTAGGTTTGTAGGTGGTAGTAGACTTATAGATTATAGTAGACAGAGTAGAAGTTTTTGTTGTGGTTGATTTTGCTTTCATCAGATGATATTCTGTGAGACGGATATATTTTCCTTCTGTTGGAAGGTAGACATGAGTTTTCCTGTTAAAATAGAACGTTAACTTTATCAGTGTTATAACAGAATTATCCTTGAAACATTTGATGGTATAGACAATGTGTTATAACAGAATTGTACTACGATCTCTTTTATAGTATCAGATTTGGCACGGTGCCAGGACAGCGTCGAATTAAAGATTCTAGTCTATGATCTCATATTTTCAATAGCACTACTTTTAGCATGATCTAAAGCCAAAGCTGAATACATATTTATTTATTTAGTTAGCAGAGAAAAAGTTAGGAATTTACATTTTACACATGAGCTTTGATAACAGAAAATTGCTCTGAGATTAGTATTTTTGGTTAAGAAATATTATTTTAGAGTGTAAGAGCAAAAATTTCGACGAATTACTATTCAGTAAAATAGGATAATAAATGCTTTTAAATTACCTGCATGTCCCTGCTTCACAAGAATAGAGAGCAACTTTCGAGGAAACTTGCTCTAAGAAAGGGAATCGGTTTCTTCCATATTGTATTTCCTGCGTTTGGTTGTTACTTTGTGTCCTGATTTCTGAAGTGATTAAAGTTTTGTGTGTCAGTTCCATTTGAATCCAACATGTTAGATTAGGACTCTGACAGGAAATAATGCTATCCTCTAAGAAAGAGCATGAACAATTTTCTTTTGTTCCCACTCCTAGACAAGCAGGGACAAGAACGAATATTAGGATATAAGTCCACATCTTCACTGTGAGCTAGATGACGATGAACTAGAGAATAACCTAGATCTTTCTTTAACCTAACTAGTTTAGCTGTAGAAAAAGGTATTAATACGAGTGAATAAGAAAAGACTGACAATGAGCCTTTAACTAAAAGTAGGGTGAGTCATAGTCTTCTTAGATAAAATAGATAAGTACCTGTTTCGAGTTTCCATGTCTAGATAACAACGAAGTAGTTCAGCTTGTCGATGGTATGAGAGGATTTCGCTGAAACTTTGTCATCTTTTAGGTCCTAAAAGAAAATAATCCTTGTTTCTTGACATGATTTTCCGCTTTTGAAGCTGTAAATCCTACGTTAGGTCTTAGAATATTATATTTTGAAGAAGAAGCTTCTGGCAAAATTAACCCGGAAGTTCAAGTTAATCATACTGGTTCCTGTATTATCTAGTAGTTTTCAAATTTTTTACCTAGCCGTAAAGTCTCGGACCACCAAAATATTTCTCACTATAATTTATTGTAGCTCAACCACCTTAAAAACCAGCTTATAATGATTCTAATCGTGCATTATAACTATAAATTTTTATTTTCATCTTTTATGAATGAAATATAGGTTTGACCAATTCAGTTTTTTTCTGTTGGTTTGCGTGTGTATCTACCTATATTTCGGTCTGAACTGTGCCTAATGATTCAATAGTGCTCACCAGTTTTTTAATATTGCCTATCAGCACTTAACCAAAGGACCTGTGTGTCATATTTATATTCTATGGATCATTATATGGTGGTCCGAGATCAGGAGGGGGACGGACGTTATACCACCTTATAAATATTTCATTTCCCTGAGACTCTCTTCTCGGCTTTCATTAACTTATCAGCGCTTAACCAAAGGACCTGTGTGTCATATTTATATTCTATGATTGTTTTTTACTGCGGATCACTATATGGTGGTCCGAGATCAGGAGGGGGACGGACGTTATACCACCTTATAAATATTTCATTTTCCTGAGATTCTCTTCTCGGCTTTCACTAGAGTTTTCATTTGAAATAAATTTTCCTTAAATTCAGATGATTTCTTTTAAATGTCTTTCAAATTTATGTGCAATTTAACCCTCATCCTTGATAAAGCGGTACTGCTCTTGAACCCTCATCGGGTAGAAAGAAACACATAGCGGAACCATAAACATTTGATGAGACACGACAGGAGTAGAGGAACCAAAAGTATTTCATTAGACACGGTAGAAACAGAAAGAGACATCTAACGGATTAACTAAGAAACATAAGGCTAGGTAAATTTTTGTAAGAAGTATTTTGTTTTCGATTGCAGAATATGCGTTAGGAAAATACATTTTTCTCTAGAACTATGACATATTTTTGATATACAAAAGTATGGTATTCTTTATGTTTTTCATAGAATAAGACAATAAATCAGAAAGGTCTAGATAGGGCTTAAAAGTATGATTTCTCGGAGAAAACACTGCTGCTAAAGATGGTTTTACCTAAAGCGGAAGGTATAGTCAGCCATTTTGTTATAACAGAGTGACGCATGCGTAATGACTTATTGTGTTCGAGGAAAAAACTAACATACTAAGTAATTTTATGTTTCGCGTTCAAGTGAAAAATAAGGTTATGAGCTGGAAGGTTGTAGCGTTCGAATAGAGATTGAAATAATATCTTATTGCTTTTGTTGAAGGTGTGTTAGATCATTTAAGTAAAAGCATTCGAGTGGAAATTGCCTTATGCGTTCGAGTGGAAATTGTCTGATGCGTTCGACTGAAAACTGTAGTAATAAACTGAACTGATGCGTTCGAGTGAAAACTGTAGTAATAAACTGGACTGATGCGTTCAAGTGAAAACTGTAGCAATAAACTGAATATTGAAATTAGTTGTGTTCGAGTGGATATTTAATAATGAATCAAAATTTTCTTTTCAGATAAAAGCAGAACAGGAGAGGAGCATGTAAAACGCTACAGCTTATAATGAACCTAGGAAAAGGAAAACTGTAAGGTAGGTGATTTATATAGTTAGACCTTTTTAACTTAACGCTTTCGAGTAGAAACTAAAATGTCAAACTTCAAATTTTATGCGTTCAAGAAGAAACTACAGTTTCAAGTTTTTTTATGCGTTAGAGTAAAAATAAATTATTTTATAGTGTTCGAGTAAAAACTACAGTCACAAACTAAATATAGTTATTTGGTGTGTTTGTGCGAAAACTGTAGTGAAAAACTGAATGCTTTTACTTACTGCTTTTAAAAAAATAGACCCTGTTCAATTAATGAACTTTAATGAGCTTAGTTTACTTTAAAGAATTCCTATTTTTTTTGTTTTAGTGTATCATGAGTGGAGGAAACTCTGTGTCTAACTACGAGGAACATAGAGGAGGACAACTAGCAAGGCAAAATATACAGGCGTGTCAGAGATTATTGACCCGTACGAGATTGATAATTAATTATCTGTTCCGTGATATTTTCTACGTACACAGAGGTAAATTTATTAACCTATTTTTTGTTACTAAATAAAAAAGAAAAATACTTTTTTTATTTGAATATAAAACCAAGTTCTAATAATAATGTTTTAAGTTTAAGAAGATTTAGTTTTAATCTTCTCAATAAAAATTTATTTTTTCAGGTTAATACTTTACTCAATAATTTAAGAATGACCTTGCTGAACTCGAGTTATATATTAAAGATTTTATGAAATGTTATTTTTCAGATCAATACTTAATCCAAACTCAATCCGAGAGTGACCTTACTGAACTTGAGTCAGAAAGTTTTACTGTAAAAAGCAAAGGTAAATTTCTTTTGTTTTGGATTTTAGTCATAGATAAGACGAATTGTTATTTATATTTTACATTAAAATTTAATCTAAATGAGTTTATAATGTAAAATTTAATCTAAATGAGTTTATTATTAAAAGATTATATTGAAAAAACATTATAATTACTATTTATAATGTTTTATTATAATGATTTATAATAATGATGATTATTATTTTATAATAACAAGATGAAGATATGAAACTGATTAATTTATATATATCATATTGAAAAAATAACGATAATTAGATGATGACATGAAACTGATTATATATGAAATGATATAATGCTGATAATTTAAAGAAATTAAGTGTCTTTTTTCTTTTCAGATAGACGTCTTGTGCTGTCTTCTTATTTTTGATTAAGGACTCAGCAGCATCAAGGTCGTTTAGTCTGTGTAACATCAAGGTCGTCTGCAGTTTGCTCTAACATTGAGGTCGTTTACAGTTTACTGTATCAACAAGGTTATTCACAGTTCATTTAGGACGAGGATCTGCTAGCAACATCAAGATTGCTGATTAAATTTGGATAAGGTTATTATTTTATTATGTTTATTTGCTTACTTGCTTTTATTTAGTTAGCTTGTATCAGTCATTCAGTTAACGTGCTTCAGTTGTCTTGTTTATTTAGTTATTCAATAAATTATATAGCTGGCTTGCTTCTATTATGGTATAATATATCATTCTTTCGGTGTTAACTAATTGGTTTGCATATTTTTTGGTTTTAATTCTTATGTCAATTCAGTATTACACTAATAATATTGTTTTAATAGCTAGAACGTACCCTTGTGCTAAGTTAGACATAGAGAATTTATATCAGCTGCAGGGGAAAATTTCTAAATATAGAGGTTCTATTGTTATTTTAAAAAAAGATTTTTCTTTAAAATTTACCAAAAATGGGTGTTGTTATATATTTTTAAGAAATGATTTTAACTTTATTGTAAGCAACATTAAAAAGTTTATTTCCTTTTTTTGTTCAAACTTTTGGAATCATTTTTCTTTAATAAATTACAATAAAATTAAAGTATCATTATTAAATATCCAAATAAGTGTAGAAATTGACATAAAAAATAACAATATTAAAGTCATAGAATTTCTTTTAAAAATACGATTTCATTTTAAAGACAAATATTCATATAAATTAAAGGAGTCTAACACATATGAATCTGTTTGGGTAAATTATGAAGGATTAAAAGATTATAATGTGAACAATGTTTCTGTCATAAGAATTTCAAATAAAGATATTACTTTTACTTTAGGTTATAATTTCAAAGGGAATTGTATAACTAAAGATTGTAATATTTTTTATTTTTATGTTCTGAGATAAAACTTGTGTTAGACGAAATAATAAAGGAAAAGTCAGATAATAAAAATGAAAGAAATTAAATTGATTTCAGAAATTCTTTTAACAATATTTTTTATTTTAAGTCAAAATAATGAATTTAACAGAGTTTACTGGAATGAAATTAAGCTTAAAGAGAAACATTGTTTGTATTACATTTTAAAATATATTAAAAGGAAGAAGCAAGAGTCTTTTATATCAAAAGAGAAAATATTTGATCTAATGAAAGATGAGACTTGGTTTTTTCTTTTGTCTCTGTTAAAAAAAGAAGAAGCCTACAAAAAAGAGTATGAATTTTGTATAAATCAAGAGAAAGAAAAAATTCTTTTAGACCTTATTTCTTCTCATAGTGTATTGTTAGAATGTATTTCAGAAGTTTTGAATCTTAATATAACTTTTCACACAAAAAATCAAAGTGTAGATTTTTTTCCTTCTGAAAATATGAGAAGCAAACCTGTTTCTATTTTTTTTGATTCTGAGAACGAGGAAGTGAAAGAATATGTAGAGACTAAGAAAAGAAAAAAGAATAAAAAAATATTACCAGCTTCTGATAATGTTTTCAGTGAAGAGAATTTGTCAGATTCTAGTGAAAATGAGGATAATGATTCGAAATCTTTAGACATAGAAAGAAAAAAGAGAAAATCTAAATCTGTTAAACCTAAACGAAGCGTTTCTCAAGATACTTCTTCTGATCCTGAATTTAATTTTTTAAAAGAAGATTTAGAATTGTCTGAGAGCGATTCAGATAGTGAAGAGCAGGGTTTAACGAATAAAAAATTTAAAAAAAATGAAGAAATGAAGCATGAGAAAAAAATAGATATAGATGTAGACGATAAAGTAAATTCGTTACGAGAGTTTTCACCTTTTGCTAACTTATTTAAAGAACAGCTAGAACAGTGTAGGGCTAACTTAGAATCTTCTATTAAAGTATGTGATAGAATATATAAGCATTTAATTGTCTTACAAACTAATATGTTACCTGAAAATATAGAGAAATGTGCCAAATGTCCGCAACATTGTTCTGCAGCTATTCTCAGGTGTACTAAAGACAGAAGAGGTCCTAAAAATTGTAAACCAAAAAAATTAAAAATAATGAAATAAATATTATATAAAAGTTGCTTAGCATAATGTTTGAGTGACATTTTATTTTTTTATACTTAACTTTTTGACTTAAAATTTTAGTTATGAATTTTATTTTATTTATTACCTACAGATGGAACGTGAAAACCAAGAGCCAGAACCTATTTTGTCCAAGTTAAACAACCAATTTTTTCAAGGAACAAAATTTGCTAAAAATGTTCATGATGTACAAGAAACATCTTCTCTTCAGAAGCCTGAAGAGGAAATGCCTCTTCTTGTAAGACCGAGTGGAGCTTATCCTACTAAAAGAATGATATCAAAAGAAGAAGATCTGGAGGTTATGCCTCCACTAGTAAAGAAAAAAAAACTTTCTGAGCTTTGCAAAAGCGACTATGGTCCAGCTTCTTCAGATTTACTAGACGAAGCTATTCAGATTTCTGGACTTGAGTTGTCAAAAGATGACTATCAAGTTGTGAATGAAGTTGTCTCCTTAGAAGATAACAATGAACTTCACGTTGACTATGAGGAAATTGGTGGTATTGAAGACAACAATGACCACTACAGTCATCGTGAAGTTGAAGTTATTCTCGAAGGGGACAAGGACGAAATCATTGACAGTAACGAAGTTAATGTTGCTGGTAAAGAAGTAGCTGTTCTCCAAGACAGTGACTTAGTTCCTAGTGAAGTTGTCGTGAAAGACGACAACAACATCACTCTTCCTGATAAAAGTTCAGCCAAAGTTGTCAATGTCACTGAGCCTTTTTCTGATTCTATACAACAGGCTAATACGAGAGACTACCTTCAACGTTTAATTCTGTCTCGCTTGCCTGTTTCTGTTGTCTTCCCTCAAAAGAAAGACACAGAGACAGGATCTCTTTTCTTGAAGCTGATGACGAAAGTTCCTACAAAAACAAGAACAAAAATATGTAAAAAAATCACTTGTGAAACATGCACTGACGAGCTGTTCTTTGGAGGGGGAGTGTACTTCACTGCACAGAAAAAGAGCATGATGTCATGCCGTTATTGCTTGAAACTTTTTGGCTCCCCTCTCCTTTTGATTCAGCATATTTCGTCAACACATTTGGATTAAATAATTCACAAGAAATAAAACATAAGCTTCAAGAAAAGTTACTTTAATGTTTATATGATGTTATATTTGAACATGTGTGCAGCCTATATCATAAATATGTAGTATGAAAATGTCATACAAGAATTTCAATGTTTGTTTTATATTTTAAAATAATCCGTCTTGTTTTTATAGGTTCAAGATGGAAAAGCAACTCTACTTGAACTTTTTTTTACTTTCATTGAGAAGTTTATACTTTAAAAACTATTTCAATTTTTATCGTGAACCTTTGATGGAAAAATTAAACATTGAAATACCTGCACATTCATTATTATCTGTATCGAAATGTTTTTTATACATTTCCTTCTTAAATATTTCATCAAAAAAAGCTTGTTATGAACGTTTTAATGAAATCAAAAACATAGAGTCCTTAGCATTTTTTGCTTCTTTTTTTCAGTCAGATTTTTTGTTTAATTATATATATCAAAGGACTACGAAAAAAATCAAAGAAATAGGGAAAGCATTGAAAGTTTATGTTTATTGCGGAACTATGTTTCATGTAAGCAGTAGAAAATTATTTTGGTTTGCTTCAGATCTTCTAAAAGGTAATCGTTCTGACATATTAGACGATTTGCTTTGTACAAAACACAGCATATCTGCTTATTGTGATTATCTTTGTTATTCGGATAATGAACTACAAAATAAAATAACTGATATGTTACAAGATTTAGACCTTAATGCAGAAATTGTTAAGTTTCGCTGCGGAGGGTGTGGGAAATATCATACTTTTGATAAAAATAAAAAAATTAGAACATTAAAAGTAACATATATGCTGTGTTGTGCTTGTCCAGTTAATTATAAATGTTACAGTAGTTTTAAGTTTGCTTCATACAGTACTCATTATCGGAAAGGTATAGCATGTTATGATTGTGGCATGAAATGGAAAAAAGCAAAGCCAATATGTAGTCCTGAATTTTGTTCATGGCTAAGAAAAAAATTCAGAAGCTTAAGAAAAAAAACTATAAAAAATGCATTACATTATTATTAAAGTTTAAGAAATATAAGCATGTAAAAAAACTACTGTGTGATAACTTCTAACAGGTATCCTTTATCACATAAGAGTATATAACCTGTAAGTTCGGTGTTTAGTTAGGCACTGTGACATTTCAGGTTAAGAACCTTAAAACAGAACATTCTGTACCATATTTATCAAACAAGTTTTGATATATAAAGTCTATTGAAGATAATATGCCTTTACCATATTTGTTGTTGGATAAGGGTTGAAATAAAGAGGATTTATTGAGTAGATATAAAGTGTCAAGTTTTGAGAAGAGATTTCACAGTAAGTTATATCAGAAAAAAATTGCTGATATGAAAGATGACAATTAAAGTTAATGTTGGTTTGCTTTTAAGTCGTGTTTATTACTTAGAAGCTATGTTGACTTTCACTGGTGGTAAAATAGATGATTTAATAGATGTCAGTTTCCCTGTTCAGAATTATATGAGTGTAACAGAAGCTAAACATATATTTACAGCGCTTTCTTTGATTCAGCCATTTTCATCTTTAAAAGAAATAAGAGTAGAAGCTTTATGCTTTTTCTCTGATTTCTTTCAGTCTTCATATCTTTTAGAAGAAATAATGAAGATTGTTTTATCTGATGTCATGTTATTGCCTAGAATTATTAAAATGTGCTGTATTTTTTTAAAATATGCAGATTTTTATTATAGAATAAAGGATTTTTCATGTTTTATTTTAGAAATTTCATATTTTGAAGATGTAATAGAATTGATGAAACCTGCTCACAAAAAACATTACTTGAATGTTAATCCTAATGATTATGTTTTAAGTCCTTTGAAGAAAAAAATAAGAGATCAAATAAGAAAAAAAGAACATAAAATGTCTATTCTTTATATGTTTTGTAAACTTTGTTCTTCAGAGCTGATAATTTCTTCTAACAGCACAAATGTTACTTACATTCATTGTTGTATGCAACCTGTTCATATAAAATGTTTAGAATTTTTCTTTATGAAAACGAATCATAAAATAAAAAAGTGTAAATATTGCGATGTTAAATGGTTTGAAAAGAAGCCAATATATAGGTATGAAAAAGATATATTATTATGGTTATCAAAAAAATCAGAATCATGCTCTTCTTTGAAGAAAGACAAGTTACCTAAAATGGCTTTACTTGAAAATAAAAATGTTGAAAAATATAACAGTGTTATGTTATGATGTTATATAATGTTTTCAATTATGAAATTAATAAATATTTTTTAAGTTTAATTTCTTTGAGATAATCAAAAAAGTATATATCATATAAGTAAAAAAAGAAATGTCAATTTCCTCTCCTTTTTACGTGAATTTACCTTCTAATACTATTCACCCCTCTAGGGAAAACAAAACAAGTTCTTATTATGTAAATTTACCTTCAACTATTACATTGAAAGGGGAATGGGAGGTTGGAGTGGTGGAAGTTAATATACCTATTTCTTGGTATAATTTTCCTGAAAGACCAGAACGAAATAGAACTATAATAGTGGAAAGAAATTTTTTTAAATTTAAAAAAAATGTGTTCATAGCAAATTCTGCAAGTGATGTTACCTTAGAGAAAAGGTTCATAGTAGAAAGAATTCCTTATGGAAATTATAATTCTATTAATAACCTTATTGGAACTATAAATTCTGTTTTAGAAAAAATTGATATTTATCCTGATGATGTTTTCTTTAAAAAAGAGCGAAAACCTTTTATGAAAATAGAACCACAAAATTTAAAACCTATTCTTAAAGTAGGAAAAGGAGACGTAGTAACTTTTTCTTCTGATTTGTCTTCTTTGTTAAGATTAGATTTACATGAAAAAGCTGAGAAAAAAGAAGGAAACACTGTGTCTTTCATAGGACCTCCTTTAGAAAATTTTGAAGAATATAAAAAAATAGCATCAAATTTAGGACCAAATGAATATGAAAATTTCATAGCGGGTGGGGTTCCTAATTTGCATTACATAGCATCTAATATTTATATTTATAGCAACATAGTTTGTAATGAAGTAGTAGGAAACAAACAAGTTCCACTTTTAAGAACAATAAGATGCACAGGAAGCTTTGGTGATGACATAACAGAAGTTTTTGTTACTCCATATTATAAAAAACTTAAAAGAAATGAAATACAAGAAATTCAAATAACTGTCTGTGATGACTTAGGAGATCTTGTTAAATTTGAATACGGAACAGTGTTTTTGGTTTTACATTTCAGACCGCTAGTCTAATGATTTATCGTCGTAGAGCATTAAAAAATCTTATCACAGAATATGATATCATTCCTAATTCTTTAAAATATGATCCTGATTTATTTCTGTTCAAAAATTTAAAAAAAGTGAAGAAAAAAATATTAAAAGTAAAGAAAGAAGAAGGTGGAGTTAAATTTCAGATAGGACTTTGCGTTATTTTAGGAAAATATAACTTAGAAACTAATGAATATTTTCAAATAGAACCATGGTTTTTAAGTCCAGTTCAATTTGGGTTTGATTCTTTGAATTTAGAAGAAACAATCAGGTCTAGTTTTTCTATTATATTAGGATTTTTTGATTCTTTCCTTCACATGGGATCAGGATGGTTTCTTAAAAAAATCAAAGTTCTTAGAATTTCAATTTTTTAATATAACCCTTTAGGAGGAAAAGAAAGACAAAAGACTAAAGACTTAATAGACAAAAAAAAAATCAATTTTAAATATAAAAGGAACTGGTAATAAATGCTTTCTTTATTCTGTTTTAGCTGGTCTACATAAAGTAACAAATAATTCAAATTTAGCAAAATCTTATGATATTTTTTTAAATGAATTGAATCTTTCTTTTATTACTTTTCCTGTGAAATTAAATGAAATATCACAATTTGAAAAAAAGAACAATCTAACAATAAATGTATTTGGTATGTTAGAAACAGAGCAAAAGATTATTCAACCTTTCCCTATGTATATTTCTACTAATTCGACTACTGTTTCTGAAGGAAGACATGTTGATTTATTATTATTTGATGATCACTACTATTTGATTAGGAATTTACATAAGTTTATAAGACCTTTTTTTTTGAAAAAAACTAGATATTTTTGTTACAAATGCTTGATATCTTTTTGCTCAGAAAAAAAATATAAGTCCCACATAACTCAGAATTGTAATAAAAATCCTTACGTAGGACAAGGATACTATATGCCACCTACAGGTTCACATCTTAATTTTTCAGATTTCAAAAATAAAGTAAAAAGTCCTTTTATCATTTATGCAGATTTTGAATGTTATAATTATAAAATGAAAGAACCAATTTATAAAGGTAAATCTTTATGTGAACGCGAACATAAATTAAATGCTTTCGGTGCTATAATGGTGTCAAAATATAAAGAATACAATCAAGATCCATTCATATATGTAGGAAAAAATGTCATATCAAATTTTGTCTCTTATTTATATCAAAAAAGAGCTGAAATATCTTATATTTTACACCATAAAAGAGAACCTATGAAATTAACTCCTCAGGATATTTCTCATATAGCTAAGCAGAGAAAATGTTACGTTTGTGGGGTTTCATTGACTCGTAAAGGTATACGTAAAGTTTTAGATCATTCTCATATAGGGCGAGAAGGTAAAGGGAGAGACATAAACTATGCTTGTAACAGATGTAATCTTACTTATACGTCTTTAAGGATGGATAAATTAAAAATACCTATTGTTATTCATAATAGCATGAACTATGACACTCATTTTCTTATTCAAAAATTATATAAATATGTGGACGAGAAAAAATATATCTGTTATAGCAAAATCGTCAGAAAAATTTTTGACTTTAAGTTTTGAAAATTTTCGTTTCATAGATTCTTTTCAATTTCTTCCTACTTCTTTAGCTAAATTAGCAAATCTAATGAATGAAAAAGGAACTGATGACTTCTATGAAACAAAGAAGCATTTAAAAGATAAAAAATTATTACCTTATGTTATCCGTAAAGGAGTTATGTGTTATGATTATATAAATTCATGGAGTGTTTTGAAAGAAAAAAAATTGCCTGCAAGAAAATATTTTTATTCTTCTTTAACAAAAGAACACATTTCTAGTGAAGATTACCAGCATGCTCTTTTTATGTTCGAAGCTTTCAAATGCAAGAACCAAAAGATTATTTGAGAGAATATTTAAAAATAGACGTTTTGCTTTTATGTGACGTGTTCGAATCTTTCAGAGAAAAGGCTTTAGATTACTATGGATTAGATCCGTCACATTTTCTTACTTCACCAAGCTTAAGTTATCAAGCCATGTTGAAATATACTGGGGTTAAATTAGATTTATTTTCGGACATAGAAATGTACAATTTCATAGAAACAGGTGTAAGAGGAGGGATAACTAATGTTTCGCACAGGTATGCCATAGCAGAAGAACCTGATGAACATATTTTTTATATTGATTGCAATAATTTATATGGAAAATGTTTAGCAGATTTTTTACCTGTTTCTGATTTCAAATGGTTAGAAAAAAAAGAAATAAATAAATTAGAAATATGTAACATTCCAGACGATAATGAAACAGGCTATATTATGGAAGTAACTCTATCTTATCCTGCAAACCTTCATGATAGACATAATTCTTTTCCTTTAGCACCAGAAAAATTAGAAATAAAAAAGGAAGATTTATCCACTTATGCTGAACAAGTACTCAAAGACATAGGAATTTCATATAAAAAAGGAGGAAAAAAATTAATATGTAATTTAAATCAAAAGGAAAATTATGTTATACATTACCGTAACTTAAAGCTATATCTAAACCTAGGAATGAAAATTAAAAAAATACATAGAGTTCTTTCATTTAAACAAAAAGATTGGATGAAACCATACATCGATTTTAATACAACAAAAAGAACCTTAGCTACTTCTTCTTTTGACAAAGAATTTTTTAAACTTTTAATTAACAGCACTTTTGGGAAAACGTTAGAAAATGTTAAGAAAAGATCAACTATGAAATTAACTTCTAATCCTTTAGTAAGTGAAAAACTTATAAGAAAACCAAATTTTAAATCACTACATATCTTTCAAAAAGACTTCGTAGGTATACAATATAACAAAGAACGAATTCTTTTAAATAAACCTATATACATAGGATTTACAGTATTAGAACTATCAAAATTATGGATGTTTAATTTTCATTATAATATCATGTTACCTGCTTTTTCAGAAAGCATTATTCAATTGTTATACACAGATACAGACTCATTCATTTATTATATTAAAGATGAACATTTCTTAAAAAAGATAAAAAATATTGAAAATTATTTTGATTTTTCTAATCTTAAAGAAAGTCATCCTTTATTTTCCTCTAAAAATATGAAAGTTTTAGGAAAATTCAAAGATGAAACAGGAGGGAAAAAAATAAAAGAATTTATAGCATTAAGACCTAAAATGTATTCTATTCTTTATGAAACTGGAGAAGAAGGGAAAAAGGGGAAAGGCATAAAAAAAAGTTGTATACAAGAAATAAAACATAGTAACTTTAAAAAAGTCTTATTTAAAAATAAAATAAGAGAAGATCAATTCTGTAATATAGTAAGTCTTAAACATAAAGTGTATACCATTTCCCTACATAAGATTTCTCTTTCTCCTTTTGAAGATAAAAGATATTTATGTGATAGCGGGATAAAATCTCTTGCTTATGGACACTATAGTATACCTAAAAGAAAGAAAAAAAGAAAAAGAAACGAAATACCTTTTCCAGAAATAAAAAAGAAAAAAAGATCATGAGATAGCTTGAAAAAACTTTCACCTTATTAATATTAGAAAGAAAGCCTAAGGCATAATAAAAGAAAAAATGAACAAATCAGGAAAATACCCTACTTTGGCTTTTGGTCGGAGGAAAAGAATAGATATAAATAAATTTAAAGGAAATATATATTTACATTTTCATGACTTGACTAAAGATAAAAGTATATCTCTTCAAAAAGAAGAGTTTGACCTTCTTCTTCGAATGAAAAATAAAATATATAAAAAAATTGAAAAAGTTAAGAAATTGAAGAAAGAAAACAAGCAAGAAAAAATAAAAAAAAAGAAAGAAAAAGAACAAAATTTAAGTAGTGATAGCAACAGTGAAAGTGAAATGGAATTAAGTGAAAATGATAGCAGTGAATAATATTATGAAAATATTAATGAGATAAATGAATGACTTACCTTATTACCTTTAAAATAATATTATAAAAATATTATTGAGATAAATGAATAACTTAGCTAATTAGCTTTATATATTTTCGTTTTCAATTTTTTATGATAAAAAATGGTTTCTAAATGTGAATTTTGTGGTAAAAATGCTGATTTAGTAAAAAATAAAAAATATTGTTTAAAATGTGCAGAGTCAATGGTACAAGAATGTATAAGGTGTCATAGACCTTTTCAATCTTATCATTTTTTTACGTCTGATGAAAATCACCTGAGATGTAATGCCTGTTACAATAAATACATGAAAGAAAAGCTAAGAAGCAAAGCTAAATCCGCACAAAATTTCAGTATAAAAGTCATGGAAGATTTGAGCGAAAATGAAGACTCCAACAGCATGTCTTCAGAAGAAGAAAAAAATGACTCCACCAAAAATATTGAATCAAACATTGTTCGTCCTATCAAGAAAGAAGAAAACTTGAAAAGAAGAAAAGAAGAGAGTGATGATAATGTAAGTCATAACGAAAATGAATATGAAGAAAAAAAAGTAAAAATACAAGTCAAGAAAAAGAAAAAGATGAATAAGACTTCTAGCAGGGTGGAAAATAATACAAGTGATGATGACTTAAGTCAAGATGAAAATGAAAAAGCAGGAAGAAAGGAAAAGGTGCAGGTTAAAAGAAAGAGAAATGTGAACAAGCAGCAATCTAATACCTCACGAAATAAAACTAAAATTAATTCTAGTTCAAGGAAAACAAAAACAGGAAACAAAAGTCTGATATTTAATGTAGATGGAAACATGAAACCAAGTGGCTTCATCCCAATTTACATGCCTGTTAATCAGTAAACATTTTTTTATTGGATGAATAAAATTAAAAAAATTTCATGGATAACCGTGAAATCTGACAGTATAATATATCGACACACTTTCTATTACATTGAGATGGTTTAAAATCACGTGATTATATGTATCGTTCTATTCATGTATAAAAATTATTTGATATATTAGAACGAAACCATGCATATCGGATTTCCGTCTCTGTAATGTAATACAGGAAATATGTGTCAAAAAATATGAACCAACAAACTAAAAACAAAGAAAATATTTTAAAAGAAATATTTTTCAATCCGTCTGATCCTGCCTCTTTCAGTTCCTCAAATAAATTATATGAAAGTGCAAAGAAAAAAAAAAAAAATATAACTCATACGGATGTATCAGCTTTTCTTCATAACACTAGAACCTATACTTCTCACAAAAAAATAAAACATAGGTTTTTACGAAGAAAAACTATAGTGAAAGGTATAAATGATCAATGGCAAATAGATTTAATTAGTATATTTAATTTAAAAAATGAAAATGATGATATCAAATATTTACTTGCTTGTATAGATTGTTTTTCTCGTTATGCTTATATTTTTCCTTTAAGAAACAAAACAGCTTCCGTCACTTTAGATGGCTTTAAAAATATATTAATGAAAAGCAAAGTTAAGCCTAGAATTATACAATTTGATGACGGAAGTGAATTTAAAGGTGTATTCAGAAAATATTTAAAAGAAAATAACATTAAATTTTTCAGTACATCACAAGACACTAAAAGTGCAATAGTAGAAAGATTCAATCGTACTATACAAGATAAAATATATAAATATCTTACTTTCAAAAAGACTTTGAGATATATAGATGTACTTCAAAATTTAGTATATAGTTATAATCACAGTAAGCATAGAACTTTAGGTATAAGTCCTTCAGAAGTAACTAAAGCAAACGAAAAAAAAATATGGATAAAACAATACGGGAAATATTTATTCTCTAAAAAACATCATTTACCCTTTAAAGTTGGAGATAAAGTTAGAATTACTAAATATAAAACTACTTTCAGAAAAGGATATTCTTCTCATTGGAAAAAAGAAATTTTTCAAGTAGCTTATGTTCTTAGAACTTGGCCTGCAACATATGTATTAATTGATAAAAACAATGAAATATTAAGTGGTAATTTTTATAAAGAAGAACTAGTTAGAATTGAAGGAATTTAAAAAAAAAAAAAAAAAAAAAAAAATGGAGCACCTAGAATTTCCTATTTTCAATGCATGTATTAGAATACCTTTTTCTATGATAGTAGCAGGTCCTAGTAACAGTGGTAAAACTACTTTTGTTCATAATTTAATAGAAAACAGTGATCGCATATTAGACAAAAACATAGATTATTTTATTTGGTGTTATGGTCAAACACCTCCTAAAAAACCTTCTATAATGCAAGATAAAGACGTTATTTTCATTAATGGTATTCCTTCTTCTTTTGATAAATACATAAAACCGAACTTAAATGGACTTATTATATTAGATGACTTAATGAAAGAAAGCAGTAATAATGCAGAAATAGGAAAATTATTTACTCAAACTTGTCATCATGAAGGTTTAAATGTGATATATATATCTCAAAATTTTTTTTCTGAAGGGAAAGAAAGACAAACTGTGAACAGAAATGCTACTTACCTTGTTATATTTAATTCTCCTTTAGATCAAACAGTGCCTCAAATATTAGGAAGAAAATTATTACCAAAAAATCATAAAACTTTTATCAATATTTTTAATGAAGCAACTAGAAAACCACATTCTTATCTCTTAATAGACGGACATCAAAAAACTCCACAAGAATACAGATTAAGAGGAAATATTTTTGATGTAGGCCAAGATGTTTATATTCCAAATAAAACTTAAAAAATGTACGTGTGATAAATGAAATAAAGAATGATATAAAAGACAAAAAATAGTTTTGTTTATTACGTTTTAAAAAATGCCTAAGAAAAGGAAATCTTTGTTATTAAAAAAAAGACCTATATTAAAAAGGAAAGGGAAAAAAAGAATTTTAAAGAAAAAGACTAAAAGAAACAAAAGGCCTAATTTATCTAGGCAATTAGCTTTCCTTACGGTCTTAAGTAACACTAAAAATAAAAAAAGAAGAAATCTTCTGATAGAATATGCAGGAAAAGAAGACATAGATGCTATATGTCAGTGCATTTATAACGTACTGAAAGGAAACATTAAATTAAGTCCTTTTTCTTATGCTAAACTTAAAAAGCATAAAAAATTTTTAAGATTTTTAGTAAATAGACGTGTGAATAACAAAAAAAGGAAAGCAGTATTGAAACAAAAAGGTGGTTTTTTGTCTATGCTTATTCCTTTAGCCGTAACTTTACTAGGAGGTTTAGCAGGAAGTAGACAATAATATGACTGATTCTTTCAAAAAAAGTATTGTCATTCCTTTAGTTACATATAAAAAACTTAGAGCTATAGAAGAAATTAAGACGAAAGAAACTAAAAATGAAAAAAATCCTATTCTTGAAAGACAAAAAGAAATATTAGCAGAAAAAATGTATAACATTCAACCATATAAAGTTTTAAGTACTAATCAAGATATATCTAAACAAAATCCTACTTTTTTTTCTTATTTTCAAGAAAATCAATCTGAAAAATCTTTTCATACAGGTATATCTATAGAAGAAATATTATCACATATAAGACAAGCACAAATACCTTACATAAAAGAAATTTAAAAAAAAATGTTAGCTTTACAATTTTTTTGGAATGATCAGGGTGAAATAATAATGAACGGAAAACTGCTAAAAAATTCTAATGTGATAGACATAATGAAATTTTTTTCTAATACTAGCATAAAAAAAGAACCTCTTGGCATTAATGAACTTTGGTATAATTTATCTCCACATATACCTAAATCTTGGTTTCTCAATAAACCAGGAAAAAGCAAGCAGGATGCTGACACTTATAAAATAAAAAAATATCCTATAGAAGATCAAAATATAGACATTATAAAAAAACGACAACGACAAATACATAAAAAAATTGAAAAAGGAAAGATAGAATCCATAGAAGCAACAGATGATGAATATTCAGAAAATGATTACGATGATCCAATTGAAAAATCATTATTTAAAGATTCTGACAGCGTGGACGACGATAATTTAAATTATCCTCCAGAATATGGTAAACAAAAATTATTTATTCCTTCAGGAGAAGAAAAAACCTTCACAGAATCTGAAGAAAATAAAAAACATGAAGCAAGTGGAGGAATAGGAGAAGAAATAAAAATTAAGAAAATAAAACCAACTTCTTTTGAACAAAAATTCGATGAAGAAAGTGAAATAGAACCTATGTCCTCTACCCCTCCTTCTGAAGATATTTTTGGAGGAATAAAAAAGAAAAAAAGTTCGTCTAAAGCATCACCACGTAAAACACGATATGGGAGATAAAAAAAAACCAACCCTAAATATTATGGGAAAGATTGGGACACGAAATGGAAAAAATAGTAATAAATAAAGAAAAAGCATTTGAGATAAAGAAGAAAAAATCCTAGGAAAATAAATAAAAATGTATTCGAATTGTGCTCATAAAAAATTTCTTTACAGGCAATTTTTACGAGAAAATAAAAATCCATTATTTTACAATCAATATGGAAGTGGATATAATACACTAACTCCTTTCATAGGAAGCAGAAATCAAAGAGGATATGGTATAGGTGGCATACTAAAAGGTTTATTTAAAACAGTCGTACCTCTCATTACTTCTGCGGTGAAAAGTGCAGGTAAAGCAATAGGAAAACGAGCTCTTAAAGGAGGAATAAAAATTGCAAAAAATGTTTTAAAAGGTGAAAATATAAAAAAGGCTATAAAAAGAGAAGCTGAAGAAAGTTTGTCTGATTTAGGTTCTCAAGTTATTTCAAACTTTTCAAATCAAAAGAAATTATCTCCTCAGCCAAAAATTATAAAAAAGAGAAACAGAAAAAAGAAAGGAAGGCATGGTGATATTTTCGGATAGAATAAATAGCTTGAGATAAACCGATAACTTGATCTTTTTATGTTATCTAAGTAAAAATAAGAAGATACACCTAAACAAAAAATATGTTTTTTTAAATGAAAATTTACATCATTGTATAAGCTCGGAATTGGATTATAAATATATACCTCCTACTGATACTACAAGAATAAAAACATACTATGAAAAAATAGATCCTACAGCTTCACCAAACAGCAACACTGTTCAATTTACATTAAAATCTAACAAAAAAGATTATGTTTCTTTACATAACAGTTACCTTTACATAAAAGCAAAAATATTGAAAGCAGATAAAACAGCACCTGACGCTCCAGCTAACGATGGAACTATAAATGATAATGCTAAAGTTTTTCCTGTTAATTATTTTGGTGCTACTATGTTTAAGAATGTAAAAGTATTCGTAGGAGGAATAAGAATATCAGACAGCAATGATTTATATGGTTACAAATCAATAATAGAATTTACTTTAAGTTATGATCCTCTTACAGCTAAATGTTTAGGACCATTAAGTTTTTACATAAAAGACAATAAAGATTTCAATGAAGTTAACACTTTAACAGGTACAGCTCACAATGCAGGAGCTAAAAAAAGATATGAAAAAACAAAAAACGGAACATTGTTTGAAGTGCATGTAAGAATACATGACAGTCTTTTTTCACAGTCTAAATTATTACCTGGGGACTTGCCTCTTTCTATTGAATTAGATAGAGCAGATGAAACTTTTTGTTTAATGTCAAAAGTAGAAGCTCAAAAATATATTATAGATGTACAAGAAATAAACTTGTATGTGAAAAGAGTTAGATTAACAGATGATTTTCATCAAGAATTAGAAGAAGCAAGAGCTACTAATTTACCTATATGGGATATTCCTATCCATAAAATAGACATGAAATATGTCACTTTCGGTCCTCAAAAAGCTATTCTTCAAGCTTCACATGTTGTGAATAACACACCTTTACCTAAAAGAGTCATAATTGGTCTCGTGCATTTAGATGGCTTCACAGGCACTCATAATCGTAATCCATTTAAATTTGAAAACTTTAAAGTTAAAGAAATAGAACTTAAAGTAAACGATGGAGGAACTCCTTTTTATCATTATGAATTAGATTTTACAAATAATATGTATAACATGGCTTATCTTGCTCTCCTTAAATCTACAGGAGATATATTCAGAAATGAAGCACAAAATGTAACCATAGACGAATTTAAAGAGGGAACAACATTATTTTGCTTTGATATTTCTAAAGACGGAGCAACATCAGAAACTTTTGAATTAACTGAAACTGGTACTTTAGGTTTTGTAATAAAATTAGAAGAAGAATTAGATCATGGAGTAGCGGCCATTGTATATTTAGAATATGATGAGATCATGAGATTAGACTCAAGTAATATGCTAAAATTTAAGTCTGAATTAACTAACCTAACAAAATGAATGGAAAAGAAATAAATTTTTATCTAAATCTCATAAAAGAAGAAAAAAAAGGAGAATATGGAGTGTTTTCAGCAGATACCATACCTGAAGTGACGTATTACCCTACTAGTTACATAGTTAACACTGACAACAGTGATTCTCCTGGTGAGCATTGGGTAGCTTTATATTATGAAAAACCTAATAAATTAGCTGAATATTTTGATTCATATGGATTTCTACCTCTTCGTGAAAGTTTTCTTAAAGCATTACCTGAAAAATATAAATATTCAACTCATGCTATACAAGGTTTATTTTCTACAACTTGTGGACAATATTGTTTATATTATCTTGAGAAAAGAGCTAACAACATGTCCATGCAAGATATAATATCTAGTTTCACGACTGATACAGACTGGAACGATAATAAAATAATAAATCATTTCAAAAAGAAAAAAATACCTGTGATAAAAGAAGCTCATTTCCCATATCAAATTTGTCAAAGCTGCTTACCTAAAAACGATTTCTTAAATCACAATTACACTTTAAAATCCAAAAAATTGAAATGACGGAATCAAACCTTTTAAGTAAAATCAATAATGCAACTAAAAAGAAACTACCAGCTATACAAGCAAGTAGTATTTTAGTTATGTTTGTCTTAGCTATAACAGGTATCATATATAATGAAACACAAAAAAAATATTCTTCTCCTTTACAAAAAGGAGATGAAATATTCCTATGTTGTACAGAAACTGGCAACATTTTTCGAAATGGAGAAAAAACACAAAGTTTTTTAACTTGTTACATAACAAACATAAATGAGAGAAAAAGCTGGTCCTATCCTTACTTAGGACAGTCTGTTTCAAATAATTCTCAAACAAACCAAAGCTCAAGAGTAAATCAGTTTACTGATATAATAACCATAAATTCCTCTCTTAAAAATAAATATGTTGTAATACATATACCTAAACAAAGAAAAATCACTGAGATAAATACCACATCTCCAACTTACAACTGATTAAAAAATATCACGCTGATCCTATAAACAATAACTTATATTTTAAATATGGATTATTTAAAGATTCAATTAAACTATGAAAAAGAACGTAATGAAATCCTAGAAAAAATTTGTCACCATCAACACTCATACATTTGCTCGTTAGAAAAAGAGAAAACTGAATATCAAAACAAAATAAAAGAAGAAGAAGAAAAAAATTCTTCTCTCTCTTATAAAATAAAAGAGACAGAAAAAGAAGTCATGAGTATGTTAGCACATAGAAAAGCCTATGGCATAGCTAAAATGGAGAGAGAATACAGGAAAAGAAAAGGTCCGATTTACATAAACACTATAGTATCAGACAGTAATGATAAGGATGAAGAAGCTGCTGAAGATATAGATATAGTAGATCTCCCTCGTGAGAGTTTATTAAACATATATAGAAGTATACCTGATGAAGTGTTTTATGAAGAAAAACATGAATGTGATTAGGTATACTTAATCACTGCTATATAATTCAAAATGAGTTTTCAAACATACAGCATAAGAAATCTTTTAAAAAATAAGAACATCAGTGACGAAATAGCAATCAAATATGTTAATGCTAAAAAAGAAAAAATTATATGCAATTCTGCTTTCTTAAACATACTCCTTGAACACTATAAACAAGTATTCAAGCATAGGCAAATAATATCTGCAGCCTTTTTCGTTATAGGAGAAACAGTTTTTAATTATGCAGAAAAAATATGTCTTATAAAACGATTAAATATGCATGATTTATCAAAATTATCAGTTAAAGAAGCTATAGGTTATACCTTAAAATTCTTTTCTACTGAAGGTCTTAAAGATGAAAAAGACAAAAAAATTTGGGAAAATGCATTAGATCATCATTATAAAAATAATGATCATCACCCTGAATACTATTCAGGTAAAAACATGGAAAAATATGCTTTAATTGAAAGTGTATTTGATATGATAGCCTGTCATATAGAAAAAGATTTGAAAATTAAAAATATAACTGTGAATGATATTTTAAACGGAGAAATTACCTTTCATGAAATGTTAAACATTAATCCAAATTTCTTTAGTAGATACACTATCGAAGACAGAGAAAAAGTAAATTTTTATCTTGCTTCGTGGAAAAGTATTCTAAGTCAGCAATAAAAAATGCTTAAAATAAAAAAATATATTATTACAAATTCTGTAAATAAAAAAACAAAAACACAAATCACAAACATTAAATATACAAGTTTTACGATATCTTTACTGGCTATATATTTGTTTTTTACTTACTGTATCATATATGAACTTATGCATATTGTAATATTATGTCCTTTTTTATATATCATATATAACCTTATACATATTATATTATTTCTGTTTTTGCATCATAGTATACTTGTTTCCGATACTACTTTGTGATACAGCTAACATAACCAGTTTCCGATACTACTTTGTGATACAGCTAACATAACCAATCTTAACTTTACATCTGATTACATATAACTTCAAAATGCCTTTGCCATCCTATTTTTTCAATCAAGACTTAGGTTATTCTGATCAAGTCTTACAACAAATATCTGTACTGTTAGGTACAGACTGGATGAAACTAGGTATTTATCTAGGCATACCTGATCACCGTTTAGAAAATATTTTTAAGTCCAAAAAACCATGCGAAATGGCATTAGAAATGTTAAAAAAATGGTGGAGAAATGTTCCTCCATACAAGAGATGGGAGGAACTAGAAACAAGTTTTCTAGAAACTAGCAGAAGAGACTTAATAGAATTCACTCAAAAATATTTTGGCGAAAAATTATTGGAAAATTACCATACTGATTCCACTGCTATATATCTTTTCTTGAGCAAATTGAGCGAAAAAATACCATCAGACTGGAAATATATCGCTATTTATTTAAATATATCATATAAAGATATAAAAAATATTTCTTATGAACCTGAACATGACTTAACTCAATATGCCTTCCAAGTGCTAAAAATGTGGCAAACATCTAAATACAGTGCAACTCACCATCTCATAAAAGCTCTGTCTGACATGAACAGAAAAGATGGTTTGAAAATTATCTTCGATGAATTCGATAAAAGAACAGGAAGTGAACAAGCAGGCTTTAATTAAAATGTTAAATATCTTTGTGATAAGCTTTAATAACTACAATACAGTTAGTCATAACAATTTATTAGTTATAATATATTATCATGTTATCTGATTATAAGATTGCTTTAAATATCTTGTGATAAGCTTAAATAACTAAATATTATAATAAATAATACAGCAACAATAGTAACAACTGTCATAGTTATAATTTTTTATCATATTGTCATCTAATCATAAGATTGCTTAAAATATCTTTATGATAACCTTAGATAACTGTATATCATAACTAGTGATATAACAGTTGTAACAACTTACTATTATCATAATATAATATTGTTAACTGTTTATAACTGCTTTTAATATAGTTGTGATAAGCTGAGATTGTAATAACTTGATATAGTTATAATTTTTTATCACATTGTCATCTAATCATAAGATTGCTTATGATGATCTTAAATAACTATATATCATAACTAGTGATATAACAATTGTAACAACTTACTATTATCATAACATAATATTGTTATCTGTTTATAACTGCTTTTAATATAGTTGTGATAAGCTAAGAACTAAATAACTATATATCATATAACAAGTAGTATAGCAATAATCATAAGTACTTAGTATTATACATACTATAGTTATAACATTATATTATATTATCGCTTTAAATATCGCTGAAATAAGCTTAGATAACTATATCATAACAAGTCATTAAGCAAGTCATAAGTACTTAGTATAGTTATAACTTCATATTATTACTGATATTAGTTATAACTTCATATTATTACTGATATCTTTATATATCAATATCAACAAAAATGGCATATTCACACGAGTCTTATTATGTAACACTTACGGATAACAGAAATACAGCATTAATAACACCATGCAAAACTCCTGTTACCACGCCTGATATAAATCCTATAAGTAAACCTGTGATATATTATATAAAAAATACAGAAAGAGCGATTGAACCAACAAGATCAACTAAAGAATCTGCAGGATTTGATTTATACAGTGCTTATGATTATATTATTCCTGCTAAAGAAAGAATGTTGGTGAAAACTGATTTAACGCTTGCTATACCTCCAGGATGCTATTGTCGCATAGCACCTAAATCAGGTCTTGCAGTTCATCATTTTATTGATGTTGGTGCAGGAGTAATAGATGGAGACTATAGAGGCACTGTTGCCGTCCTACTGTTCAATTTTGGTAATAAAAACTTTGAAATAAAACATGGAGATCAAATAGCTCAAATCATCATAGAAAGAATTTGCATCCCTCACCTTGAAGAAGTGTCTGTTCTTAATGTAACTGAAAGAAACAAAAGAGGATTCGGATCAGGGAAAGAAAAAACAACTAATGAAACTGAAGAAAAACCAGTTGAAAAAATGGATGAAGAACCATCAAGAGAAAACCCTGTCAATGAAGAGGCTGCAGATGAAGAACAATTCTTTGATGCAGTTGAAGAACAAGCCTATGAAGAAAAATCAAATTAAAGAAAAAATGAGTCGATGCAGTTAAAGAACAAGCCTATGATGAAAAAGCATTAAAAATAAAAAAAATCAACATCATATAAACCATTAATAAAATCAATGAAATGCCCTCCATCTCTCGATGTGAAATTATCCCTAATAAAAAAATTAAATAAAATCGAGTTATGTTTTTTATGCATACAATATAACAAACAAAATATCCTTGGGATAAACTAAAAAATCACACAATCTCTATGATAAACTAAAAAATCATACAACCAAAAAAAACATAATGGACAACAAAGCAAAAGTAGATGAATGCTTGCTTTATATTTTACAAGATTCTGATTACAATGATCATTCACCTCGAAATAATATTTTTCCATATGAAAACACTAAAATAATTACTTTTATTTTAAAAAATGAAATAGCAGAACTTTTTTTAAATAAATGGAAAAACGATGAAGTTCAAACTTCTTCACTTTTAAATGAAGTAATAAAAAACTTAAAAAAATTAATCAATGTCATGTATTACACAGATCACTTTGGAGTTAAATGGCAAACCCGAGATAATTCAAGATACAGCAAGATTTCAATAATATTCCATGGAAATAGTCGTATCAATGAAACTACTACAGTACTTAAGTCTAAAGAATATAAAAATTTTATCCAGTCATTGAAATCTGCGAATATACTATTTTTAGATCAAACAATCACTTTCAGAAGTCAATTTCAAAGTATACTAGAACACATATATAACTCATTCTCTGCCACTCTGTTCATAAATGATGACTTAATTCTTTATTTTCCCGGCTGGAGACATATAAATGAATCAATACCAGCAGAAATTTATGATTTAGATCGTCTTTGGTATCCACTCTCTGTGTAACACGGTTGCTAAGGTATGCGCTACAAATCGAGTAAACACTCGTTACTAAGTGTAGCTATGACAACATAACGTAGCAACATAATTCATTGCGTCAAAAAAATGGCTGACAACGAAACTATAATGAATAACATTGAATCATCAACCTCAGAAGATGAAACAAGTTCAGAAGAAAGTCATCATCGGTATGAAACCAATTTCACAGTGCGAGCACATAGTTACACGGATCAAGGTGAAGTGAAAACGTGTTTGCGAGGATGTTATAACATTTCCTACAATCTCGATTTAGTTGTTATGTACGATGACGTGCCGCACGAAGACAACACACTCGTATACTTGGATGTAAAAGAAGAACAAAAGATCGAAATTTTCGAAGAAGAATGGACAGAACTCTCATCTAAAATGGATCAAATAAAACATCTGTTTAGTTCGAACGTTAACATGAACTCTAAAATTGAAATAGAAGGTTTCACTGTCACCAAATTAAACTGGGATACGTTACTGTTCGCATCAAAGAACATTGAAAGCCACTTCATGTTAAAACCAAATCAGTTAGATAAACTGAATACTGCGATGGAAGACATTCAAGACAAAGAACTTTTTGACTATCTTGATATACTGTACATTTTAGAAGAAGAATAAGAAAAACAGAATCCTAAAGGTAAAACACACTTCTTAATGTCTCTGAATGATATAAATGTCTCTGTGAATGCACACTTCTTAATAGTCTTAAAGTACAGTCAATAAAAAAAATGGGAAACAAACCTGTTTTAGGATATACTAGATATGATTCCAATACATTTCCTCTAAGCAAAGAAAAAACTAACGCTGTAGGATTTAATTTATATAGTGCTTTCAGTTATATAATTCCAGCCAAAGAAAAATGTTTAATTGAAACAGGCATCAAAGTTGCTGTCCCTACTGGGTATTATGCACGTATAGCACCATTAAGTGGGCATAGGTTTAAGTATACAAATGTTAAGGCAGGAATCATAGACAATGATTACAGAGGACAAATTCATATCCTTTTTTTAAATTTTGGTGAAAAAGAATATAAAATAAATTGTGGAGATCCGATTGCACAACTTGTGTTGGAAAAAATATATAATATTACATTAAAAGAATCTAACAAACTCAAAGATACTCCTTATTCGAAAATATGTTTCCAATTAAGACACAGCAAAATATATGAACAATGGCGTAAAGAAACACATATGTCCTAATGATATGATTTTATAATAATACTTAACTCTGTTCTATTACATTATTATAATAAAATGTATTATATCCAAACAACTTGTTTCACTTCATTTTTATTTTCACTTATAGACAGCATAATACTTCAATCAAAGTGTCAAATGATCTGTACATCACATATTTTATTTATCATCGTAATACAAGAATTGCTTTAAATCCAATGAAAATGAAAATCTATCGTTTCAATTGTAAACTAACGCTGTAAATTCCTCTAATAACTCAGCAAATGTTCTTTGCTGATATCAATGAAACATAACAAAAAAATAAAGGAGAAAAAACTCTGTCCCTAAATCACTCAAACTGTTGAAAAAAATCTATATCCTCTTAAACTGAATGTCTATTTGTTCATAGACTTAAAGGTGTAACACCACATTTATGATTTCACTGCTGAGGTGGAGTATATAAGGAACGCAATGTCTGGGGTTAATTGAAGAGGTCCAGCCCTCATGTCACGAACCTCCACGCCTGTAGCTCCAGGTACTAGCTTCAGTGTGAACAAAATCACGACTATTCGTGCGAGCTTGTTAACTTAGAACGGCTGATGCTCCCATTGTTGGTTGATGCGTGTATGCTCCCATCAGTTGGTTGAAGCACCATACATAATAGTCCTCCTGTTTCAGTAACGTCATTCCTTAGAGCACTGATCTGAAATTGAATGTATCTCTCAATCCTCCTCCTTCAATCCTCCTTCAATCCTCCTTTACTATTTCCAAAATAATCCTATTATCCAAAATAATAGGTATTTTCTGGATATTCAAAAAATATAGGTCTTCTTTGGATATTTTTTTAGAAATATCCAAAGAAGACCTATATATATACTACTAACCTGGCTGTTGTACAGGGGACAAAGGACAGGTAAGGGCAGTTGTTGGTACCCAGGGAGTGGTCATTTGTCAAAATGGGGGACACAGTCTTCAGATTTGGATCAGATCTGGTATTTTTCCTCTCCTCTCCTTTGTATGAAGAGTGTCGGTTCTATCCCCTCTAACCAAGGGAAATGGCCTGTCCCTTACATGTATATCTGTCTTTCTATCTGTACCCTCCAATGATAGATTTTTAAAACAGAAGGCAGTAACATCATATTGCTAAGTGTTAATCTCTTGACCTCCCCCCACCCATTCCTCATTAAATGACTTTCCCCATGAATGTACACCTAGGTTATGGGTGATTGGTTTGACTACCACAAGGTGGGTAGGAGGTCCTCTGGTGCCCTGAGGTATAAACACTCAGGCTACCACCATAGAGGAAGCATCAAGGCACAGTGGGAGTAGACTATATATAACTACCACCATGCCTTGCTTCCAGTCACAGGAACATTGAATGGAACCGGAAATACTGCTCACTCTTCAAGCATAGGTTGTATTTTAACAGTCTGAAATATCTGCTTGCAGAGTGTCAAGTTCAGGGTTATGCTGGTGTCTACCAGTGTCATTTTATATGATGCTAAGTACTAGTGTGGTTAGGATTGAAGTTAGTGTGACTAGCACAGGGAGGGGAGGAAGGTCCAAATGCCCCTGTACTCTGGTGTCCTGAGGTATAAACCTTCAGTGTACCACTGTGCAGGAAGCAGCAAGGCATAGTAGTCCTAGACTATAGTTATCCCTCGGAAACCTAAGCATTTCCGGAAACCTACGAGAGGTGGAGTCGCGCATGCGCAGTCAGTTCAGGAAAACGCAGCAACAACAACAGTCAGTTCCTACAGTTCACCACTGTTTTAGCCTGGTAAGTACGGTTGTTCTTGATATTTAGCATTCCCTGCTTCAGGGAACCGTTATGAATGTATTCTTCAGCCTTGGTTCCCCCCGCAACCTTGGATGTTCAGCAGTTTTTTAGTTATTTGGGATTCTGTACTGCCTCCCCTGAACTGCTAGGTTCCCTCGGTATAATCTTAATTATACCTCAACTTACAGGTAAGTCTCGAATAATTTCAAAATTAACTCCCACCATGGCCTTAGCTCAGTCACAAGAACAGGAAATGGAACTGCAAATGCTGCTCACTCTTCAAGCATAGGTTGCAGCTATGTAGGCTGAAACATATGCTTGCAGATTGACAAGCTCAAAGTCATGTTGGTGCTCACTAGTGCTATAATATGGCACTTGGTACAAGTGTAATACCACTGGGTCACTGACCAGAGACCTCTCCTGGTCTCCCTCCTGAGCAGTGCTGCCATCTAGTAGAAATAACAAGCAAACTCCAACTTTAGTCAAACAGTGTCCTTTTTCCCGCCGTGAACCCTCTTTTGTGGTATTTGGAGCTAGGAAGTTGAATACTAGAGACCAGCTGTTGGTAGATGTAGTCCACACAATGGACAATAGATTCATGTATAAAAGTATTTTAGCCATGTTTCAATTTAATTAAGGTAGGCCGAAAGGAGTATGACAATCATTCACACTGTTCTGATCTGTTGTAATAGAGAGTCAAAATGGGTTGGAGTTTAATAAAATGTGTCAATTGGCAAATTAATAAGACCTTTTATATAAGATATTCAGTTACAAGGTACTTGATGCATTTTGATAGTTTGACATTTTACGTCAGTATAAGCTGAACGGGCCACGCCCATAATTAATGGCGGCATACCACATGAATAAATGTCTATGTACTTGAATCATATCATATTCTATCATTAACAGTGAACACTTTTCTAGCGTGAAAGCCTTGTAAAAAAGAGCACTGAAGGCCATTTTATAACATCACATAACTGGGCCCTTCAAGTTGTAGCCAAAAATATTGTACCCCACATGTATGGATATGCAGTCGTTCTGGTGGGTGCGATCGCAGTACGTTAGAAAATGAACTGCAGATTGTGTTGTCGATCTTTTTTCTATTAAAGGGCCACAGGTGACGATGATATTATGTCGATTAAGACTGTGCCTTTTTCAGCTATTAGAATGTCTTCATTAGGTCTATTTGATAGTCCTTTTGGCTTTGTTGGATATTATTACACGACTTCTGTGATTTTGGGTGCTTTTTCTGGATATTCCCATACACATACATGTCATATGTTACATGTTAAAACCTACGAAATTTTTCATTGCCAAGGTAGGGGTCAAAACTGCAGTCTCAGATCCCAAATCCAACTCCCTATGCATTGCGCCACAGGGACTGACGAGATACACTTGGTTAGAACCAGGTCTGTATAAGTCATTGATATATCTGTGTACCCCCACAACAACTCTCACATGCACAAGGTTAGAATAGCATTATGATTATAGATGACTGCTGGATGCGTCCAAACCAAACCAAGGGCTGCCCGGCACCGAGGTGAGTGTACCGATGGTCTATTGGTTAGAATGCCACCAGAAGCGGCCCGGTAGTCTAGTGGGTAGCGCATTGCGCTTAGCTTCTACAGGTAGGCGGGACGAGTCCCGGTCCGGGTGAATTTTTTTTTCACGTCCAAGCAATAGACCATCGGTACACACACCTCGGCGAATGGCAGGCTTAGAGTCCCGGGGAGGGGGAACAATTTTTGTTTTAAACTTGAATTTATTGATATTCTATTTATGATCTATTGGTATCGTGTAATAAAATAAGTAGTCAATGGATAATTCATGACGCATGTGTGTTAACACACACAAGTCATGTGACGATGATATTATGTCGATTAAGACTGTGCCTTTTTCAGCTATAAGAATGTCTTCATTAGGTCTATTTGATAGTCCTTTTGCCTTTATTGGATACTATCTTATGCTAAAGACATTGCTAAATACTACAAAGGACAAGCATAGTTGAGGGTGTGGAAGGGTTCAATACAAAATATATGCCCCACTGACAAAATGGCTACATCTAATGAGCCCTAATTGCAAGTTTAACGACTTGTGAATTGTGTCCGTTCTTGAAATGTCTTTGCATTGCTGGGATAATGACAAATGAACACAGTTCTCAGAACGACAACCAACGACAAAGGCTAATCTTAAAAAATAAAACAACCTTGTAAACATCAGGATTCATTAACCTTGCAAACATCAGGGTTCAACACATTCAGGTAGTATTCTGAAATCTCCTGCCATCTGTTTATATATGTAATGGCCCGGGAGAAATGTCTGAAGTGTCCATATGGTCTGTAGCCTCAGGACTAGGTATGACATGCATATAATAGTCTTCATTAGTTAAGCCATATAGAGATAAGGTATAGAGAATTTTATGAAAGATTACAGCAGCAGAAGGTTTGTGAGCCGATGAAATATCTTTATTTTAACCAGACTCACACTCTAAACCCGAATTGTAAATATGCAGTAGAAACCCAATCAAGTCAATGGGTTTGTACTTACATCAGCTCAACCTGTAGTGCACCATACTAAGCCTTTCCAATGTAAAACCGGGTCGCTGGACTCACAGTGCAGAGGGAAACTGGTAGATGTGATAATTTCATGTGAATAATCTAGTTAGGGAAAAGGAACTTACTTGCCTGCCCTCATGTGGGCACGGCGAGATGTCATCACCCACAGCTCCATGCAAATATTGGCGTAGGCAAAGGTAATGATAGAAAGTGGGATGATGAAGATTAGTAAGAGCATGGAGACTTCGTAGAACTGGGAGTATATTGGCCACTCCCACTCCTTTACACACCAGTATGCTTTGATTTTCATTCCAACCAATTTGTGCACCTGGAAAGATAGAATCGACAAAATGATGTATCGACAAAGAAGTCCATTTATCAAATTATTAGAAATGTAGATTGAGATTCTTCCATATTTTGAGTAGAGAAATGGGAAGCATCATTTAACCTGTTTAGGCTTGGCCTTTTAGGTTTGACTCTTTTTTTGGGTTGGCCAAAAGACGGTACAGGAAGGGGCATATCCCCTGTGTGACAAGTTAAATACACACTTTACAAAAAGAAATGTAAATAAGCATAAACATGATTTTATAACCATCAGGTTAGTATAGAATGAGATATTTCATTAATGCTCCGTATTCAAACAGTTTGTAGACATCTATCCAACTTGTTCATGTTAAAAGAATTCTCTCCATGATGGCATGGTCTCTGAGCTTGAGCCGACGTCTTTTAATGTACATTTTTCGCATTCAGTACATATATAGATATTAGGAACATTTTAAAATAAGTGTGATGAATAGTAAGCTCATATTGGAATCTGTGCTTATCATCACTTTAGTAGTTTGTACTTAGGGTAGGTGATAGCTCTATAGTGGTTTGTAGCAATAAGCAATGTGTAAGTCAATGACCCTTTGTTGCCAAAAATAGGTGGAGGTGTGATCACTTATGTAAATTTTTTTTATTGAAGTTGGTGAGTTTGAATATACTGACTTAAATTTATCCACGAATGACATAGAAGTCCAAGTTTTTTCAAACCAATGTGCCACATAAAAAGAAAATGGTTTTGATAAATTTATATAGGCCACCAGATGGAAATTTTGACATTTTCTGGGCCCATATTAAACTGATTTTTCAAAATATCAAACATAGGCATAGACGCAATATCTATGTTTTAGGGGACATGAATATCAACCTTCTGGATAAACATGAGCCCAGAGTCCAGCCAGTGGAGGGGGATATATGTTAGCTTATTTTCTGAAAAATTATGTGAAAAGTCCAATAAGATTTTGTGATATCAGATACAATGCTGGATGTATCTTTTACAAATGAAGATTGTAATTTCAGTGCATTTTTAATGCATGTGAAAGATCAAGAGATGTTAAATATTTAAACCATTAAACGAATTGCCACTAGGTTATGGGATGGTCCTGTTTTAAATATGATACTCCTGTTCTAACTTTATACAAAACGAGTCTTGAATATAATCTTGCCTCGACATGGAATCAACTAGAGGTTGATAAAAGAGTAATTCCATCAAAAGAACAATTTAAAGAGTTTACAAAATCTGAGATAATACATATGTTACCCTATACATTGAATCCTGAATGAAACTCTTAATAATTCTGTGATATATTCATATATATATATATATATATATATATATATATATATATATATTGGATTACCGCTAGGCATAATTCTTAATAACTGTTCTTAGTATTTGAAGCCTGTCAATATATAGTATTTTTGAGATGTTTCTCTCATTCCATGGGTAAAAACGTTTTCACTGGTATTGCCATCTCCCCATGTGGCCATTGCACTCCTCTCCATAAGTATATTAATCCTATTTGAATATCTTCTTTGGGCATTATTCTTAATTATTGTGCCCAGTTTCGAGATATTTTAGAAATATCTTTTGTAGTTATTTTTCTTCCAAGTATGACAAACATCTGTTGTTTTGCACCATGACAATTTAGAAATATAGTATCAGATAATAATTTACCAACTTAGGTTTAAGTTTTTGTTACATCACCTAAATATATGAGCGGTCATGAAAAGATATTGTTATTAGCCAGTAGGTTGCTGCCTCAAATGTGCTGCAAAGCATAAAAGCAGCCTGCCTTTGTTTCTCCACATCTCAAAGATAATCTCTATTGAAATACCATTTTTGTATGTACACATATTGATGCTATATATGAGAAATAAAGGCTATCATATCTCAATCTCAAAATCTCAAAAGTAGGCACCTGGGGAGGCATAGACCTTGGAGAACCAGTAATGAATACCTTCTGTCAGGATCAGCAACAGCCAGTCACATAGAACCAGGAAACAAGGCAACCCCGCCAACAGAGGCTTAGTCTGCAGTGATTTCACGTCATTAGCACGGATAGAACTTTGATAGCCCCTACGGCCCTGTGCTTGCTTCAGCGCCGGTGGGAATAACACGACCTTTCCTTGTTGGACAAAGTCCAATTGAGTGCCCCATGTTTGTCTTCTTTTGACGTCTCATGAGAATCTCATAGATAGACAAAAGGGTGACCTCAAAAGAGCCAATAACCTCCCAACAAACACAGTTAATTGGCTGAGTAGCCTTCAGACAAACCCAGCTTCTCACTCATGCCCACTTTGATACTTTTGTTAGCAGTTATTATTTTTTATTGCTTTAAAACACGTCAAAAATACATTTTCTAAGTTAAATATATAGTTCGTTTAATTACGTAAAAGTCTACATATTGACGTTTTTCCTTTAGGTCTAAAACAGACGGTACCGAAATTCAAAGAACAAAAACATCTGGGAATAATCATCTTATGTTCCTAAATAGGCCGATGTCAGCTCAGAATAAGCCACTTTTTGACAGGGCAATTTCAGAAATACTATTGCAAATGGTTACATCCAATCCGATTATAGAATCAACCAACCGGGAATATATCTTGCATGGATCCGCCTACGCTTCCCTTTAAGAACCGACTGCATCCACCCTAATCTACACTGCTGGTGAAGTCTTTAATGCCATCTCACTCTCAGCGTTACAATGAAATATGGAAATGACCGCAGCCCCAAGAGGAAGTTGTCAGTATATCACAGTAAAAAGAAAGACCAACGCTGAGGCGGTAATTATTTTGGCATTTAACTTGATCTACACCCCATATAAACCTCAGGAGGCAGTAAGATCACTCTTTAAAGTGAGACTGTAATCTTAGCTGAATGGAGCTGCATCTTAAACCAAGGGGAATTCACTGAAACTAAGCACAAACACTCATGTAACGATGTCATTTTGATTTTTACAGATATCTTTATTATGAGGCTATTTTCTTGGCTGTCATTACAGGAGGAAATTAGATGCGTAAAAGTCATCTTTCACATAATGCCCGTCCCCTGATATCATATAAAATAAACAAACGTTTAAAAATTGGAAATGAAAAGCTTGCATCCAGCATTAGCAAATATCTTTGAATGTAACATCATGTTCATTGAGCACACCGTTAGCTCACATATAATGATACATCAGCTGTAATCTTACCTGTCCAATTATTATCGGGATGGCCAGTATAAATGAGGATACCCATACACAGATGATAGCTCGTCTAGCTCGGCTCACCGTACACGTGAACTTTGCCTTCATAGGGTGTAGGATGGCGTAGTATCTAGAAAACAAAATGACAATACGGTTGACATTTTGCTGTAACCGACATTGATGTTTACATACATGCTTTTATGTCAAGGTGAATATCGATGCTCCATAGAAAAAGCACTGAGACCCCGTATTGCACCCTACCGTGAAAAAACCTGTGCCAATTCTGCATGATGACATCATAGGTCCATCGCACTGCACTTTTCGAATTCAAGATGGCGACGGTTGCATCAAAACAATGTCGGAAAACCTCATTAAATGTGAGTTGTTGTCTATTTAATAGATTCAATATACACCCAAACACCTTGACATAAATGTAAAGATGAACTCTGACCAGTTTGAGCTTCCTGTTTCTTCACTTGTGCGTCAGGCCTGCTCTGCAGTCGGCCTAACGGCCTTGTGCGGAATGGGCCTGACACGCTCGTGAAGAAACGGTCACCTCAAACTGATCATCGTTCACCTTTACCATTATACTTTTAAGGTCGAATCCCACTTGGCAAAATAGGGCTTCAATATCTCTGCGATTTTCTCTCTTGCATTGTATGACCCGTCTGGAGGCCATAACATGCAAGGATTGTTCAACTCATTCCGAATCCCACAGTGGATTAGGATCAAGTTTACAGTAGGCCAGTAGTCCTTGCGTTTTATGGCCTCACCAAGAGCCAAACAACACAACTGACAAAATCGCCGAGATATTGATGCCCCATTTTGCCATGTGGGATTCGACCTTTACCGTCCTGGCCAGAATATATATGATACCGATGTGTTTTAGCCTGCGTGGTGTATGATACTAAGGTAGGTAGATTGGAAATGTTCCCAAGGCACAAATTCACCCTTAATTGTCATCAAATTGTTTTGATGACTAAATCGCCATAGGAAATGCCCAAAATGACCTAAAATTTTATTTATAACTGAAGAAAAAAGTCTAATAACAGGATCGCTCCTGTGTTGCCAAGCTGTATGAGCAGCCTGAAAGAGCATTTTTATTTGAATGACTAACGTATTATGAGACAATGGACGATGGTCCACTACATGATATTGCATACAACTGAAGAGTAGGTTAAGTCGAATGAGAGGGACATAAAACATGATGATTATCAACTCTCTCATGCAGCAACTTTATAAAAGGGAAAATAAACTAGGAGGCTTTTGCAAAAAGAATTGTTATCGAATTCTCACTGTAGCTATTTGAACTTCCAATTATCCGCTCTTCCCCACCATTAGAATCGACTTCCCAAGAGAATTGGTTCCTACTTGAGAATTACACCCTGAAGCTGGACCACTCCTATATCGCTCCTCTGACCAATTCTCTTTTCTCAACACATGAGGGAAAACCATTGCCTGAGGTGAGTGAGTTCCATTTTGGGAATAGCACCTCTGACAGAACCATTCCAAATCTTTTCGCAAGGGCCTCCAGATTAGTGCCGCATTCGGGGGTAATATTTCCTAGTGGATTCTCGGCTGATGGAAGGTGATTGGTAAGAACATGTGTTGTGTAATATGAGGAAGAGAAAAGAAAACAATGTTGTGTATGGTAATTTGATAAAATGATGCAATGATACAGAATGAATGATAGATGCAGAGTCCATTATAGTCATTAAAGTCTGTAATGCACCACATAAAATCATTGTGTTAGCTTGTTAAGAGTTTATTATGTGACGGTATTGATATTAGCAATATAATTGTGTGGGTGAGAATAAAACCCTGTGCCCTGAAAAAGATGTGCACAGTACAAATTAGAGGTATACCCAGTGAGGGATAAGTGAGGGGAAGGTGGTATGGGGTCACATCCACCCAGGGGGAAAATTAAGTGCTTGCTGCTGTAGAAGCAATATCTACGGCCTATAATATTGCAGAGGGTAATACCATTACCCTCTGCAATTATACAGAATACCTTACCTACCTCACTGCCGCCACTGGAATAATAACATCCAACATTTATATCAATCATGTAATGTTTGGGTCTACGCAGTTAAGACGAGAAAGTACACATGTGATAGGACTTTCAAGTGGTGGGCTTAAATGCGAGGGTTACAGTAGTCTATACACATGTACCCTGAAGTATAAATAAGTCATTCTATACGACACCACAATTCACTTAATTTACCTTTTCACATCTAGTTCAGAGCTACAGTAGAGTAGACCACAATACTGCCTGTGCTCCAGTCACAATTCCATTTCCATGAAAATGGTTCCAATTTTGCCTAGACCAGTGGATTTACACCTTTGTAATGTCCCTTATAGGTTGAGGCTATTGGAGAACGGAAGCACCATTTTCCCATCTTGGGCCTTGTAACTGCTGTCCAGTCTGTAATCAGTGACATTTGACTGGGGTTGACACAGCCTTCATTGGAATGCCCAAGGCTCTCCCAATCTAGTCTGGGACACCTTTCGTGGCAAGGTATTTGTGCCAGGGCAAGGGCTCATACTCCCCGTACAGGCATTAACATTCTTCTCTTCCTTCAGGAGGTGATTTATTAGCATACATTTACAATGATTGCACCCTCCAAAGTTCTCATATTGCAACAGCACTTAGTGACTTCCTGATCAGTTCACTTTCTTAGCCCCCGATAACTAAAAATGACACTCATCCTAAATTGTTGTCTTGCCGATATGTAAAATGACATGATATCATGGGGGTAATAATTGTATGAGAAAATAGAAAACTATCCCATACTAGGCTGCCGAGGAGGAGTGGAATTTCCAGCTCCCTTGTTGCGACACAAATCAGACCCAGTCCATTCCCAGTACACATGGCCCTATCAACTGCACTACGAATAACTAACACAGTACATATTAACATGGTATGTATAAATTTACTCTTAATATCACTTGTTCTTCAGTGTTGGTTATTTCACTGGTTCACATAAATAATATTTACCTGTCCCTAATACATCAACTGGGGATGCAGCGCAGACCGACCTACGTGCCCAGCCTCTGGCCACCACCACAGCAATGCCTCCTCACAGGGATATTGGTGTCTGTCACCACTAGAAGGACGGCCACAGACCATGGAGGAACGCCCCTCATAACATTGTTACCTCATCAATTGACGGCCCAATGATGGCAGCACATTCTTTAGATGTTTGATGGATGACAGACCTGGAGGTTAATTCAAAACATCCTGGGATCGCAACCCCAGCGATCTTAGGAATTATTCTATTAAGTGATCTTCAGGTCAGACTGCATTCACATTTCCTAGCCAGCACTAAGATCGCATTGACTTAGCCTTAGCCCTCCTACACTATTCCAAGAAGTACTGACTGGGCACAGGGGTAAGAGTCCCAAAATAAAGGAATAGCTGTGGAGTCACTCTTCTTCACAACAGTGTTTATACCATCGTTCCCCATCCCCATATGATTTATATTTGCCTATTACCCACTGGGCACATCAACATTGATTCAGCGTTGAAACAGCGCTTGCAATGTTTGCATATCAACGGTTGATATAGGCTTGAAATATAGTTGAATTTGAAAGTTGACACAACATAATCAAAATCAACTGTGATTCAACACCTAACCATCAGCGCTGATTCAATGTTTGTATTTCTATGTTGATTCAACGTTGACACAACATTGATATGATGTTGAAACAAAGTTGATATTTGTTAGGGCATTCTTTGTTGACATGTCAATGTTGAATCAACATTGAATCAACATTGAAATCAATATTGTTGTTTCAACATTGACAAATCAATGTTGAGTCAACATTGAATTGACAACAATATTTCAACATTGATATGTCAACTGTTGATTGGATGTTGAAATGGTGTTGGTTGACAACATTGAAATAGAATCATTGAAAAGGTGTTGAAGACAGGTTGATCAACATCATCAACACAATATCAGCGGGTTCTCAACGTTGATGCAACGTTCTGTGCCCACTGGGAAGCATTGTGCCCCCCCCAGGACAAAGAGAGAGAAGGGAAGAATTACCTTACAGTGCACTTAACACATGAGTAGCCCTAAGAGCCCTCAAGGACACTCAGCAAACATCCTCCCTCCCCTCTATATGTATGCAGCAGGCTATTCACTCTTTCAATCAGGAGTGTTCCCTGTAAGTGCTCTTGTACTCAGGTTAAACCACTGTGCAATTCTTTCACTAAGATTGCAGTGATCTTAGTGCTGAAAAGGAATAATGAAGTGATCCCAGGACTTACTATTCCTGGTAGGCCTGCAACCACTGCATTAGATAGGGTAGACCAGCCAGGTCTTATGATATGTGCCTACACTAAGATCGCTGGGATTGCGATCCCAGGATGTTTTGAATTAAGCTCCTGGCCAGAATGTCCCCCTCAGGCCACTACTGCCACTGGTAGCACCAACCTGCTGAACTGGGAGGTATCTGCACAATGGGTTATTTAAAGTAGGGGTAGATGTGTTCAGAAGTTACAAGGTATCATGGCAATAGTGGCATCCTAAAGTGTGTGGGAACCCAGAAGAATACGCCATGAAGTGTATGTCTATTCAATGTAGCTGAGGATTTAATTGTACGGCAAACTGAGCCTGAGGTCATTCAATGGTAAAAGCTGGAGTGAATGCAGTAAAAATGCTTACACATGCACATTCCTTTCTTACCAATCTACTTTTCCTTTACCAATCAATAGGCAGCACATCTTCTAGTGCAAATAACGTTCAAGTATATCGTGTTTGAATTCGGAGATAGAATTAAGCCAACATTCTCAGGTTTGCCATGTCCCTCAGCTCCTTAAGCCCATTCAACTGTTTGGTTCCATGTTAGCCACTACTTTACTCCATGAATTCCTATGGAGTGATTAGTGGCTGTCTCGAGACAGTCACTCATAGAGGCTAAATCATACCAAAATAGTATGTGCATGCCACAAAGGTTCAATGTCACTGTTGGTATTTAGAAAGATCTAAAGACGTCTTTTGTGTATTCATATTGCCGACCTAAGGTAAATTTGTCAAATTATAGACTACATATATATGCGAGGCCCATATCTAGCATAAAGCCCCTATATGGCGTATCCATCCATTTTGACAGATGTAGCCGAAACAAAAGCCCTGTCAGAACATCTGCAGGGCGGGCAAAAATTGTCAGACAGCTGGACCAACGGTCTGGGTGAAATCCAAAGACATGAGGGTACATGCCAGTATTTATATCTTGCAAATTAGACTTTATCGAGATTATTACAGCATAAAATAAGAAAAGCATTGCTATTTCGTAAAGGTTAACTCAACATTCTAAATATCTAAATGAGTTAGATTTTCAAAATTCATTCTTATTCATTCCCATCTGTCCCCATCAGCCCCCATATAGCAAAATTTCAGATACAAGCTATATGTAAGCCAGATTTTTTTCTGTGTACCAAATAAGGATGTTGTCAGATAGGGACTCTAGGCAACCTTGCTTGTATATTTTCGACAGGTAGTACCGGTATATGGCTCATATAAGTCATCATTTTGTCATATAGGTTCCATTTGGCATTCAGTCCCCATCTGGAAAAAGGCCAGATAGGCTCTATGCCAGATAGCGGCTCACACACACACCTATCAGACGAGTCATTTTCTATCGCGTGTATCATTTGCTCTGATATTATTAACAGATCTGTCTTCACTTACATTTCAATTACCTCAATATAGATGTGCATGTAGATTAACGAAAGCTCTATCATGCAAAGTTCATAAGAATGCACGCTTACTCATAGAACGAGGGGAGTTTTAGGTCAAGGGAATGTATTCCTTTTCTGGAAATAATTTCAAGTACATAGAGTGAGACATAACATAGATAGATCTTCAATGTTGCCAAACCCATCTTTACACGTGAAGGCAAGCAATTTGTGTTTTTAGCCCTACTTCTAAGTGTGATATAGGATAATGATGCATGTATACTACCCCAAGCTGAGTGGGGATCTCTTCAGTCATAGACATTTTAAGATAACTAAAGGAATGAAGGATTGACCTTGTTATCTGGAACGACCTACACAAAGTTATCTTTTAAGCCGTGTGTCCACAGGGCGTCAAAATTGGTAGGCGACCGAATTCCCGACGACAAAATCACTTTTGCCATCCATTTCCAATGATTATATCTAACATGTTTGATTTTTGTCATCGGGAATGGACGACAAAAGCCGTTTGGATGATAAAAATGCTTTTGTCATCGGGAATTCTGTCGCCTACCAATTTTCTCGCCCTGTGGACACAAGGCTTGAGACATGTTTATCCGATATACCATATGACGTCAATTTCACAGAAAAGGCCGGACGAGGGGAAACCATACCCCACCTGTCCAAGGCAATTTCCTTATAATTTGTGTATTGCAATCAATATCAAGCTAAAATGAAATCTATATAATGCTCATGGATATTGGCCTGCTAATTTAAGGTCACCTTCACCTAAATGATACTGACATCTGACAGTTCCATTTTACTCGCTAGAATCATATGGGCCAGGGCCCAGGCTGCAGGTCCAAGTTATGCTAACACATTGACAACGTTTTAGGGAATTCACAAAGAATGGTAACAAATTATTTGATCCGCCCGGGATTGGCTCATAGAAATAAACAACAACATGCCGGTGCACCTCGGGCTATGACAAGCGATGTGTTCACCCCTTGGTATCTCTTTACTTAATATCTGAGTTTTTTGTTGTTTTTCTTTTAAAATTGATATAACATACACATATAACATACATGCAGGGTATGAGTGAAAGGGCATCTAGATAATTAAGTTTGATTTATATAACCTACTGTATCAATAATCGGATTTGTGATGTGTACAAATCTTTTGAGTCATTGCATGATAAAGTATGTGGGCGGGTATTGCTTAAACAATTTTTCTTCTGAAATTCTCTCAAAGTTAAAATAATGATTCATAGGCAACGTCCATTCAATACAGGTTGTCTCCCATGCTTTGTCCCTGCATACCATAACAGATTAATCTTCACCAGTCACCTTTGGAGAAATTCCAGCCAAGGCTGTAAAATTGTTAAAATACACTGTAAAAAAAAAGACTTTTGAATCTACCAAGGATCCTTGTAAAACTGAACAGTGAACCACTGTAATTATACAACAGGCAGTCAGTGTATGTTTTACAAGAAGCTCCAGGTGGAAGTGTGGTGGTAAAAGGAATCTCTGTGAAAATAACAACATCTCTGTTAAAATAATGACTGATCTCTGGCAACTTTGGGACGAGGAATCCTTCGTTATTTCGACGGCATTTTCTTTTACAGTGTGACACACAGCAAAAGGTCGCAGGGGTGGATTGATTTACTACATCTATCACTATCCTGATAACGCTAGGACACCAATGCATTCCTCGCACCTACTGACCTAGTGTAAAGAAAGAGGTTAGGGATGTTTGATTAAAATCCGTCTATATACAAGTAAAAGATACATTGCGGCTGTTTTGGATGAGTTTCTGGATGCTTTGTAGCTAGACTAGAGTGGATTTGCCTTTTACAGTAAAGCACACAGTATGACCTTTAAGATATGAAACTTGACATAAAGGTGAACTATTTCTGATTTTTTCGGCTTGACAATATGTCTTACAATAATTATTCTTCACTGATTGCTACTTTTGTTTCCACCCAGTGGGCACTCTTACACTGAAAGAATATTCGTATAACATAAATGAATTTCAGCTAGTTTAATGCAAGGTTAAAATTTGAAAGTTGACGTAACAATGTCATAATCAAATCATCCATGATTCAGCTTCTAAGCATCAGTGCTAATTCAACATTTTTGTTTGGTGTTCATTCTTTGCTAATGTGGCATTGTTTTATGGTTGATAGTTGTTAATTGATTCAATATTGATACATCAACACTGAATGAACAGTAAAATGGCAGTGTTGATTTGGTAGTGGAAAAATCAATGTTGAATCAAAAATGAAATTAGAACAATATTTCGACGTTGATGATACTATACATTGATCATATGTTAAACTAGGGGATGGTTGACAAAATAGAATTGACATTATTGGAAAGGTGTTAAAAAACAATGTAAAATTCATTTTATTCACAGCCCCTTCTTGAACAAGGACAGGTTGATCAACATTGTCAACACAAATTAACCAGTTGTCAATGTCTATTCAACAGCCTGTGTCTACTGGGTATAGATTCTATTGACAGTAGAGGGAAAAGAAGAGTTGTGAAATATAACCCCAGGAATGCATGATTAACAACACCTTCTTGACCACCATTGATTTAAACTCGTGAAGATGTGTTGTAATGAACTGCGTTGTTCATTGCGTGGGATGGGAAATTGCCATACCCGTAGGTTTTACTTTGCTGCCATTTCTGAGAGGTCCCCTAGGCTTTGTGGAATTCCTGCGACAAAGTTCTTTTATCTTGAGGTTGAATGCTGTGATATTTTATAAAGTATTAAACCAAGGCTGCAGGCTATCGATGAGGGGAAATATTGGTGTTAGTGTAAGTTCTAAATCCTGAAGGCCATGTTGGAAGTGGTTTGTGGTTAATTTAAAAAGGAAACATAAGGATAAAATGTATTGTATTAACAATTATGCAATATTTTGCAATAATAATTACAGCTAGACTGAGATGATGCAACCAAGTCCAAAATCATTATTTTGAAAGAATGCTTCATTTCATCAGTGAATTCTATGAAATACGCCACTGTAAGTGTAAAGTTACACTTATTGTATTATATGATAGATTGAAAAGGTGGAGTGTGAAATTTAATTTTACATTGTATCCTATAAAGGTGCGGATGACAAATCACAGGCCTGGGTCGTCATGCATATTATGATGAGGAGAAATATGTTGTGTAGCGGTTTTAAGAAAATGAATTCAATGAGGAACAGAAGGACATTTTTGTCATCTTACCGAATTCAGGAATTTTATCAGCTTTCTGCATTTATGATTATAAACATAATCATTATACCTTAATTATCTATAGATTGAGCATTGCATGACCAGGGTGGAGGCAAAATGTCCTTATCCGACCGTTGACTTGCTTTCTGTAGAATCATGCTATGAAGCCCATTTTGAAGAAACAAGAACAAAAACAGAAACTGCAATGAAGACAGATGTTGAATTCCCATACACCCATTTATAACTCCTCACGTCAGCTGACAGAAGTGGTCCGGTTTATTTTCCAGGATTGAGTAGCATTTTTGCCACAGGAGGCCCTTGCCAAAAGGTACAATTAAGGACGAACCTCTGTAATTCTTTTTCAGGGAGTACGTGCTCATTTTTGTATTGCCAAATTTATTTTCCCAAACTTGTTTTGATAAAACATGGACGTTTCTTACAACTGAAATAGTGATTTTTCATACATGCTCATGTAAGATTATTTGTCAATACTATGGAAACGAGTTAGGCCATGCACGTTTCTATCAGTGCTGTCTCGAAAAAATTGACATGTTCTTCCTCGTCATATTTTGGGAAGACCCCCCAGGGCTAACATACCATATACCTACACCTTAACTTTTGTCACATATAAGATGAATATATAGAATAGAACACTGCCAATGTTCAAGTGTCAACTCAGTACCTCTATCCAGTGATAAAAGAACTATCAAGTTTCAGCACTGAAAATGGCCAAATCGTTATACAACTCTGTAAAGATTTTGTAGTGTCTAATTTGGGAAATGTTAATTACCTCATGGAATTACTACTCATGGTGTAACATGCCGACCATGTGTAGTAGGCAATGCCTGCCCACTCTAATATCAGCCTGTGACATATCAGGGGTTTTCAAACACTGGAGGGTGAACAATCTCAGAGGGTAAAAGTGACCACTGGGGCGATCATAGGGCAATTAATGACTCATCCCTATAGATTTAACTACAAATTGCCATTTCCTCACACGGCTAAGCTTAGGAAGAGCCCCAAATACAGAGGCTTATTATTATGGAATAAACTTCCGTATATCACACAAGTGGCTGAAACGAAAGAAAAATTTAAAAAAAAAATCAAGAACTGGTTCAACATATACAAATGGACAGTATGCGCAGCTCTAACCTGATGAGGTCATCTTATTAACCTAAAGAGGTTCAGTCGCAAGGTCATGATAATTATTTTCCAAGAGGACCTTTTATCTAAATATTCCCATCCATTCGTACATATCATTGAACTGTATATAATCTTAATTCTAACTGTTGTTAGTTAATAGCCTGTCCAACTTTGACAGCCAAACTCCTGATCGAACATGCTGAACAGTCAACAAAATGAACTTGGAACTTTTGAACGTGACACTTTAAAATTACCTACCCAAATACAACTGTGTAGAAACCGTTCTCCTCCTGCAATATCGCATAATTCCATTGTAATAGCACATGTACTCGCCACTACCACACTGTACTCTATTAATGTTTGTAAGGACAAAAACTGAAAGCGGAAAAACGTGAGTGAAAGCTGATGACAGTTTTCAATAAAAAGAAATACTCAGAACTGTGTTTACAGTGTGTTTAGATACCTAGGGATAATGCATATATGCAAAGCAGCCATGTGGATAAGGTGGGTTGTGTAGACACAGGGGGGACATATAAGACATTGGTCAGTGTCTTACCCTGTTAAAGCTAATAGAGAAAACAACACTGACATAGTTGGTGTCTAGTTTGTGGCCTGTGCCTTTTTCGTACAAGGCATTATTTTGTTGCATCTAGAGTTGTTGTGCCACCCAGACTGGCCCCCTAGCAATAAGGAAACCAGAATAGGTCTCACCATTTGCTTATACACCTCCACGGGTTATATAGGGCCTTCTACTAAATTTGCCAAATTCGTCAAATCTCGCTAAAATGTGTTTATATTGCTTGGGGTAAGTCTGTTTGTAAATGTTATGGTGAGAAAGGGCAAGGGAATCAGCGTAATTAGTGTGAAATCACTGAAAACCATAGTGGCGGAGTTTCAGCCTCGGAGATATTTCTGAGAAATATTCTGCCGTCAATCCGCAAGCCTGATACTTCTCTCTAGGTGGTACCAGGTAACCAAAATTATAGTTTTCAGGGTCAAAATGACCTGAATTTTACATTCTCAGCTGTTTCCATCTATTTCCACTGACCTCAGCACTCTATGGGAGGCCTTTACATGCATCGGAGAAAAACATCATTTTCCTCTCCCCAAGCTATGCAGCCAATGAATGTCTACTGACACTTAATAAAATGTCCTTGTATTCACCATATCTGGTTTACTTTTTTCGTCCTCACATGGGGTGACTTGAATAATATGCAAATGGGACTGTTAAAGCCATTGCACATGGAGTAAAGATGTATTTTGTCAATTCTTTTCCTTTATAACATTATATTTCCAAGGGTTTTTTGTACATTTTACCCATAATTTTCTATGTTTTATAGCACCTAGAGAGAAAATGACACTCAGGGCCTCACATGGCAATCAGCATGTCAAATGTCTTAGCCCTGTGCTTATTTTTTTTCTATGGGAAAAGACCATAACTGCATGTGAATATCAGATATCAGTAAAATTTGAGGAGAGCTCCCAGACTGATACCTGCTCTGGGAATCGATTCTCAGTGTACTTTGAGGGTCCAGAAGGGCATGAAAGTAAGGGAATCTGGTTGAGACAATACTGGGGCTGTGAATAAAAGCTCATCAAGCTATTTGATTGACCACCAAGGTTCCAACCTAGGCCTTTAGGTTGCAGGACACCAACTGATGGGAGGTGGCAGCAGGAGACCCTTTGTAACTAGGCACTGAAGGGTGTTGTAAAATGATTAGTGGTCTAAAATCTGACAGTGGGTAGGCAAACCAGGTATCAAATTAATCCTTAGGGTGTATATTTATTGATTCAAGTGTTATTTAGGCTGATATTCGATGGTAAGTCGAGGGGGGGGGCTCTATTTATTTACAGAATTCATTGAAATCATTCACTGCAAAACCCACAAATCTGGTTATGTCCACACTCTAAGGCCTATAGCAAAAAGGTTAATCACATTGTACCACATGCCATGGCCCTAAATTATTGGGAAAATGTATATCTACAAGAAAATAATAGTGGCTAAGTCCATATACTTGCACAAGTATTTTATTTTCGCCCAAAACCTATATAGACCAACAGTGGAAAAATAATTAGTGTTCTGCAGCCTTTAGTGTAGTCTCACGGTCTATGTTCACCTTAACCCCTAGGTGCCGAAGCATGCATTTAAGCGCGGTTTTGGGCTTAAATACATGTATATTGAAAGAAATTTTCATTCAGATACTTCTACTGGTCTAATCTGCAAAGTTAGACCCTCTTTAGAATGCTTATGACCTCCCAGTTACGATACAACTATTTATTCAGCTCTATCTCCATTATATCAGGCACAGTGAGTCAAAACTTGAAAATGAGCTGCCATAAAGATGTTTTATAGCACCTAGAGAGAAATTGGCAATGACTGGGCCTTCAGTACCGAGTGATAAGTAGACGTCATAAGGACAGACAGTTTTCACTGTGAATTGTCAGGTTCTGTTAGAGTTATTTTGCCTTTTACACTACTTGGTACCTTCTGTGTGAGTACCTATAGACAGCTAGATGACCAGACAGTGGGATATCATCCCCTGAGTGCTTGTACCAGTGTCATCATCTATATGTTATATAGACAGGTGACCCTTTGTCCCCTCACCTCCACATCCCCCTGGGCCCTGGAGGCTCTATCTCATCTTAATACCTTCTGTCACCCAGTGTCTACCTATATGGTAGTCCTGTAATCTGATAGGAGCAGCCCTAAGCACATGCCTCCAGTGCTGAGTATTTCATAGCTGGCGTTAAGTTAGAATTTTCTTTTCAAAATGGCTTCATGGAAGAGAATTTGAGGCACTTAAACCTAGCTGATTCACATTAGGTAACAGTGAACCATTAACACAGTTAATATAAATGTTATACTGGTAACATAGGCCTAAATAGAGTACACATACTATCAATTATTATAACATGGTTATCGAGTTTAGGCACTGATTTCAGTTCCTAAAGTGGATAATATGTAAAACCTCCATTTTTGAAGCTTATGTACGAAATGTGACGACAAGCTTTGGACATAACATAGTTGAAACCTTATTCTAACTCCCTGTCGGGTAGATTGCTTGATATTATGGCTGAATTTAACATAAAAAACAATCATAAAGATTCGAAGCGGGCGACTAGCCGTGTGTCTTCGCCATTCTGTCAATACTACAGGTGCCTCCATCTGACGTATAAAGAATGGATTAGGCTATAGACTGAAACAGCTCTGTCTCAACGTATTCACGGTAGTAGGCCTATGAGAATGGGAGTTGCACCAGGTTGCCAGCTTAACCATACGTAAACATGAAACCAAGATGACGTAGGGCCGTCTCGTCGACTCGCAACAGAAAACAATGGATTCTATCAATTTTAAAGGTATATAATTAGAATTAATGGTGGAAACCATGTTATAAACGCAATATGTAATGATCAGACTTGAACTCGTTGGCTTCATGGGTTTTATCACCCCCTAAAGCCAACTAGTTCAAGTCTAATCATTATATATTACATTCGTAGTCGTAATAGGATGAACCAATAAAACTGGATTAAATACGCTATTTAATTCTTATGCCAGTAAGAAATAACAAATTCGTGCCTAGGACCAATACTGGAGCTCAGGAGCGAAATCTAGGGACTGCTCGTTACATTACAACTAGCCTTTGATCTGAATGAATACTGACCTTTAATTAGAGTCAGTCCATAAACCAATTCTAAACATTTTAAGTACAGTTTTACCAAATCTACAGCTTTGTTCTCTTTGGATGTGTCGACCTTAGACCCTTCCACTGACAACCACATGTAAGCAGCGTCTAGTCGGTTGGTCAAGAATAGATAAGACCCACTTGAGATATAACTAACAAAGTCTCAGAGCATCGTTTTGAATGACAAGTCTAAATAACATTCCAATAACATTCATCGTAAATATCAAATATTTGACATTAATTCACTTTCTTCCTTTTTAGATTAATGTCTGCTTTCTTGCGAAAGGAGGGGGCATATGCCATTCCAATATATGATATGTGATGATAAAATCCATGTGCATAACATGCAAAGACGTAAAACGAGAAACCATGTTTGCCTTTCCTATATCTCATCTGCATGAAAGGGAACCCAATAAGCTAATTTTCTTATTGCAACTGAAATGATAACTCTGTCCGTCTGTTGCTATATAAAATATGCTGTTGAAATATAATTTCTTGATTATCCTAGTCACAAAAGAAAATCAATCAGCTACCTGATGGACTCTAACAAACTAATGATATTGAAAATTCAATTCAGAATAAGCATATTTTTGGGACTTTCACAGTCAGTTTGGAATAAACCCAGTAGAAAAACTTCTCTCTCATTGACATGAAGATTACATTCCCTTCATGCAGCGACTCTGCCATCTTCAAGACACCATTCATGATATAATTATATGCTTGATAAAAATTCAAAATGGCCATTCAAATCTCTTCTTTATCATACTAAAGAAGTCATTGACATAAAATAGGTATGCTTTGTTTCCATCATTGCACTACTGGGTAGATCGGCCACCGTTGGTGTCTGTTGCAATTGCTAATCGGAGCATATTAATTACTTACCTTAAAAATTCAAAATGGCTGCCTCTGACCCTCTGACAATATCAGAAATGACTCCATTGTATTCCTTGTCCTCATAGATGTATGTTTTAATATAAAAATAATGTTTCTATAAGTTAATTAGAAGCAGAGATATTTCTTGTATATATTCTTGTTGTCAATTTTTTGCTTGTGGCCCAGAAAATTCTTCTGGTCAAACTCACCCCGAGGTTTTTTGGTTCTAGGTCTGGATCTTGATCTTGAGACTGAAGAAGGACTTGTGGAGCTGGTACTCAACTTTGACCTTGACCCATAGTGATGGCTTGGCCTTGACCTGCTTTCTCGATCGGTCATTTTATCAGCGGTGGCGCCATCTGTAGAGGGAGACAAATCGTCCAACTTCGCCAGAATTGATTCCAGGGTCTTCTCAATCATCTCCGTATAGGATTTCAGCTCAGCAATGTCATCGATGGGCATTTGGTCAGTGGGCAGCCCTGTAACAATGGGCAGAGGGGGCACTTGCCCCCTGCTCGACCTCCTGCAACCGCCTGGGGCTCCTGTGTTGGGCTCAGGTGTCTTTTTGTTTTTTTATTCGACCCATTTCGGGCAGAATTTCGGCAATCAATGTTGCCAGGTTAGAAAGACGCTTTTTTTCTATAAAAATTGCCCTTAATCATCCTTGGCATGCGAAAATTAAAAATTTTGTGCCAACCCCCAGCATAGGGGTATTGTGCACTGTATGAGTTCTTGAGCCCGACTGGCGAGTAATTTGAAAAGCGCTGTTATATAGTCAGGAATTACTATGGTTACCAATAGAGTGTTGTGTTGTTGCGCGCAACAAGCAGTACTGGACGGGTGTATCACTCGCCACTTTTAATTATATGAATATAGATACGTGTATAATATTCCCATATTCACATTTCTTGATTATCTTGATATTTGACCACCCATAAATTCAAAATGGCCACAACATAGCCCGTGTGGGTTTTCTAAAAGGTTGTTAAGGTAGTAGAATCAACTCAGTATGGTTCCTAGTTATCAAAAAAAATCATACCAACCTTTTACAGCAGAGCCAACACCCCACCCCCTAAAATGGTAATATATACAAGGGGGTCATGAATGCAAGCTAGCTGTCAAAGGGAGGTAGCAGAAGGAATATAACCGCTCCTTGCTGCGTGGGTATGACGGACCTATTGAGATCAGGAAGTTATTTCTTTTAACATACGACGACTGAGCACTTCAAGTCACACCAATGAACCACATGACTTTGCGGTGGTAGGGCTGTGTGCGATCGTAGTACCCTAGGAAATAGCCACGTGCATTATAAGTGTCACCTGAAGGTGCCATTGATCATAGCAGGGCGATGGGTGTGGCTTTTTGACGTCCAATAAATCATTCACACTTGACTAACCATCCCTGAGGTAATAATATATAAGTAACTCCAGATACGCCACAGCATGAAGGGTAATTATTCTCAAATTCATCTTGCACCCCCTCCCAAACTGAAGGACTGTACGTGCTTATTTAATATGACTGCTGGCCCACCATGGCCGGATTTCTAATTATTTGGTTAATTAGGTCAGCAGATAAGGCATCATGGCTCTGCGGTTGTCACGTTGGGAAAATTGTACCAAGGCCTCTAATACACCTCTTGCAAATACCAACGTATTAATCCCAGAGTAATTAAATTTGCCATGTTTCCATTAAGATATTGGCGGAGCACATGCCAATTGACACACATATCTAGATCTTATCTCATAGTTTGCTTTTTGACACAGGGTTGTCAGTCTGATTCTATAGGAGTTAGAATTCAGTGATTTTTGGAAGATATTTACCTCTTATGGCCTTTGCCATATTTATCCCTTATGGCCCTTTTTGTATCCCTATAGTAATTCTATGGCAGAGATGGGGTGGGACCTTTTTATTTCAAGACACTTTAGTGATCACTGCCACAAATGAAAACCTTCTTGTAGAGAAAGGGTCAAAAGGTGAATGGTGGTTAAGAAGGCGGTAAACCAAGCAACGCTGCGAATGGGATCTCGCCTAACTCATCATGTGTTATAACACAGCTGGGCAAAGTCGAAGTGCATTATCCTAAATGCTGCGTTCTGATTGGATTATTGACCGTGCATTATCTAGATGGATAATGCACTCCCAGCAAAGAAGGTTAACTTCATCTCACCATTAGACTACACAATTGATATTTATGTGTTGTCAGGTGGCTGATGGGTGATTTTTCTGTGTTATCGATACAGTCTAGAGCACTTCTACAGCCATGCCCCGTGCATCATTCCCTAAATAAAAAAAAACAGGTGTGTCTTTGAGGTCTCCTAATGGGACAACCCTCAATGGGACAGCCCCCTTGGGACAGCCCACAATGGGCCAACTCCCAATGGGACAACCCTATTCTGGTTACAAGTACCCGTTTCACAACCCTTTAATAGTCACATGTGATCTACATCACACATCCATTCATTTTTTTTTACTTCTAGGCAGGTTGTGCATACAGGGTGGGGAGGACGTAGTCAGATTAATTGCACCATCACCATATTGGTACCTTGTCTGGACAGGTTCCTAAATGTGACATCTATGTTATGATGACATTTGTCGCAGAATACATGCTGTCATACACTGCCCACGCTAACTCGGAACTCATAGCAGGAAAGCAATTTATTGATATCTGTCAGATAGGCCATTGACCCTAGACCTATGACATAGAAACTGTACACAGAAGAAAAAATACAAGTTAGCAAATCTAATCCAACTTAGGCAAAGCACTAAGTGGACAAAAAAGCACCTAACACATGGCTAACATATGTTAGTCAATAATTATGTCTTTTAATATTGACCAACATAACTTGACTTAGCCAAGAGAGGAACATTGTTACTTTGTTTAAGGGATAGTAGTTTTGTTTAACAGATCACAGTTTTCTTCAGGTCAGGTAGCAGCGTGGTTTGCATGTTGTTTTTTTTCTGGTAGATATATGTCATGAAAACGTCTATGGAAATCAATTAAAATGATGATGATTTCAATGACATAATAAGGCTTTAATAATTCAACCTTACAAAATATACACATGATAGGTTGATTGAAAAATCAATGACCATGGAATATATATATATATATATATATATATATTTATATATATATATATATATATATATATATATATATATATGGCTTCATGGAATACGCCAGCCACACCTCGGGGAATACGATGCAAAAATGTGTAATGGGAGTTGACATTTGCATTTATGTCATGTCCCATGGGATAACTTGCTATAAAAAACTCCCCCTGTTTGCTGCAGCAGGTCACATGACCATCAGCCATTGAATATGGACACATTGTATTCCATCGACCCATTGAATATGGTGTGTTCAGTACTGTTCTTTATTCTATGTGAATAACTTCTTCCCATAGAGATAGCATTGCAGGGCTGATCCACACACCCCCAGTGGCATAACGTGTGCCGATCCACCACAGCGGCCGATCCAGTACTGTAGCCTCATTCTGGCTGCGTGTAAACATTCAAAATGGCGGACCGGCGCTCGTGCGGTGAACTACGGTAACAGATTTTGCTAATTTTCAATTAATTAAACCCTCTAAAAACATAAAATAAATATAGAACTAAACTCCCCTGGTGTCCTCGGTGGCCGATCCACCCCTCGGGAGTTGTCTCCCCCTCATGGTGGATCGGCCACCTCGTACACCACGGTCGTTTAGTTCTATCTATTTATTATATGGCTAATATTGACGACACTATAGATTAGTACTACTTACTCCGTATTCAATGGGGGGATGGAATACGATCCTCGCATATTCGGCAGCGCCATTTTGAAATTTATACAGAGCTAACTAGTTTTGTATTTAGGTATGGTTATTAGAAGTTTTACACAAAAAAAGAATGATTGAACTAGTTAAATAATATGTTATGAATGGTTTAAGGTATATCTAAGTGTTAGCGCCATGTTAAAAAAGAAGATATTGCCCTGCGCAAGGAACATTTATATCGAAACTAAAAGTAGCGGCTAGCTCCGTATCACGTGACCAATTTCGTCGAGCAAGGTGTCATGGCGGATCAAAACAAACCAGGACGAGTCTATGGCTTCAAAACCAGTCCTTTATTTAAAAGCAATTTAAACCCGTGGGCCATATAATAAATGCAAATGTCCACTCCAGTGAACAATGCCCGCATTCAACTCAGCCGTATAACGGCTTCGTTGAATACGGGCAGCCCCACCTTGGTGAATACGCTGTAAAATTATTCACTGGTCGTGGTAATGATCGTATCAGCCATGACATAAAACACCTGTCCTGTGAATATTCAATATACTCAAAAATACACATTGTTGGGTTTATGACATTTTGATAGCCCACAGTAACTGAGCTCAGAAATTGCAAATGATGAAATGATAAGAGCCGTAGAACATGTTCCCTAAGGCTTAAATTGTCGAGCTCTGGGATGGGTCAGTGTCAGAAAAAGTGTACGAAACTGGAAAAAAACATGTTTTTTTACCTTTATGCAGCCAAAGAATGAAAAATACTTATCAAATCTTGTCTTCCATGGTCTCAACTTATAGAGGACATTCTACCCTTTCAGAAAAATATCAATTCAAGTCTGTAGATTTAGGATTTTTTCAGTTATGGGGTCCCAAAGACTCAAAAATACCAAAAATCCTGTTTTTTTGCAGTTTTGGTCATTTTATATATGTCCTCATGTCCACTCAAAGATTAGAAATCCATTTAAAATTGCCCGTGGTATTAGACATAGGTTAGGCCTACGATATATATATCAGGTTAGGTGGGTTTTGATTGATAATTTTCCATTATGGTCACTCGTGTGTAGAATTTTACTCGTTGAGGCGTCTGCGACAATAACTCTTAGGTCAGAATAAATCTTTCAAAAATAGTGATACAATATCTCTAATACACGCCATGTTAACGTCTTATAGGGTGTTTAAGTTGGTATCAAGATTTTAGCTGTCAGTTCAATGGTCACCGATTTGTGGGTTATAATGCCAATGTGGACTGGGTTTTCGTTGCAGACGCCTCAACTACATTTTACAATGCCACTGATTTATTCAAGTTCGGATTTGCTTTTCTCATATTTCATATCAACCAATACAACCTGCTCATCCATTCTGATAAGCATTGGTGAGACTCAGGGCCTGTAATGTAGTGCTTTGGGTAAAATTAGTCATTTAGGGGGTTTTCGTCGCAGACGCCTCAAGATTTTGGGGAGGCAAAGTTGGTGTTATCTGGTGCTACCCAATTGAAGTCTATGACTTTGGGGAGCCTTGTTTTTGTCAAAGAAATGTTCCATCTGGTTGTTTACCAAAGATTTCCTGAAGAAAAGTTCAAAGTGCGATAAATTTTACTGTCAAAGTTCAAGAAATCGATGAAATTTCTTTTGAAATCGAAAGATTTTGCCAATCAGTACTTGCTTACATGGTTACATTTGGTTAAATTGGCCTTATTTTGATGGAAACAGTATAGCTTGATTCAGTCAATAGGTATCTTGGACTGGGCAGATGCCCACCATGTTGATTTTGGGCGATATTGGGTGCAGATTCATATTCGTGAGGCGTCTGCGACGAAAACTCTTTTCGAACAAAATTCTCTACAGTTAGCACCATATGCTGCCCTAGAGTCAGAAATGGATTGAAATGTGTAGGAATGATGTACCCCAATTATTTTAGGGTATTTTGGTACAGGCTGTGTTGATTTTTAGTCAGGATTTGGTGGGTTGTGAATGTGTTTAACCCAAAATTGTCTCAAATCGTTCAAGAAATTCGTACTTATACATGAAATTTAGGGATCCAAATCACTTTTCTTTGGTTAATATGACTACTTTGTACATCTGTACATCAAATATGTGTGGTAGAATTACATTGGGATCATTAATTTGGCCACAACAAGGCCTAAAGTGCAGAAATGAGTTTTCGTTGCAGACGCCTCGGACAGAAATGAAATTCCGCTCCTGTAATTTTGAAAAGCATCATGTATGCAATATCTATTCTTGGTAGACTATAACACATTGTTGTCCAATGTCCTGACCCAAAATAATTATATTTCAAGCACTTTTTTTAAATTTATTGCACATTTAGTTTTCGTCGCAGACACCTCATTTCATCATTTTCCCCCGAAAAAAATATTTTCAGTCCACATAACCAACTAATACTTTACCACAAGATGCCCCTACCCATAGCCCATTTTGGTGTACAGTAGCTTTGCAATTGCTAAAAATTTCTTTTGGGAGTCCCTTCCCATGGTGTGAAATGTAGGGTTTTCTCAGTTTTTTTCCAGATCCACATACATTCAACACTAAACAGTACAAAATTGGTTTTAGTGAGGCCTCTACTGTTTTATTTTCCAAACACTATACATAACGACGATTTATTAGAGCAATTTTGGAGCTGATCAGGGCCTTACTGACAGAACTACAGTAAAGTTGGTGGTTTGAAGACAACATTTTTCAAATTTTCAGTATTTCGATAACTTTGATTGGGCACTCACAAAGAAAATTTAAAGATACCTTTTTGAAATCTTACATGCTTAATCAACCTGCCAATAAGTACTTGCATACCAAATTTCAAGTTGCTGTGACCATCCTAACTTGTATTATAGCAATCCTGGAGTTTTCGTCGCAGACGCCTCACAAAAATTGCTGAGATTTGGTTGACCATGAATAAAAACTGCAGTTCTTGGAGAAAGCCAGTCCATCAGGGGTTTTCATAGGGCCAACATGTTGCATTATCAACATGATCAATATTTGCAATGTTATTTTAACCTTTTTGTGCCCAGAATTATTTGAAGATTTTACATTATTTTACATTATTTCACGATTTCATTTTTTGTTTTATAAGACCATGTGTAATTTCGATCTTCTTCCTTGATAAGGGCTTGGCATATTACATTTTCTTAATTCCCATAACTCAGTGAAGACTTCCAGTTAAGGATGTGATACTACTGGTCAGGTCTAGTAACCATAGTTACCAAAACATTCCATTTGTTGTCATTTAGTGGTATTTGGTCTATATATCCATAATCCCTCCAATTCTGAGACCTTTCAAAGCTGATTTGCCTGCATGCATCTACATGTACTGGCACACAGGAAACATGATATGTTGTACTAAAAACAATGCATGGCTTATCTTTAGAATATGAGCACTTGCTGCAAAATATAATTGGAATATTGGAACCTATGTGTGTATGATCCATTATCATTTTGTTACCATATCAGATTTAAGCTGGAGGGTTTCCTGTTAATGAATCACATAAAATGACAACTCATTTTCAAGTTTTGACACACTGTGCCTTATATAAAGCAGATACAGCCAAATAAATAGTTGTATCATAATCGGGAGGTCATAGGCATTCCATAGAGGGTCTAACTTTGCAGATTGGACCAGTAGAAGTGGCTGGATGAAAATTTCTTTCAATATACATGCATTTAAGCACAAAACCGCGCTTAAATGCGCGCTTGGGCACCTAAGGGTTAACTTTTGTCTTTCTGTACTGTTTGCACCAGATATGTGCACTTTTTCTGACAATCACCCGGATTCTAAACCCTACGTTCAGTTTAAACTGACCATTCCAATTAAAATAAAATGCACCCTAATCTAAAAGCTACACTTTTGGTTTAAAGATTGCTAGTTTAGTGCTATCACAAGCTGCACCCTCAGGTTGCATCCAGAGGACTGTTACACAAATAGTGCTCGTTAATTTTTACTCCTAACTGATAAAATGTTTAAAATAAAGATCATGAAGCAGAGTAAGAAATAATTCTGTTTTATAACGTGTATTCGTCTGGAAGAGTACCAAATACATTCATGTTGGTTAGTTTTCATGTTCTTTAGTCATTTCCTGTTAGTTAATATTGGTGCTCGTCCATAAAGTATGGGGTACATGGTAAACTACACATTTTTGTGTACTACATCACAGGGCCCCATAACACCTGCAAAATAAATGCAAACCCCATATGATGTTAAAGATAATTTAATTAACCTATACAGATTTAAGCAAAAAATAGATTTAAAGGCCCTCTATAACAACTAAAACCATGTTAAATTGCCCCTAAAGGCAATTAAAAATATGCTCATAATAGTAAAGAGCATGATATTAAACAAAATTAAAGAGCATGAAATAGTGAGCAAGATTAAGGTGCTTTTAATGGGCAAAAACTATTGGAATAATATCCTAATCAATCAAGTTGTTATCTTTATGTGTGTATTTTGGGACTTTCTGTTATATCACTATAACAAAATTTCATTGTTTTCAATTTATTAAAAACTTAGTACCCCCATATAGGTGTGTATAACTTTTATTTATGTAACCCTGGATAAACCCCTTTATGACCACCAGAAATAAATTAAAGAACACCATCAAAATATTAAAGAATAGTTATGAAACACCTAACAATTTCTATTGAAATAAGGGGATCCTGCTCATCTACTAAAGAGCACGGAAATTAGTGAACACCACCAAGATGTATACTTATAACACATTTTCTAATAAATTATAATTAGGGACCACAGATTTCGATTGTGTAACAGACCCCTGATTTTAGGAATCATTTTGATTTTCTTTAGACCTTGGAATAATGACTTATGAAAGTTAGTTAAAATCAGACAAGTTAGGAACTTTTTTCCTAGTGGTTAGCTGCATATCCCCAAGAGTTGTTCGGTGGTTTAGGCACGTGCTATCTCACAACTTAGCTTAGAAAGTTAGGGATATAGCTAACTTTTAACAAAGATCTTTATGTTCGTTTTTTTTGTGTGTGTAATTGAAACTTACCTTTCAAGGCTCATGCTGGTGAGGGTGAGGACTGAACAGATGACTGAGACGTTCTGCATGTAGTGGACCAGTTTACACAACACTTCACCGAACCCCCACGTAAAGGTCAGCCACTTCGCCAGCTGCAAAAGTAACAACAGTTAGATGCAAATTATAACATACAATGCTTCTCTCCTGGAGGGCATTTCCCAACATGATACAACCGGGCAAAACCAGTATTCCTCAGGTACTCAAGAAGGAAACAATAACTTGAAATTTAAAGTGTGCACGTTTTTGCGTTGCCAAAGCTATTCCCGTCCGCTCAAAAGGATGACACTTCTGAAAAAAGACTAAAGGTGTGTTGGTATCATCTAAATTAGTTGAAAATGAGGTAAGCCATGCACGTTTTGTCTGAATTCTCAGAACAAATATTTAGACAAGTTCTTCCTCATTATCTTTTTGGCAAGACCCCTATCAAAACAGGTATGGCTAGCCCGACAGTACCAAATATCCTTTGGCTAGAATGGGGAGGGTGAGGAAAGGATGCTATAATTGATGAAAATTTCTTGTGAATATGAAAAAATTCTCCAAAATTCTTAGAAATTTAAAATGAAAAAAAAAGTGTAGGGTCGGCCTGTTTTGCTAGCGTCGGTCGAGTTACTGGAAACAAACTTTTTTTTAAATGGCCTCATCACAACTTCCTCTTCATGTTGTCATTATGCCTCTATGGCTTGATAAGGTTTTTCTGAGTAGGCATCATGAGTCCTTTTCACCTGACTGATAGACTATTGAGCTACTCTTGATGTGTAGATTGTTATTGGCCCTATCATTTTCCAGTCACCTTGCCCCATTCGAAATGTCCTAATCACTCAATTAGCATAGGTCATACAGTATTGGAGAAGTCAGTTTGACTATCATTAGTTAGCTGCAGTGGCAGATCCAGGATTGGGAAATCTAGGGGGCACGTTCTAAAAGGAGTGGGCACACCCCCAATTTTGAAGATTATTGCAAAAATAACTAGATAAACTCTTAACTATAGACAAAAAGGATCTAAATCTGCCACTAAGCTGTGTGGATACACATTTTTACAATAGATAATGGTTTTGACGACATGCAACTAGTAAGTGACTATTTAAGTCTTATATTGGATGTAGTCCCTGAAAATTGTGATTTTTTGGATGGATATCTTAATCTGTACTGACTCTGTTGCCATTACATATGTTCAAATATATAAGTACTGACCGTGAACTGAAATTATGTATGCGGGCTAATATGTATAATGTAGGACAGTCCCATATGAAATCCCTGCAGGGCACTGGCAATACCTAGAGACAAAATACTCTGAGCTTATAATTGCTGGAGTTTTCAATGCAGGAGTCTTATCTAGATGTAGGATAAACAAATAAAATGGCTATTATTATATTGTAAAAAATTGAAACAATTGCGAAATTTTAAAACTTTAAATTAGCAACATTGATAATACTTTCTAGATCCATGTTGACCAAACGATGTTTATTTTAGAGTCTGTGTGCATTGGGTCACCTCTGACGTGATGGATTTACACAGAGCTGCTGCTCTATTTCCTCATAAAGAAAATGCTTCAAAAATTCAATCTCAAACATATACCGAATCTTCCAAAATTTAGAAGTTAGGAGGTTGGCTGTAGAGGCACTGCCATAGATGCAATGAAACTACTAAAATTATGATGGCTAGCATTCTAGCTAATGATTGAGAAAAGTGCTACCAGAATCCATAAATGATGCAAAGTAATCATCACAAAATTACTTTTATCAAAGCCTTCGTTGCAAGAATTATGAATGGTAACACAATAAGATTTGATTATGAAGCATGTTTTCCCAAATTCTTTCCCCTTCCTTTTAGGAGAGTCTTGCTAAAAAGAAAACAAGAACCACCAGTACAAAATGTGAACATATTTGTATTGGCAAAGTCATTTTCCTCTAGTAAAAACTAGCATGGATGCTCACTGCTCACAGTGTGCTTGTTCTATCTGAATAAACTGTCTCTCGAAAAATCAAGAAGCCATGTCAAACTTAATTGTTTATAATTATTTCTTATTATGCCAGTCGTAGTGATAATACTTTATTTCAGTTCATTGAATTCCTAAGTCAGGAAAGGTACATGTCTATGTGGATGAGCATCCTTGCTACATTGTTTGTCTCTAAGATCTAATTCCATCTGTCATATAAGCGAACATATATATCGATTATATGCTTTGGGTTTTGATGTTGGAAAGGCCAGGGAGAATCAGTGTTGATGATACAGGTATTAATGCTAGACATTTACCTTGTCCACCAAATGCTTATTTGGTAGCTGAAACTTTAACCAGCCCAGAGGGCACATCGACATTGATTTAGCGTTGATGGTTAGATACGAGCCAGTAAGAATGAGTTCTTAAAGTTTAAACGGATTCATTCTCATTTTCATTAGGTAAGACCTACCTGGGTTTGATGAGTTTAACAGTAGGATGGAGTAGGATGCACTTAAACACAAATAGTTACACTCGTTTACCCTATTAATTTATGAAATATTTTAGACAAGTCAATTCCTGAAATAGTTTTCAGTCCATTGCCAACATCTCATTGATAGACAGTCACAGCATTGGAAATTGAAGTCTTGTAAAATGAGATTATACGATCCTAATTGGGTTCTTATCAATCAGCGTCAAAGTCATCATCCTGTAGATTCAGGAACACCCACCAAGTTTGCTCATGATCTGGCACAATGGATTTCCAAATGATGTTCCTTAGTGGTTCTGTTTGATGCCCAAATACCAAGGGAAGGTGCAAACACTGAAAGTTGAGACTTTTGCAATATGTGCTCAAGTGCATGCACTAGCATGTTATTTGTATACTACAATTGGATGGTTCAGGCCATTCCAGGTATGGTGTTTCAAGAACTATTTCAATACAGGAGTGCCAATCTACTTATGGAGAGATATGTCTCAAAAACTCAAGTTTAATAGATACTGCAATATTTTCTTTCTGCACTCAGTCTTGTCTGGGTCCCAAGTATCAGTACCACATCAAAGGTAGTGTTAGAATAATCAATTTCGCCAGGGTTGATGGCGTGCCTGCACATTTAAGCCAATGTACATCTATCAAGATTTTGCATCTTTGATATGTAAGGAAATGATTTTATAAAACACCTCCCAAAATTATTTTGTTTGCATTCTAAGATTCTTCAAAATTGGGGGGCACCATCCAGACCCCTGTTATATGATATGTAGATCTTTTGTGCTCTAGTGGCGAGAATTGTGACATAGATGTATATGCATAGACTTAAAACTAAAATATAACAATTCTTCCACTGCTGCAAAATATTTCCACTGCTAGAAAGAGGAAAAAAAAACCCAAAAAGAACACTACAATTTCTCACAAACAACCATCAACATAGATGTTTGTGAAAAATAGTATATATTTGTTATCACCACACCAAGTACAAACACATAGATTTATCTAATATAATTATGCAGTTTTGCCAGAATACAGGTATGTGAGAAAACCTTTTAATCCTGAAATTTTCAGACTCAAGTCCTGTGTCCGTATAGGGTGAATCTACCATGCATCCTTGTGCTGTCTGTCATTTAAAACAAAAGTGGTTGGGAAATATCATATTTTTCCTTATACCAGTAGCCTAGATGGCAGATAATATCATTATATAAATAGACACAGAAACTGGTTGGCACTTGATCTGTGATTTCAAAAAATGTTTGACTATAATAGGTATTTGTTAAAATACTTCGAACACATTTTCCATCTGTATGACTCATTGGACATGTGTAGGACTTCTTGGTCTATCCATTTTATTAATTAGGGCCTGACAGGAGGCCATTTCTCAATAAGGTTAATTAGCATTAATGAGAAATGTCGTGCTGGATTGAGAACAAGTTAACCTTGGCCCTGGGCAGGGAATATGATTTATTTGTCATTGTCCCATATGAAACAAAGATTTAATGAGGTATATTCAAATGTAGGCAATGAATCAGCAGAGAAGAATTATCAGGACCATTATTATGATTTGATTCTATCTCCCTCCCACCATTTGCCATCTCACAGCCATTCCCATCTACTGCTTACTCTGGTTAAAGCTATTTCATATCACACTATTTTATGCAAACACTTATCCCAAAAGGCCTCTTACTGCTTCATGTCAGGGAAGCTGGGAGGTTAAGGGATCAAGAAACAATATATCAGTTGGTCTTAAATGACTCATTTTGTTGAGTGCTGCAATGGTTGATGGTTCCTTAGATCTTGGGGAAGCAACCACAGCATTTAATTTCATAATACCTCTATGGTCTCTGTATGTTACAGGACCATGTATCCTCTTGTAATTAAAGTGACATAATGCTGCATTATGGTGAGTAGTTTAAAGAAAAGTAGCTGTACACCCATTTAAATGGCTAAATCTATCCTTCAAGCACCCCCTTCCAGCATGGGTTATTAGAGGATATACCTAGATGATGATGCAATACTATCTTATTACAAGCCACAGGATGATATATCATGATAAATCTTCAGAAAGGTCTTACTTTAATGAGCACTTTTGCCTAAGTCTCTGCTCCTAAATCAATATCTTCTCTCAAAGGTTTACTGAGAGTTCACTCGGTGTCAGTCACTACAACATTCACCCTTACATACTTTCTTTTTTAACTAGATACATGTGAGACAGGGGAGACGTGGTCTCTCCCTTAGTGTGCTGCCTCAGGTGCGGGTAATCTTATAATCGTTAGTGAATTGGCCCAAATGTGTCACATCAAACATTTGGATAGATTCAATGACAAACTGATTAATTGGAACACAGTATTAGATGCTAGCATATTGAGCCATCCTCCTAATATACTATACATTGATAGCCTCCGCCAACCACGCGACCGTCATACAACTACCCATCCCAGCGCTTATAAATTTGGAGAGGGCATTATAAATACACTTGAATCTTATACAAGATAGGCGCTATTCAAGCTTTAAGTGCTTAAGTGATTAAGATATACTTCATGGCACCTGTGACCCCATTGCTTATTTGACGCTTATTCAAATCCGGTGCTTAAGCATGACATGGCGATACGGTATTCAATCTTGCCTCTTACTGAGACCATCAAAAGGATTCCATCTAGTCTTGTTCATCGTGGCAAAGTTAGATCTACTCTTTTATTTCTAAGTTAATTTTTTTGTTAATATTGCTCTTTTTTCGACTGTTTTCAATAAAGCATAATTATACTACTCTTGTACTTTTATTTTACTTTGTAACCTCAAGATATTTTGAGCACTGTTTAGGATATTTTCCTATGTTGAGATCCACCACCAAAGACCAAAGGATGAGGGATTCCCAGGAGGGCATTTCGTAAGGTACTATGATCCACAGAGACTGTCATTCATCTATATAATATATGCTGAGTAAATGTGTGCTAAGCTGAAATTGTCTCGTCTAAACTCTCCACCTCACGACAGAAATCTATATCTATTTATTGCAACGCTAAATTAGACTGAACTCATCCACATGGCTACTTTTTTGTGTGTCATTCGTGTCAATGATCTTTATCGATAGATAAGCATGTTATAAAACAATCATATTCAATGCCATCCTGGGCTTATATTAGTAACCCTGACGGCAACATAGTGGCCATTTTGAGTCCATGAGGGCCTATGTTGTTGTCCGTGATGTTGAAATAAGCCCCAGGTATCTAAACCGGGCCATTCCTCTGACATTTACTGGCTTATACATATCGCCAACAACTATAAACGTATATTATTATATGTAATGCATGTGAGTTTATCCTGCAGCTGTGGAAAATTATGCAATAAAACGTACCATACAGAGCAAACGTGTTTAAATATGATAACTAATCACGTATAAGCCTGATAATTGTAAACTTCCTACATTTCAATTGTAACAACCTTAAAGTGTATTAACTGTGGACCCTTTGCTGTGATAGCCTGAATTATACATTTACGCCACCTTGGATCAATATGATGTTGAACCTTGGAAACAAAGTGCCTTTAAGAATAGATGGGTGCTGCACATTGCTGGACAATTCCCGGTGTTGACATCGCCGACACTACATCTCAGCATCCACATGGCAGCCAATCTCCTACAAAGCCACTTTACACAATGAGAGGCATGGAGTTTTAAACTCAGTTGAAGTACTCCTCAACCCAGTTGAAAAATGTAAAACTGTCAGTCACTTCAGACCTAACATGAAAGACTTTAAATGCTTTTGCACCAGAAAGTGATAAAATAGTCCTCTGAAGAGACATTGATTCCAAGCCTTCCTCCTTTCCAACGTACTTTAACATGCACATCCAAACTTGCTTAGAGGGAAGTGGTGACAGTTTGTGAAAAGCTTATTGTAACACCATTCACATGACTTGAGATCCATCCATTTCCACAGTTTCAAATGTTTCACTTAAAGTTCTGAGGCTCCCATGCCAGAAAATTGGGTCATATCTGATCTATGATACACTATTTTAAACCTGACCATCACCTGCCTAGGATGATATTCTACAGAATGTACAAGCCTCACTCAAAACATCGCTCACCTCTGTAGGGCATCCCTACAACCTGACATTACGTCATCTTTGAGGACGGTCCTGTTCAAAGAAAATGGCATTGTTGTCATTTTTTCTTTTTCATAAAAGATAGGTCCCTTTGGATATAATTTTCTTAAAAAAAAGAAAGAATTCAGCTAGCATTATTGAGAAATGGCCTCCAGGTAATGTATTATCAAATCAGAACTGCCGAGTCACCAGTTTAAGGCCCCGTGGTGATTTAATCCCATCCTTTCCTATACCACCAGTTTTGATCCAGTTATTTAGACAATTTCATACGATGTTATTCGGGATGTAATGGCCCATGCCTGAAGGTGTTAAGTTTTTAGCTAATAGTATCTAGCTGATGTCAAACTTTAGATACATGCGTATGTGCAAGCATGTAAGTATGTATGAACATGTATGTACATAGGCATGTGTGTATATCACATGTGCTAAAGGTTAATCAGACAGGAGAAAAGGGAAATAAAATATTTTCTAATAATAAGGAATTGAGCATTGTTAACTCATTTTCATTATTACAAGTCTGGTTTAAAAGAGCACCTTTAACCAATGCAAATTGTGTATTGGAGAAAGAGAAGCTCAAAAGCCGTTGACCTTTACCATTTTGGCAAGTTATTGTCTATATCAGGTTATTGCTCACCTTTTCTTGTATTTATTTGAGTTGGCCGAGTCATACCAAATCCTTAATACTGTCCAATAACCCCGGAGATCATTTCTTAAAATACTATGAAAGATTTCTTAATCATTCAATCAAGGGATGCCATTTAAAAAAGGTGTCTTTCTTAAGTATCATTAGTCAGCAGACTGGAAGTTACTTTCATCATGGGCAGTCATTTTAATCGAAATCTAGTTTTATCGGATAAGTTGCAATGAGACACTCAATGACTTCATGCTTGATTAAAGAGAAATCGGCACCATTAAATGAATTAAACAGACATCCATTTTATTGGTGACTGCAGATAAGGGTCATTCAGCTTAGCCCTTTACTGAATTAAATAGTTGGATATTTGAAAAGAAACTGTGACATAAAAGTAAGATTAATTCAAATGAGACTGATGACTACAGTTATACTAGATTTCACGATACTTTATTGCATACAGTACTGTATGCAATAAAGTATCACATGGCCTGTGTGGTGAAAATAATCCGTATTTCCAAAGGCTTCAGAATAACCAGTTCTTTATACAATCCTAACATATATTCCACTGGGCCTCTATGGTCGACTCTTGTGTACTAAACCTCTTGTTGATGTATTGGATTGTCATGACAACTGAAAACCTTTAAAACTTTAAAACAAAAAAGGAAGAAAAGGAAAGAAACAACAAAAGATCAGCTACGTTATCATTGTGGCAAGACTGTTGTATTATGAATCCCAAGCAGATTCCATTGCAGTTTATTACGCAGTACTATTGTAATTCTCTTTATACACTACTGGTTAAGGCCTCCTCGTATACCCACATCGCAAACAACCCAGTGATGTTCTTTGTGGACAGTCTACAAAAAGAAAAAGAAAACATGATGACACTCCCAATACTAGTATCTATAAACCTATTTCATCTAGCAATGAATAATAGTGATGTATCCATCTCTTCCACCCAGCTGATATATCAATTTATCAGAGTATATATGTGTGACTGGAATATCCAGAATGGGCGATTATAGAGTGTGACTGCACCACATGACATGTCATCTGTGCAATTTGCCTATTGTGATGAGCTTCGACCTGCCACTATCTGTCACTAATGCCAGCAGTCCATCGTAGATTTGGTCCCTAACTGGACAGATATTGCATGGGTCAGGTGTTGCTCCAAGCCTCTACAAAGAGCTTACTCCCTTTGGCCCCTGGGAGATGCCAGGCCATCCCAATCCCACTTATGCCAACCAGTAGGGTGTTTCTATACTTTTAGGATTTGAATGACACCACCCATATTCACTAAAACTGAGCTACAAATGCATGCAGATAGGGCAACAGATAGTGTTTCTACCTCAAAATTTGAGTTCTATCCACAGCTCTGCCGCTGCTGGTACCACAAAACCCAGATTTGGATTCCACCACTGCTCGTTCCTGCACACCTTCATCCCTACCACCACTTATGTAAGAGAGCTATAGCAAGCTAACAAAGAAGTGCCAGCTCTAAGCAAAAGGGACATTATGCAAAAAGTGGTGTTTTGCATTACAGACCTGCAGCACTCATGTCCCTGTGGCCATCACTACTCCAGTAGCTTGGGGTCTAGGGCAATGGGTGTAGGCCTACTGGAACCATATGCTTCTACTTGTGGTCCCTATTGGTCATAAAAGCTTTGGGCGAAAATCCATACCTTCCACCCCTTTCTAAATGTATGACATGCAATTCCTTACCAATTGTAGGCCATAAGCTTGGATGTGAATGCCTTACTATTTGAAATAAAGGCCTTTACATAGATACCCTTTTTACAATAATCAAATACAATATTATGGTGTGCATTCACACTAACTTGTTATTGCAGCTTTTCCTCCTGGATCAATTGTAGGAATACATGTAACCCAAATCCATGTTTGTTTCCGGATATTGTGTGAGTCTCATTGGCTAGATCATCATAATGGTTTATAGATCCAGGTATACATTCAGCGTTTGGCACAATAGATTACCAATGACGTCTCTTGGTGGTGATGTTTGATGGTCAAATACCAGGTGAATGCTTTCCTCAAACAAGGTAATTTTAGGTGGCTTGGCCAGTGTGCACAGACTATTATTTGTACAATAGAGCTGGGCTTTTTAAAATTGTCCCAGGTATCATGGATTAGGATTTCATAGCATCAATGTATATATGTAAAGACACAGAATATGCAAATTTAAAAAGATGAAGCAATGAAATTATAAAAGCATGAATTGCGTATGTGCCTAGGGAATTCAAAGGGTTCCATTTCTTAAGACATTTCTATGCTACGAATGTGTCAGAAAATCATTCCACATGCCAGCCTTTAAAACAATCCATTGTACTGCAGCAAACTAAGTCTGTGTTTACCCCCTGCATCACATCCCTTTATTGGGAGCATGTTGGGCTTGCACAGGGCCGGACACCACAGAGCCACCTTCACTCTTGTATCCATCGTCTTTATGCTTTGTATATGAAACTCTGGTAGGTATACTCTGTTTTAAACATGGAGGAAGTCTGAAATTTAATAGATCAGTTCTTGAAGTTCCTTGATAATATATAACCCACACTCCTTTTTAAATTGAATGTGTTAAAACAAACTAGCCTCTCAATATAAACTATTCCTACATATAGTGTCAAATCTTGGCGCTTTAAAGTTGGGATAATTATTTTACTAGCCCCCATTTTCAACATTTAACAATCAAAACCAAACTCATAGTTGTTAAAAAACCCTAGTTGTCTCGCACTTTAGGGGAGGCACTTAGTTGTGCTCGCTATGCTTGAAACACATGACAGCAAAACTTAATCACCTAGAAGGCCTCTTTAAATACAAGCTAGACAGTGATAATGAAGGTTTCAACGCCAGTTGAATGACTGATACAACCCCTTTTTTAAAGCCAAATGTTTCAAAAAGATGAAGCTGCCGGCTCCTTTAAACTCAGCTTAAATAACTTTTTCCAACACAAACTGTTAAAATGACTCGTCTGAATAAAGATCATACTTTGAGCACTTAATGCATCTTGGTCATGGGTATTTAGTGCTTGGATATGCACACCCAAACCCATATATAGGTCTCACTAATGGGTACTGATACAAAGTTTGGAAATGGACTAGGTCTGTCTGCGTGTTTGCATTTGTTATACAAAAAAAACCTAAACATATTTCACTTTACTGATGCCCGGTTCATTCTTCTGGCACATGTATCTGGAAGGGCATTTCTCAATATGGTACAACTGTGCACATCCACTACGAGTTGACACCCTCAAAAACCAAATGGGTCATTGCAGGTAATATTTCACAACTGCTAGAGCTACATTTAGAATTTAGTGTAGGTATTACATATAGGGTTTATTTCAAAAGGCAGTCATAACAGGGCAATCATTAGTGATCACTAAATGTAGGGCTGTAATGGTAATAGAGTGAGGGATCCCCTGAAATTTGAAGCTATCTACTCGTGCCATGTTGATCAATGCCTTGCAGGCATGTAATATTCCATTTGACATGCTAAAACCTTCTATGTAGACTAGTGAACTCAGTCTTACCAAATTATATCCTTAGGTACACATTTTCATCATATAATGGTTGACCAAGAGAGGCAGTTCCCATGCTAACCAACAGAGACACATCTCTATAATCCCAAAATATTGACCTCCTCTTTGTTGCCATCCCCAGTTTATGACCTCTGCAGGTCCTGCTCATCAAATGCTCTAGGCGAGGAGTTAATCGCCTTATGGAAGTTATTCCACAGTTAAGGGTCCTGCTCTAGGTTTATAGCCTTTCTCGCTAGAGATCCGCCAGGGTCCATCCATGAGCTGCTCAGTGATGTCTAGATTCTAGCCCTTCCCTGGAGGTTCTCTCAAAAGCTCTTACCAGACCACCCTCTGCAATAAATACGTCTGATTCAGATAGGGCAGTGTTAGAATTGAACTTTTTGGGAGCTGTTACACTTTCACCTGCAGTTGTAAATTGGCTATGAATAACCCTGTAAGTAGGCAGTAGAACCATCTGTAGCTACAGCAGAATGTAAATCTGGTGTGTAGGTTCATACCTACAGCAGGTACAACTGTACTGCAGAATGGAAAGGACTCTACTTTATATCCATGTGGTGGGTGGACAGTGTAGGGCAACAAAAATCCTGAATCAACTGTGTATAGTTATAGTCATTGGCAATGCAGCTAATATGCCCATGTGTTTTTGTTTGTGTTATGGTAATAGGTCAGTTGAAATGAGGGCAACAATAGTGCTAAGGTCTAAGGGGTTAACCTTGCATTATTGGACTACAACACCTTTACCATTTAGAATATATGGTCCTTACTGATCTTACAAGGTTAAAAGTTTTCCATGATATTTAATTTTGGTTATAGCTTATTCTTAGAGACTGCAAACTCCTTGACCATTATGCTAAGGTTTTGGAGAGAGGTATGGATAGAACCATATTTATCATCACCATTTGGTGCTTGTTTTTACTCCATGTTATTCCCCATGTTAGTTAAGCTCAGTTGTAAGAGACACTATATCATTGAAGCTAAAATGGCTCACTTTGCTAAATGCCACAGTGATTAATGACCATCAGGGCTTAGACCTTCTGATCAATTACCACAGTATTTAATACCATAATTATGCCATGGTCTCTATGTACGAGGATTGAGCCCAAATGGATTAAACTAACATAATGTCTACCACATGGAGAGTAATATTAGGAAATATACTGCCATTGTGATAATCAAACTCGTTAAATTCTCCTAACTCAAGCCATTTAGTGTATACATTGACTATCATCATGATATAGATGTCATAAAATTAGGATATTGTGCAATAATATAACTGTATCACTATGGGTAGATTATGATAGCATTGTTGTTGCAATGGTTCAATAAAGAGCCAATTTGAACACTCTTTTATTCCAGGTGCCCACACAATGCCAACAACGTGATCTGGGCTGAAATTAATGTTCGATTAAACAGGACATAATTAGAAAGTTCTCACTTTGAATCAATAGTTCCTTACTGAGTCCTCTGCCTTTAATACAATTTCACCTTTAGTAGATTTACTGATTTACTAAGCGTGCACTCAGTGGCAGCAATTACAGATTTCACCTATTTTTCCAAGTTAAGTAATGAGATAAGTATCAGACAGGTAGATATGTTATCTCCGTTATTTAGGAAACTGAGTCCGACACACCTTATACCGCCCTCCAATATTACCTTGCCACGGGCAATGGAAAATTCTATATTACAGTCCTCAATGAGACATTCTAATCTGAACAATGAAAACAGCTGGAGGCATTAATCTCAGAATGGGTGGCAACATAGATCTCTCAAGCTGACGCATCGGGTGATTGTGCAGATTCACCGTTGGAATGATTTCTCCAAGAAGATCCAAGCATTAATGACTCTAGTATGTTCCCCAATAACCTGTTTTGGTCTGAAAACAAACAGCCATTCATAAGGAGAATCATTATAGGAATGCCAAAATACCTTGCATATATTATGCAACTTAATGTTATAAACACATTTAGGTCCAGGCTTTTAAGGGGGAGGAGGATAGGGTTCAAATAAAAAACTTACCCAATGCTTGTCCCTGTCCCTGTCGCAGGTTAGGGAAGCCTGTTGGCCAGGTATGCTGCCCATAGGTTTCAGAATTATTGAAACCCATTGAATAGAATCAAGGTTATGTCAACGTACATTTTAAATCTGCAAAGTTGAGTTGTATCTCATATGCGAGGCGTATTTTATACATGAAACACACACTCTCTTGGCCTATATTCCTCTACATAGAACCTGCTAATACATGGTAAATGTGTCCACCACTACAAAAATTATTTTGAAGTCTATTTCCATCATAATGTTATTTATCAATAAGGCTACAGGAGGGTATTTCTTAACTAGGCTAATTTGCACTAGATCTATTGGGGGACAACCTCCCAATGACATGGAAGATGGAAATGTGTTGTTTCCCACTACATAACAAACATGACTTTTGCTCTGTGTGTTTTCCACTACTTTGTACCCTCACCCCACCCACATCCTGTCATCAGGATGACTTCATGGTAACAGTTCATTTAAGACTTACAGCTTGGGGTGCTAAGGTTCCTGTCTGTCTATCCTCAACAGTGGGCTTCCGCCATGATCTATAGGCTTGGTTTCTACTATTAGTAAGGGAAGCCCCAGCTACTTGTTGTGGTAATTGTCTGAGACATCCGGGTGGGACGTGCTATTGTTTTGTCAATGAATTTACAAAGAAACTCCCTCATAGTGTGGACACCTCCAAATGTCCTATATAGGCATGATAGATCACGTCGCAGTTCAACCTGATACAAATTATTCTGATCAATATCAATATAATTTACTGTCAATCAGAAAGCAATTCACCGAATGAGTTGTCAAAACTGTCTGTGCCTAAAAAATATTTGGGTTCTCTCTTATCTCTTTCTGATTATACAATTCAGATGCAACAAACCACAGGCATGAAAGTGTTATTTGGAGATACAAATTAAGTAGTGGGTTAAGAATTCAGAAATAAAGGAGGGGGGCAGCGCAAAGGAAGGGGAGGCACTTTCTACTTCTTGAATACATCGGGGGTCCAAAAAAAGCAAGTTTATTGTTAAATGGAGTTGGTAATACTCTGACTGAAATAGTTCTACCGTATGTCCAACAAGAGTATAAGGATAACAATTTTATTTAACAGCAGCCAATCTCTTACAAAGCCAATTTACACAATAAGAGGCATGCAGTGTAAGTACTCCTCAAACCAGTTGAAAAATATAAAACTGTCAGTCACTTCAGACTTAACATGAAAGACATTAAATGATTTTGCAACACAAAGTGATAAAGGATTCTCTTAAGAGACATTGATTCCAAGCCTTCCTTCTTTCCTCTATCTTTTAGCATGCACATCCAAACTCGCTTAGAGGCAAGTGGTGACAGTCTGGTAAAAGCTTATTGTTATACCATTCACATGACTTGAGATCCATCCATTTCCACAGTTTCAAATGTTTCACTTAACGATCTGAGGCTCCCATGCCAGAAAATTGGGTCATACCTGATCTATAAAACACTATGTTGAACCTGAACTGACCATTACCTGCCTAAGATCATATAAGAATCTATAGAATGTACAAAGGTCACTTAAAACATTGCTTTCCTCTGCAGGGCATCTCTTCAAAGAAAATGACTTTGTTCCCATTTGTGGATCAACATGGTAAAAGGTACGCCCGTGCACCCCCTCACGGGTGTACCTTTTACCATGTTGATCCACATTTTTCTTTTTTTCAAAAAAGATAGGACCCTTTGGATATTTAGAGAAAAAAAAATGTCAGCTAGCATTATTGACAAATGACCTCCAGGTAATGCATTATCAAATCAGAACTGTTGAGTCACCAGTTTAAGGCCCATGTTGATTTAATCCCACCCTTTCTTATACCACCAGCTCTGTTCAAGTTATTTAAACCATTTCATATGATGTCGTTTGGGATGTAATGGCCCATGCCTATGATATTTAGTTATTATCCTACCATTATCTAGCTAATGTCAAACTTTATCCTAAGAGTATCTAGCTAATGTCAAACTTTATGTACATGCGTATGTACAAGCATGTAAGTAATTCTATTACCATGTATGTATGTACATAATTATGCATGTGTGTATCACATGTGCCAAAGGATGTGAGATAGGAGAAAAGGGAAATAAAAAATCATCTAATAGTGAGGAATAAGGAGCATTATTACATCATTTTCATTATTACAAGTCTGGTTTTAAAGAGCACAATAACCAATGCAAATTGTGTATTGGAGAAAGAGAAGCTCAATTGCCGTTGACCTTTACCGTTTTGGCAAGTAATTGTCTATATAAGGTTATTGCTCACCTTTTCTCGCATTTATTTGAGTTGGCTGAGTCAAACCAAATCCTTCATACTGTCCAATAACCCAGGAGATCATTTCTTAAAATACTATAACCCCTACGACTGCAAATACCATTTTTTTTCCAATGGGAATTTTGGTACAACAAAGTATGCAGTCATACTATGTTCAGTAATAATCTTCAGAGTGCAGTGGGTGTTCCGTTATAATTGGAATTTGATGGAGGGGGTAGATAAAAGATGTTTTGTTTAGGCAGGCACCTCTCAATATCGTGTAGAATCCATAACCATTGATTCAAGTATTGATGACAGAGGGCGCCACATATATGCGCTATTCAGTCAGACCTAGGTGTAAACAGGTCATTCACTGCTCCAGCACAGGGAGAGCAACATGGCTACAAACCCTTATGTTGTGTGGATCTTATTATTGTTTTGCTATGGCCAATTTAGGTACAGCTGAGGATCTACAGAGAGTGGTATCCATACATGCTTCAGGCTCGGGACAGGATGTCAAACAGGATAGACTGAGAAACTGTAAATCAGGCTGTGGATTAAGACATGCAGGGCCCTGGGGCAGATATTGCTCTTACATTTTGAATGGTACCTGCTTACCTGTAGGAGCCACCAGTGGTTCTAACGAAGACTCAGCCAAAGGTGATGACATGGCTGATAGAGTGGATTTAGAAGAGCGCTTGGCTCAAGAGCGCCAGCGTCAGGAGGAGTTAAATGAGCAAACAAAGACTCTTGAAATCGCCGACGAATTAGCTAAACTGAAGCTCACAAATGATAAGACTGAGCGAGATTTAGGTCGGTGTGCATCCTCCATCCAGAGCGGCAAGGATGAGCCTTCACCCGGAGGTGGAGGTGGTGGATCGCCAGGCATCGAGGGAGCAGGGTTAGCCACCTTGGTAGCTGGCCTTGGCACAGCTGGTCTAGACATAGGAGCCCTTGGGAATATTGCTACAATGACCACACTTTCTCAATTAGGTATGCTTTCAGGTCTATATTTGTTATCCACTTCTACTAGCAAAAGGAAAAGATCTAGGCACCCCTTATGTCCTGACACATATATTCCTAATGAAAAAGACAAGGAATATGGTGATTTGTCTGCTGTTGAATTAGCATATGGAATGACGTGTGTGATGGAATACATCTTGAAGGCCGAAAATGATAAGTATTGGATTACATTGCCCACATAAAATTTGTCATGCACAAAGCCATGGGGGGCACATATACTGATGCCGCACTAGCCAAATATGAACACAGCGTGACTCAAAAGGTAATTAAGGGTGAATGGGCTAGTTACGTCGAGTCAGACAGTAATTCGTTCAATCAGGAGTTGGATGCGGGCAGAACAAAAGCTCTGCAAAAAGCAATCCAGAGTTTGATGAAGTAATAGATACCACCAGGTGGGGATAAAAAGAAGTCCAAGTATAAAAATCGAGGTCCCATCCGATGTTTGCGCTAAGTTTAATTTTACTTACTGCAACTTTCCCCGGTGTTCAAAGTCTCACATCTGTGCCAGCTGTCGGGGCGATCACAAAGTCAAAGCATGCCCACTCAAACCGTCAAACACCCAGAGCGTTAATACCAATCAGCCGCCTGGTAATGCCGGTCATGTTTGACCTACCATGACTATTGAAACTGACGAACAAGACAATCAATCGGCACACATGGAGCAATTGCGTGTTTTGACACCTCAAGAAGACACGTGGCCGGGAAACGTGCCTTTGTTTACCAACGATGGCTCCACGTGGTCAGAACACATGTCTTTGTTTAGCAGTAGCAACACCACATGCATGGAGCACGTGCCTTTGTTGACATCATACGCTTTGCTTTCAAACACCTTCGCTGGTCGCACACAGATGAGCGTGGTATTGCAGGGACAAGCTTCGGTCATGTCGCCGATTCCTGGTGCGCCTATAATTACTCTTTCTGATTCTTACACTAACGGATGGCAACCAGCGCAACAGCTCCAAGATGGCGTACCTTGGGACGTGGCTTGCTACAATCAAGCCTTCGCAAGCGAAGAAATCATGTGTTATGTTGACATGAACAGCTTATTGTCGAATTTTAGTGGTTATAAGCCATTATGGGATGCCTCTACAAGTCATCACATAGCAGGAGTTCGCTCACAGCTGAATTTATGTGGTTGGAGGGACATGTGAACACGCAGTTTACTCAACACCCATGTTTGGGATCCGGACGCTTTGTTTGTTTTGACAGGGGTTCTGTTGGGTTTTAAAATTGTGGACCCTTTTGCTGCTGTCACGGATTACTCAACACCCAATTACAAGTCAGCCACAGTGTCAGCTCGTAAAGAAATTGATGCAATTATACGTAAAGAGTTGACTACGGGTAAACTATCCGTGGTAGTGGATAAACCTAGATGTGTTCACGCATTAGGCGCTGTTCCTAAATCGTCAGGTTGATTTAGATCTATAACAGACGGGCTAGTCGCCCGACTGGGTTATCAATTAACAATTACATGGAACATACCTTCAGACACTTTTCATACCAATCTATGGACGATGTATGCAAGCTGTTACACAAGAATTCGTACACAGTAGTGACTGATATCTCATCAGCATATAGGTCTGTCCTTTTACTTGAAAATGACAGATATAAGCAAGGCTTATGCTGGCAGGATGAGAATGGTGAATTCTTTATGATTGACAACTTCATGAGTTTTGGCAGCAGAGCAGCCCCATACATCTTTACAAGACTGACAAATTGTGTTTGCAGATTTATGTCTGACTTAGGCTATAAGTGTGTCAGTTATTTGGACGATATTCTGGTGGCTGCTACCACTTATGATAAGTGTGTAGAAGCGCAGTTAGCCCTTCATAAGTGCCTAAGGAATCTAGGATTCTATATTGCCTATGATAAAGTCAAATCTCCATCGAGGATCCAGACTTATCTAGGTATTGTGATTGATACACAGCAGATGTCTCTCAAGCTTCCTGAAGTTAAAGTGCATAAATTACATAGTGAGTTGCAGTTCTTTGCTGGTCGCTGGAAGGCGACAAAAAGACAACTCCAAAGGTTATGTGGCATTTTAAGTCACTGCAGCACTTTAGTTAGGGGAAGCAGGGTGTTCTCTCATAGGATCATTGGACACTTGAAATATTTCACACAAGGTAGATGTTATATAAGCTTGACCAAGTCATTTTTTCAAGACTTAGAATGGTGGATTACTTTTAGCAAATGGTTCAATGGGCAGGCTAAAATGATTATCCAGGAGCCAAACGCTCAACACCACCTGACAACTGATGCTTCAGGCTCTGGATGGGGAGCCACTTGGGATAATGACTGGATGAGTGGTACTTGGGACAATATATTATATGACGCAAGCTCAAATGTGGCAGACCATGCTCATTTACCGGTAGTCACTACACCGTTACTGGTACCAGACAATATCAACGTAAGGGAGCTATTCTCTATTTATGCTGCTATCAAACATTGGAGTGAAGCCTGGAGAGATTGTATTGTTTTGTGCCTCACTGACAACACTCAAGTAGTAGCAGCGATAAATAAGGGTAAAAGCAGGAATGAATCTTCCATGGCTTTGTTAGGTGCTATTTTCTGGGAAACTGTAATATCAAACTGCCATCTCAAAGCACGTCATCTCCCGGGTATTGCTAATTCAACAGCAGATTTTTTGTCACGTATGACAATTCGGCCAAAAGTGGTTATACCCGATCATTTATGTTGCAGAAAGGAAGTCATTTATTTCCAAACTGGACAAAAAAGCCGCAAACATGAGGGCCAAAGCATGGGCTCCCAGCACATGGAAGACGCGCGCTTCACAATTGAAAAAGTTTCTTAATTTCTGTGTGTTAATAGCATGTGCGCCTATACCAACTTCACTGGACTTGATGTGTAGATATGTTGTGTATTGTATGGATTCTTTATATTTCAAGAGCATTGATAATTATGTCAGTGGAGTCATTGCTCTAAATAATGTATTTGGTTATGATGTATCATTCATACGTAAAGACTTTCAGTTTAGGATGACTATGGCAGGAGTGAGACGAACATTAGGAGACCCAGAGCCTTCACGTCCGACTCTAGACATTTCACATTTGTTAAAAATGTTCTTTCAAATGGATTTTACTATTCCTAGTCATAGAACAATGTGAGCTGCTATAGTGTTATTCTTTAGGGCCTTACTAAGGAAGTCTAATTTGGTGATAACCGGTAGTGCCCCTCAGATGAACTTACATGTACTTCGAAGGAGTGCTATTTCCTTCACAAAATGGGGTATGTTGGTATCAGTCTCCAGCACCAAGACAATTCAATATAGCCAAAGGACTCACATTATACCCGTTACCACTACAAAAGGCTCTCCTGTCTGTGCAGTTTCAATGTTGAAAGCTCATCTATTTGATTTTCCCACCAAAGACAAAGACGATTATCTTTTTCAAGTGAAACAGGGCGAGGATGTAGTCCCTTTATCTTATGATAAACTGTTGTCTCTTTTAAAGACTCTTCTACAAGACATTGGTGAACTTGAGCCTAGGATGGGAATGCATAGCCTACGCTGGGCGGGAGCTGCATTTATGTATCAGATAGGCATGTCGTTGGAAGACATCCGTCAGGCAGGTGACTGGCAAAGCCTAGCAGCTTTGGTGTATTAAGCCAAACCCATGTCGGCCAGAATTGACTCGGACATTTTCTTCTCTTAGGCCATTGCTAGTTTCAATTGACTTGTCTAATGAGGACTTCATGATTTTTCAGACTGATATTGTAATGTGTATGTTTCTATAATTTCATATATATTCGGTGGTTGGCAGTCATACTTTTGTGGCAATACCCATGTCCAAAGTTATACATGGTCTTATCTGCTTACCTCATATTTCAATGTGTAGAATCCATAATCATTGATTCAAGTGTTAATGACAGAGGGCGCCACATATATGTGCTGTTCAGTCAGACCTAGGTGTAAACAGGTCATTCACCGCTCCAGCACACGGAGAGCAACATGGCTACAAACCCTTATGTTGTGTGGATCTTATTATTGTTTTTTTTTTGTTTTTTTTTCTGTTTATTAATAAAAGGGCAATCATACTTTTGTGACAATGCCCATGTCCAAAGTTATACATGGTCTTGTCTGCTTACCTCATATTTCAATATAGAGTTTTAGATATAAATGGCTGGTTGCACATATCTCTTTATAGTTATAGTCAGGAGAAAACATACATGATGTAACCAGTATTTGGAGGAAAGCCCTAATACCAATAGTCCACTGGCCATATTCGGGTGATTTTTGGTCAAAGCTGCCCAGTGGATTATTGGTCTAACAATGTCATGCAAAAAGAAGAATGATAGGGGAATACAGAATATAATTTGAAATTGATCCTATATCAATTCCCAAAATGGCTCACACATAATGCTGAGGGACCTGATATCTACTAGTCCCTTCAATTCATATATAGCACTGCACTATATCAGTTATTATTCTGTTTACTCAGGTGACCATTCAATGTCCTATGCTAACATTATGTGTGCATCTGAATGGCGATACTGAGCCTTCTAATGTCGTTTAGTGTCAGCAAATGCATGGATATAACATCACACACCTAGGCATGTGAGTACCATTAGTCAGCAGACTGGAAGTTACTTTCACCATGGGCAATCATTTTAAACGAAATCGGGTTTTATCGGATGAGTTCCAATGAGACACTAAATGACTTCATGCTTGATTAAAGCAAAATAGGCACCATTAAATGAATTAAACAGACATGCATTTTATTGGTTACTACAGATAAGGGTCATTCCTGAATTTAAAAGTTGGATATTTGAAAAGGAACTGTGACATAAAAGTGAGATTAACTCGAATGAGACTGATGACTACAATCATACGAGTTTTCAGGATACTTTATTGCATACAGTGGTGCTTGTATGCAATAACTGTCACATGTCCTGTGAGTAGACAATAAATCTTATTTCTAAAGGCTTCAGAATGACCCAGTACTTTACACAATCGTAACATAGTCCACTGGGCCTCTTCGGCCAACATTTGTGTGCCATTTGTATTACACTCCTTGTTGATGTATTTGATTGTCATGGTAACTGAAAACTGTTAAACCTTAAAAAAGGAAACAAGGAACAAAAGAAACGAAACAACAAAAGAACAGCTACGTCATTATTGTGGTAAGAGTGTTTTATTATGCCTTCATGAATCCCAAGCAGATTACTATTGTAATTTTCTTCATACACTCCCGGTTAAGGTCATCCTCATACCCACCTTGCAATCACCACAGTGATGCTCTTTGTGGACAATCTACAAAAAGAAAAAAGAAAAAAAAAACATGATGACACTCCCAATACTAGTATTCTTAACCTGTTTCATCTAGCAATGAATAATGGTGATGTATCCATCTCTTCCACCCATCCCTTCCATCAATCTATCAGAGTATATATGTGTGACTGGAATATCCAGAATGGGCGATAATACAGTGTGACTGCGCCACATGACATATCATCTGTGCAATTTGCCCATTCAGATGAACTTCAACCTGCCACTATCTGTCACTAATGCCAGCAGTCCATCGTAGATTTGGTCCCTAACTGGACAGATATTGGATGGGTCAGGTGTTGCTCCAAGCCCCTACAAAGAGCTTACTCCCTTCATCCCCTGGGAGATGCCAGGCCATCCCAATCCCATGCACGCCAACCAGTATGGTGTTTCTTCACTTTTAGGATGTGAATGACACCGTCCATATTCACTAAAACTGATCTACGAATGCATGCAGATAAGGCAACTGATAGTGTTTCTACCTCGAAATTTGAGTTCTATCCACAGCTCTTCCGCTGCCAGCTATAAGCAATAGGGATACTATGCAAAAAGTGGTGTTGGCATTTATAGACCTGCAGCACTCATGGCCATCACTGCTCCAGTAGCTTGGGGAATCAGGCAATTGGTGTAGGCCTACTGGAACCAAATGCTTCTACTTGTGGTCCCTATTGGTCATAAAAGCTTTGGGCGAAAATCCATACCTTCCGCCCCTTTTCTAAGTGTATGATATGCAATTCCTTAAAAATTGTAGGCCAAAGGCTTGCAAGTAAATGCCTTACTATTTGACATGATGGCCTATACATAGATACCCTTTTTACAATAATCAAATACAATATGTGACATGATCTGCGAAAAGGGGGCTTAGTGCAGGGGGTACTAAGACCCCTTCTCCCAGTACATGCCATATATTATGGTGTATATTCACACAAACCAGTTATTATGTAACCCAAATCCACATTTTTTTTCCTGATATTGTGTGAGTCTCATTGGCTAGATCATCATCATAATGGTCTATAGATCCAGGTATACATTCAGCGTTTGGCACAATAGATTACCAATGACGTCTCTTGGTGGTGATGTTTGATGGTCAAATACCAGGTGAATGCTCTCCTCAAACAAGGTAATTTGAGGTGGCTTGGGCAGTGTGCACAGGAGGCCATTTCTTAAGGCACTATGACTGCACACAACCACTACAATTTGAAACCCCATTACTTAATGTCAGCACTTATGTAGTAATTACATAGCTTTTAGTAGGGCAGTCATAGTGATGCAGGCACTACATGACCAATATTATTTGGCTGTAATGGCACTAAATCAAGGGTCCTCACTACCACTTGAAGAGGAGCAGTTGTAGTGTGTTAAGAAATGGCCTCCAGACTATTATTTGTATAATAGAACTGGGAATTTTTAAAAATTGTCCCAGATTCCATGGCATCAAAGTATATATCTAAACACACAGAATATGCAAATTTAAATAAATAAAGCAATGCAATTATAAAAGCATGAATTGCGTATGTGCATAGGGAATTCAAAGGGTTCCATTTCTTAAGGCATTACTATGCTGTGAATGTGTCAGAAAATCATTCTACATGCCAGCCTTTAAAATAATCCAATATACTGCAGCAAACAAAGTCTGTGTTTACCCCCTGCATCGCATCCCTTTTATTGGAGCATGTTGGGCTTGCACAGGAACCGGACAACAGAGAGACACCTTTACTCTTATATCCATTGTCTTGACTTTATGCTTTATATATGAAGCTCTGGCAGGTATACACCGAGGGAGTCTAAAATTTGATAGATCAGTTTTTTGAGGTTGCTTGATAATATATAACCCACACTCCTTTTGAAATAATTTGAATTTCGATATAAACTATTCTAGCATGTAGTGTCTATCAAATCCTGGTGCTTTGAAATTGATATAATTATTTTAGTAGCCCTAATTGTCATTGTCAACATTTAAAAAAATCAAAACAAATCATTGTTGTTAGAAAACTGTACTTGTCTCGCACTTTAGGGCAGACACTTTCTTGTGATCGCTATGCATGAAACACATGACAGCAAAACTCAATCACCAAGAAGACCTCTTTAAATACAAGATAGACAGTGATAGAGGAGGTTTCAATGCCAGTTGAAGGATTGATTCAACCCCTTTTTCAAAGCCAAATATTTAAAAAAAGATAAAGCTGCTAGCTCCTTTAAACTCAACATGGATGTCTTTTCCCAACATAAACTGTTAAAATGACTCATCTGAAACAAGATCATACTGGGAGCATTTAATTTGTCTTGGTCGTAGGTATTTAGTGCTTGGATATGCACACCAAAACCTATATATAGGTGTCACTAACGGGTACTGAAACAAAGTTTGGAAATAGGCTAGGTCTGTCTTCCCAACTGCATTTGTCAACGTATTTCACTTCACTGATGCCCAGTTCATTCTTCTGGTACATGTATCTGGAAGGTATTTTTCAATATGGTATATCCGCTACGATTTGAAACCCTCATAAATCGAGTGGGTGATTGTAGGCAATATCTCACATTTAGAATTTAGTGTAGATATTACATATAGGGTCAATTTCAAAAGGCAGTCAAAACAGCAATCAATAGTGATCACTAGATGTAGGGCTGTGATGGCACTAGAGTGAGTAATCCCCTACAATTTGAAGCTATCTAATCTTGCCATCTTGAGAAATGCCTTGCAGGCATGTAATATTCCATTTGACATGCTAAAACATGCATTACCACACCGAATTTCCAGATGCACCACAACTTTTTGATACCTCTTTGTGATGATGCCCAACATTATAGGGATAATAAAACCATTGGAATGTTGTCTCTATCCCAAATAGAACGAAAATTATTAAAGATTATTGACCCTGAGAATGTGCCATGTATCGCAAGGAAAAGCTCCATAGGAGGCTTCCCATACATGGACCCTCTCCTGCAGTGGGGGAGTAGACCAGAGCAGTGGAGCACTATATATAGCTATATCACAGGGTGGTTACCTGTGAGTAAACATTTTTTACAAACACTTGCAAAGCCACAAGGGTTAATAGCAACTTACATAAACAATTTTTATATAAGGTGAAAGCTATTGATATATATTTTCTCATGGATATTGCAGAAAGAGGCCTCAAGAACAAGTTTCTGAGCAATTTAAAGAAATCTGATTTTCTCTGCTTACTATATTTTATAGCTCAGTTCTGGTTAAATTCTCCTCAAAAGCAAATACATTTATATACTAAATGATGCCAGAGAGCTTATCTCATTGGCAACAAGAAATGCCGTTGTGACAGCGTAAAAAAACGCCTCCCGCTGTTATTTTGTATTGTGAGACCTCATCACATGGGGCAAATGGAATCATCATAGCGCACTCCCGTACCGCTTCGCGGTACCGCCGCTACGCAGCGTGGGAGGCGCAAAAAAATAATTATGATAACCTATGACATAATATAGAAACCCCAGGTGACAGGTTTTTAATGAAATATCTGTGAAGGTGGTGTGCTAAAAGTGGCCCATGTGGGAGTACCAATAGTACACTGCATATGCTCCAATGCACACAAGTGGGGAGTGTGGTAATACTACTAAAACCTTCTATGTAGACTAGTGAACTCGGTCTTACCAAATTATATCCTTAAGTACATATTTTCATCATAATTATATGGGTTGATCAAGAGAGGCAGTTCCCATGCTAACCAACAGAGACATATCTCTATAATCCCAAAATATTGACCTCCTCTTTGATGCCATCCCAAGTTTATGACCCTTGCAGGTCCTGTTCATCAAATGCCCTAGGCAAGGAGTTAATCACCTTATAGGAGTTAATGACCCTACTCTAGGTTTATAGCCTTTTCGCTAGAGATCTGCCAGGGTCCATCTGTGAGCTGCTGAGGGATGTCTAAATCCTAGCCCTTCCCTGGAGGTTCTTTCAAAAACTCTTACTAGACCACCCTCTGCAATAACTATATCTGATTCAGATAGAGCAGTATTAGAATTGAACTTTTGGGGAGCTGGTGCACTCTTAGCCGCAATTATAAATGGGCTATAAATATCTATGTAAGTAGGCAGTAGAATCACCTGTAGCTACAGCAGAATGTAAATCTGGTGTGTAGGTTCATACCTACAGCAAGTACAACTACACTACAGAATGAAAAGGACTCTACTGTATATCCACGTGGTGGGCGGATAGTGTACATAGTGCAACAGAAATTCTGAATCAACTGTGTATAGTTATAGTCATTGGATTGGCACTCCAGCTTATATGCCCATGTGTTTTTGTTTGTGTTATGGCAATAGGTCAGTTGTAATGGGGGGGGGGCAACAATAGTGCTAAAGTCTAGGGGGTTAACCTTGCATTATTGGACTACAACACCTTTAACATTCAGAATAATTATGGTCCTGACTGAACTTACAACTTGGGAGATTCCAATGACATTTCAAGTTGGTTACAGCTAATCTGCAACTTCATTGACCATTATGTTAAGGGTTTGGAGAGAGATACGGATAGAGCATACCATGTTAATCATCATCATTTGATGCTTATAATCTCTCCATGGTGATATGTTATTTGCCATGTTAGTTAAGCTCGGTTGTAAGAGACAATATATCATTCAGGCTAGAATGGCTCATTTCGCTAGTGGCCACAATGATTAATGGGTGTCGGGGCTTAGACCTTCTGAGCAATTACCACTGTATTTAACCCCTAGGTGCCCAAGCGCGCATTTAAGCGCGGTTTTGGGCTTAAATGCATGTATATTGAATGGCATTTTCACCCAGAAACTTCTAATGGTCCAATTTGCAAAGTTAGACCCTCTTTGGAATGCTCATGACTTCCTAGTTACGATACAACCATCCATTTGGCTCTATTATACCAGGCACAGGGAGTCAAAACTTGAAAATGAGCTGTCATTTTATGTGATTTATTTAAGGGGAACCTCCAGGGAGCTAACATCTGACATGTTACCAAAATAATGTTTTGGTAACTATGGTTACCAGAGCTGACCACAAATACCCTGCCCTTAACAGAAGGTCTTCGGCATTGTTCACTGGGTTATGAGTATTGGGATAATGTACTGCAGAGCCCATATCAGAGGAGAAGATCAAAGTAGCACATGGTCTTATCAACAAGGTGATACAATTGTGAAATAATGTAAAATCTTCAAATAATTCTGCGCACAAAAAGGTTAATACCATAAATATACCATGGTAAATAATGTACCAGAATTGAGCTATATGGATTAAATAACATTTATGTCCTCCTCATTGTGAGTAATATTAGGAAATTACTGCCATTGGGATAATCAACCCAGGCCGTTTAGGTTCTCTCTTATCTGTTTCTGACACTTTCACGAGCATGAAAATGTCATTTGGAAATGCCAATTCAGTAGTGGATTAAGAATTCAGAAATGAAGGGGGTGCTGTGCAAAGGAAGGGGAGGACACTTTCTACTTCTTGAATACATCTGGGGTCCAAAATAAGCAAGTTAACTCTCGAGTATACAACCAAAAAGAACGGGGGATGCACATGCCCCGCAGGCCCCCATCTAAATCCGCCACTGTTGATTAAAAGACTTAATCTTATATGGACCTTTGTTCTCTGGATTTCTCTAGCTTCCATTTATAATGATTCACTTTATTGTTAAATGGAGTTGGTAATACTCTGACGGAAATAGTTCTACCGTATGTCCAACAAGAGTATAAGGATAGCTATTTAATTCAACAGTTAATAAACTTCTAGTCCAATCGATTAAAGATGTAAACCTACATGGAATGTCTTTCTATCAGGACTCACGTGATAAATGATACCCCCTCCCCCTTCAAAATAACTATTATGACGATTGGTTCTTTGCGTTTTACCCTATCCAGTTTGCCAACGACTTCAAACGCCCTAAGCTCAATGCCAAAACACCAAGACCGCATTCTACCAACCTAAGCCCCGGGAAGCACGCATGCCAGTGTGAATCCGTGACAAAGTCCTCCACCATCTTAAGGACATGGCATGCCACTAAAGGATGCAGCTTGGCGTATGGAGTTGATATAAAAGGGTGTGTGCTTTGTGTGTCTTTTCCTCTTCATCTCTTTAATAACTTGGGCAGAGACATGCACTGGAGGGTATCTCAAAAAGATTGGGAAACCAGTTCTCACCGTAACTATTTGATCCTGCAGTTCTCCTACATTTCTCACCCTAAGAACAGACTTCCCTGCTTGACTTCTGCTACAAGTGAACTGCACGGAAATAGGTCGAGTTGCAAAATAAGAGACTGGACCCCTCCTATACCACTCCTATAACTGACTCCCTCTTTACAATACAAGAGGGAATCCACTCCAGAAGGTCAGTGAGTTCAATATTGGAATTATCACCTCCGACAGGATCAATTCCAAATCTTTTTGAGATACCCTCCAGTCCACCCTAGTACTAGGGTACCCCTCTACCAGTCAATCCAACACACAATCACACACCCCCCATGCACACCACGTCCCATTCTTCAAAATCCCAATACCCACTGGACAGACGGGAATTTCCTGCCCAGACGAGCAGTGAAGAGGAAGGATTGTGCTCTCTAAATTATGTCCTGGTAAGAGGCTGGTAGTGTCCGAGAGATAACGATGCTGAGGGGGTTGCCTCCCTTCCTACAGTTAATCTCGCCGCCAGGTGGTTATCCTATCAGGATGAACTTGATAGGATGAACTCCGCAGGACCAACACGTTGATGGTAATCCTGTCCTGTCGAATGGTGCCCCAGGTGTTAACTGGGCTTTCAATATTGAACCCAAAGTAACTTTCTTGTAGGCCTGGGGGTTTATGTTATGTTATAAATTCATTCATCAAAATCGAACCCTCAGGGAAGCTATTAGAAAATACGACATTGCTTCATATTTCATTGATAGGGCATAATATTCGCATTGTGATACATGGTGTAGGTGCATGGCGTTACGTGGCGAGGTTGCATTTCAACATAGACCACCGATTTGGAGAACAATCGCAGATGGGTGTTTGAATTAGGAATATCAAAGAAGGCTTACAGAAGTGGTCAATGCCTTAGGCAAGGTCAGTCCACTCTGTTTTCGCTTCAAAGATGCATACTATTGTTTAGCCTATGGGTTCTGCTATGCAGCAACTGTTATGCCCGTAATGTGTATAGATGGAAAGACCAGTTTACATTGGAGTTCCCCAAGGCTGTGTATCCAAGTGGCCACACCTATTAGTCAGCATAATTCCGCCATGGTAGACATCAAAGCTATGTGATAATCAACCTCCTACAGACCCTTGCCATAGGGTGTTACCATTAGGTCTGACTAAAGGTCTATCAGCAGCAGACGGGATACTATTACAGAGAGGAAGTGTAACAAGACTGCAGGTCGATGTGGATTGGTACTATTCTACATTGTAACTGTAAGATCAGGATATAATAAGACAGGATTAACCCAGATGATCCTAATTCTATACCTTTCATTCATTCATCTACCAACATAAAAGAAGCCAGGTGAGTTGAGCTTTGTGCGAATGCTGGATGGGCAGAATCCGGGGTATGTGACAGCAATACAATAGTTCCATTTCCTTTCAGACAGTACATGAACGTCTAATAAAAGGCATTACATTTTCTCATCCAGACTATCTGTACATTAGACATACAAACAGTTGCTTTAGCCCCCACAGTATTTAATTGAAGAGAAGGGGGAAAATGTTTTATTTTTTCTTGGGTCTCTACACTGAGAAACAGTTCATTATAGGAATGGTTGATAATTTAGCAGACTGATTTAAACAAGCAATATGTTAATACGTTCTACCACATGTTACAGCAGTAAATCAGATAATTTCAATCCTGACGGAAGTCAACTGACTGTAGAGTCCATAAACAGTAACAGATTGGACACATGGAGATTGAACAGATCCTGAACAAATGAAGACGACCCAATTTCGGTGCGGCTCTTGACAGAAAAATAATCAATCTCTTCAATTTGTAGAAATTGGGAAACGTACTTTTTGAACCGATCCTTGTTACCATATGAATGAGCATGTTTCCCACGAGAGGTATTGGATCTGATTAGTCAAATTTGTTCCTAGACTAATGTAATCACTTGTCTGGTCTCTAGTTACCTTCCTGTTCAGAGTTGTGCATATGTTAATACCCCAGTCTTGTGATTAACAGATTGATATTATTATTCAATCACTCATTTAACCACTCCTTTTTGACTTGCAGTTCTGAAAATGATCTCCAAATTCCCAACAATATTTCATGGCCATCCCTTCCCACTCTCATTGTTGATTTGGTTGGTAACCCTTGTTATGTAGGCGAAAGAAGGTAAGAGTAATTTGAAAATTATATAGACCCTGCAAGAACAATCCCGAGACGTATTAGAGACATTCTTGTGTCATGACTTGTGATTCCTCTAAGAGTTGTAAATTTTCATTTCACAAGATTTTGACTCATGATTTCCATGGAAAAAGAACCTGTTCATAATTCTCAAGAATTTCCAGTGTCTTTCTTGTGTCATGACACATGTACACCCCAGATTTTCCCAAGTCAAACATGTTCTTTTTTGAGAATAAGACAAGATATAGACACATGTTTTGACTTGAGATTCTCAGAAGAATCCACTGATTCATAAGAATGTTCAACTCCTGGGGATTACTCGAGATACAAATTAAACTTGTGTTATGACTTGTGATCCATATGAGAATGCACTCGTTCAATTCCCAAGAATAACTCGAGATTTTTACACATGTTTTCACATGACAATCCACCGTGTCATCAGAATGTTTGATTCTTGAGTTTTATTGAGAAGGAACATATCTAATTCCTGGGAATAACTTGAGATGTAAACTTGTGTGTGATTGCCACACGAATCTACCCAGTTAGTTCCCAGGGATAACTTGAGATGTAAACCTTTGTCATGACTTGTTATTGCTACAAGAACTAACTCATTAATTTTAATTCACAGGAGGAACTCAAAACGTTAACCTATGTCATCCACTAGTTTAATTCCCAGTAATAACTAAAGAAATTTTACATGTGATCCCCATGAGAAGCTACTAGTTCATGAGAACGTTCAAACCTCGAGTCGTTTTAGGAGGGGAGTGATACGTAGCAAATGAACTTAGCCAGATATAAAGAGGTACTCTTCAACTTAAATTTCACAAAATTACAGGTGGAGTAGCATTATGTGCATCCTCTCATGGGCGAAACGTGGATATTATACAACATTCTCTAGATTACCTTGATGGCTTTTATGCATAATTATTATGATACCCTACTGCTTGGGTTGCACTAGACCTTTTGTGTAATACAGGGACCAATAACGAGGTTAATCTGGTGATAGTTAAGCTGTGTACAATAAAGAAATTGACAGGTGTCATTTATGGCCATTTTATGTTGATGAAGTCACTATGTCCCACTGACTGAGTTGCCGTTTAATTACAGCTCTATGTGAATAGTACATGAAGTTGTCAATTTGTGACCGTGCCCTACAGATTGAGTGGCAGTTTCTGAGGCAAGCTAAAGGTACGTGAGTAGCACATGAAATGGCAGGTTGGTTCTCTGACTGTGTCATGTAGATTTTGTGGCTGTTTCTGTTACAGATTGCAAATGTGTGAGTAGTACATAAAGTGGTAGGTTAGTTCTCTCTGTGTCCACTCTTAAGTGGCATTTATGGCCAGTAGGCATAGAACGTTGAATCAATGTTGAAGGTATTTTTTCTTTTTCTACTTTTGAGTATAGGTAATGGTGAACTCCCCAGTCCATTTATTTGTTTTAGACTGGCTAGACCTACAATACGATACCTATACAGCCTGAAAAAGTATCCTGCTACCAGTCATATTTTGTTCCATATTTCAACTATTTTCATGAAAATGAAAAAAAAAAAAAAACATCAGCGTCATTTCAACGTTGATGTATCGTTCTGTCCACACTGGGTGGATGGACTCGTATGTCCCTACTAAGGCTATTACACTCATACGTAAAGTGCATTTGAAGTAGACCACAATTGTCTCCCTCTATACAGACGTCAGTGTTTTACTCTGACTACAGAGAGGTTAACATTGACCCACTTATAAAGTGTACGCCCCGGGAGTGTACGGCAACGTGCAGCCTACCATAACTTGACTCATTGTAAAGGCACACATTGCCGCACATGTCATGATCTAAACCTCTATATGAGAGAATGAGAGCATTCAGACTAATGATTACATATACCTCGATATACATTGTAGACACGTCGGATAGTATTTAAACAAGAAATATGTTGCGAGGACCACAGATAGGAGTTGCCACTCCTATCCTAGCCACTCTCGTAGCCCTACCAAAGTAGGCCAACCCGTGACACAGACAAAACTCAGTCTACTCCTATCCCTCCTGCACAACTTGTCACTCTGCGGCGGACGTGTGACGTCAAGGCCGACGTATGACGTCACAAATTGTGTCACAAGGTGACCGTGATGTTACTGACAAACCGAAAACATAATGAAGTTGCTACGGTTGCTGCGCTCACAGCCGCTACGTGGCAAGCAACTCCAAAAAAATTCAGCTACCTGTTATTGTTTCCACCGATTTTATAATTACCAATGCCGTCAAAATAACGATGTTTCTCATGCAACTTTGGGACAAGATTTTCACTGTAACATTATTTTAGGAGATTCCTCAAGAAGCACTGTGCTTTTATTCTGTTTTCTGAGGCGCCAGGTACTAATTACACTGCTCCAGTGCATCACAAGTAATTATTATGATTCACAGTACCGTTTATGAGAATGTCTGGTAGTCAACAACCATTTCTTAGAATGTGTACCTGCTACACTAGTTACGTGAGCAGACTGAGTAAATGTAGAGCTGCTCAGACACGTGCCTAAGCAATACACCCCTACGGCATGCCACACAACTTTGTCAAGGACTGGGCTCCTGCCGGTTAGGTACTAGACTCGGGCACCAGTCTCGATAGGGGAGGTCGAGTTATGACATCTGTGTGTTTTTTTCTCTGTTTAAAAAGAATATACTTAGTCTAATCTTTTAAAAATCGTTTTCAAAACCATTTCTCTTTCTATTTTCTTTTCAAATTTTCATTTTTTACAAAACCGTGTAAAATTGTCCAAATGAAATTGTTAAGCTACTTATATGCACGCATATAAGTGGTGATAAATGGGCAGTAGCAGTTCCCAAATGTATTACCAGATGTCACCACTTCCATTCAGCTGTTATGTAACAGGTTCCTTCACTGGTGGCCTTGTAGTCGGCCATATTGCCTAGCCCCAGGAAGGACCACCGGTCTCACATTGGAGATTTTTTTTTCAAATCCCCAGTCATCATGACTAAATGCGTGGCCTGTGATACTTCCTACCATGGTAACACGGCCAAGTGCCCGAATTGTGGGGTGACCAATCCGGGGAAACATTATTCTCCGGAGGATTCGGATGAATTACCTGGTTCCGCGGATTCAGCCGAGAGTGACGAGCAGGAGGCCACGGAGGCCAGGCAGAGCGACCGGGCGCCCCAAGGGAAGGACGGTCAACATGGTGAGCTTAGCAGCCTTGGGGAGGATTCTACACAAAATGATTTATTGCATCAGATTGAACTTGAAAGGGCCAGGAAATCAAAAATTGATGAAATGTGTAAACTAGTTGGAACTAGAATTGGCCAGCCTAAGGGCTGAAAATAACAGATCTCTTCGCCAATTGAACAAAGGAGTACGTGCTTGGCGAGGTGCCATGGGTGCGTTCGAGGCCGAAACTTCTTCTCTTACTGCTAGTGCTACATGTTGGAATCCTTAAGAGTTGGATGCGGTAAGGAACGAAAGTGGTGGCTCGAACGCCATGGGTACGTTCGAGGCCCAAACTTCTTCTCTTACTGCTAGTGCTACGTGTTGGAATCCTTCAGAGTTGGATACGGTAAAGAACAAAAGTTGGGGCCCGAACACACCATGCTTCCAAACGGGCCAATCACAAGCTAGCTCTAACCTTAACTGCGGAGTCCAAAATGGCCGCCCTGTACTTCCGGAAAGCCGGTTTTCGGCCGCAAACAAGGTTTTAGGGCCTAATTCTAGGGTTATTGGACCCTCCGCAGGCCAATCCGGCCTTGAAACCACCTCAGGTATGTTTGATTTACCCAACTTATGTAAAAAATTGCCTCCAGTAGAGGGGAATACCCAAGTAAACAAGTCGCTCACCCGCGATAACAAGCCACCTTCCCGGTACAATCACCCGGTCCCCAGAGACAATCAACCTGACTATCCAGTGGGTCAAATACATTCCCATGGTGAATTAGACAATGATTATCAGGAGTTCCTACTGTGGAAACAATGGAGAAGTGGTGGTGTAGCTCCTAAAAACAATGCTTCAGGCATTTCTGGTGGTATTGACAGTTCTGGTAGTCCTAATGCTACTCAGGGTTTGTTTCCATCCCAACTTCCATGGGAAACACTGTTCCTCAGCTGTTCTACAGAGATGGCACACCTTATTCCCCACCTGTCACACCTGTTAGTCAGACTGTCAGTTGGCCTGGTGTGGGTCAATTTAGGGCACCAGATGGCAGGCTAAAGTTCCCACCTACACCTATGGTATATGGTAACCCGATTACTTCTCATATGTATGGGATTCCAGTCCCAACATCCCATCAGCAGCAGGCTTCATATCAGTTTGGCGTTATTCCTAACCCACAACAACAGTACCAGGCTGCAGGAATTCTACCTAATCAACAAAGCCTGTTCCAGGCTCCTGGTGTTCAGTCTGTGCAACCTCAAATTCCACATAACCCAACAGCATGGTATCCTAACCAGCAACTACAACATCAAGCTCAAGGCGCCCCAATGGTGATATTTTCGCCAAACAATGCCAGTGGCAGTAAGTTTGTGACCTATGACATTGAACAGCACATGCCGCATGATAAAGTAAAAAAAACCGCCTTGAATGATGTTATTTCTGCTAGCATGGGTCTCTTGAATAGCATGTTGACTAGAAACTTCCCATGTAAAAACTATGGAAAACATGTTAAATTCCTAACTGACAAGAAAGCATTCTACAATGAGGATGCTCTCATTCAGTATGATCTTGCGATGCGTGAAATCGTTTGGTGAACACACATTCTGCTATTTCGATCACGACATCTTCTCAAACAGTGTTGGTCTTGAGAATCTTAGTGCCGAGCATTTATGTAATGTTCTTGGTATCCAGCCTCCATCATCTCAAAGTGGTGCTGGCACTGTTGCGGGATCGAGTAGTAAGAGGAAAAAGAACAAAAAGAAAAAGTCAGATGAAATTCACTGTTGCTATGCATTTAACGGTGATAATGGTTGTAACGCCAAAGATTGACCTCACCCACATGTATGTCGCTCTTGTGGGGGTAATCACACAAAACTAAAGTGCACTGTGAAAAAATCAAATGATTGATATCAGGCCTTAGTGGATTCTGATTCAGGGGTCAGTGTCTCCGAGGAGTCTGGCATAGATGGTGGAATTATAAAATCTTCCGATTCTGACAATACCAGTGAACTTGAATATAGTTTATTATGGGATGTCAACAAATTCGTTATTCCTTGTGGTTCAAATCATGTCACTTCTTCAGATTCATTACCAAAGACGGAAGACATTATATTAACTCCTACTATCTACACTTCCAGAATTGTCGATGGTGTTGAATGGTTTAGACCTTGTCCTTTGGATTGTGATTCCGTTCATGTCTTAGATGGCATGTGCCTCCAACTCAACCCACACGCCTTCTTTGATGAATGCATGGGGTTTGAGGAAGTTGATGGTAACTATGCTTATATCCTAGACGGTGTTCGTAACGGATTCAAAATCGTTGATGTGGATTATAATGGTTCTTATTTTCAAAAAAATTACCATTCCATAATCAAAGAAGGTGTAAAATGCCAAATGGACGATCTGGTAAGGAAGGAGTTAATTGATGGTAAAGTCAAAAGGGTTCTTAGTAGACCCCAGTGTGTACATTCACTGGGGGCTATTTTAAAACCAGACGGCAGCTTAAGACCCATAACAGATTGCAGCCGTGGTGATCCCGATGATAATCTTAAAAGTATTAATGACTTTATGTACACAACTTGCCAACCGTTTCATTATACTCAAGTAGATAGTGTTACTGATGTCATACATGAGGGCTCGTTTTTATGTGTATTGGACATCCAATCTGCTTATCGCAGTGTGGCTGTTCATCCGGACGATCGTTCCAAGCAAGGTTTTGTGTGGAGTCTGGACGGTGCACCAGAATATTTTGAAGATCAAGCCTTATCGTTTGGTCTTAGATGTGCACCATTTATCTTTACTCAACTAACCGAGTTTGTCATCCGGTGTATGAATCGTAGAGGTATTTTCAATGTTTTCGGTTACCTGGATGACTTTGTCATTGTGGCTGACAACTACGAGGAGTGTGCGAGGCGTCAGGCGATATTGGTAGATCTGCTCCGACGTCTCGGTTTCCATATTGCATGGAAAAAAATCTTAACCCCTGCTACCAAAGTCCAGTATTTGGGTCTGGTAATTGACACAGTGAAAATGGAAATCAGCTTACCCCCACAAAAGTTAGACAACTTATTGGTACTGATCGACAAGTTCTTGGGTAAAACTGTTGCTACCAAAAAAGAATTACAAGAACTGTGTGGTCATTTAGCACACGCTAGTAGAGTTATTCGGGGAGGCAGAACATTTTCACGTAGAGTCATTAACCTACTCAAATACATGGCCGACAGTGTCACGGTGGTCAAACTACCTGATTGGTTTATGGATGACATCCGCTGGTGGAAAAGGTTCAGTTATGTATTCAATGGTTCTGCAAAAATCCTACGTACCTTTGATTATCATCCTATCGTAGACACTGACTCATCACTAACTGGTTTTGGCTCATGTTATAATGGTGATTGGTTAGTAGGTGCATGGAAATTACCTGCCTACAATCAGTTGTATAATCGCTTTCCATTACATCATACTGTCGAACCCCCTTGTGAATATGATGAGACAGCTGACATTAACCTACTGGAAGTCTGGCCAGTGGTTGCCGCAGCGCAACGTTGGGGAAATGATTGGTCGGATACAAAAGTTGTAGTCAGAACCGACAATACCCAAGTCCAACGCATGATAAATACTGGCAGATCGCGGAGTGTTCGCTGTATGTGGTGGATAAGAGAATTATTTTGGTTATCAGTTGTACATAATTTTCATATTGTTGCTACTCGCGTTAAATCTAAAGACAATATTGTTCCTGACTTTTTGTCGCGCTGTACGGATAAAAGGTGTGCAAAAGGATTGCCTTCATTTCTGATAAATGACTTCTGCTGCAGGGGATGTCTTGACTCACAAACTACGGAACTACCAGTCACAGTGGATGGCTGGAGCCACGGAGCGTACTAGGAAGAGCCAATGGAACTCTTATTTGGAATTTTGCATATTATATGGTGTGCTTGTTCCATTCCCCGCTAGTATAGAAGTTGTGTTGTTATATGTTACACACTTGGCTGAGAGACTGCGCTACAGCTCTATTAAACAGTACCTAGGAGGACTTTGGGTGTTGCACAAGGTCCTAGGTTATTCACATGTCAACCCTAATACATTTGAACTCTACATCACTATGAGAGGTATCCGAAGGACCCTAGGTGATCATGTGGACCAGGCGCGACCAGCGTCAGTGCAGGACTTAAAGCGTATTTATAAACTATTGGATATGTCATGTTCTGAAGATGTGGCATTTTGGATCACTGTTATCATGTGCTTCAGGGGCTTATTACGTAAGTCCAATGTGGTTGAACAAGGACTGGCAGTCTGCTTGTCAGATTTGACCTGGGAAGTCTGGGGCGTCTCCGTCAGACTTCGCCGTACAAAGACTATTTCATTTAAGGAGCGGGTCTTGTTCATACCCTTCACATTCATCTATGACTCTATCTTCTGCCTTCATCATTACCTGACCTTGCTGTTATCTATGGTGAACTACCCATCCAGTGACTCACAAGTAGTGTCGTACATGAAAAATGGCCAATGGTGTCGTGGCAGTTACTCACGGTACTTAGGCAAATTGCACAAGTTGTGTGCCAAGTCAGGCATCGATAAGTTGTCTTCACACTCGTTACGAAGAGGAGGTGCATCAGCCTTGGCAGATGCAGGTTTCAGTCTATTGGACATCAAGAACATTGGTGATTGGAAATCATTGAGTGTGTTGCATTATTTGACAAAATCCAAACAAGCTCGTGTCGATCTTGATCGGCGTATGGTCAGCGCCTTATTCGTGTAAAATCTGGTTATGTATGTTTTTTTTTTTTTTTTGTTTTGTTCTCCATTCTGTTTGGCGTGTTGGCCTGGTTATGTATGTTTATTGGCCAGGTCCAATAAAATATTCGCCCAAACTAGATTGGAGTTGTCGTACGTCTATTTATAAGCTACTTATATGCACGCATATAAGTGGTGATAAATGGGCAGTAGCAGTTCCCAAATGTATTACCAGATGTCACCACTTCCATTCAGCTGTTATGTAACAGGTTCCTTCACTGGTGGCCTTGTAGTCGGCCATATTGCCTAGCCCCAGGAAGGACCACCGGTCTCACATTTGAGATTTTTTTTTTCTTTCTTCTTGTGTTACTTAGGCCTGGTTATGTATGTTTATTGGCCAGGTCCAATAAAATATTCGCCCAAACTAGATTGGAGTTGTCGTACGTCTATTTATTGAAGAAAGATCTGAAGTATTGCTCTTTGTAATCTTTACAAAATCTTTTTATTTTCTTTTAGTGAAAAGAAAATATTTTGCTATTTTCCTTTTGTCCAAAACCTGTTGCTCAGGGTCCAGTTAAAGCCACCTCTTGAGGTGGGGATAAGGAATTTGGAAACTTCCACATACTTTTTTAGATTATTTTTTAGATTATTTTTAGATCATTTTTTGATTTTTTAGATTACCTTTTCAGATTATCAAAGAATATGACTTTCCAAAGGCTATAAACATAAAAGAATTCACAATAATGAATTTGGTAGTGTTTTGTTTTAGAAAGACTGAAGTCATGTGTAAGATTTTCTTCATATTTTCTTTATATTTTCGTTCTTTATAAAATCTTTCGAAAATCTTTTTATGGATATGCAGATAGGGTCATGTGACCCTCCCCTATGGATGGTTGGTCTGTGGATAATCTTTTTGAAATAGTTAATTTTACCTCTATTATCTTTAAAGGTAAAAAACGAAATTACAAAGAGAAATAAAGCCTTTCTCAAAAAAAAAATATGACCTTTCTCATTTGAAAAAGAAAATACAAAGAAAATCATTACATGAATATTTAATTTTTGTCACATGATCCCTGAGAGCCAATGATTGAAGGGATCCCCTCCTGACATTATGACATCACAGGGTGTTACCATCATATTGTATGTATTAGCATAGAAACAATGTGGAATTCATTCTCTGAGAATCTAATAAAGATTTTAGTATTCTAAAGAAAATCCAAGGAATGAAACAGATTTTCTTTCTACATTATTTACAGGTTCATTTTCTTCAAAATAAAATTATATTGAAATACACTGAAAGGAATTTAATGGGAGAACTAGGGTTTCTTTCCAAGTTGAATATTTTCTTTATTACATCTTTTCTCTAAAACGATTATATAAAGATTTCTTCAAAATAAGAGAAAAACTACCCTGGTCAGGTGCCCTAGACTAGTTAGGTACTGCCTCGACGATGTGTAGATACAAGGACCGGGATGTGGGTGGGGATTAGCGTCGGTCATTGTTCTTTTAGCACCTTTGTCAATGCAGTGTTGAGACAGACGCCAGCTGCTGACACTGTCCTGTCATACTGCACCTAACCCCTGTTTCTAAATCTGGCTATGGGGAGCCATGTGTGTAAAAATTATAAGGAAAGAAGTCCCCTGCAATAACACTTGCCATGGATTCTGTCTTGAGTATAATGTCCCAATAAAAGCTCAGCGTAAATCTTGACAAAATGATCTCCTTTCGCCCCCCCCTTCCGAGGGGTCTGAAATTTTTCCGTCCACCCCCTTTTGTTCTTTAGTGGCGTGCAGGCTTTTTCGCTCAAAAGGGGCAATTTTTGTTTACCCCCCCCCCCTTAGAGGCGTCTGAAATTTGTTTTGTTCTCCCCCAACCCACCAACCCCCCCCCCCATAGTTAAAAAATGACCACTCCCTTAGCGTCACAAGGTATCCCATGATGGCTAGTGGGGGACCTCCAGCCTTACCACAGAATGAGATTCTGTGTGAGGATTGGAAGTTTATGCCTGGTACTATAGGCCAGGAGCATGTTGCTCCTATGGTAAAAAGAGCTGTCATTAGGTACCCTCTTTTCAAAAGAAGTCACGCTCTGCTTTACCATTCAACTTGCACTCTCACTATCAGGTACCTATACACTCTATAGTATATTATACTGACTGACTTCTCCCAACTAGGTACCTACTCAAATCCCCCTTTTTAGCACCATACTTGAATGACCATGTGTGAGCAACAAAAGGGACAAGTTATAGCTACATAAAAAGAAAGGCCTGGAAACAAGAGCATTTTAGCCAGCTCTTTCTTTTACAACACCCTCCAGGCCCTATTTGTAGGAGGTTATCGTTTTGTGAAAAACAAGCAACGTCATCCTGATGGACCTCAACACTGGAGGTGTTCTGAATACTATCACACAAAATGCATGACCAAGGTAAGATTTAATTAAAAATTCATCTTGAATTCTGTCTCTGGAGAGAAAAAAAAACAACTATAATTTTCGGCCATTTTCTGGACGATCTTGAACGATTTTTGGTCCTCTATAATTTCCAGCACCTAATTTCCTTGAAAAAATCCTCAAATCTCATGATTCTTTTGGTGAAGTATGCTATGGTATTAAAGTGAGGGGAAGGATGTAAAACCACCCATATGGCTAGTGATATCTCCAGAACTGCCCAGTTTTACGATTTTGTTGTAATTGTTCAAAAATATAAAGATGTGCATCATTTTTGTTGAAAAGAATAGTATTTCTTGACCATTGGCACCCCATAGAATACATGCACCACAGGGGAAGTCTGACCTATGCCCCCTCCTCTGTAGGTGCTACCAAAACATTGACCGACGCTAATCCCTCCTGTCCTCATAACGTTCTATCAACACGTTAGTCAGGGAGCATATAGACCAAATGGGGGCTCCCGTGTGAAGGGCATATATTGGTGGTCACAAAAAGCTTTGTTGGCAGTCTGTGAATGGTGACAGCTTTCCATGGTGGCCATTTTTGTGCCAAATCTGGGGAATTTAGATGAAATGTAAAGAGAGGTCTGGAATCTAGGCTTAAGATTATCTGAATTTGCTGTAATAAGGAGGGATGAAGACAAGTATTATATTATTACAAGGCATATTCTGATTTATGGTTAAATAGCTCATGTCAAGGTCGCTTGAGGGTCAAATCTCAAAAGACTGGCTAAAACTAAGCTTTTAACACTTTCAGATGGATATTAAACACAACAATAATTAACAGTATTCATTGGAAACATTTATGAAAAGTTTCCCTACAAAATAAAGATTATATTCCATCTATTGCCACCATATTATCTGGTTGACCTAGATTACCCTGGTGGCAATGTTTTCAAAACCTTGCAGTGTATCCAAATCATTCAGCCTTCAATACTTTGTATGTAGTATATATTTCATAAAAAATATATGTATATGCCAACAGAAATTATTGACAGAATCAGTATAACAAGGATGTAATGGGGGTTTGTGTCATATTTTGACCTTGACCTACCTTTCAGGATATTTTAAACTAGTGGTTTTTTGCCATCACTCTGCTTCTATGATGGTCTTTTTTTGTGATGTAAATTATGAGGTTGCACCTTCTGGAAGGGGCATATCCATTAAAGAGTACCCAAATCCCTATCAACTATATATGTAGGGCATTTTGTTTATTTCCCATAGAGCAAAATGAGAAAACGCCACTGAAATCTAACTTAAATGCCTCTTTTCCTTCAATACTTGTCCCTGGTAAACAATTAATGCTGTTCTACATTTCCTAAACAAACTATCAACAGTTGACCTTGAACTAATTGTCAAATGACCTTCATCTGCCTAGGTGAAACCTAATAATTGAGATCATTAAATGTAGGACTACTAACCATTCAATAACCAATGCAAGTTCTTTCTTTTTTGATGGATCAAAATAAATTTTGTCCCTTTCTTCCCTTAAATGTGCCTAGTTGTTTATGAAAAGTTGTAATGCACTATGTTGGATGACAAGGTTGAAGGCCTCATGTAGAACAGAGAGTATACATGCCCTGAAACCCTGGTGAAAAAGGAGGTTCCAGAGGTTTTTGGTGTTTAGGCATGGAGAACTGAAGTTAAAATGCACATGTAGAAGGAAAGAAGGAATGTCTACAGCCACCTGTAAGTACACCAACATGTACATAAATAGTAATAAAGAAACCTATCCACACTGTGGTAGCTATACATGTAATTAGACTACTAGGCACCAAAGGGCAGGCCAGTGGTCACCTTTGCAGATCATGTCCAGCAGTCAGCATGATGAAACAATGAAGTGCTGGACATTGTGCTTTCCAGCACATCATTGGTGCATCATGCCAAGCCACCATAGAGTGTGTATCACCTCTCAAGGGTAGGCATATTGCATAAACGCATTCCTGATGAGTCATGCATCATGACAATCAATTGGCATGATGCAATTATGCATTAGGGGCCCTGAGAAGAGGTTAATGGAATGAAATAAGATTTAACCATGATGCCTTATGCTCCAAATAATGGGAGAGAGGAGAATGAATGAGGACATTTCAGAATAGCCACCCCCGTGTAAGCAAGTGAAATATGACACTGACCTTTTAAAATGTATCATCTGCCAGAGACAAACAGCAGAAAAACGTGTAAAGAAGCCTGTTGCACATGAGAATTTGATTTAATCTATCAATGAACGTGCATCATATTGTGATGGATCATACCCAGAGAAATGCAAGCGACTTGGCACTACTTCACATATTGAGCTTAAAGCAAAATCTGCAACATGTCCAGAATACAACCGGCTACTAAGGGAGTGATCATTTTTTAACAACAGGGGGGGCTGGTGGGTTTGAGGGGGGGGTCAGAATTTTTTCAACCCCTTGAACGGGGGGGTTAGAATTTTTTCAATACCTCTGATGGGGGGGGTCAAAATAATTTCACCTGTTTTCAGTGGAAAACCCCAAGCGTTACTATAGGCTAAAAGGGGACGTCCGTGCGCGATTTTTGTCCCTTATGGGGGGGTCGAAAAAATTTTACCCCCTCAAGAGGGGGGGGGTCGAAATTTTTTTTCGCGCGTCCGCGCGCAAACCCACCAGCCCCCCCCTGTTGTTAAAAAGTGATCACTCCCTAAGAATAGAGACAAGCCTTGCAACATCTGTACTGAAGCAGATGCTTGTAGACAATGTATATGTTCCTGCAGACATCATTCCAGGAAGACATCCGTTCTTTGCAGTGGACAATGTAGACTTTAAGGAGGACACTTCAGATGGTCAAGGTAGACTTTATGCAACAGCGATGGCTATCTACCAACAAACTTCAAATGGGGACACTACCACTGACTTGGTTTACACGGAAGAATCGAGTCGCACAATAAAGGAACTACCTTCAAGTTTGACACAGCTTCTCAACTGCCCAAAGCCAGTGACCAAACCATCAAATTTTATCTACACTGATTTCCAGCCCAACAAAGACACAGCGAGTCTCAGTCCTGCTGATGCTGTCTGGATCTTTGGAACATCTTCCCTTAGATCAGAAGATGAATGTGAAAACGCTGTCAGGAATGACCATGAGTTGTGTGACAGTGATGATAGTGATGATGATCAAGACGATGATGAGTAATCTGTTCGTAACGTGTGCATTGATTGAATTTTGCTCATACAAATGAGATAAACACAGTTATTACCAACTATGATCATAATGTTACTGTATTTTGATCAAATCAAATTCAACTGAGCTTGACCTATGACCTTGATAAAGGTCATCCTTTGCATTACATCAGCTCATTTTAGATGATACCCAGTGCTTAACTTCACTAAAAAGACCATCCAAAAGGCAGAAAGGTGACAAAACCATTTTAGCAATCTATTATAATAAATAGGCCAAGGTCAAAGAGTGTCACAAGGTCAAATCATCTTTGCTTAATATCCAGATCCTGAATGCTGCAACTCCTATACTAAAAGTTTATTTAAAATACAAATACATCCTCTTTATATCTCTTAAATCTTATATTTTGATTACATTGGTAAATCTTCACTACAGTGTTACTATGGCAACCCACATCAATCACATAAGGTTGTGCCAAGTGGGGCATGAAGTCCATTGTATAAGAAAACAATCTACAGAAATTTGAAACCATTTCTTCTATGTTCAATAGCTGTCTGATGATGAAAAAACTTCGTTTTTGGCAGTGTTTTGGGATTTGACCTACAGATGACCTTGACATGAGCTATATAACCATGAATCAGAATATGCCATGTAAAGGTATGATACTTGTCTTCCATTCCTCATTATAGCCAATTGAGATAATCTTAAGCCTGGATTCCAGACCTCCCTTTAAATTTCATCTAAATTCCTCAGATTTGGCACAAAAATGGCCGCCATGGAAAGCTGCCACCATTCCCAGACTGCCAATGCAGCTTTTTTGTGAACTCCAATATAAGCCTGACAATCCCTGATTGGTGGCTGTATAACCTCTTTCATTTACTTCACATGAAAGTCCATATGCTCCCTGACTACGTCGAAGAGAGATGCTACCCTCCTGCCCTCAATCTACCCCCATTATTTCACAGAGTGGCATTTAAGCCAGGGGTAGCTATGGTATATAGCAGGACCTCTTTTGCAGGTTGTCATTCTTACAGCGACCGCCGTGGAGGTAGGAGCTAGGCTCCTTCCCCCTCCACGGCACAAAGCTTGCAGGAGGCCGGCCATACAAGGTGGCCTCAACGGAACCTACATGGCCTCAGGCCGGTAGGGGCTGGCCCTCAGGGTCGGGGGTGACTATAGGGATTAGCCCTATACAACCCTACAACCAAGGGGACCGACTTCAAAGCACCTGGAGGCCATAAACACCTCCGCACACTGTATGTGCACCCAAGCGTGACCAACGGCCGCCGCTCTGAGCAAACAGAGCAAGGGAGCCCTCTCTCTGATCCGAGGATCAGAGGAAACCGGGCGAAGGGCCATAAAACTGCCCATCACATAGCCCTGAGGCCCCATCCCTCCCCTTCCTGATCAGATCAGATATGTAAAATCTTATTTCATTGTAGGATGAGGAATCCAAAAAATAATGGATGGGGCAGAGAAGATGTATAAAAAGCTGAACACAAACCGCTCAGTATCACTTCTAAAAAAAATGGAGCCCCAGGCCACCACTCCCAGCTCAGATTCCACCATTCCCGGCGGGCAGCGTACCCCCCAGGGGATCAAACCCAGGCTACTGAGTCCGGTCAGAGCGTCCTGGAGGACATTATAGCTGTGAACAGGGCATGTACATCCCAATCCAGCTTCACATCTGACGACAGCACTAATGCTGAAGCTCAGTGTGACATTCCAACACAATAATTTGACTCAATATCTGAGGATGGGATGGAACCAGGAACTGAGCAGCCAAGTGCAGGCAGGCCAGGTCGCCCGGAGGATCACATACAAATCCTCAGAGGTATGGGAGGAGATGCCCCTACTGCAGCCACTGCAGGAACCCATAGACTTCCAATGTGCACCACCAGTGAGGTGGCCACAAGAAGTCCGACCTGACCCTAGATACTCTGCCAAAAGACCAGCCGAAAAAGAGGTAGGAGTTGTAGCAGAAAGCCCTGGAGTACAATGGAAGAAGCCTAGACATCAGGGTAGCCTACCAGGTGAGACAACCAACCTTTGGGGACAACTACCCAAGGATGCCACTCCAGGGCTACAGGGACATCACCTTCGACCACAGATGAGGTGGCTATCCAGCCCCACACCATAGCTACCTACAGGAGGGAGGGCCAACCGGGCCAACACACTCCATATCCCCTGAGGCAGACATGGATTGCTACCTGCATCCTAGATACTAAGTTGACACAGAACACACCACCGCACACAGGAGGATCCTACCTCACCATAGCCTGCCCCCACAGCACGTCCCAGCACCAACACATGGGCTGGCGCCATGCCACCTGGAGGGGCTCAACCGCCACCTAGCAGCACACAGAGCTGAACCCGATGCCCCAGCCAACAGACCAGCCCCGCCCACTCAACCCACAATGGACATGGACACAGGGGAGCTGGAGGAAGGGGAGGTGCTGGACTCACCACTAACGGCAGTTAAAATCCCTAAAGAAGAGCCCATGGACAAAACCACAGGCTCTGTAAGGGCCAATGTAAAAACTCTGATCAGCGATATACACAAGACGCCCCTGGGGAAAACAGACTCAGCAACGCTGTATGAGAAATACCCCAGACCATACAACCTGGACAGCCTCCACAAGACGAGAATAAACCAAGAGATCCTCAACGAGCTAGAAGCTAAGGACCCCAAGTATAAGCAGCAGACTGTGAATAGGGATGCACCCTATACGTCTATGCAAGACTGACTGCTGATATCAGCACTCAACAGTCTGGATGCAAAAACACAGACCCCAAAGGAAATGGCAGTAAAGATATCTGACTCTCTAACACTGATCGCCAAAACCTCCTGGAGACTAAACAACATGAGGAGATCACTCCTCAAGAACACTGTTGCGGGCCCCACCTCACACCTGGCCAAAGACAACAATAAACAAGGCTTCCAGTACCTACTGGGTGACAACCTGAGGAAGGAAGTCACCACACGTAGTAAGCTACATGACACCTTTAAGGAGGTTGTTATCACACCCAAAGACAAAAGGAAGCCCACAAACCAGGGAAACTCCACCAAGGGCCCAGCCCAGGGTCAGGGTCAACAACGAGGGCACCAACAGCAACAGAACAACAGTTACCACAAAAAAAACCAACAGTCACGCAGAAACAACACCCATCAAGGGAAGTACGATGAAAAGAGGAAACAACACACCAACGGAGGCCAATTCAACAACAGCAAACAACACTAAAACAAGCAAGACAAAGGCCAGCGCAACGGAGGTAGCACCAACAACAGGCGTTAATAACAAAAGTAAGTCCACCTACCTCCTACACGCAGGCGGTCTGGGCAGGGAAGCAGCCACATACACCACAATACACATCAGATGGATGGGTACTGGATATGGTAAAAGACTTACCCATAAGTCTATGCTTCCTGCCCACCCAACTGAGACAACCTGACTCTAGGTGCTTGGACATAGTGAAAGACAGAATCATGAGTGAGCAGCTCAAGAAACTGCTATCACAAGACATCATAGAACCTGCCTTCCCATCACCTAGAGCCTGCATCTCACACATGTTCCTAAAAGAAAAATCTAATGGAACATACAGGCCCATAATAAACCTGTCAAGCTTGAATGAGTACACATCAAACAAGCATTTCAAAATGGACCACCTGTCAGTGGTCATGAATACGGTCCCAAAAGACAGCTACCTAACCAGCATAGACATAACCCAGGCCAACTTTTCACTACTGGTAAAACTTAGGGATAGGGACCTCCTACAACTAATACATCATGGCAATAGATATAGGTTCACCTGCCTCCCCAATGGTTACTCTCCAGGGCCTAGAATCTTCACAAAAATCATGGAGGCTCTCATGGCACACCTGAGAACAAAGCATGGGGTAAACCTTGTCTTTTACATAGACAACACACGTATCTATGCAAAAACAAAAGCTAAAGTCAGAACAGCCACAATACACACACTCAGGGTGCTAGAAAAATGCAGGCTTCACCATCAACTTTGATAAATCAGTACTAGAGCCAAGATAAATCATCGAGTACCTAGGCTTCACACTGCACTCACCCACACTAAAACTCACAATACCCAACAAGAACAGGCAGGTATCCCACAAAAGGTGGAGGATATCCTTAAAGTACAAATATGTACCATAAGGAAATTCTTGTAGGTTCTAGGAGCCCTAGCTGCCACAGAACCTGGGAATGACATCATTGCAAAAAACAGGCCTTAATAATGACACTGGGTAATTATGACAAATTCATCCCCCTTAGAGGGTTCATAAAACCAACCCTGAGAGAAAACCTACAATACCTTCCACATGCATAGAAAACATACACAGAAAAGTGCCCACAGATAGCCCTATACACAGACTCCTCAGACACAGGATGGAGTGCATACATACCTGAAACCCATTCTGAGTATGGAGAAGAATGGTGTGTAGAAATAGAACCCCTCCACATAAACATAAAAGAAATCCTAGCAGTCCACAGGGCACTCCTACACTTCAAAAAGTCCCTAACAGGAGAAACTCCATCAGCTTCCTCAACAAAGGGGGCTCTAGCCAATCCATCCCATGCAACAAAGCCACAGAAAGTGTATTCAGGTTGGCCTGGGAAATGAACATAACTTTTAAAACCATGTACATTCCATCAACAGACAATGTAGAGGCAGACAGGACATCAAGAGCCTTCTCCACAGCGGGAGAATGGACACTGAGCCCTGAGAGCCAAGAGAAAATATTCAAAAAGTTCCCAAAACCTGACATTGACCTATTTGCATCACCTTTGAATGCAATATGCAAACACTTTGTATGCCTACACCACTACCCCAATGCATATGCAATCGATGCATTCTCCATAACCTGGTCAGGCTTGTTTGTATTCATATTCCCACCCTTTGCTATCATTGGCAGGACTCTAAGGAAACTGAAAGAAGACAGACCCAGTGGGCTACTACTTGTACCGGAGTGGAAGACGCAGCCCTGGTACCCTGACCTCAGGAGACTGCCCACCTTCAAGGACAGATGGATCCTATGGGTCAACTCATCAATGCTACAATGGCCAGGAGATCAGAAGAAAGTCTTCCCCATGGCCAACAGGATGAGGCTCCTATGCCTGCCCCTATAGCTGACAAGCACCCTCTTGAGATCATCTGGTACGAGCACATAGGAATATCCAAAGCATCTTGGGAGCTCCTCATGGCTTCATGGTCAAAGTCTACCATAGCCAGCTATGCAACAGTGGCAAGGAAGTGGCAAAAACATACCAGCGAAAAACAATGTCAGCATCACCCACCCCACCATACACCAATGTGTAGATTTCCTAACAGAGATCGCCAACAGTGGGGTGGGTCACTCATCAGTAGCCACCACCAGGTCCCTAATGTCATGCTTCATCTACATAGAAGGCTGATTATTAGGGGAACATGCAATGACCCAGAAACTAGTAAAAGGGGCAAAAGCCCTAAACCCACCACAGGAACCCTATGAATACATATGGGACCCAGCTCCTCAGGTTTGACAAACATGAAGACACACGAATATGTGTCTACTCACACCTGAAGGCCTACCTGGACAGGTAGGACACAAAAGGAGCATACCCCAGAGTGTTTGGCACCATAAAAGCACCTTCCACCCCAGCCAGCTCTGTCACCTTATCAAGATACATTAAGGTGACCCTAAAGGACACAGGCATAGAGGAACACTTTGGGCATACAGCATAAGACACGCTGCCACAAGTGCAGCGGATAGGCTAAATGTGCCAATAAATGACATACCCAGCTCGGCAGGATAGGCGAGAACCAATACATCTGCTAGACCTCTACTGGAAGATATAGAGGATACCCCACATGAGACTAACTTCATAACTGCCATCATGAACTGTGAAACAGACTCCTAAACCACCAACCAGACAGTACACACCAAGCACACCTAGAGAGTGGTGGTTTTATCAAACTTGAGTCTTTAAATATGCACATTAAAAGTCAATTATTAACACATTTATCCCAGAATATGCATATATATACTGAGGCACTCTAATGCCAGAGACACACATGTTAAAATAAACATGGACACCTTATCACCCTTCTCAGTCCCTTAACAGGTTCAAAGGAAAGGGGGGGGACCACCATCAAAGGTGGCCTTGACCACCTCTCTTCATGAAGAAGGGGAGGGAGACATCAACAGAGGAAACACTGTGTCCCACAAGATAGATTAAAAAACTATACATTAGATCAACATATATGACATGTACTGGGAATAAGGACCTTAAAGCACCCTGCACTAAGGGCCTTTTTTGCAGGTCGTGTCACATATACTGCATAAAACATTTATGATAAAAAAAACATACAACATGTATACCTACTCTGCTTGAGCAGACAACTTACAAAGTCTAAATAAAACCTGTCTATCTAAACATGAATCTATGACTTGTGGTCCTTCAATTAGGATATCCGCCCTGAGTTAGATTATCGAACGAGACAAAATAGCTACCCCTGGCTTTAATGCCACTCTGTGAAATAATTGAATATTAAACCTAACAATGTCACAGGATAATATAACTCAAAAACGGCTAAGACGAATACATGACAACCTGCAAGCGAGGTCCTGCTATATATCATAACTACCCCTATGGCTTAATGCCATAACTCTTAGGAATAATTCATATTATACTACACATTGTTAGGTTTAATATTCAATTACTGTCAATTTCAAGGAATTAATCACAACAGGTGTAAAATCATTTTCAAGCTAATTTCCTTTAATTAAACTGGGTGGATGTAATAGGAGAGGCCAGTATAGTTGATTGATTATAACTGCCAGGCTTTGGAGATAACGTATGGATGATCAAGAATAAATGCCGTATATTGACAAGTATAAGACTAACAAGCTCCTAAATTACTCCTATATTCAATCTATTTGAAATAGAATAGACGGGTAGTATTCCCGCTACGACCTTGCCAAACTATTATGTATTTGAAGATTCTGATTAACCATTGAAGCCATCCTCTATGCAGTACCACAGGCAATATGTGGATGAAAAATATATGTAGCATCATGACTGAATAAGTACAGCAGGTTATTTCTTAACATGCTACGACTGTGCCCTCCAAATCGTAGGAAATTTGCCATAGGAATAGCACTGGAATATGCAGTCGTAGTGCTGTATGCAATTGTAGTACGTTAAGAATTGACCTCCTCGTTGATTTACAGATTTGATATTAGAAAGTCTTATTTCAAGTTTTGGTAAAATCTGATATGATAGAAAATGGATAATTGGGTAGAAGGTATAAAGGCCATAGCCGATGTAGCTATACATGAAGGCGTATTTTATTTACATTTCTCATGTCTTTCTATATGGATATAAAACATTGGTGAGCTTTTGCACGGTGCTTTTTTATGCTACCCGGATGCCACCACCTCATTACTAGATCTACAATAGTAGGACAATTGGTCAGGTCTGTTCCTCAGGTGCCCCCCATCATAGTTATTATCATTCATCACCCTGGTTTTCTGAGCTGCTCTCACAGCGCTATGTGGCGAATCAACGCACATTACATGTCACATAAATAACGATATAACTGCTCGCTGTACGTCTTACGTCATCCTCCCATCAAGGGGCGAGACATGGTTTATAAATGTTAACTCTTGGTATCTGGCAGAGGGGGTCACCTCAAAAATAAGAAATAGCATCGGTGGAGTAAATGGTCCTGATTCACTTTTCATTTTGCCTCCTTCGGCCGTCATGCATCTATGTATATATGTGGGCAGATGAGGGGAAAGGGCCCTCCCTGCGGGATTTTTAGTACTGGATTTGGCCACTAGGGGAGCTACAGAGACAAAAAAAAATGTGAAAAAATAGACCAAAAATAGCTTGTATGTACTTTTTTTTTTTACAGAGAAAAAGGTGGTTTTCTCAAAAACGTTCTATATCCTGGCACTTCCTGTATATTTGGAATGTAAATGGAATGTTTTGAATCCAAAACAAGGCCTAAATAAGGGGTTTCAGAGAATTTTTTTGCCATGGAAACCAAAATTATATTCCAAATATAATAAAAAATAATGTCAACTGATAGAATGATTCATATGCTGAAAAAAACATAGAGTTACCATTTCTAGATCCAAAGTTATGCTCAAATGTATGGAAAGGGATGGTCATTTTTTTAATTGATTATTTAAATCATTATGATAATTAGATGCCTGATTTGATTAAAACAATGAATGATTGAACTTATTGTCTGTTTTGATACAGTGATGTTATTCCATTTTCGTGAAGCAATATCTCCAAGACTATTTAACCTTGGAGGACCCTTTCCCCTCATCCGTTCACATATCTGTTAACAGGCTGCCATCTTTTGTAGCGTAGATCGAGTTCCATCCTGTCCTCGATAATAGTATCATTTTATTGATTAAACTTTAAATTCAACTAAATCTAATTATGCAATATACAGGTTGGATAAGATTGGGTCTGGAAGACCATAACTTTTATGAGGACCAATAAAAAAGCATGGTCAATCAACATTGTTCAAATAATTTCAATGTTGCATCAACGTTGAAATGGTATTAATGCTGCCTGCCATTGGTATAGTGTTGCATGCATTCGACATGTTAGATGCCAATAGCACTACAGTGGATGCTGACTATACCGTCACCATAGGAACTCATCACCACCGTGGCCTTAGGGGCGAACCTACTTTATTATTAACCGCATCTCTTTTTGCACGCAAGTTATACCACCTCTATGGTGAGTCATCCCCAGCTGGAGTGGCAGGTCTCCACATATAAGTACCCTCAACCCTTCTATGTGGGCGGTCTGGAAGATCACCCTACCCTAGGCTGGTAGATCAATGCAGAAACATTCTTCATCTTAATGTATACCACGGCCGTGTGTGGCAGTGGGGACGTGGGAAGTGCGGTCTCACGACCAACCCTATATTATTATCGTGATTAGGAAATAATCTGCATGAAATACTACTATCTGGGTGCAAGGTCCTTGGCCTGAGAGAGAAAGCACAATGTTATACCGGGCGGCACACCAGCCGAGGAGCTTCAAGAAGCAGGGATTAAGGCATGCATGGGACAGCCATTTACATGTATATTGATCATTCTAATCTGAGTCAACGTTATCCCTTGACTTGGGAAGGCTTGACGGCACGCTTCCCTTTCAGCATGGACGGGGTGTTGTGGGCTCTGTCATATGGCGGCCAGTAATAGGGCTTGTTTTCCAGCATCTACTCTCTGGTTGCATGTCAGCTGCAGGGGTGCCACCATCATCAGAATCGACAGAGTCTACTATGATAATCTGAATCCACCATCGCTCCCACACATAGTGTAATGCTCTTTCCTATCCACAGGGAAGGTCGCTATGGTTCCATAGATTATAGATTCACTCTTGAGCTGAAAAGGGAAGTAACGTAGAACCCCGTGTATAAGATGCGGCTTACAGGCTATTTCAGGCCCTTGGTTCGGCTTATATTATGTTCCTGAACGCAGGGTACAGCTTATACAAGGGCTTTTGTATTAATATCGATTATACCACGATCTTGGTAGTTACAGTGCTTTTTTGGCCTTTTTTGAGGATATCAACCATGCCATAGAACTGGATATATAGACAAAGGTGCACGAGAATTGGCGAAGCCTCATGTGATAACCCTCAGTGGGGACTAATTCTCATGCTCCTTTGTTTTTATCTCACGTTTGTCAGAAATTCATTTATTTGGCATTAGTAATCATTTCATCATTAGTTATGTGACCATTTGCAATGATCTACCTGGCAGCGTGATACGGGGTTATCACACTGGGGGGGGGGTGATACAGAGGTTCTTAGTTAAACCTATGGGGCTGTGATATTCAACTTGAGATAAATGCAAAAAATTCGATTTTTTTAGTGCTTAATTTGGATATATTTTTTCGAGGTCAAGTTGATATCGAGTTTTTAAAGTATATTCTCTAAGTGTAACACTTACTTACGAGATCTTGACTCGTGATTTCTATGGAAAAGAACATATTTATAATTCTCAAAAATCTCCTGTGTCTTTCTTGTGTGATGGTGCATACCCCAGATTTTCCCAAGTTAAACATGTCCTTTTGGAGGGAATAACGCAAGATATAGACATTTGTTTTGACTCGTGATTCTCACAAAAATGTTCATTTACTGGGGATAACTCAAGATACAAACATGTGTCATGACTTGTGATCCACATGAGAATGCATGTTTGATTCTCGTGTTTGGTTTAGAAGGAACATATCTAATTTCTGGGAACAACTCAAGACATAAACTTGTGATGGGACTTGTAATTGCCACAAGAATCTATCCAGTTAGTTCCCAGGGATAACTCGAGATGTAAACTTGTGTCATGACCTGTGATTGCTACTAGAATTAAATGATTTAATTCACAGAAATAACTCAAGATGTCAAGTTGTGTCATGACTTGTGATCCTCACAGGAATCCATTGAATTATGAGAACATGTTAATGTCGAGAAATAACTTTAGATGAAAACTTGTGTCATGACTTGTGAGTGACTCTGAGAATCCACTCATTTCATTCCCATGAATAACTCAGGAGGGTGTTGCAAAAGGACAGGAATTCAATTCTGTCGGAGGTGCTATTCCCAAATGGGAACTGACTACACTCAGGCAATGTCATCTCCCCTGTTTTGCAGGAAGGTAGTGGGTTATTGAATTAATTCTTAAGTTTTCATGAATTGGGGAATCCTTCCCAGTATGAATCACACTAAGAGGATCAATTCTGAGTGTAAGATGAGATATGGGTTCTGAGCAGCAGATCAGCCAGGAACTGGGAGGTGAGTTACGACAGTGAGAATCTGGTTCTGATTCTTTTCGCAATAGCCTCCGGGACGTTGACGTGTGTCATGACCTGTGATCCCAACAAGGATTGACTGGTTCATGAGAACGTTCAAATCTCGAATCGTGTTTAGAGGGTCCTATCCCTACCCCATGCTGCACGAGGTAAGGTGGTCACTACGTGAAGGGCTGCATAGAACCTTTAATGTTAAAGCCGTTGACGTTGTCTCCTAACCGTGAACGCCGGCTTCCTGTGGCCACTGTGAACGTACATAAGAGTGAATGCTGTCACTCCTCTCACACATACTCAGTAGCCTCGTAGGTAAGGCATCGCTCAAGATCAGCAGCTTTTAACGGCCTGGCAATCGGGTCCTTGCCGCGGCTGGCATGGAGGCTGGCAAGGCGACAGTTTTCTTTTCAACTTGATTTATTGATTTATTATCATTTTTTTTTGATTGATCAGGATTAATTTTGCCTCGTGCTGGTATATCCAGTCTATACAGCCCTTAGGCTTACCTATATTTACCAGTGGTTGGAATGGTGCTGTAACTGCGATGATGCTATTATAATAAAAAAAGACTTTCTGGATAATCACCACACTGACTATGTTACATGGATAGCTCATCCTACACCCATAACCCTGACAGCACTTGTAATTACTCCATCATAGTTAAAGCCAATAGCCTTCCTTCTAGAAGGAGCTATTAAATTTCTGCAGCTTAATCACTTAAATTAGACTTTCTCCTTTTATTTTATATAAAAAAAAATTCCCTGAAAGATACATGATGTCAGGCAGTAATACTAGGCCAATGGCCTACGAAGTGCTGGGAATTCCAAGTGCTTCTCGCTATCTTGCTCCCATGTTGTAACTGATCCTATTTTGAACTGTGTATTTCAGTTATGTTTAATTTTGATATCTTAATAACATAGGGGATGTGGCAGATATCCTGGGAAAAATATGTGATTTGGATATCGTGTGACAGGCCTGTGGAAGTGTCCTACATAGCCTATGCCTAGAATAATATAAACATAACAGTTCATATATATTGGGATATATAACATAGTTATCGAGTTTAGGCACTGATTTCAGTTCCTAAAATGGATAATATAAGTTCTGATATTTTGGGATAAGGAACCCAAAATTGACAGCGGACTGGACAGACCTTGACAACGAGTTGACACGAAAGTAAATCCTCCATTTTTTGAAGCTTATAGACCAAATCTGACGAAATAATTTCAGCAGTATATCCTTTACATGTTATTCTAACTCCCTGTCGGGTAGATTATTTGATATTATGGCTGAATTTAACATAAAAAAAATCATAAAGATTCGAAGCGGGCGACTGGCCGTGCGTGTTCGGCATTCTGTCAACACTACAGGTGCCACCGCCTGGTGTGTACAGAATGGATTAGGCTATAGACTGGCGCAGCTCTGTCTCAATGTATTGGCAGTAGTAGACCTATGAGAATGGAAGTTGCAGGAGGTCGCCAGCTTAACCATATGTTAACATGAAACCAAGATGGCGGAGGGCCGTCTTGTCGACTCACAAAAGAAAACAATGGATTCTATCCATTTTAAGGGTAAATACTTTGAATTAATGGTGGAAACCATGTTATATATGCAATATGTAATGAATAGACTTGCACTCGTTGGCTTCATTGGTTTGATAGAAGCATTCACCTCCGGCTCATGCCTCTATCACCCCCTGAAGCCAACTAGTGCAAGTCTGTTAATTATATATTACATTCTTACACCATTTAGGGATTTTGCATCGCTGATGACAAGTGCTTTTCTGCACTAGAGGTTCTGCTGGCCTGCTTTTGAAATTAAGTGAACAAGAGGTGACAGCATCCGTCTACATGCAGCATGCAGAATCGTGACTGCTGTCCTTATTAATTCCCAGATGTCAGTTTCCAGATGTAAAGTAAGAACAGAGTCACCTCTGATCTACTGAAGCGACACCTGATTGTGTGGAGGAGGAGAATTAAGAAGGAAGTAGGCAGTGGTATTGTATGAATGCATTTCAAGTCTCATATCTGATATGCTCATCCCAGCAAAAATAGATATATTATTGGAATTCAGCAGTCATTTTGATCGGACATTTATTCATCTGTTGTGCTGATGTACACTATTGTTCAGCCCTAAGGCTATTCCTTATTGCTGTACATTTATGGTCTAAATCAAGACTCTTGTTTTTTTTTTTTTAGAATCTTCCTGTTGCAACCATTATTTTACTCCTCGAGACTGGTAGTCTTTGATGCAATACTATTTTATCAACTGTATCCTGTCCCATTTTTGCTATGTATGATACCTCCCATGGTATTGATATCAAGCTTTTCTCCTACTAGTTTCCTCAGATTTCTAATATCTTGCTGATATACTATGCCATATTTGAATTCCACCCAGATGAGCACTTATCTGAAAGAAGCCTGTGAAGAAAAACATGATTTATATGACAGCTGCCTGTCACTTTACACAGCCTACCAAGCTTATAATATAAAAGGAGATATTGTGCCTTATTGTGAATTTGGTTTAGGTGCAGTTTCATAGAATCTGCAAAGCATCACATTTTCTCAGACAGTATCAAACAAAAGTCTTCAATGTTTATGTGCATTCTTGGCTTTTATCATTCTGACAGGCAAGTCTGGAATAATAGGGTCTCTTTTAGAGAAACTATTAAAGTCCCAGTTATACTTCTACATAGAGATCCTGTTATATCTACAGACAGGCAGAATCCCTAAGAGCATTCAAAACTCTTCTTTTTCTGGAAGCTTCCTGTTGCAACCTTTATTTCACACTTTGAAACAACCCTGGTATCCTTTAATGCAATACTTTTTGATCAGCAACTGCATCCTATCCCATGTTTGCTGTTTGTGATTAATGATACCTGTGAGGGCATTTTATATACCTCTGTTTTTTCTATGATTGTATACCTGTTCTTGGCTTTCAAATGAAAAGCTTCTTGACACGATTATTTAAGCCAATAAAAATTATCAACCTCAAACTCAAGATATCAAGCTTTTCGCCAGCTAGTATCCTCAGTGTTATAATATCTGGCTAATATACTATGCCATATTTGAGTTTTGCCCAGATGAGCACTTATCTGAAAGCAGCCTGTGAAGAGAAAGATGATTTATTTGATAGCTCCCTGCCCCTTTATACACCTGAATAGGCCTACATAGGCCAAATTGATGAGGGAAACTGGATTTTTGGCAATGTTTTATGGGACAATCCAAATGAAGCCAACTGAGCTTATGACATAAAAAAACCATAATGTGTCATATAGTAAATTTGATTTGGGTGTAGCTGCATAGAATCTGCAAAAGCATCACCTTTTCTCTAGGCTTTCACCATTCTGCCAAGGAAATCTGGAATTGGGTCTCTTTCAGGAGAATCTACCAAACTGTCAACTGCCCGTACAAGTACTGAGCGGTCGAAGCGCCTGCCGTGTCACACCAGCCTAGGTACCGAGTACCATAGCCCCCTCTCACGTGGGTCAGGACCACTCGATTTCCCAACCATTGTAGGGGTCGGCGAAAACATTTAGGGAAACTGGGAGTTGAACCCAGGACCTCTCAGCCTTCAGACGATTGCCCTACCGCTGAGCTACTTCCCCGTACAACATTTTCTACCTTTCACCCACACCTGGACCGGGGTGACACAGAGAGGGGACATGTGATTACACGACGACCGGCCCCTGAGAGTCAGAGCATTGCGTGCGGGAAAATCACATTCCCCAACAAAATCATTTAGAAATGACCTGACACACTGAGGTCCCTATCTTGGGAGATGCCTCACCAATGACTACCCATCAGATCATTGCACTGATAAATCACATCTAACAGAAGGAGTTAATCTGAACATCGGCTTCAGTGGTTGCAGTCATACGTCCTCCTCCTAGCCTCACCACATGGATCACCCACTCCCACCTACACAGGTAAGCTGTGAAAAAGGTCAGCCTGGCTCTGATGACCTGCAATGACCACAGACTATTGTGCCATGCAGAGTGCACAGTGTGGTCTGGAGTGGCTCAGGACAATTCACAGTCAGTCAGTGCCTTAATGGGTGATCCTGTGTAGATCTACTGAACATTACCCAGTTCCCCGTAACCCTCTTTAATGAGAGGACGAGGGGATAGGCATCAAACACCAGCTGTAATAACATAATATGCAGTGAAGTCATAGCCACTAACTTATTAAAGCTGTATTCAGATACCATTTTTTTTTGCCAAAGAAACCAGCCATTGTGGCTCCATCTACTATAAATAAGTCGTGGTGCTCATCCAGCAATAGATGGACACACATTCACCCCTCTCAACCTCAAACTGCACGCAGGATGCATGGAGGGACATTCCTGAGGCCCATGCATCACCTATTATGAACTCCTCACAAAGCTTCAAAAACTTTGGCATTATCATCCTCTACAGACATAATCAGCGTTCCTAATCACTTTTAAGCATCTTTTGCATGCAATTCATCACAGAAGTACTTTTTTATCACGCCCGTGACGCCACCCAGTGGGTAGATTTCAATACGATCAGCATGCCAGAAACATGAAGTGTTGTAGTAGGCATTCAAATAATTTAGCCTAATGAACATGGGGAACAAGTAGATAAATATGTCTTAATCATGGTAAGGGTTCAACATATTCATAAAGATAAGGTGTGTTTATTAATATGCATTTTAACAAGCTAACGGATATTCATGCTCTTATGGGAATGACATATCCGTAACTCTATTTTCTTTTAGTTTTCTGTACAATGATTGTTTTTCTTTTCTTCTGCATATTGCTGCTCCTGTCAAATAAAGGATACCGATCTGTCATGTTGAGTGGAGTGTCCTTGTGCTAAGGAGTATGGCCGTATGGCCCACACCAGTCTGACAATGGGACAGTAAGGGGTCAGCAAACAGTGGTAAAACTGTGTGTCAAGCCAGATCCAAGGGCCTTTGCTGGTCCTATGGCAAACAGATACGGGTCTGCCTTTAACTTCCCCATCCATTACTGTATGTTTGATCCAATGTGAAATGAAGAGTTGTTTTTGAGAACAAGATCATAACCTTCTAAATGTATAAGATACTAACCAAAAGCAAGGTTAACAATGGCCAGCATGGGGCATGATTTCTGTCTGCCACCATGTAATGCAGTAAGAAAATAGCCATGGGGACACTCATTCAGCAGTGTGTTTGGATATTTTAAAACTGTAAACTGAGGGCCCTGGGGATCATATGATGATCAACATGATTATCTAAGTGGTAGTTCAAAGAAAATTGGTAGTAATGATCAAAATCATTCTGAGAACCATTCTCCTACGGTAAAGAAGTCAGACTGTGTGGATATCCAGACACCCAGACAGTCTGACTTTAGATTCCCCCTATAAGGGCTCTACCCTTCATGGAAATCATACTATATGCTCTGTGGGGGTCGTTTTCTAAGTGTACTTGCACGCTATTTGTAAATTACAGCAGGTTCAACAGGAGTCACCCAATAATAGCCTGTGAATGGATACATGAGTTATTTGACAGGTAACCCACCCTCTATGAGCCTTAAAAGGCATAGAGTGTGTGAAAGGGAAACTGGATATTGGTGAATCAATATGAGCAATATCAAATACGGTGATGTCTGTTCCCTGTTTCTATACTTTTAAAACCTGTTTCTATACCTTTCAGTCTGATAATGCAGACAGAGCCAAACTTGAGTTCTATTCTCCTGCTCTATTGATTGGAGCTGGCTGGGACTACTATACAAACATTAATGCGATGGTACCATCCATCAATTACAATACATGGATCGTGTTTCTAAAGTAGGTTTTGGATGGCACCATTTGCGTTATCTTTTCTTAAGTTGCTCTATCCAAAATAGCTCAGTTTGATTTCTTTCTGAGCTTGTGTTAGTCAACTGCCTAGATCCAAAATAATAGAGTAAGAAGTGTTACCATTTCTAAACCTTTGAACAGAGCTAGCTTTAGTCCAATCTGCTCCATCGTCAAAGACAAAATCATTGTTTTTCTAGTAACTTTGCCCCCTACCTTCATAGTTGGACCTCAAAACCTTAAAGAAGAAAAACACACTCAAAAACCCTGTTTCACTAGTTTGATGATAGATGAGCTGAATTGCTATGATCGTGATGCATTTTTGTTTATAAAAATTCATTTTTTTAATTAGATATGAATATAAAACACAAGTGGATAGGTGTTAGGCACTATGGACACACCTGGGTCCTATTTCAATAGTGGGTTTTGGATGGCTATCAATAACATGTTAGCAATATGCTAAATGCCACACTGAAAAAAGTCTTCCTGACAAAGTGACATGTATACCCATGTCAACTTGATTTGACACAGAGAGCATACATCATTGGGACACATATGTCACCATGACAACTGTAGCACACAGTAATCCTCATATGATTTGACATGCCTTAAAATGCCAGGTCATCTGTGAGTTGACTAGGGTCACAGCCATGTCGAAGGCACTTGACATGTGATGGTTTGACATAAATAATTGTTCTAGGATATTCCACTAGATGGGGCAAACAACCATTTTGGTACCAGGATTAATCACTACCGAGAGGTACTACTAACACTTGAGACATTTGATGTATCTGTGTCATTTTGTTTTCATGAAGAATAGATCACTAAGGTCTGTAAATACTATCAATGAATGGTAGTGAATTCTATTTCATTGTTAAATTTGCATTTGTTATTGAATATCAAAATAGATACCCACAATCCTGAATTCTTCAACTGAAGAGGTTAGACACCTTGTGTGTGGGTCAGTGAAAATACCAAAAGATTGTATGCTAACCCACAGTCTATAATCTCAGTATCTTCATTACATGGAAACAGATGGCATTGCCATGCACCTCCATGCCCTTGTCTTATGGACTGCATAGAGGTCCTCAGTCAAGTAGAAGTTCTGTAGATAGGAAAAAGTTCCTTAGTGTTGCAGGCCTGTGGGATTATGATATCCCCTGCCTTTTATTATAGGCCTGCCTTGATTGAACCATTGGTACATAGCTATTGACTGCTCTTGACCCTTACATAATTGTCTCACAGTATTACCTAGCACTCAGGTGAATGGATCAGAAATATGTGACATGTCTTCATTACGCATGTCAAGTGGAGTTGACGAACCAAGTATGAGAGCGTCAACCTCATTCGACATGCATTCATACATGTCATGTGGGAGACAAATTGTGACCTGTGCAGTAGTGTTCTCTCTGTGCATGTTAGGAATTGACTTGTCCAAAATATTTCATTAACCTGTAGTGTAGAAGACACACATCCACATCCTACTGCTAAGCTCATTAAACCCAGGTGTGTCTTACCAAAAGAAAATGTGGATGAACCTATATTTAAAACATCTGTCACATACAAGTTCTCTCATTTACATGGCATTGCCAAAGAATTCCCCAGCAGATTTGAGGAGTTTCAACTTGCATCTATCCCATTTTATATGTAATGATACGGCCAGAGTGCATTGCTTTAACCAGCTTTCCACCAATGTCACACTTCCCTTCATGTGTATTGTCAGACTGGTATCAAGTCTTCAGATAAACCTTTCTAGGAGCATTTATGATAAAAAGAGTCTTTTCTGTTGGCCAATGTCCTTGCCATTGTCAAATTGTAAGTTGAAATATACCCTCCATAATGAACTGTGAGAGATACATTTTGAAATCAATGATGCATTGGTTAATTATTTTAATTCCAATTAACAATGCAATAAAAGGGATGTAGATATTTCATTTGTCTATCCTACTTCTGAAATAAACTTTTGCATTGAAAGAACCAGCAATCATAAACTTAGAGTATCTGTCTCTAGGTATTGTCGGTGCCTTGCAGATGAATCATATGGGTCTATTTGTCCGGAATTTTGCATATTGGCCCACATATATTATTTTATTTCATTTCAGGGTCAGTACAAAACATTAAATGGCAACATAGTTTGCATAAAGATTATCCATCCTATAAAACACAATTTACAGGCATACATCAAATATAGGTCTGGGAGTATTTGCTTACTATAATTGCATTTTGTTATGAAATTTGTCATCTATAATAAGTCTATAATAAAACCGTATATCCAGTAGCTCAATAGTCTATCAGTCAGGTGAAAAGCACCCATGATGCCTACTCAGGAAAATACTCTATCAAGCCTTGTACCACTATTCTGCCACCTCCCTTACTGTTATGCTGTCCTCTACCAGTGCGTTATGAGAGCATATGTTCGCACTGTTTCACCATTTTGGGTGCTCTTTTGGGATTTTTGGATATACTTTTTCAGGGTCAAGTTGGACTTGTCATGGCTTTATGGGGAATTGAACCCGGGCCATGTGACAGCAAGTATATGATGTGTAGATGAACATGCCATGCTTCTTTTAACATTATTTGATGAATAGATACAGTAAATATTGCAAAAAGTATGGGCCTATTTTTTTGTTCGCCATACCACAGCTTGCGTCTTGCCGAAAGTGGATCTGTATGTTGATTAAAACCTCCTCTCCAGAAGATTTCTCACACTGTCAAAATGGCAAATGCTAAACCTTGGTCGGTAAGATATCACCTAGGCAGGTTTGTAGAAGTCCATAGAGGAAATAAATGGATTTATTCCATCATAACAAAGGTAATTCTGAAGGGCAGATATGTGTATGAAGTTCTTATGCTCAGTGACGGTGCCTGCAGCGAGTTTGAAGCCAGCGAAATGAGAGTGGCAAAGAACCAATGGGACGAAGAAAATGCTCCTGTATATGAAGCTCCCCTGCCACCGGCAGAAAATAAACAAGAAGACAATGGCTGAAAACACCTATAAATCCACAAAATGGGGTTTGACATATTCAGAGGTAAGTTGTGCGTAAAAAATATGTTTGACAAGTAACGATATATATTATAATGCTCATTCCCAGGCCCGCTGTGAGTCCACAGTGAGGAACATGTATAAGAAAGTGCAGGATTCAGGGAGCTGTTATTTTTTATGTCGTATTTGCGCTATGGAAGTTTAAATGTTTAACGTTTGCATAGACTTCTTGTGCATATACACAATGTTAAATATAGATTAACCATATTAAATTAATACATTTTTTTATATTTTCAGCATGGCTACATGAGAATGACAAACAAACCGACTTTGAACAGTTCTCTAAGGAAGCACTGGCCCCTAGCAGGGTTTAATATTATAACTGACCCATTATTCTCTCAGGCCAATGATACCCTGAAAGTGAAAATAAAGCTTAATAAACAAGAGAGACTAGACACCATTAAACACTATGAAGCCGTTTCTAAAAGTGATCCGAAAAAAATATATGATACTAACACACTTTCTCACCAGACCCCAATGACCTTGCAAAACAATGTTTTCTTTGAAATGGTCCTCCATTTTGGGCGTAGGGCATGTGAGGGCCTACATAAACTAACAAAGCAAGATTTTGTATTTCTCACTGACAAAGAAGGGCATGAGCCAGGACTCAAAGGAGCAAGAGTTTTGGAGTCATGGCGGCATCGGGCTAAGACGTTAGACTAGAGGCGCTCCACTACTTTGCAAGTTTATCACCACTGTCGACCTACATACATTGCTCAGCGTATGTTTTCCAATCTTCTAAATATGTTAACCACCATTTTAATGATGGCTACCCCGGCAGAAGGAACTAGGGGAAGAGGACGAGGAGAAAAAGACCCAGCACCTACACCACCGGCCCAAGCCCCAGTAGATCCGCCATTACTAAATCAAGATGCTACTCTTGGAGAAATTATTTATGCTGTCAACTCTCTAGGTAGGCGAATGACTGCACAAGAAACTTTGGCTTCCACTACCTTACAAACCCTGTTGAACATTCAGACTAGTATAAATGAGTGTACCACCGCAAATACCAAGGTCGATGATACTCTAGCAGAAGTCAATATCAAATTAGACGAAAATTAAGTAGTCATCAATGGTGTCAAGGAGTCACTGACAGGTCTGACAGCAACCGCTGCGGCATCGACTCGAATCATTCAATCGGATCAAAATAAGCTTGACAAATTTGACAAATTAGAGTCCCAGAAATTAGTAATAATACAAGGAGTCGAAGAAGTAGAAGGAGAAAATTTCTACGTGAAAATGGGTCAATTATTCCATGATACGAAGCTAACATGGAGTCAAGAAATGATCGCGTCAGTGAGACGTGATGGTCCGAAACTACGGAAGCCAAACCAACATGGCGTCGAGTAAGGTAAACATCGCCCGATTAGGCTAACTTTCTTAAATTTTCAGTGTAAATCTGAACTAATGAGAGGACTCAAGCACCTAAAACGCAACAGGGCATGGGATAATGTATCAGTAGGAGACGAGCTCAATGAGAAAGAAACCAGGAACTTCATAGACCTACGATCAGTGTTCTTCCTATGTCGAGCAAAACGGATTGATGTCAAACTACGACAGCGCTTGGTAATTATTGAAGGATAAACCTATGGCCATAAGAACTTAAACAACCTACCACATCAGATGTCACTGGAAAAGGCAAATGAAGCAAAAACTCCTGATGGCTTGATGTATCATTCCAACCACCACAAACTGTCAAACCTCTACCCTGTAGAAATTAAGGATGGAAATAAAGTTTTCTCCAGTGTAGAACAAGGGTTCCAATACTACAAAGCTATTCTATGTGACAGCCCTGAAAAAGCTGCTGGCATAATGGAACTTTCCAGCCCATATGATATCATGGCAGAGACCAAGTCTCTGAAACATACCCCACAATGGGGCAAAGAAGCTGAGAAAATCATGTATAGATTGAACGCCACCAAATATGCTATACCAGAGTTCAAGGTGTCTACCAAGGATTGTAACCTATATGAGGGAAATTTTCACCTGGTATACAGCGCAGGATATCACCTTGGTCAGGCTAATTTGTGTCGCAAAGACAATCTACGGGGAGATAACACACAGGGCAAGCTGCTCATGCGTATAAGACACACTCTAACAAATGCTTAACCAACAGCTGATACACCTGCTGAGCATGCAGATGATGATATAGACCCACATCCTAACTTTGATCCTCCACCAAGTTCACCCCAGCCACCAACCTCGCCACACAGAGAGACCAATGTGTGATACATAAGAACAATTAACACAGTGTCTTATTTAAGGACAATAAGAACTATATTATAGCAATGTACATATATAATCATTACTTATAAATTTGTCGTTAGATTTATCAGGTAGATTGTTTTTATAACTTCTACCCATATTAATCGATAAAATTAGTAATTATATTTTTCTTTGGAGTGCTTCAACTCTGATTTAATAGCCACACTCTACCCTAGGGCGGCCACTAGAGCTGTATGCCCTACTTGGGAGTTTTCTTTTGTTTTCTTTTATTATTATTTTTTGCATTATATATATTGCAAGAGAATACATATTCATTGTACCAATTGGTACCGGTAATAATTATTATATATAGTCATGTCAAACTACAATACCTACCATAAACATGTATAATTCTCCAAACTTTGAATCGGGTTTTTCGGTAGTCCATCTCAACGCTAGGTCTATTAGGAATAAACCAGCTGGACTTAAGGATGAATTAGATAATAAGAACATTGATGTTTCATTAATTAACTTTTCTAAATGAGACTCACGAAGACGCATTATATAGATTATCTAGGTATCACATGTATCGACATGATAGAATAAGTGAATTTAGAGGTGGTGGGTTGATTGCACATATATTGGACACCGTGACATGTTCTGCTACTGCATACCAACATCTAAACAAGAGTAATCCTAATAAAGAAACTCAATGGCTTCTTATACAAAAAGGCATGACAAAGAAAACTCTAGTTTGTAATGTATATAGACCATCAAGTGGAAATCTAGCTAAATTTTGTGATTCGAGGCTGGCAACACTGTTACAAGTTGAAAACTTTGATGAATTTGATATAATTTGTATGGATAATTTCAACTTGATACAACTTATAAACTGTGTCACCACTACTGCAGGTTTCAATACATGCATAGATTTAATTTTCACAAATTGTAATAATATCTTGTCTTATGGATCACTTAATATTCATTTAAGTGATCATCTTCCGATCTATATGATACGAAAAAGTGCCTCAATAAAATCTGGATACAGATTTTTTACAGGAAGGTCTTACAAAAATTATAATGGTACTGCATTTCTCGATAGGCTCAAAAACCTAGACTGGACTAACTTTGATAACTCACAAAATTCTGAAACTTGCTGGAATATTTTTGAAAAAAACTTATACGATACTTTAGATACCATGTGCCCTATCGGAGAATTTAAAATTAAGGATAAAAGCTCACCTTGAATGACAAATTATTTATTGGAACGGATTAATGATAAGAATGAAATGTTAAAAAGAGCTAGATTGTCTGGATCTGTCCTTGACTGGCACAGAGCAAGAACAATTAGAAACCAAGTTAACATGGAAAATGAGACTGCAATGCAAAATTTTTTCAAAAAAGAATGTGATGATAATATTAAAGAAACCAAGACATTTTGGAGAAGTATAAAAAAAATCATTCCATCTAAATAGTCTGAACATAGAATAATTAACTTGGTAAATAACAATGATGATATGATAGACATATCTAATACTGCCTCATTTATAAATGAATTCTTTGTTAATATAGGACCAAAATTAGCAGAAAAACATACAGATCCTTGGTCTTTCTATGGTCTAACGTGTGTAGCAGATATGCCTGACCTCGAGGTTACTAGAGGTGAAATCACTCAGTGTCTAAAAGATATCGATACGTCGAAATCTTCCTGTCTTAATTACATACCCACTAATATATTTAAAGAAGCAACACTGTACATGATTGAAAGGTTTGAGAAAATTATTAGATTATGTATCGAAACTTGTAAAATTCCTAATAGTTGGAAGATTGCTGTAGTCACCCCCCTACCCAAAGGAGGAGATCACACAAATGTATCGAACTATCGTCCTATCAGTGTTCTTTAAGATTTTGGAAAGGTTAATACACAATGCAATCTCCAGACATCTAACCATGAACTCTATATTAACAAAACGTCAAGGAGGATATCAAAAAGACAAATTCACTACTGACTCCATAAGTTTCTTTGTTAATGATGTCTTAAAAAATCGAAATATCGGATACCTTACCTTAGCAGCTTTTATTGATATAAAAAAGGCCTTTGACTCAGTGAATTATCTGATATTATTAGAAAAATTAGAGCGCTACGGTATAAGGAGGAAAAACCTGGAATTAATAAGAAATTACCTAACAACTGGAAAACAATGTACTATGGCTAATAATATAAAATCAGCTGAATTACCTCTAACCTGTGGGGTACCACAAGGCTCAATTTTAGGTCCTCTCTTTTTCCTGTTATACATAAATGACTGCATTGGAATTGATGATGAACATAAAACTATGTTGTATGCTGATGATGTACTCTATGTATCTGTAGCGGATATTGATATACTGGAACTATCCCTACAACTAGCATTACATAAGTTCATAATGTGGGCAAATAAAAATAAGTTAAGTATAAATGAATATGACTTTCTCTTCAGCCCAAACTTTGAAAAAACTACGTCGACCAAACATAGAAGTTAATGGATCAGTACTATTGTGTGTTTATTCATATAAATACTTAGGAATCCTGATAGACCAGGAAATGACATTTAATCTACATGTGAAAGCATTAATGAAAAATGTTCGTTTCAAATCATTCATATTGTATAAACTACGACATATGCTATCCCATGAAGTACTCTTACATGTATACAAAACCTATGTACTACCTATAATTGATTATGCCGATATCTTTTACGGTACTGCTAAGGGAACATTATTAGATGAACTCCAACGACTACAAAATAAATGTATTAAAACCTGTCTAGGACTGAATGTATTAACATCTACTGATAGAGTTCATCACATAGCAAATCTCCCTAAACTTGTTCACAGGAGACAGTTCCATTGTAAAGTATATGCACATAAAATGGTTAGACATGGTCTCAATGTTATGACTGCTAATAGACAAACACACCTACATGATGCCCCTGTACTCTCTTATAGTAACATAAATTGTACAGCCTATGAAAACAGTCCCGAAGTCAAATGCACCCAATTGTGGAATGGTTTGCCTACAAACACTAGAAATAAAAAAGAAATAAGTACCTTCAAAGACCTGATGAAAATTGATTTAATGGATACTATCCTACCCAGGTAGCACACAAAAATTTGCCAACGTTGGCCCGACGCATCGGACCAACGTTGGCTGCCCATTGGGCCTACGTAGGCCCGACCAGTAGCATTTGCCAACCAAATGCCAACATTGGCCAAACATTGGCAGGACATCGGCAAATGGTCAGCCCCTGGCCGACCATTTGCCAATGCTGATATTTGCCAACCAAAAGCCAACGTTGGGCCTACGTTGGCATTTGGTTGGCACCGTCGGGCCTACGTAGGCAGGATGGCCAGCCTATGTAAAGCTGATGGTTGGGCCAATGTTGGCCCAACGTTATGCCAATGTATCTGTGCTACCTGGGTATGAGAAGAATCGTATGAAATCTTATATATGAATGGTTATCAAAAAAACCTCTATGCAACATTATAATCATTATTGACAATTGTTTTTTTAAATACACACACTGTTATTTAAATACAAATGAATATACCGCCATGTACCATATCTCAATGTCAAACTAATCTTTCCAATCATTACATACTTTAATATACATTATGGGGAGAGGCATAATAATATCCTTTGATACGCCTCAACCCATGAACTTATTGGTCTATAATACACAGGAATTTACCATGTATATTCTTTCATCTGTTTGTTAACTCATATGTTTTATGATCAATAAAGTTTCAAGTTGTTCAAAAAAAAAGAACAGCGAATGTTTGGCACTGGGTCCAGCTCATACCTTGTCAGGTTCTTACGCTTGTATTTGTCAAAATTGCATCTAGATTTGGATTCATTTTTTCAAACCATAAAAAAGGAATTTCTGCCTGAGTACCACATGGTTCACGAAGCAACCTGTAGGTGTGAACTTGTACATCTACTTCTACTTTAACATAGGCCTTATGGACATAGGGTGGGAAAATGCTATTATACAAAAGGTACTATATATGCTCCCTTCTGTGCATTAACTGGGTCAAGCAGAAACGGGGACTAGTCAAGATAGCTACATACAGCTTCCTCCCAAGGAATCCGGGGTGTTATATAGTCATATACCAACCTGGCAACCACAGCATTGTGAGCCCCACAATCCTCACAATTTACATTTTGGCACTTCCAGATTGGTCATCTAGACAAGACATCTGCATTGATATTCTTCTCAACAGGGCAGTGTTCAATTTGTTTATGCTCCAATCCGAATTCGGATAGATGAGCCAACCACCGTCCAATCATCCCCTCTGCATCTTTAAAGTTAAGGAGCCCCTTAGGGACAAATGGCCTGTTCTCAAAGTAAAGTCAGTCCCCCAAAGGAAATGCTTATACTTCTTTGTGTACACCACTACTGTGAGCAGCTCCCTTTTAGTGGTACAATAGTTACACTGTGTCTTGCTTAACGTGTTACTACTGAATGCTAATGGAAACTTCAACTCCGTTCTGGACCTGAGAAAGAGCAGCTCCTATGGCATTATTGCTAGCATCGGTGTCTAGTATGAAATGTCCCTCGGGTGTGGGATATTTCAATACCGGTGCATTTCTAAACAAATCTTTTATTTTGTTAAAAGATTCTTCCTGCTCATTGGTCCAAGGAAAGGGTTCCCGAGCCCTACTGGGTGTCCAATGTGCTAGGCATTGCATAGGAAAGCTAATACATGAGTAATTTGGTATAAAATCACGATAATAGGAACAAAATCCTAAAAATGATCTAACCTCCTTAGCACACATAGGCCTCTCCCAATTTTATACAGCCTCTAGCTTTTCCAGGTCCACACTTACCCCATCTGGGGTAATTATTCTTCCAAAGTATGTTATTGTTCTTGTAAACAAATTACACTTCTTAGGCTTCAGCTTAAGGCCGTTTGCAAGAATCCTATCCAAGACCAATTGTAGATTACTCTGGCATTTATTAAATGAATTGCCGAATATGACAACATCATCCTAATAAACCAGACATCGTTTCCATAACAAGTCGCTGAGTAGAGATTCCATCATAGCCTCAAACGTAGCTGGTGCATTACACAACCCGTAGGGTAAGACATTATACTCAAACAACCCCAAGTGGCTAGAGAATGCGGTCTTCTCTATGTCCTTCGGGTGCATCGGTATTTGCCAATACCTGGATTGTAGGTCAAGGGTAGGGAACCATTGGTTCGCACCCAAGCTATCTAAAGTCTCATCTATCCTTGGTAGAGGATACAAGTTCTTCTTTGTCATTCCATTTAGCTTGCGGTAATCAACACAGAAATAGATGGTACCGTCTTTCTTCATGGTCATACATACAGGGCTAGACCAGGGGCTCGTGCTTGGTACAATTACCCCCAGTTCAAGCTGTTTTTGTATTTCCTGTTCGCATATCAACTTCTTCTTCAGAGGAAGTCTACGAAACGGGATTTTAAAAGGTTTCGTATCACCCACATCAATGGTGTGTAACACCTTGTTGGTTCTACCTACGGGTCCTCCATCTGTCCAGAAGGCATTCTCATACCTTCACAGGAGTTCCCTTAGTTGCCTTTTATCCTCCGTATCCTCTAAATCTGATTTATTTATCAGTTTCTCAAATTCTTCATCCAAAGGATGCTTACTAACAGGTGGTAATGGTTTCTTAAACTTGGCTTCAGCCACATGTTCTACAGAATTCATGACCCCTACGCTCTATGAGCTAGAGAGGAGAGTCTGTATTTTAGATCAGACTCCTTCAAGATGGCTTCTTGTTCTATAAAACGAAGCTTATTGATCCGTTCCCAGGTCTCATCTTTGATCTTTTTCTGAGCAGCCATGAATGCTTCATGTGGCTTTTTAGCTTGTAGCTCTACCTGCTCTCTGGCTTTTAGATAAGCAGTGGTTGACTTATACCCGGGGGCCATTCGCATCCGTGTCTCGACTTCCTGCTCCCCCTGGGTTAAACACTGAGTCTGACAATGCCTAATCTAAGGATATTCCCAGTGTATGTGCATCCGCCGTTTTAGGTAGTGCGGTGCAATTGATATCCAAGATATCCCTTCAGGTTAGAATTGACCCGCCGGTTGACGGTGTCATGTCTATTCTCCCCCTGGTCGTCCTGTTCGCTTTCGTGATTAGATGATGTCATTAAGGGTTGATGTTGCCCTGCTCGGGTTCCCTTCAGCCCTATATCCTCAGTTGCCCTTGATGCAACTTTCGGCGTTCCCATCCTCTGGATAGGACTTTGGGCTATGTGAGCTCTTAAAACATTTCCAAATCGCACCTACTAGTTATTACTTGAGACAAATGGCTCAAGTCTAAACGAGCAGGTATGATCAACCCACCTAACATACCAGTGCCCGGGGCCCTATGGCTAGGGGTACCCGGATACATTTTTACGACCCCACCCCCAATTATATTGGGTTCGGTCATCATTGCGGGTGTTGAGATTGTTCTCTGTAAACCCACCGGGTCAACCAAAAACTGTTGACCTGGTGCCCAGTTATAAAATAGCTGCTGAGCGGCAATGCCATCCTCTTCGAATTCTTCTAGACCTAAGCTCGAAGAACTCGCCTCACGTTGCTCATAGCTTTCGCCGTCTGGCCGCACTCCCTCCCCGAACCAACTGGTCACGGCACCAGTGTAACGGTTAGTTCTATGCTATATAGATATGGGTGGCTCTTTGGCTCGCTTAGTAGCTATAAGAACCAACACAACACGAGTAGTTCGGGTTGGGCAAAGCCCTCAATCTTCCACCTCTCAGATGGCCTTTATTAAGTGTAATCAGAAGGTCAGGTAACGCATGTGGACTGGACGAGGTCCAGTCCCCTTCTGCCAATCGCCCGGCTCCTTAGAAGGAGCTGGACGCAAGGCGTGGTGCTGCCCCCTCTTGTACCAAACGGGTATCGCGAAGCGACGCCTGGTTGGCATAGAAGGAACAAGCAACACACGAACACATCTCTCGGGTGATCCGCACTAGTATATATACAACGATGCCGGCCCCTACAAAATATACTCTTGAACCATGACTTAATACTCTTATTCATCAGTGTAAATCATGTGCAGATAGCATGGAAAACAATGCTGCCTCACTATCATGGGTAGCTGCTGCCTCTGACCTTTGAGCTAATTAATTACATCCCATGGTAGGAGCTAATCATCTGACACTCTGGCTGTTCTTATAATGCATGGCCCATCTACCCTCCTGCATGCATTACTAAGCTGTTGTGATGTGGGGAATGCGTAGAGTGAGCTTGGGTGGCTCAGGATAATGGCGCTAAGGTGCTCATCACTCACATTTAGGAGCTGCTCATTGAACTACATAAAACCATAGAACCCCTCATTTGTAGACCTGAAGTAGCCCTGCATTAATAAAGTGGTAATGAATTTTCTGTGGCATCATAAATCTTGTGAGACATAATCAGTATTCCTAATAACATTAAACCACCATCTAACACAATTCATGTCAGAAGTATTTACATGATGCCTCATGCATGAGACTTATTTACAGGATTTGGATGTAAACTGTAGAAAACAGTAGAAAACAAATATCTAAATATTCTATTCACACAAAACTAATTTAAAACGAGGGATACAACTCCCATAAATGGTTCAAAATGTATGATAATATTGTATGGTAATTATAAATTTTTGATAGAAGAATCTCCTTCGTGACTTATCTTTCACTGATATCTCTGCCCCTCCTTTTGCCTTGTAGTACAATGTGAGAATTAGATAGGAAAAAGGGATTGCAAACAGAGATAGTGACGTTGTAGCCACAGACCAAAACCATCACTAGTGTGATGACAAATAGCTATGGGCTTGCCCTAACCACCCCGACTATATTCAAACTGGCAATAATCCATTCTTTATCTTAGAACCTCATCTAGCCATCTCTGCATAGCAAAGCTGACAGGAATGTATGGATGACATTTTAAGACCCGCACTGAATCTTCGTAAAGAGATTAGAGATAGTGATTTGACCACAGATAAGGTTATCAATGGCCAGGTTTGGGCCTGGTCTCTGCCTAGCACGATCTGCTTGTGGTTATCTACCATCTGGAGGCGCACTGTTTGGGAGATTCAGAGATATATCAGCTGTGATATAGGCAACAAATTTGTATCCATGCATCAACTTCCAGAATCGGGATTGTAAAAGGCATGAACTCAGTAGATAACCACAAGTTATTCCCACAATATTGTATAAATTCAAGCTATGCACAAGACAATTAGTCCCTAAATACTTTTAGTTGGCACATTTCCATCAGGCAGCCAAAGGTTGGTAGTGTCTATATCTGGATACACTCTTGTAGATTCATAAGGACACTCTAAAGGTGATAAAGCGATCAACTGATTTATCTAATTTTATCATGTAATGTATATTCCATAGAGCCTATTAGAGGTGGAATAAGGCTGCGAGCATATAAGACCGATAAAATCACCCGTGTCATAAAAGGGTTTTGTCGCCGATAATACAGGGTCAAATATTCCCTGTTTTCAGTGCAGAATCTTTTGGTTACGTGTAACGCCTGGTACCCACCATTCCGGCTCTCATCAGTGCTTATCTCACTAGGTGCCAGATCCAGCAATGGCGTCCATGTCGAGCCCTTTAGTTTTTTTTTCTTTTAATAAAAGGGTAATTGCTTTGCCACAAAGCTAATATGTGACGAAACAGGGAATATTATAACATTAAGGGAAGTACCCACAAATGCTCTAAATACAATATTTAAGGAAATATGGCCAAAAAGAGTAAGAAATTAAGCGAAAACAATTCTAGGGTAACTTTTTCTGAAGAATCTGATTATGCTATAGCCAAGACTCTATTTTTCTTCTAAAATGACCTCATTTAGACCACAAAAAGAATGTTTTCCCTAAATTTAGCACATTTGTTGACATTTGGTTGCCATGGACGCCATAATTGGGTTCCAGTCTTTTGGCCCCTCTTCCCTTTAGCCCCCTGTCATTTGGCCCCTATGTCAAATGGCCCCTATGTCATTAGGCCCCCTGTCACCAGGCCGCAACTTACCCCTTTCCCATGAATTTTTGAATTTTCTTTTCTTCTTACAGTCTCATACTTCATCCATTATCATCATACCTATCTGTTATCATAATACATCATCATATATCATCGTACCCCATCATCTCACGCTCATTCAAACTCTTATCATCTTCCCTCATTGAAGGTAATTAAAACGTCATTATACGTCCTTATACCTCATTCTACCTCACCACTTTATTCCTCTTTTTAATGTACATCATCATATGTGATCTTATGTGATCATAATGTCATTATACATCATCACTTTATTCCACCCTTTAACATTAATCATCATAGCTCATCAGGTGACTGGGCTGTCACTGATACATTTGCCAAGAGAGTTGATATTGCTATTGCTGTTAATAAAAAGAATACCCTGAGCAAGCTGCTGGATAAGCATAAAACTGATCCTCGTGAATTCTGGAGAGGTGTTAGAAAATTGCTCCCTAAATATAAAGGTGACTGTATAAATCAAATTATTGATGATGAGACTGGGCACAAATATGGTCCTGCTCAAATCCCTGATTATATCAATGAATTTTTCACTAAAATTGGTAAAAAACTTGCGGATGTTTTACCCAAGGTATTATATAGGAGCAATATACCACAAGTACATGTAAAGCATGACCTATTGTTTACTCTTTTTGATGAAGATGATATAAAAAAAAGCTATTGTTGAAATTTGTGTCACTAAGTCATCTGCTATCACAAATGTGAAATCCTCTGTCATTAAGCAGTTATTACTTCGAGACTGTAGTAAGCTTAGGATGATCTATAACAAATCCCTATTAGATGCAAGTTTTCCTGATGTGTGGAAACATGCCATTGTCACCCCCATACCAAAGAAACCCAATAGCAAATCTGTGAACGATCTAAGGCCCATAAGCCAACTCCCGCTACCTGGCAAAATTCTTGAAAAATTAGTTATTACAAGGCTTAAAAATTATATGGAAGGCAAAAATCATATCACTTGTGCCCAACATGGTTTCAGGAAAAATCACTCTACATTATCTGCTGTCAGTGATTACTTGGATATGGTCTATGAAAACTTTAACAATAGGAAGACTACCTTCTCTATCTTCATTGACTATAAAAAGACATTTGATACTGTTTCTCACCCTATACTAATACGAAAATTATCTGATTATGGACTTAATGACAATACATGTGATTGGTTTAAGTCCTACTTGACAAATAGGACTCAGGAAGTTGGTGTGAATAACAAATTTTCTAAGACCTTGCCTATAATGTATGGAGTGCCACAAGGCTCAACAGCAGGTCCTATTTTGTTCATTATCTATATAAATGACCTGGTGAAGCAGGTAGGAAACTGTAATATAGTTCTTTATGCTGATGATGCTGTGATTTCCTCCACTGATCCGAGAGAGCTACAAGTTGCTTTAAACAAGTTGTCAAGTTGGTGTATTATGAACAGTCTTACGATAAATCAGAAAAAAACACAATGGATGTTCATAGGCCCACCACCAGCCATACATCCCAATTTCTATATTAGGGGAGTACAACTGGAAGAAGTACAAGCCTTCAAATATTTGGGTGTAATTTTAGATAATAACCTATCCTTCAATAAGCATATTAGTACTGTCTATGATAGGGTAAACTCCAAGGTTATACAGTTAGCTAGAATAAGAAAATATACAGATGGTAATACTGCTCTAAATATCTATACCAGCACCATTCTTCCTCATTACGATTATTGTGAGGTAATCTATGATGATAATTGTAAGGACCAACTCAAAGACTTGCAGCTCCTTCAAAACAAGGCGTTGAGAATAGTATATAATGTCAGGCTTGGACCTAACCCAAGCATGACCACAAGACAAACTCATGATAGGGCCAATGTCAAAAGTCTGAGAGAGAGAAGGTATATTCACCTAATTTACTATGCCTATGATCTAAAAATTAATGTTGATCTCATTGACAATAGGGATTTACCAACCAGACGTTTCGACGGTACAAGGTACTGTTACACTTGTATCAAACATCCTGTATATGGTAAATCAGCCAGGTTTAGAGCGATAAACTGCTGGAATAACCTTTGTGCAAAATACACTAATATTCTGGAGAAAGAATTATTCAAAAACATAATCCAAAAAGATTTTCCAAACTGTTTTATTATACCAATTGATACAAACTGGTTCAGGTAAGTCTAGTAGCTGGTATTACCATTTCTAGACAATAATCTTATAATTTGCCACTGCAGCAGCTGGTAGTTACCACTGCTCATTGTGTCATTATCTATGTCTCTCTATGCTGTATTATCTATGATATTATCACTGTTTTATTGTTTCTCCATATCTATGTCTATGTCCTTAATATTGCATTCTATTTTCATCCTAGGGTATGTCATGTGGTATTACCACAGTCATTATGGTGAATCGACATTTAAGCTCGAGATTGATATGGGCTTTTCTCCTATGATAAGAGGTCTTTTGGTAATGTAGTATTTACTACTATGCTAGATGTTCATACTATGCTCACTCACATATCATTACACTATACTTATCTTATTTTTCAAAATACCATATACTAAGTTGAATTTTCCAGGCACAGTATTAGATCTCTTTCTCATGATAATTCTCTTTTGCTTCCCTCTATCTCTGTTTATATGTTGATTTCACTGTGCTAGCAGCAATATATATACATATACATGTAGCTCTTCCGGCACTGATTGAGCCAAACCTGAGTGTACTGGAGTCTCTATGAGCTGTAGGTATTATACTTCAGGATGTAAAATATCACACTATGACAAAATACTAAACTCCTTCCACATTTTCAATCCCCCTTCATCCCTCACCAACCACTCCCCTCCCCTTTCCCAAGACCACTGAGTGGTTTCACCAATACTATAATGCGAGTGCCTGGAGTCTTGAACTTTTCTGGTTTTGCTGATCTGTCATGTGTGAATACGATTGTTAGAAGCTATTTTCTCTGCTTTATGGTCCACTGAAGATAATATTATTACTCGCCGCCATACCAATTGTCAACATAGAAGGCTGAAATGTGGGCCCAGATGGCAGAACGGCCAGACCGAATTCTGGTATTTAACTTTAGACCCAATAAAACCTTTTAAACAAAAATCATATCTCATCGTATGTCAACCCTTCATTTTATGTTATTGGGGTATTGTGAAGTCTGATTACTTACGATGACGTACGATGGCGCACAATGACGTACGATGAGGTACAATGACTTACGATGACATACAATGACGTACAATGAGAAGAGGCTAAATTTATGCCAAAAGACATAGGGGCCTCATAATTTTGCAGCTAGTTTTTTTTGGCCATATGACTGGGGGCCAGATAACATGTAGCTAATTGACTGTGGGGCCAGAAGACAGTAATTCGCCATAATTGTGTTCTTTATGAATAAAAAATTAATCTTGTTAACCTGTCCATAAGATTTTTATAACTGAAAACAGAATTGAATTATCCTTTCTAGATCCAAAATTATGGATGATTATGTTTAAAAATTGTTATTTTTTTCCAATAATTGCATTTTGTATGTGTTTTGCCACAATATTTCAATACACCATTGAGCTAAAAGCTACCCTGAATTCCTCCATGTTGCTGACATCCAATGTTTAAGATCTTATATTTCTGTAGCTATTTGGAGTATTTTATCATGCAAAGTATCGAAATGTAGCTGAAGACATAAATTTGAAAAACGGGATTTTCCCCTAATGTTACAAATTCCCAAGTTTTGTCACAAATTGTCTGTTTGGCTTAAACCATTAACAGCATGCTTTCATTTACAAATCACCTCCTGTTCGAGCTTGAGTGATGGAGGGAGAGAGGTCTACATTATCACCATTTAGTATTATGGGGAAGCTAGAATAGGTATTATTGGGATTTGGACAGCTCTTCAATAGTCAAACTACTAACAGGTGAATCAAACATATATTGCAGACTACTTAGGAGAGAATTGTTTCTGTAGAAGACCATGTTTCTTTTGAAATCACTGTTATTACCCTGGTGGAACAGTGACCCCCCCCCCTTTTCCTATCTGTATAGCAGTCAGGTATTCATTATGATGAATATGCTGGCCACAATGTTGAAAGTTGTGCAATCTCACAGTGTCTATATATCAGTTGAGCTTCATGTAAAATAATTCAATATATTGGCATAAGGTTGTCTCAAAATCTTTAAAATATCAAATAATGAGAGTACAAAGTCCTTTAGGGTATACTCTATCACACCTTACCTATCCTGTCTAATCTTACAGGTGTGACAGGACAGGTGTGAGGTAGGCCCATAAGGCTAACACCTATAATTGTGAAGAAAACTGTGATGTTAACACCCTTAGTTAGTTTTATTGTATACCGATGATGTATAGATACTAAAACTTTGTTACCCATATATTTCCTGGTTTATTCTCATATTGGAAGGTCTAGAAAACAGTCTGAGAAAATCGAAATGAGTCCCAGATTAAGAAAACCTGCTTTATAAGTGGGTAACAAGAGGGGAATGCTGAAAAACAACACGAGACAAAGTAGTCAATTGGAATCAAATAAACACAGGGATAATAGAATAAGCAAAATAAAAACTACTGCAAACAGTGAATATTGATAGAAGATTTGGAAGGTGTAGATTGTGACTTGTAAGCCATATTCTAAAAGGAGCTCGGGGTATAGCATTTAATTGTAGCATCGGGGAAGTAGAAAAATTGTTAGAAAGGTAAAATACAAATGAAATTCTAACCAGCTAACAATGATTTGCTCGTCATCGTGTAAATCAATAATGCTAGGTTGGTTGGGTATAAAGTTCTGTGATTCTTTTTCATAATCAATTCAAAGCATCAATATTTGGCGAACTTATGATCTTAACGATCTTTTCATTTACCATTTAAGAAAATTGATGACTTCTACCCAGTGGGCACAGAACGTTGCGTCAACGTTGACAACTGATTGATACTGTGTTGATGGTGATAATCAACCCATATTCAACACTTTTTTAATGATTCTATTTCAATGTTGTCAACCATCACCATTTCAATATCCAATCAACATTTGAAATATCAACATTGAAATATTGTTCTCAATTCAATGTTGATTCAGCATTGATTTGACAATGTTGAATCAACGATATTGGTGTTATGATCAACTCATCTTCAACACTTTTTCAATGATTCTATTTCAATGTTGTTAACCATCACCATTTCAATATCCAAACAACAGTTGACATATCAATGTTCTCAATTCAACATTGATTCAACATTGATTTGTCAACATTGAATCAGTGATATTGATTTCAATGTTGATTCAATGTTACCATATCAACAAAGAATACCCTAAAAACTATCAATGTTGTTTCAACAATGACACAATGTTGAAACAGCGTTTAATCAACATAGAAATACAAATGTTGAATCAGCGCTGATGGTTAGATGTTGAATCACAGTTGATTTTGATTATGTTGTGTCAGCTTTCAAATTCAACTATATTTCAACCCTGAATCAACCATTGATATGCAAACATTGTTTCAACATTGATCACGTGGGTTACAACAAACTTGGGAGGAAACAGCAGCTTTGCCAGGAGCCCAATTACGTTTCTTCTACATGAATTACCATCCCAACAAATTGTCGTTATCTGTCGCCATGATTGGTCATCAATGGTGACTCCTTTCTGAGTGATAACTCACTGCGTCATCTTTGGCCACTGTGTGTCAGTCTCACATGGCATGGCAATTTATCACAACAGTTGCCAACATGATCTCACTCACTGCGTGAGTATGTGCCACCCCTTGTCATCTCTCACAAAGCATGGTGACTTATCACCACCATCGGCAACATGGATCTAACTCACTGCGTGAGTATGTGCCACTGCCTGTCAACTCTCACTCAGAATGGCGGCTTATCACAACCATCGCCAACTTGGATATGACTCATTGTGTGATTATGTGCCACTCCCAGTCAGTTCTCACTCAGAATGGCTACTTATCACCAACATCGCTAATATGGATCTCACTCCCTGCGTGATTATGCGCCACTCCCAGTCAACTCTCACTCAGAATAGCAGCTTATCACCACCATCGCCAACATGGATCTCACTCACTCCGTCAATATGTGCCACTGTCTGTCAACTCTCATTCAGAATGGCGAATTATCACCACCATTGCCAACATTGGTCTCACTCAATGCGTGAATTTGTGTCACTCCAAGTCAATGCTCTCTGAGGATTGCATCATCTGTCACTCACTCTCACTCACAGTGGCAACTTATCACCACCATTGCCAAAGGTGTTGAGACAGCACCACTGTTCAACATGTAGCCTATCTAGGAAGTGTGGGCATGAAGTATAAGTCCCATACATATCAAATGTGCTTTGTTTCACACTGCTTTCCATGTAATACTTCAGAGTTGAATCAAACAAGATTATATAGAGAGAATATCAATTGAATTTAGATAGATGTATCTCTAAAATGAAAGCAACTATCCATAAACACCTTTTCTCTGGTTACAGGAAAAATACATAGGGAAATACCTACATGAACACCTTGTCTGTGGTTAGAGGGAAGATACATATGGCAATACCTTCTCTGGCAAAACATACTTTGATCTGGCAGATGTAAGGCTGCATGATTACCAATGTCGATGATCATGAACTTTTCATCTAACAAGGTGAGTGATCACCAGCGTCACCATCACTGGTGAGTCTGAGTAATCACCACTCTCGCCATCCATGGTGAACCTGCACTATGGCATGGTGTGCGTTTCATCTAGCGAGGTGAGTGATCACTCGTGTCGCCATCCCTGGTGAGTGTAGGTGATCAAGATCCTCACCATCTGTGGTGAACCTGTGCTATCACGAGGTACGCGTTTTATCTAGCGAGGTGAGTGATCACAATCCTTGCCATCCGCGGTGAATGTGCGTTATGACATGGTGTGCGTCTCATCTAGCGAACTGAGTGATCACTCATGTCGCCATCCCTGGTGAGGATGAGTGATCACTCATGTCGCCATCCCTGGTGAGGATGAGTGATCACGATCCTCGCCATCCCTGGTGAACATGCGCTATGACGAGGTGCGTGTTTCATCTAGTGAGGTGAGTGATCACCCACGTCGCCATCCCTGGTGAGTCTGAGTGATCACCATCCTCGCCATCTGAGGTGAGGCCATGTGATCACCACCATTGCTATTCCTGGTGCTATAACGACGTTGTGTTCCATCTAGCGACATGTGTGAGCCACTTCACACAGGTTGACAAGGAGTCACGACAATTTGCTGGGATGTGGACTATTCTGCCTGTAACAGATAAGTGGCGAGCTATAAAGACCTTTATACCTTATCTGAAAATAGCGATATCAAAAACATGTTTTCTGTATACCATGACAAACTTGAATTGTCATATCTATAATGGTTATCAGCTTGAGGAAAATTGGTAATGTAATACATCTGATGATCATTTATCCTGCAAGATTAACAGGATTATACGTTGCCATAATTAAACCTTGCTCTATATTCCAAATTTAGAATGTATCAGATTAATTCGAAATGATTAGATGCATAGCATAGAATCATCTAGGTATATTCCATATTGAGAAAATACTTAATACTTCCCCAAATTCTTCTATTAAATATTCCAATATGGCCCAAGTCTGGCACTAATGTCCCAAACTCACCCTCTCCTTCGCTCTGATGGCCATAAGCCTCAAAACTTTGAAATCCCAACCTGATGTATATTGCTCATCACCTCAGCCATATACATCAAATAACTTGCACTTTCTGAAGAAACTCAGTGGTAATTGTAGCTGATATGGTATGTCAGTATTTGGCGGACCCATTGGGTGATCTGGGGCCTCGGTATAGGGAACAAAACCATTCCTATAGGATTCAAGACCCACACCCAGTGGATCCACCATTGTGAATTTTGCTGGTTCTTCCAAAATGGGCAAAACACACTGATAAGACATGCCATGAGGGCACCTTGTCCCTGGATAACAACGACTTCCAGGGACAAGCTGGTTCCATCTTATCAGCTCTTATCAATGCACGTCGCCAGAAACAAGCCCCAGTCCCGCTTAGACCCATTCCTATAATGAAAGTGGCCATTTAAAATTGGCTATGTAATTGCATCCCCCTGACTGCCAACTTGGATTTAGCATAGAACTATGGGTAATCTCTTATATACCCCTCCACCCAGCAGGAAACAATGGTGATTGATAAGTAGTGGATTGTCCAATGGGCGCAGCCGTTGCTGAAGCTTGGTACCAGAGGTTATCAATGATACTATTCATCAGATGGGAACCATCTACCCTCCAGAGATCTGCAGTGAATCTTTTGGATTACTTCATTGGCTGATGATTGATCCCACTAATGCAGTATATCACCCGAAATACCTCTCCATTGAATTAGGTGTGAATGGAGGGGATTAGTCTGATAGGGAGACAATGGCTTAGTTTTACTCAGTGTGGAGTAAGTGTGCCCTCTCACAATACCTTCAAAGTTTAATTCCTCTTCTCTCCTAAGTACGAGATCAATATGTAGCTTACCTTGTTGAAGTTTAAGGTATTTGCCATCCATGAGTATGAATCTTAGAGAATAACTAGACATAGTCATTTAGGAAGAGCCCACTTAAGTAAACTTTACAAAGAGGCTAAATGTTGACCTAGCTTATTCTCTTAGTACAAGAAATGTGCAAGTTAATTCTGTATACACCCCTGCAGCCTGGAGGGCATTTCTCAAGATGGTACGAGTAGACACAACCAGTACAACTTGAAACACTCAATATCAGAGTGGGTGATTGTAGGTAACACACTACGACTACTCTGTATGATCAGCACTTAAGGCAGTAATTACATAAGGTTTGGTAGGGCAGTCACCAGTGAAATTATTAGCGACCACTAGATGCAGGGCTGTAATGGCATGTAACTGAGGGATCTCACTATGACTTGAAGGGGGTCTAGTCGTACCGTCTTGAGAAATACCTTCGAGGTTATATAGGGTATTCATGTTTTTTTTTCTTCTGTAAGTTCCTCTGTGCCTTAGAAGGAACTTTTAGCTGAATAACTTGCTGTCCGAGCTATCAGGACCCATGAAACTATAATAGTCATCAAATAGTATATGCACTGCATCTATCTATGAGGACTAAATGAGCAACAGAAATGTAAAATCCACTGTGGATTTGAAGCCTAGTTACCAGAATGGAAATGAGAAATATATAATACACTAGCACCACAATAAGAGTGACACATGTTGATCTTGGGTTCTTATCTAAATAGTTGCTTGGATATGAGTACTTAAATGAACAATAGTTATTAGTCCTGGCATGTAAGTCAAACTCTTAATTTGCAAAATGGAAGTATTAATTTCATGGCATTATGCCACAGAGTATAAACATACCATGCTGTAGAAAGTAGACCAATAGTCCCTTGAAACATAAGCCAAATTTCGTTTTTGGTTTACCCTTAACATATAACTCAATTATAGCATGGATTCCACTGAAGCCGATAGTTGTCCGATTTTGTCATCGGGTTGCATCGGGGACGCATCGGGCAGCATCGGGAACTATCGGCCAGCTATCGGGCACTGTCGGGCTTCTGTCGGGCAAGAATCGGGCTTAAATCGTCTTTGGTGGAAGACCTATTTTTTTTTCATCGGGAACCATCGGAGATGCATCTCCGACGGTCCCCGACAGTGCCCGACAGTACCCGATTTTTTCTAACTGATTAGAAAAAATCGGGTACCTGTCGGGTTACTTCGCTGTCGGGCCGACAGAAATAGTTCGCTTTTCTCTCACTTGGGGTACCGCTGTCGGGCTGCTCGTCACGTGCAAGTCATGTGACCTTCGCTTTGGTCGTAAACAAACAAGATGTCGGGTAGAGCAGGTTCTAGGCGTCGGGGAAGGGGAGGAAACAAGGGTTTTAAACCCCCTAGAAGTAAAAAAGACAGTTCAGAGGTAGTCATAGAGACGCAGGAAGAGACCAAGGCTCCTGCGAAACGTTTCACTGCAAGAGGTAAGGCCCGATTGCCCGAGTTGACACAAGATGAGTTGGGAGAAGCTCGCACGGCCATGTCTAAAAATACCGGTACTGCTACCAAAAACCTGCCTGTCGTGGACGATGAATCAGATGAAATAGACATTACAGAGGACGCTGCACTAGACTTAAGTGTACAGGAACCTTTATCTTCCACTCCTGTGTCTCGTGACAATTTGGAGGAGTCCACCTGTGCCCGTACTTCAGGTCCTCTGCCTCGTCTCCTTAACAAGAAGGGTACCAAGCGTAACCTGCTGCCCGACATGGAAAAGGGGGAGGGGACAGTCAGCCCTCCACCTTCTCCTCGTTCTCCTACCCCACCTCCTCCAAAGAAGCCGAAAAAGGTCGTACAAGAAAAAACCCAAGACAGTTCCTGTTCATCAGGACCTCCTGCAAAGAAGGCCTGTTTTAAATCCCCTCCATACACCCTTTCTGGTAGGAGCGAGCAGGTCCAAGACGACAGTGAAGATGAAGGTCAAGGTCAGGGAGACGATGGTGAGGAGGGTGATGAAGCATACATCCCCGACAGTCAGGCTGTAGTCACCCCTAAAAAAACTATAGGTGAACTAAAGAAGAAACCTCCTGCAGGAGCTGGCAGCGGGAGGCAGTACTTCAAGGATCCAGAAATTCTGGAACGATTGTGTGAGCTGTGGCAGCAGTGCACCCACCTTTATGACAAGAGTCACTCCTTGTATAAGGACCCCACTGCAAAGTGGACTGCCCTAGCTAAGATCTCGGATGAACTCAACATTCCAGGTAAAAATAATTTCATTATTTACTTCTGTTGTCTTTGCTTCCTGAGAATATATAGAAGTTAAAATATTTATTCTATCGTATCATGTTTTTAGTAACAGACTGTTATAAATGTTTTTTTTTTACAGTCTTTTTATCTTTTGTCACTTATCTTAAAATAACCCCTTTTTTTCAGCTTACTTCATTAACATGCGAATGACGTCTTTGAGATCGGACTACCAGAAAATTGTGTCTGGAAAAATTAAATCGGGTTCATCTGCTGAAGAAGGGAAGCTCCCCTACATGAAAGCCCTCATAAAACGGCTGTGTGGGTTCTTAGATCCATGGTGTAAGAAATTGGAGAGTGACACCAATTATCCACAGAAAAAGGTAATCATTAAATATTTCTGTCTGTCAAAGTTGACCCAGATTCCATCCCGATTTGTATGTAACTATAATTTTAAGTTGACCGATTCTGCTCCTAATTTCACGTAAAATTAAAAAATACACCTGGCTGAAAATTTCTTTCTGTTTTATTAAATATACTCAACCATTTATTTCACTGCAGGAGGTCATACGGCCCAAACCCCTGGAGGAACCATCCGAGGAGGCCGATGAGATGGTCATAGAGGTGAACGACGACGAGGAAGACGACATCAAGGACGTGGACTACAATCCTGAAGCAGAGTCTGGAGATGAGACCCTAGACGATTCCATCGCCACTAGGACAAGATTTTCTCCCCACAGAAAAATGAACACTTCTGCAGGTGGGTCTGCAAAATCAGATGCAGCTCCTCCGACAACTGTTGATAAGGGCAAGGGGTCTGGTAAAACTTCTAAGAAAGGTGCTGTTCCTTCTACCAGTGGTGAAAAACGTAAGACTATTAACTACAATATTCCAAAGAAAAATGTGGTAACTGAAAGTGCCAAGGCAGAATACCTGGAGAAGAGAGAGCCACAACACCTTAAAGCTGGAGATAAGAAACAGAAGACAGTCTCAGAGATACTCCAGTCTAGAGAAAAGTTTTATGAGTCATATGGGGAATCGTTGAACGATCTTGTGACCTTAGTGGGCAACAGAACCCAGGCTCAGGCCCATCCTCCCCCCTCTGAGAAGGAGGTTTCTCCTGACTCACAGTGGTGCAAGATGTTAGAGGTGGAGATGGCACGCATGACCCAAAAGGTCAAGGACAAATTTAAGGTCCATGTTTATCTGACAGCCGTGCAGGCTGTAAACGGGGAATGGGACGGACAGTAAGGGCACCTAAGTGCTAGAGATTGTTCTGATCATAAAACTGTCGGAGACGCGGCCGATAATTATTTATTTGTGTTTTCTAGTCTGTCTTCATATGATAAAAACTTTCTGGTTGGATAAAAGAAGAAATAAATTTATTTTTTTTAAACAAGAAAGTTAAGATATTTTATTTGCAAGAGATCGTGCATCTGTCGTGTTGCCAAGCAGCAGAGACAATTGTCGTAACATGATTTCATATATCAACATGGACATGTAAAGATCTCAATACTGTCAAGTTCTCAAGGATATTTCTACATGCTGACATGACACATATCAGGTGTTTTTATATTTACTTTCATATAAAGATAGGTATGTATATACTCTAGATAAAAAACTTGCCTCATCCGATCCATCACTTCTCAGGTATCATGGTAAAATCGTGCCTTATCAGATACAATGTACACTTATAAGTTATCTGACATGTCGTAATCATATACCAAGAAAATATAAGTTCTTGTTGTTTTGAAGTTTTGAAGTCTTGAATAAAAAATATTTGAACTGACATCTCTGCTTTCTATTCCTGAGTAGATAGAGACAAGCAATCCTAGACACGGAAAACATGTTATTAAAACCATGTCCACCTGTCGTCCAAGACGTGGGGTACCTCACTCACTGTCTTCGTCGGGGATAATGTCTTGGGCAGGAACACCTGCTGCCTCACGGTCGAAGAGGTACCCATAACCACGGCTTCTGAGGTATTTGTCCTGCCACGGGACCCGACCGTGTCGTGATGAAAACCACTGGCATAGATTCTGCCTCATGGTTTTGGCATCCTGTGGCATATTCCTAGCAGCTCCAGATCTGTCCAGGCCTTCCAGCTCCCCGTCCTCCCTCCACTCTCCAGGGTGAAGCTCATGGTCCTTGTCTTCGTAGTCCACAGCCCCATGGGGTATGTAGTCCGATGGTGACCTTGTCCTGAGGAAGTTGTGAAGAGCTAGGGATGCCATGACTAATTTCTTCACCCCCTTGGGCTCCATGTCCTGCTGTCGGAGGAACAGCCTAAATCGGGTCACCCATATCCCGAACGAGTTCTCTACACACCTCCTCCCCCTAGACATCCGGTAGTTGTATGCCACTTCCTTAGCCCCCAGATCCTTGACTGCAAAGGGCTTCATGAGATTTGAGGCCAGGCCAAAGGCATCGTCTCCGACAATGTAGTAGGGCAGAAGGTCTCTCATACCTTTGATACCTGAAGCTGGAGGAATCTGCAGTGGGTTTTCAGGATCTGCCATGTCCCTGTACATAGGTCCTTCTTTCCATATACGGGAGTCCCCTGCCTTTCCCTCCGATCCTACATCCACGTACAGAAATCTGTATCGGGCATCTACCACCGCCATCAGAACAACACTGTAGAATTTCTTGTAATTGAAGAAAGTTGCTCCACTTTTCTTTGGCTTCCTGATCTTGATGTGTTTGCCGTCCACTGCCCCGATGCAGTGTGGAAGCTGCCAGTCGTTAGCATACTGCTCTGCAACGGCCAACCACTCCTCTGTGGTGCTAGGTAACTACAGAACAATATAAAAAAAAAAAAAAAGTGTCATGTACAACTCATCGGGGATGAACATGTGTTGTATATTAATTCCTACGTGTGTGAAGACCTCAGTCATCTATTTTTTATTTAATTTTTTTACTGGAGAAATCGGCCTCAGAAAATCATGCCTCACATATATATATTGTATATATATATAATATATAAAAAAGTTATTGAACAATTAAAAAAGAAATGTACCTTTAAATAATCGTCTCTCAAGACGGCGGTCAGTGCTACACAGGTGTCGCGGATGATGGGAAAAATCGTGGACGACCCAACTAGATGACCATGGTGGAGAGTCTGGCTGCTGTCCCCTGTGAAAAAGAAATACAAATATGAAAAAAAATAAATTATTCTCTCTTTTAAGAAGAACCATTGAGAAATTTCTTAGTTAAGTTGTAGTTCCTTGAAAAATGACATTCATAATTTACCTAGAGCAAGGTATCGTAGGGTTATGTCCAACCTCTCATCTGGTTTTATAGCCGGGCGAAAGTTGGTGTCTCGACGATATATAAGGGGGGTCACTTTTTGCAGTAATTCATGGTATAAGTCAGGCCCCATTCTCAGCGTGTGTTTGAACTCAGCATCCTCTCCCATCTGAAGCAAAGAACAATTTTGGTGAAGTTATGCATATATAGGAGGGGGGGAGGGGAAATCGGACAAGATACATTATATATATATACATGAGCTACATTTGCCAGCTGACCTACATAAACGCGTCAGGTACCCCCCCCCATGTTAATGCTTACAGATATCAGGTCTCGGTGGAGCTTGGTGAAAGTGTTCCTCTGCGTCTTGTCAGTCCTGTCTTTCAGGTATGGGGCGGCATGATACCTGTGCCTCCTTCTTGTCCCCTCTATTATCTCTATTTCCTCCTGTTCTAGCGCCAAAATACCTGCTGTCGCCTGCACGAGCAGAACCACCTCCTCGGCCTCCATTGTGAGAAACTAGGTCATCGGCGATCACGTGACCGGTGGAACTGCTCGCTGAGACATCGGGGACGACTGTCGGACACAGTATCCGACAGAGTGAGAGCTTGGTGGAAGAACTGAAATCGGCCAGGTCTGAGTGACCCGACAGTGGTATTCTCGGCTGTCGGCCAGTGATCGGCCAGACAATTTTGTCGGACCGACAACAACCCGACGACACTTTTTGCCCCTGATCGGGCCTCTGTCGGCCCGACTAAATATCGGCTTCAGTGGAATCAAGGTTTACGTCAGAGAAAAATGCAAATAACTCAATAGATACCACGTGTTTGTTATGAAATCTGATAAAAAAAAAAGTATTTCACATGAAATATTCACCCTAGTGAAATTTGAAATTTGCCTACGGGATTCAAACCCAAAACTGACAAGAAGTATTCCATGCATGTAGTCCTCATGGTCCCTCAGCTGTGCGTTATGCAGAGGGTTGTTTTACTATAGAAAACTTATACTATAGAAAAGAGAAATTTCAAAAGGAGACTCCACTCTTCCAGAGGTGTTCAAGCTGATTTGAGAGCCGTTCTAATTCTATGACTGGACACAAAGAATGTGTTTTATTATCAAATGACCTACAAGGAGGTTATACTGGATATCCTGCATGGCCATTTGAGAGAAAAGGGCCTGCAATAAGCTTAATTTACAAATCCAGGCTCATTGTAAGATATAATAGGCAATAGAACCCTTTTCTACAACGACAATAAAGGCATCCGATTATCTTAATCATATAAGTTGAATATTGAAGAATTAAATGTGAAAAGTGTAGCTTCAGAAGAACCTGATCTTAAAAACGACAATTAAACACTATTGATGTATCTACTTTCACATTTGAAAAGCGCACAGGAAAGTGAACCATAAATTCCATAAATACTAGGTCCTATAAATCCCCACTCCCTTTCATTGCACTCTTCTTATCAAACGTTTGCAGGTGTTGAAGGAAAGCCTTTAAGAAACCATAACATCAAAATGAAATTCGTTGTAGGAAGCCATATCAATTTACTTTCCGAATGACAGGGTATAAAACACATCGCTTGCTGCTTCTATGGTAATTTTCTTATCAGAAATTGCAATCTGATGTCCCAGTGAATAAAACTAAGATCCATACCCATGTGTGAACCATTACAGATCCGTCTTTAGTGATGAGGATTGCTGCTCTCTGGATTGTCATGATCATTAAAATACAACCAGATTAGCAGAAAGTGAGATGGCACTCGGGTCAACACGAGACTGTTTCATGGAAACCGAATCCCGCCCAGATTAGCTGTGAAACCATTTTTGATATTGTCCATGAAACTAGTTCTCCAATTCCAAACACGCTAGTTTGTTGTGCCAAAAGTGGCCTCATGATAGAAAAGGACCTTTCTCAATTCTTCATGTTTCACATGATATCTAGATGGTGATTCATAAGTTAAAGAATCATAAGACATAGCATTTGTTTGAAAACGATCTGGTTTGTGAGAAAAAAAAATGGTAAGGACCATCATGTGTTGGAATCACTTTGTATTATTTTTTTTCTGATTGAACAGTTTATAAAACGACCTCTTTTGTAGGTATATTACCAAACACTTGTCACTCATTGGGTCATTTGCTCCCACTGTTATGACTGAGTTGAATTTGCACACATGTGTTATATATGTATACATAAAAGTGGGCTGATATTCCATGGGAGTGTGGGTTCACAATCAACAACATTGCAAATCACAGCACGGCAAGTCCTATTATTTGGAATTCTGTCATGAATTTAATGTTCTCCTTTTGTGAAAGCTATAGAGTTAGGCATGGGGGTCCCGTCTATGCCTAATTTTGCAGTGCATCTTGACTCTGTCTGATTGTAACTGGAGAACTAAGAAAAGCAGCCCTGATCTGTGCTTGCAACCACTTCTATTCCAGGAGGATTTTTGATTACTGCAATTTTAGCAATATCTGAATCCCGCCCAGATTAGCTGTGAAACCATTTTTGATATTGTCCATGAAACTATTTCTCCAATTCCAAACACGTTTGTTTGTTGTGCCAAAAGGGCCTTATGATAGAAAAGGATCTTTCTCAATTCTTCATGTTTCACATGATATCTAGATGGCGATTCATAAGTTAAAGAATTATAAGACATAACATTTGTTTGAAAAAGATCTGGTTTGTGAGAAAAAAACTCTTGATCGTTTTGATGCAATTCACAACATGCTGTATTGATTTATACCGTGAAAATTGTAAACGATTTTCATAAAATATTTTGGTTTCAATGAAAGTATTGTTTTCAGCATTGAAACAGTATAAATCTCATCATTCCAATGAAAGAATATTCTTTCACATTGATGAATTAACCCCATGATGAGTCATGCGTAGTCAGTTAATTATGACACAATAATTATAACTGACCTGTTGATATCATCCAAATAAAGGTACAACTGTATGATAGATGTAAATCTTTGGTATTTCCTTATTATACATGAAATGTACTGATAGGCTTCTCGAGTTGCATCAGGAGTACCCAGTTCATTCCCTTATACTACTTATAGCAGCCCCGTACTGCCTCCATCCTAGACTCACATTCCCTCACCTAGCCGTGCTCCTCTCCCTGATGGATTAGGCCATGGGATTACTGTCCTTACACCCAGATAATTTGGCAGATGTTGTCTGCCTTTCCTGGAGAGTATCTACAGATAGAATCCCGCTGCCATAGAAGTGCCTCCAATGGATTCTCCTCTCCTTTACCACACATATTTGACTTCTTTTGCACACATCCAGAATTGCTAGCAGTAGGGGAGCAACACACACATCAACACCTACATCAGTTTCTTCCAGATTTGTCCGCCATAGCCAGCTATATATCTCAGAATCAGAATGTTCACGCGGACAATACTACCGTCATTTTGTCTGATATATAATTAATGTTTGTGATACTTCAGGGCCCTGTTTCTATGCTTTTCAAAAATGAATGGCACCATCAATGTCACAGTCAATATGAAAACTCACAGGACCAAGGCCATCCCACTGAACAAGATCTCAAGAATTACTCAGTAATTTCTCGAGTCCCGACTAGATCTCGAGAATGCAGGGGTGTAGGAAAAGGGGGGGGGCAAGGGGGGCCTGGGCCCCCCAATCACAAACCAGGCGGGGCCTGAGTATGTCTGGGCCCCCTCCAAAATTTGTCAAGACCTTATAATAAAATGCATAAGCATCCAAAATATTGAATTTCAGAATAGATCTTTATGTTAATGCGATAGGAAAAATGGCGGTTTGAGCCTCAAGTCAGACCTAAAAGTCACCAAAAATAAATCTTCTACAGTATATCAATTCTACATAGATATGTATAGGTGTCGTCGTGATAAAGCGGACAATTCAAGGTCATCCACTGGGCCCCCCCCCAAATGAGGATTTGCTTCCTAAGCCTCTGGAATAGCTCGGGAATTTCTTGGGAAAGACTCAGGATATTCCCAGGAAAGACTCAGGATATTTCCAGGAACTGGACATGTTTTTTTCTCTTGAGTATAAAATGTTCTGGCGTGTCCAAATTTCCAGGGAAAATCATGTTCCTTGCCCAAGTTGTGAACGTTATGTAAAAAACGAAGTTCCCGTCTTAACCACTACCACAATAGTGACCTCCAAATCTGTCTTTCTATCTGAGGAAAGTCCTGCTTAAGTAGTTCCTTACAACATGGAAGGATACACTCCCAATTGATTCAACTTGACCCGAATTCATGGTTACTAGGCTCCCAGGCACCCCTGCTAGCTTGGGGTGCTGCTGTGTTAGGCCAGGATTAATCACTGACATATCTCTGTCTTGGGAAATGATTCTTTATAACCCAATGTGAATATAGACAAATGCGTGTCTTTAATAAGATGTGTTAAAGGGAAGGTTTATAGAGTGCCTCGAGGGTATGAAATTTTAAAGGAGTTATAAATCTAACAAGTTGTGAACGTTCCCAACTCAAGTCCTGTTCAGTGGGATTGCTGATCACTGCAGGGCCTGAAGAAATGACCGTGGGACCGAATGTCTGGCTGTAATCTTGGGCTACACTTTAGTTTTCATGGCTTGCAAATCAAACCATTATTAATGTTTTTATAGCCTAAAACAAAAGGCATTATTTTTAATTGGGATTTAAAGGGGTAAGTTATTAGAGTAGTGAGTTGATTATTGTTTTTCGTCATTTCTTTCTTAACAATAATGATCTTGAGGAATCCAGTCCTGCCAAAATCAGTCCGGGCCTGCAGAACAATAAGATCTGCAGGACCGAATGGCCTATGGGGGGGGGACCTTTCGTATAGACTGCATCAATGTCCACTAATGCAAAGCTAAAAGTGCAGACAGAGACAAACATAGTGGGTTTTGGATGGCACCATTTGCATTAGTGTTTCTTAAGGTCGAATCCCACATGGCGAAAAATGCCTGAAATATCTCTGCGGTTTTGTTAATTGTGTTATATGGTCTTTCTGGTGTCCTACATCAAAAGGAGTGCTAGGATCATTGTGCAATATCAAAGTCACCCTGTAGACTGCGCTAAGGTTTTATATCCTTGCGATTTTAGGATATCAAACATGTCAGACACAGATATACCCATTCACCAGGACAATAAATCACAAATTCTTCACAATAAAGCATAACAGTATCCTTGTGTCCTATGTCCACTATTGCAGTCGTATCCCTTGCGAATTTGGGAAAGACCCAAAAATGCAAGAGATTCAAAATCGCAGAAATGTTTGAGGCATTTTTCGCCATGTGGGATTCAACCTTTATGGGTAGATCTTGTGGTTAATAGAAAAGAGACGCCCCCATTTTCTCGCCTGTTTTCTAACTGTTCCCACTCCTTATGAAGCCACTTCACCCAACGTGGCCTTTAGCACCTCAGCACAATTTCGCTGCAAGAACCCCACGAGTCAATTTTGCAAAGTCCTAGTCATAGCCACATCATATGGAACCACTGTATGCCAGCTTAATTTAAATCATTTTGAAGCATGAGGGCCTCATCGACTCCGTTACACTTACTACAACACTTACTTAATTAAACATTACTATTTCTATTACCAACAGTTCACTTACTGTCAGCCATTTGCATGTAAGCAGAAAAAAGTGGATTGCCCCCAAGGGCTGTTATACATGCTCACCACCACGTTAACCAAGATGGTACAGCCACAAATGAGATGACTATATCTTCATGAATTATTCAACAAGGCAGACACCATACTAAACAGTGCACCAGAAAAAACATGAAATATCTCCAACCCATTGTGATGACGGCTACTGCATTTGAGGCATCATTGAGAAAATCGCATTGAAAAGGGATAAAAATGTGCCCTTTGTGCCTAATGTACTTCAGAAATTGTAAATTATAACAAACACTTAAACATCCCGTCAAATTTTAAGTTTTCTCATAGATGGGGACGACAGTACACTGTTCCTTTAGCCTGTTTACGCCTGGAGTAATGCAAAACAAGGGCAGTTCAATGGGCCTTCAATCATGGTGCTGGCTCTTGCCAATCTACATTTCTTAGTGTCTCATCCCAACGCTTTCAAAATGTAGGGAGCTCTATGCTTTTGAACTTTCTATGCCATAACATAAATTTGGATCGGATATTCTTCCCCTGGACCCCCCCCCCAGGAATCCCCCTTACATCTATGATACATTGGAGTCTGGAGTGGTATACGTTTTCTGTATGCTAGATAAATGGATCTTAGTTCGGGTTAGGGATAGGACTATGGTCAAGTTAGGATCATTGTTTTTAAAACTTAATGGAGGAGGGGATGTGGGAGAAGTCCAGGGGGAACCTCCTAGAGCCGACAAAGATACATTGTGTGACATACAGTCATCCATGACAGCTAAATACTTTGAACATTAGCCCCTAATTTCTATCTCTTGGTATCTATGGGATCGAGGAATGAGTTATCATTTTGTGATATCTTGCTACATCTGAGACCCATTTCATATTGAGTGGATACAAGAGGCAACCCATCAAACAAAACAGTGTGTTGTATACAAGCGACTTATAGATGCCCTTCAGTGGTGTTGCATTCATTCTAGAAATATGTAGCTAACTTGGTAATGCAGGAATGGTGTAGATAGGCATTAAATATATCATCCTCCAATAAAGCAGGCAGCCTCTGTGAGTATCATGCAATACAATGCTAAAATCCTCCATATAGAATTCCACCAGCAGTGAGGCTGTTTTTCCACATCTATATATATAGGTGTTTTATATCTATATGCGGAGTGTCAAATGCGGGACCTATGTGGTAAAATCATTTGAAAAGAAAAAAATTGTTTTTAAAAGGCCTCCGTGTAGTGTCCGTATATAAAAGCTTAATATACGGAAATTAATTGATATATTCAGATTTTTTTATGTGGAAGCCATGTTTAAGGGCAGAATCCAGTCTACATTCCAGGGAACCCCTTAGGAAATCCCCAAAATGACGTCACTCATACGGAAATTATATAGGCAGGTTGGGAGATGATACAGCACACATATGGAACCTTTTTTTCTTAGTGGGGGGGGGGGGTGCAAACAGGTGGGTGAGATAAGCACCATGGCAGAATACATGATCATTTCATGCTAAAAGGTCTAAAGCCCTTATAGGCTTATACCAAGCAGCCAGGATGGATGTACATTTCATCACTGTCTTCCACTGAATCATGACCATTATAACCATAAGAATGTCTGCGGCTTATATGTAGGTTAGAGCTCTGGATATTTCAGTCTATCCCGTCCCCTCTCTATTATCTTTGGAATCCATATAAACCTGATATAATACTTGATAACGAGACACCTCATCTAAAAACCGTTTTTGTTCAGATTTCCACATCCTATCGCAGTGGATACGGAGTTCCGCATCCAGATATGGACAAAAAGGTGTTTTTGGTCAAGATACGGAAAATGAAAATTCCACATAAGGTCAGTTTATAGAGCATTATACCACGATTTCTGGCTTACACAGTGCTTTTTGGGGTCTATCCCCATCCACATATCTGTCGATATTGCACACCCTATAGGCTGTAACATCAATTTTGGAAGGCGTGCGGTTATCAATGTAAGGAGTGCGGTTATCCATGTAAGGCGTGTGGTTATCCTGGATAACCGCACGCCTTACATTGATAACCTCATGTCCCTCCATGTCATATGTTACATGTTAAAACCAACGGAATATTTCATTGCCATGGTAGGGGTCGAACCTGCAATCTCAGGTCCGTAGCCTAACACCCTATGCACTGCGCCACAGAGACCGACGAGAGGTGGTTGGCTAGAACTAAACCAAACAAAGGAATCCTAGCCGAGCGCCGAGGCGTGTGTACCAATCGTACATAACCACGGGACGCATTCAAATCAATCCAAGTCGAGACGGCTGCAGAAGGAGGAGACGCGGTGGCCTAGCGGTTAGCGCTTTGCGCTCAGCCGTGAGAGGTACATGGATCGTTTCCCGGCCCGGGCGCATTTTTTTTCGCCGTGTGCGCTGTCGCTGTCCGCTGCCGGGCGCAGAGGTGTATTATACACAAACATAACAGCGAGACGCATTGAAATCTTTTTTCGCCGTGTGCGCTGTCGCTGTCCGCTGCCGGGCGCAGAGGTGTATTATACACAAACATAACCGCGAGACGCATTGAAATCTTTAGCCGTGTGCCGCTGGCTGCCTGTCCGAGCCGAGACGGCCGCTCTCGCTGTCCGCTGCCGGGGAAGGAGGTGTATGTACCTGTGTACACACACTATGGCTGGCTTCGATCGAGTCCCGGGGAGGGGGAATAATTTTTGTTTTCAAATTGAATTTATTGGTATTATATTGATTATTTATTGGTTTCGTGGTATAAAATAAGTAGTCAATGGATAACTGATGACTCGTGGGGGTTATCAACGATAATAAGACTCGGCCTACGGCCTCGTCTTATTATCCGTCGATAACCCCCACTCGTCATCAGTTATCCATTGGTTACTTGTTCACTGAATGCCACCTGCTCTAGGGCAGGTGGTATCTTATATATGGCCCATTTTCCTCCATATGTGTCATTTTATAGGTCTGTAGGTTGGTTTAAATGATAGAATGAGATGAGAGTGCACCTTATGCCCAAGGTAAATGGAGAAATTAATTGTTAGATCCTTTTGAGAACAGCTTTTAATATTGGATCCACGGTTCAAAGATGCTGCCCTTGAATGGTTAGAGCTCTTAAAGGGTTAGTGATAACGTGGCTTGGCAGATGTACATTGCACTGTGGGACCAACTTTCTCACCACTGGGTCTCTTTAAGAGCTCTAACCATTCAAGGGCAGCATCTCTGAACAGTGGATCCAATATTAAAATCTGTTCTCTAAAGGATCTAACAATTAATTTTTTTCCATTTACCTTGGACATAAGGTGCAACCCAGGCCAGCTTGATTGACCTTGAAGGTGTTCCTGGCGTTTTTACTGTACCATAGATATCACTCTGATCTATAATCCACAATATCCTTGGTGTTTAATAAAGCAACTACATGCCATACCTGTGCAGAAATCCATGCAATGTACCTATTTGACGTACCCGTTGATTTTTTAAAACCAAAATTTAGGTATACATGTACAGAGGATCACATAAGATTGTGACAAACACATACACCTATAGAGATGAGAATGAAATTTACCCCACTGCTGAAACACAAATCTCAGGTATAGTGCTGCCTCTCTTTTTATAATGTACAGATCTACATGAGGTATGGCTTTCCCTATTCTATGCTAAAACATCAAATTTCAATATACTAATACCCAACGGGCCATACCCACCCCCACCATTCCATCTCCCTACCCCCCTACCCATTCCGCACATCACTTTATCCACATACGGCACCTTTTGAGAAATTTCTCGCATGTGTGACGTCATTGCCACATGTGTGACATCATTCAGGGAATTCCCTAGGGGGCTTTCTGGAATATAGACTGGATTCTGTCCATTTTAGCAATTAAGCCTGGCTTCCACATAAAAAAAATCTGGATATATCAAATAATTTCCGTATATTAAGCTTTAATATACGGACCCTACACGGAGCCCTTTTAAAAACAATTTCTTTCTTTTCAAATATTTTCTCCACATAGGTCCCACATTTGAGCCTCTATATGTGTATAATTAATACCTATGTGGAAAAACACCTTCCAGTGGCATAATACATTTTGAACGGTAGACATCAAGGAGTCAGCGTAGTCACATGGTACCGCCCATCGTGGTCACGTGATCTAGCATTAATCTCGAACCAAATAAGTAAGGACATACAAACCATGATAACATACTCCAAGCTCTGATATAATTTGAAAAAAAACAACAGCCCAATGATACTGTCCCTATGCCATAGAACTACTTTTGTCGAAAATATTATTTTATAAAAATTGCATCGAGGATATTTAGTCTGAGAGTGACGCTTGTGAGCTTGCAGTACACCGACTCCTTGAAACTCACGACTTATGGTTTTGAACAGTTGAAACGTTTTGCTTCTTTGTTTTTTTGCCAAAAAAGGTTTTATGCATGCTGAAAAGAGCTAAAAAGAAAACGTTAGCAAGCCATACAAATCGAAAAGTAAAGCTTTGTTTGGTGTTAACATGTTCTTTTGTCAACTTTAAAAATTTGCTATACATGACAATTGACAGTGTATTCATTGTGTCAGTATTATATATAGTTTATACACCAGTGGTGGTTCTACCTGCTGTTTCGAGGTATTGTAGAAAGGCTCTACTTCTCACGTTGACTAAAGGGCTTATTCAATATGCCATGATTTAACTAAATTTAGATTTAATTCACATTACAGTTATGATTATAATGAAGTAATGAGACATAAGTAGTATAGTATGTATCGTAATGGTACTATAGCTAATCTAAGGATATTACTCACTGGGGATGCAGCCAATCAGAGGCCTCCCTTTTGGCGGGAAATTCAAATGTGGTGTGCCGCCAAAATGGCACCCTCTGATTGGCTGGCTGTTTAGGCCACGTGACCTCTATTATTCAAATAAGGTCACATGACCCTAATTTGAATGGATGAATCAGAGGTCGTCATTTTGGTGGGAAATTTGAAGTTGGTGACGTGACTCTGTTTTTTAAATTTTTTTTTGCCAAAATGGAGACCTCTGATTGGTTGGCTGTCCACATGTCATACCATCAGCTGTGTGCAAGCAAGTAGTTATGTGACCTTATTAGCATAAAGAGGTGTGGTTTATTATGTAGATAAGGGTGTGACTATAGTGAGATCTTTTTTATATAAATAAAAAAAGGAAAGCTGAAAGCTTGCCAAGAAAAAAAAAGAAAAAACATTTGGGGAGCGGGGCCTTGGGGTGGGGGGCCTTTGGGGGCACCATTGGATTGGGGGGGCCTTGGGTGGGGGCCCCCTTTTCCTTTTTGGAAACCCACCCCTTGGGTAGGGGCGGGTAGACTAAAAATAAAAACTTAACAAACAAATTTATTTTTTATTTTTTTTATTTTGATAAATAATATTAACACTTTATTATTTACAAGTTGCTAAATACAAGTTCACACACTCTATTTAACATAGTCGAATATCGGAGAGGAACATGACAGAACCCACACATTGAGATGTACACATTCAACTTTTGTTTGTCATAATTCAGACTGTATATGGTGTAATCTTGGTGTACAACTTTGGAGCTAGTACCCTCTTGAAATGAAGGATAGGTGTAAGCCATATTTCCTATCCACATCTCATTGATATTAGAAGTGAAATCCACTGAAGTGCTATACCGAGTACTCCATTCAGTTTGTCTGGACATGATACTTCTCAGTTGAGCAGCTGGTACACCTGGGTAAGGAACTTTGCTACACAACATTCGGTCGACACACTTTTGAGAAAAAGAGTCGAATGTTCCCTTTGAACAATGACACATCTTTCTCAAGAAGTCTGAGCTCTCTTCCAAGAGAGAAAGCAAGATGTTGATCGATTCTATCATATATCGCCTTTTGACGAAAGCACATGTGTTCTCATTATGGAATTGATATACTCCTATAGCTCTATCTTTGGTGGTACCAACCACTCTTTGAAATGCATCTTTGAAACACACACTCAATGAATCAAATACAACATTAGAAATGACTGAAATTAACACCTTGGTTTAACAACGGGGGCCTTAAAGAACAAAACATCTGATGCATCTATTATTTCCCAAGTGAAAATGGGATCGCAATTACACATTGTCTTGTGTTTTTTTTTCAACACTGATACACGAGGTAAGTCGGTGGACGTAGTAGATGAAGTTAATACAACAACAAAGGATATTATCTCACCGGCTTATCTACATCTACATTTTTTTCCCTTTACAGTAATGTAAAAAAATTCATTATATTTTTTTTTATTTTCATAACTCTAAAGGACTCATTGTCACTTCGTCAGAATGTACGCGACGCTTCAAATATAAGTAACTCAGTCCCTTTTTCTCGTGTAAATGAACATCCAAGAAGTCTTTGGGTTCTTGAACGTTTTGTTTTTTATGACACCCTTTGCACTCCATTTCTTTGATTTTCTTTCACCTATCGAGTCTTTATCGTAGCAAATGTAAGTCTTGGAGTTCAGACTTAGAATTCCATCACCCTCCCACTCGGATTTGAAAAGACCCGGAGTTCTCTGATCGTGAACGTATTGTTTCTGACAACAAGCGAGGGGGATCCATTCTTTGACACCTTGGGTTTTTATCTTTACGAAAAGCTCTAAGTGGTCATCGCACATCACTGTTGGAATCCAGTTTCATTTCTCTCTAAAGTACGATTCTCTCAGGTCGGGTTTCACGAGTTGGTCCAACAATTCGCCGCTGAGATCGTGTCGATCGATAAATTTATCCAAAAAGTTGAACTAAAATTCTAACATTTTCAACTTGGCGTACTGGTACACCATGAATCCTATTTGAATAGGAAGATTGTTCCTGACTGTTTTCGGTTGCAGTTCGACTTCAAAGAGATCTGTGCTCAACTCTGCACCCTTTTTGAACCGCCATGAATTGGTCAATAATTCGAAGTTTCGACCTCTAGTGTATTTCACAGTGGTGTGTTTTTCTTTGTTGCAAATTCTTTTACCGTACGTGGTGTTTCCCATCAACTTGTAACAGTCTGACAGAATTTTCTCGTATGCGTTTACATCACCACGTCTTCGCGCCGCGGTTACTTTGTCTGCGAAACCGGCGAAGGGTCGTCTAGGAAAGTATTCTATGAACATCTGCACTTCTGTGACTATTAAACTATGATCCAAATACCACTTAAGAAGAGGTGTTCCCAAGAGAATCTTTTTTCCGTGGTAACTACCTATCAAGGATCTCTGAGGAGCGTTCCTCAGGTTTTCGTTGTTCGCAAAGTCTGTCATGTGAGTTCCTATGTCGGATTTCGAAATGGTCACGTTCTTGAAAACAGGAGTCATTTCTTTGAAGTATTTACATAGCTGAGGAGGAGTAGTAATGTCCACTTGAATCAAACCGAACATTTTCCTGTCTTTCACAGAGGATATGATGTCACTCTATGTCATGGGATTTCGAGCCGCTTTCAAGTCGTCGAACTTCCAGTGTTGTTCGGACACCATAACCTGCGGATCCTGGTGTTTCATCTTTCTCCATTCACACTCCCATACGATGATCAACTTGTAACCTAGAGCTTTTAAGTAAGAGGTCACTCTAGCTGTTCTGTCATGTTTCTCATCCCTGTGTGAAGTACACAAATATCTGCGCAGCGGTATGCACTCATGAGCGTGAAACCAACACCCGTGAAATTGGAAAACGGTATTTGAGGGTGGGTGAAAACCGTCTACGCGAATTATTCGGCAACCTAGAGATATCTCCCCTCCATTGAAAGCGTGGCGAAGTTTCATGCTGTTGGTGCACTCCATGTAGCGTAACCACTCTAAAGGGGTCTTAGAGAGTCTTTCGGCCGATGTTTTGGAAGGTGGACTGATCAGGGTAACTCGGTTTTTCAGGTTCTGACCTCTCACTGTACGGGTGGTGTAAACCCCTATTTGTATATCGAACAAGTTCTCGAACGTGGGTAAGTCCCTGATGATCAAACCTGGTGAACATTTCCTCACCCTCCGGTAAAGTGCGTATTATCAGAGGAATAGTCACTCCGTCCAGAGATTCGCGTTGACAGGTGATTTTTTTGCACTTTCCTTTGTCGCATAGAGGACAAAATTTAGGTATTACCCTACATTTTTCCATGTGTCTGTCATAATTGTACACCCTTTTAAATTTTTTGAAACAATTTTTACAGATATGATGATCCATTTTCATTTATCTATCTAACTAGCTATCTATCTATCAATCAATCTTTCTTTCTATCTATATATCTATCTATTCACCTGTACACCTATATACCCAACAAACCTACACAAAGTAGTCTCAATCAAATTTTATCAAGAAATTCAAGGACAATCTCTTTTTTGTCACCCAGTTCTTTCAGTGCCTTGGTCGAAAGCGTCACACCTTCCTGTGTCAGATTTTTTAGGAGTCCTTCGTACCTGCACATGTGGATGACGCTCTTACCCTTGTAATAGCTGATAGCAACATACAGCGCACTTTCCGGATCCAGGACGACGGACCATGTGTTGTAATTGGGTAGTCCTTGGGAAACCGCTCTGTCGAGTATCCTTACCTCCTCTTGGACGTCAGTGACAGTTGCTATTAGCTTAAGGAGTGCGTCAGTGGTGAGGTTTACTTTTATGGTGGGCGTTGAGGTGCACTTTGCGACACTGTAGCGTTCCTTGGAGATCCTAACCCCGTCGAGCCAGATCACCAGCTTCAAACTTTCGATGAAGAACTCCAATCGGGGGACTGTGAAAGGTGTTGGTGGTTCACATTTCACTACCGCTTTTCTCTTCTTGGCCCCCTTGTCGCCACTCTTGGTAAAACTCCTCTTGATACGCGTAGAGTGTTTCAAAGTAAGAAGAGTAGCGCCATCAGTGTGACCTGAATCAACAGCAGAACCAGCAACAGGAGCAACGCATTGGTATCTCGGGACTTTTGAAAAGAGGATAACCACACACTGTCGGATGTGGTTGTGGAGGGTGAGTAAGTCGGAGAGGTAAGAAAAAACTTGCTCCTACTCTGCTCGATGTCGGTGTCCCCTGGTGGATAGCAGAAGCCGGTGGTTCTTAGAGACTTCATGATTTCTTTTTTTTTTTGGACTTGCTCATTGCATTAATGAACTGCTATGTTCATTTAGATAATGCCATAGAGCAGACCAAGTTTTATTGATTTTTCAAAGGAAAGTCACAAATGAAACAGTATAATAACATCACAGATCTTGACAAATGTCAATATGAACACAATCAGGAGATGGAGAAGAAATAGGGGCTGGCAATATTCACACAACTGGTTATTAACATAGTAAGTACAGACAAACACACTTAAAGCAAAATAAATAGAAGGATAATAATGTGTCATACATAGAGATTTGTGCCTCTACACGTTATTTCAGTACGTCATGATTAAGCTAGATACATCTTGTTTTGAGTTCAAATAAGTGATAATTCAAGTGTTATACTGTTGTTATATGCATATGGGAACATCAACAATATCAATATGGATATAAACATGAAAAGGGATATGAATATGAATATAAAGCGGTGTGGTTTCTACACCTGCTTCTCATTGTCAATTATAACCCAATTTTAGAATATGAAGCGACATGGTTTCTACACCTGCTTCTTATTATCAATTATAACCCAATTTCAGGTTCAACCTTATATTTTCTTTCTTCATCACACCCTCCTTGAATTTTACCTTTGTCGTGGCTCTCTGAATCTCCTCAGGTAGAGTATTCCAGAGAGCCACTCCTCTGTACCATGGCGATCTTTTATAGTGTCTAGTAACAACCCTAGGTAGTTCAAAGACAATCTTCCTTAAAGACCTTGTATTATAGGATTGTGGTTTATTTAACACAGTCTTTGATTTCTTATACATTAGGCATAATAATAGCGTGTCAAATCTTTTCTCTAACACATGCAACTCCTTAACACTATACCGTCTAATATTGCATTTCAGACAAACTCTAAGAGCTCTATTTTGCAGTTGTTGTAATGCTGCAAGACCATCCTCATTACAACTGGTACTTATGAATGAACAATATTCTATTATCGGTCTGATTGTACAACAGTATATCTTTACACATTGCTCTTGTGTCAAAAACTTTCTTAACTTAGCAAACCTAAAAGGTATATTGCATACATTTCTCTTAATAATTTTAATCTGTTTATCAAAACTAAGTTTACTGTCAATATGTACACCTAGGTATGGAAAGAAGGTGACAGTTTGCACAGTGCTGCCATTGAAGTCTATAGTAGAATCCGGACATCTTTTTTATTTATGAGCACTGCAAAACCACATAAATTTTGTTTTACTTGGATTTACTGTTAGTCTGTTTTCGATAATCCAACATTTAAAGTTAATTACATCCTCATTCAAATTCTCAGTAACCAAGTCTGCATCTTTGTTAGAACTATAAATCACAATGTCATCAGCATACAGTTTAATCTTGCATTTTTTTAAGACTTTAACAACATCATCAATATATAGGACAAACAACAGGGGACCAAAAACTGATCCTTGAGGAACACCGTAATCAATATCTTGGTTTGAGGACAATTTATTACCATAGCTAGTTTGTTGTTTTCTATTTTCCAGGTAACGTTTAAACCATAGAAAATTAGACTTACTCAAACCAAGTTTACTGAGTTTAATTAGCAATTTTGAATGTATTACACTATCAAATGCTTTAGTGAAGTCTATAAATTGGGCCCCTGTTACTAGACCATTGTTTCTACATTCATAAAGCTCATTAACAAAGTCAAAAGTGGCATCACCAGTACCCGTCCCTTTTTTGTAACCATATTGGTTGTCACAAAAAGTACCATTTTTCTTCATACTTTCACATAAGTAATAATACATAATTTTCTCAATGACTTTTGATGGCATTGGTAGTATTGATATTGGTCTCCAATTTTTTACCATTGCTAAGTCTCCATCCTTAGGTAATGGTCTTACAACTGCCTTTGCCCAACATTTTGGAAAAATACCCCTGTCCAGACTAATTTGTATCAGATGAGTGAATTGATTTATCAACAACAATAATGCACAATGTAGTATATCTCCTCTTATTCCGTCCATGCCTTATTTTTATCAATTTCCTTTATAGCAAAGTGGACATGATAGCGGTGGTGAGTAGATCGGGTGATCTTTGAGCAACCGCTGGAGAAGTCAACTCTTCCTGCGTTTCCGTTTTCTCCTCCTCTGTTTCTACCAAGTGGTGGGTCTCCAAATAATCCGTATGGCTGCAATCATGTGTGTCTACGCCAGCTGTAGTTGCACCAGCACGGACTTCTCCAGCGTGAGGGTGATAATGATCAGCGTTAGCATCAGCATCAGCATCAGCATTACCATCAGCATTAACAGTAGTAGCAGCATCAACATCAGCATCAGCAGCAGCAGCAGCAGCAGCAGCAGCAGGAGTAGCAGCAGCAGCAAAGGGGGTATAAAACATCGGTGTCCAGTAAGGAGATGCATGAGACCCACCGTCAACAGTAGCTCCGTTGTTATCAGCAGCAGTAGCAGCAGCAGCAGCAGTACCAGCAGCAGTAGTAGCAGCAGCAGCAGCAGTAGCAGCACCAGCAGCACCAGCAGCAGTAACACCACCACCAGTTTCACCATGTGGGTTGTAAGCAGGAGCAACTGCGAGAGCTGTAACGTAGACGGTCTTCTACTCATGGTGAGGGTTGCAAAGAGAGTGTGAGTGAATGAAATTTTTCTCCCTCCCTTATATACGCCTCTGGAGAAAAGTCGCTTAGTGCAGTTTGAATAGATGAAAGGAGGCTTTGACGTCTCTTAGAAAAGAGGCTTAATCCTGTAGTTGCAACAGAAGAGACCTTTGCTCGGTAGGACTCCGATAAATCCAATTTCACCTGTCCTCCACAGGGAAAATAAACAATAGGAGAATCCAGATAAAAACTTCACTCCATTCTTAGATCATCAAAGGGTAGGTGGAAAAAAAAAAGTTCCAGCAGGATCAAAGTCGGCTTTTGATAACTTTTAGAAAAGAGCTCTAATCCTATGATCACAGAGATCTTCACTCGGTAGGGTATCTATAAATCTAATTTCACCTGCCCTCCACAGGTAAACCAAACTGTAGGAGGATCCAGATGAAAGTTCGTCTAAATAGGATTAGAAAACTTCAAAGAGAAGTTGGTCGCAATAACACACCCCCTGTTAACAAGGAGAGAAGTAAAAAATTAAGGAATCTCATAATACCTTAACGAGCGAGCCTGCCTCACACCTGTAAAGTGGATTAAGCTAATTATCACAGTTTTAACTCCCTGTAATCCCACCAAAATACAGTTATCACAGTGTCTTTCCACCTGTTTTATGTCAACAGATCTAAAAGATAAGCTGCTACACAGAATGAAAGCAATCACCCCTAATTTCACCAAATACACTTGTCACAGTGTCTTTCCTCCTGTTTGATGTTAACAAATTCAAAAGGCTCATTCTGATAAGATGCTACACAGAAAGGAAAAGGTGGTGGTAAGTATCCAGCTGGGAATAGACTTAGAACACCCTATATAAAGCACCCCAATTTCTCTTGGAAGGATATATCACTGCTGACCACTGCGACTACCGCGTCTACCGCCACTTCCTTTACCATGACCAGCACCACCTACCCGCCAGCTGCCTGCCTACCTGCCCGCCTACTGACCTTCATCAAGTAATTTCTGAAGTTTTTGCAGACGAGATGAGTCTTGAAAATAATCCCTCCCTATCTGACTCTGACGTATGTGAAGTGAGTGTACAGGATATCATGTGTGAAATGAAATTTACATATAGCGATCGTTTGCTTCATGATATAGAAAGGCTGTTAGTTGGATCTTGAAAGAAATTGGGAATCTACTTAGACATCGCCTATGATCGTCTGCAGGAGATGGTTGTTATCAAGAAGGTGCAAGATATGTGTATGGAGATGTTCCAAACTAGGTGTTCTAAAACTATGCCTCATGCCAGATGGGGAGAACTCCACCACTACTACATGAGTGTTCATTGACAAGATCTGTTACTTAAGTCGCAGAGCTTTTTCAAGACGTACAAATTGGATTACAACAACCCCGACCAGTTTTTAATGGAGAGGCACTTTGTCACCATGTGTGAATCTCTATCCAGGGAGTGGAAAGATATGGGGACGTATTTAGGCTTGACGTCTGAAAAGCTAAATAGTATTGCTCAACAACCGAAACAAGATATATCTCTCCACGCCTTCAGAGTGTTGAAAATGTGGCAAGCTAAACCCAATAGTACACATCATCAGCTCATTCGAGTGCTGATGGATGACATGAGAAGGTTGGCGTGACCAGATATATATTGCTTCACTTTGAAATCAAAGAAAAAGAGATGAGACATGGAGAGTAATCGTGGAAGGGCGTGGTGAAGTATGCAAAGGAGGCGGAGGTGTGCACCACGGGAATCACATCTCAAGTCGCTACACAGGAAAGTGGTGGAGACGGAGAGTATGCAGCTGGAAAGGGGATTATGCACATCTATATGAACCACTCACGTCATGTCTCTGGTGTCTCATTTACCACCTCAAAACTTTCAACACAATTATGTGGAATAAACCCCGTCCTTTCACAGAGAAACTTGCTGCCCACAGATTCTTTTACATTGGAGGTAAGGACCTTGTTCAATACTACCAATGTGGCATTGCTATAAACACATGGTTAGAAAGTGACGACATCGCCGTGAAGCATTTCAGACCGTCTCCTACCTGCCCATTGGCCTCGGAAGGTATGATCCTAAGTCCACAGAGCAAAATTTTGCTGACGGAAATAGTGAAGAAATTGAACTCTCTGGACAACTAGTTGCAGCTTTTCAGAATGAAGCGTGGAGGAGTTTTTCCTTTTGAACAACAGCTTCTGTGTTTTCTAACGCTGTAATGTCGGAGGACACAGTAGATGAATGAGAAACAACATATATACACCAGACACCATCGTAGATTCACCAGGGACAACATATATGAACTAAACAAAGACCACCCACAATGAATCATGATTCATGTATAGATAAGACACCAAGATAGTTTGTATGTGAAAAAAAAAATGAAATGAAATTATGACAAATAAAAAGTGAATGTGTACTACTCCATATGTGGGTTCTATTGTATTTCTATTTAATATTTAACTACCTTATGTAAATTTTACTTTTAGTAAACCCGCCTCTACCCAAGGGGCGGGTTTCCAAAAAAAAAGAGGCCCTCCCACCCAAGGCCCCCCAATCCCAATGGTCCCCCCAAAGGCCCCCCAACCCAAGGGCCCCCCTCCCCAAATATTTCCTAGTTTTTTTTCTTTTTTTTTGTTTTTCTCTTGGCAAGCTTTCAGCTTGCCTTTTTTTATTTATATAAAAAATATCTCACTAAAGTCACACTCTCATCTACATAATAAACCACACCTCTTTATGCTAATAAGGTCACGTAACTACTTGCTTGCATACAACTGACGGTATGACGTGTGGACAGCCAACCAATCAGAGGTCTCCATTTTGGCAAAAGATTTTTAAAAAAAAAAGAGTCACGTCACCAACTTTTTCAAATTTCCCACCAAAATGATGACCTCTGATTGGTCCATTCAAATTAGGTCATGTGACCTTATTTGCATAATAGAGGTCACATGACCTAAACAGCCAGCCAATCAGAGGCTCCATTTTGGCAGCACACCACAGGGGGTTTGGGTTACGTGACTATTTCAATTTCCTGCCAAAAGGGAGGGTTCTGATTGGTCCATTTTGGCGCCACACCACGGGGGGTCTAGGTCACGTGACCCCACATTTGAATTTCCCACCAAAAGGGAGGCCTTTGATTGGCTGCATCCCCAGTGAGTAATATCCTTAGATTAGCTATAGTCCCGTTCCGATACATACTATACTACTGACACAGTAACGGCTGATTAAAAGCACTTTCAGTGTTATTATTACAACGGAAATTGTATTTGAGATGTGCGAGGTGTGATGTCATCATATAATTTATGTTGTATGATCATACTATCATAGGAAATGATTGTGTGCATAAACATTATTTGATACCATGAGGATTTCACTGAGAAAGAGAAGGTTTGGGAAAGCAGGAGAATATCCGAGTTTTAAAGGTGAAGGTTGTTTCATTATGCTAAAATTGTCCAATTATTGATAGATGACTGAATCTAAAATGAAAGCTTTTGCTGCAAGCAACCGTACTACTCATGCCCTGTAAACAACATGACCTTGAATTATGCCAAATAGCAAGCACCTCAATGGGTGATTCTGCAGCCAATTTTGATGTGCAATACTTGAATCATCCAGGAATTATGACCGACCATCTTCCCGATCGTTAAGCATGTTCTGGGCCTAAAATAGCGTGGAGGAGAAAAAGACGTCAAATGTAAAGAGCAGTGATATGGACCAAACGCACACAACAAGACATTAGATCATACAAGTTGGCAGTTTGAAGTGTCAATAAACAAAGCTATACGTATGTGAATTGCCATTTACGATAAGACAAATACCCCTGTATGAGCTACATAAGGGAGAAATGATCTCTGGAACCAGCCAATATGTCCCAAATGTTCTGTGTTTTGGCTGCTTTAAGGAGGCATTTTGGGGGTACTTTGTCATAACCAGTCCATTCTATACACATGTCTGACCCTCCATGGGGGATAAAGCTGATACAGGTCTCCTTAAGAGGAGGTACATAGGGTAACTACCAGAGCTGGGTAAGCCATCTTTCTGCCCCTCCCAAAAAAGCATGTCCTAAGGGCAGATGTTCATCACCAACAAAGGACATACCCTGGGCCTACTTCTACAAGCAATAGGTGGCTGCTGGTGTAAAACATAGGGCACATAGTGGTTGGTATTGATGTTGGCTGATATGACGGCACGAGGGCGTTGCTAAGGGTGTGGAGATGGGTCGAGTTGGGTAATATGACTGATGTGGCCAGATGTAGTACAAGGGGGAGATAAGCTAGGCTAAGGATGGGTGCTGCTATAAGAATTGGAACGCATTTAGATGCCATGATGTTACTTAAAAGTCTAGCACCTTCAACTGAAAATAGCATAGCATGCTGCACTACAACTGAGAGTATTAATTGCCAAATATATAAAAGAGACTTTCAGAAGGAAAGGTATTTGGCAAGACCCTCAGAAGAGGGTTATATGAGTGCCACAATGAGAAACAACTTAAGGTAGATAGATTCTATTGAATCAAAGTCGTGACAAATCTGCAATATTTTGTCCGGTTAATCTTAAAAATACATTCATTTATCTGTGACATATAGCATTTCGGGAAAACTGTTGATATTTTGGCTGAAAGAAAGTTTAATTTGTTATATCTTCGATCAAATCAAATAGCAGAAGTCGTGTCCTTTTTCTTAAACGTACCCAGAAAATTGTCATGATCATTTGCTTACTTGTAAAAATAACTTTAGTACAGGATCTCATGTGTTATTCCGATGTTTCGTACATTTGAAAAGAAAGGTATAAAAAAATATTGTTTGAAAATGGCAATTACTTGAGTATTCAAACATGATCCCATCATATATCCTTCATCATTGTGAGCAATCTAATCACGTCATAAAATATAGACCACCCAAAAGGTTAAAAATCAAAGGTACAAAAGAAGTCTGAAATTGCCCTTAATTCCCAGCTAGGAGCAACAATATTTGTAGTGCTTTTGAAATCAGTGAAAAGAAATGAGCCAAGATGGCTGCCAAGTAGGCCGATTTCATTTTAAAGCTTATTGTATAAAATATCATAAACAATGTGCATGACTACACCTTTGTGTGATGTATAAAATAATCTGCCCCAACCAGACTAATTTTCACTGTTTCAAAAAAAATTAAATTGGCAGAAATGACACAGTTTCTGTGGGAATGACATAAAAAAACCTGTTTGGCAAAATCTAATGTAGTCTTGAACGGGACCAAGTGCTACCCTAATAATAGATTAGAGGGCATAGGTCTATAAGCCTTGGCCTCCTAAGACTATCATTGGTCACAAATCCAACAAATTCTTATCATGTAGTTGCAATGAGAAATGTTTGAGGTCCATGGATTGGCATTGAAAATCATTTCATCATAGCAAAGTGAACGAAAACTGGCTTTGTAATGTAGGGAGGGGTATTCAAAGCAGTCTGAGATGTAGATGCCCTGGATTAAACAACTGAGGACTGCCGAATCATCATGAAAGACTTACAACTCACAATTAGTAGTGGAATATGTCAATAAAAGTACATTGTAAAAGCAGGGATATGGAGCTCACAATGAAGCATAGTTTTGCTTAATGTACTGGTTTCGAATTCAGTTTAATTAATATAATAGACCTTCATGTGTTTTGAATCCACAGTCTAGAAGAATCCAATTTCAAATTGGACTAGCTATTGAATACTAGAATACAATAAGGATAATTTTATAACTCCACTGCAGTGAGACATGACAGTATTCCCTCCTGCTGCAGGCAAATAAAAACAAGTGAAACTGGATATGCACTGAAAGACTATTGAAGTAGATCTGACTAGTCTCGCATATAAATATCCCTGCAGAAGCCTGACAGACCGATGCCATGATATAAATTCACATAATTAATTTCCCAAAAAGGGTAGTACTTGAGTTCTGTTGCTCCTCTTTCACTTATATTTATGTATTCTAAAACTATGTCTAGGCCATGACCTTAAAGAATGATGTGACAATTAACCCTCACTTCCATTCAATTTCTTTAATCCCTCATTTCCCCGGACAGAAAATTGGAAACTGCCTCTTTGTTTTCTTCTATTTTGGACTTCATGCTTTGAATACTTTACTTCCTCAGACAGCAGTCCTTGAACTTTCCAATCTCTGAATATAACTATATCATCTGCCCAAGAAGTAAATTATAACTACTGATTTAGTTCTTAATTTTATAATCCAAATAAAATATTTAGATAATGAAGACCATTGTGGATTTGTCAAAAGTGCTGAAAATATCTTTCCTTGGTACAAACTAACTCCATACACTATTCCAAAGTGTTTGCAATATACATTTGATTGGTAATTATGTTTAATTCTGTGTAATAGGTCTAATAGTGCTATTTTCAGTCTGTAATGATCATTTTGGATTTTTCAGAGCAATCAAAAAAGCTCGTTTTGTTGCCTTGGTGTTATTTATATGTGATTCTTATGGCTCAGACCCTGAAGGATTAAATGATGGAATCAAATTTGACAAACATACGGGGACGGGTTTAGTGTTAACAAAAAAAAGGTCAGATTATTGTTTGTCATGATCATTACCATCTTTTAGGCAGGGTTCTGCATTGCTAACTTCATTTTGACAAAATAACCTCCCGCCACTTACGTAAAGGCATGTAGTGTGTAGAGTGGTATAGCGATTAGCTTTGGATAACATAAATTTTCCATTTTCATTACGCCACTTTTTTTCATAAGCCATGTTGATAGAAAATAAGCCTTCTTTACATCGGAGCTTTTAAGACAGGTAACACCTATAACTTTTCACAAAGTCATATCAGTTTACAATTAATGTGACAAAGCATAAACAGTCCAAGACATCACTCATTGCTTTTCATTATCCATCTCTTACAGCAATTGGACATTAACTGATGTACGGACAATTCCCAGCAAATTGTCGTGACTCCTCGTCAACCTGTGTGAAGTGGCTCACACATGTCGCTAGATGGAACACGACGACGCTATAGCACAAGATCACCAGGAATAGCAATGGTGGTGATCACATGGCCTCACCTCAGATGGCGAGGATGGTGATCACTCAGACTCAACAGGGATGGCGACGCGGGTGATCACTCACCTCGCTAGATGAAACATGCACCTCGTCATAGCACATGTTCACCAGGGATGGCGAGGATCGTGATCACTCATCCTCACCAGGGATGGCGACATGAGTGATCACTCGTCCTCACCAGGGATGGCGACATGAGTGATCACTCACTTTGCTAGATGAGACACACACCACGTCATAATGCACATTCACCACGGATGGCAAGGATTGTGATCAGTCACCTGCTAGATAAAACTCATACCTTGTGATAGCACAGGTTCACCACAGATGGTGAGGAACTTGATCACCCACACTCACCAGGGATGGCAAGGCGGTTGATCACTCACCTCTCTAGATGAAACGCGCACCACGTCATAGCGCAGGTTCACCATGGATGGCGAGAGTGGTGATCACTCAGACTCACCAGTGATGGCGACGCTGGTGATCATTCACCTTGTTAGATGAAAAGCTCATGATCATCGACATTGGTAATCATGCAGCCTCACATCTGCCAGATCAAAGTATGTTTTGCCAGAGAAGGTATTGCCATATGTATCTTCCCTCTAACCACAGACAAGGTGTTCATGTTGATATTTCCCTTTGTATTTTTCCTGTAACCAGAGAAAAGGTGTTTATGAATAGTTGCTTTCATTTTAGAGATACCTCTATCTAAATTCAATTGATATTCTCTCTATATAATCTTGTTTGATTCAACTCTGAAGTATTACATGGAAATCAGTGTGAAAAAATCACATTTGATACGTATGGGACTTATACTTCATGCCCACACTTCCTAGATAGGCTACATGTTGAACAGTGGTGCTGTCTCAACAACTTTGGCAATGGTGGTAATAAGTTGCCACTTTGAGTGAGAGTGAGTGACAGATGATGCAATCCTCATAGAGCATCGACTTGGAGTGACACAAATTCACGTATTGAGTGAGACCAATGTTGGCAATGGTGGTGATAAGTCACCATTTTGAGAGAAGATTAACTAGGAGTGATACAAACTCATGCAGTGAGTGAGAGCCATGTGGCAATGCAGGTGAAAAGTTGCCATTCTGAATGAGAGTTGACAAACAGTGGCACATATTGACGGAGTGAGTGAGATCCATGTTGGCAATGGTGGTGATAAGCTGCCATTCTGAGTGAGAGTTGACTGGGAGTGGCGCATAATCACGCAGGGAGTGAGATCCATATTAGCGATGTTGGTGATAAGTCGCCATTCTGAGTGAGAACTGACTGGGAGTGGTACATAGTCACACAATGAGTCAGATCCATGTTGGCGATGGTTGGGATAAGCTGCCGTTCTGACTGAGAGTTGACAGGCAGTGGTACATACTCAAGCACTGAGTTAGATCCATGTTGGCGATGGTGGTGATAAGTCACCATGCTTTGTGAGGGATGACAAGGGGTGGCACATACTCACGTAGTGAGTGAGATCATGTTGGCGACTGTTGTGATAAATCGCCATGCCATGTGAGACTCACACACAGTGGCGAAAGATGATGCAGTGAGTTATCACTCAGAAAGGAGTCACCATTGATGACCAATCATGGCGACAGATAACGACAATTTGCTGGGTTATTACAGATCAAGCCTCAGCAGAGTGGCTTACAAATCCCTGCCTTGCTCTGATTCATAATTATAATCAATTCAGATTCCTTCTTGCAAAGGGACTGGCACCAGTAAAGATTGGAAATTATATCATAAGAGTAACCTGTGCATATACATCTCACTAGACATTGAATTCCTACAAGTGTAGATTTCTTTCGGCTTTATCGGACCAGACTTTCAGCTGGAGGCTATTGCAAAAAGAATTGGAAACGGATTCTCACTGTTGTAACTCACATTCCAGTTCCTGGCTGGTCTGCTGCTTAGAACCAACTTCTCACCCTACACTCAGAATCAATCCTCTTTGTGTGAATAATACTGGTAAGCATTCCCCAATTCATGGAAACTTAAGAATCAATTCTATAACGTATTACCTTGCTGTAAAACAGGGAAGAAGTCATCACCTAAGGGTAGTCAGTTCCCAATTGGGAATAGCACCTCCGACAGAATTGAATTCCTGTCCTTTCGCAACACCCTCCACTGAACCACTACCACTCCACTCAGCCATGTACGCTGTTGCTGTCTCCTGCCGGCACCCATACCTCTGACCTGGTCGTGCCCCTCTTCCTGATTAGGCAGTGCGATTGCCATCCTTACTTTTACTCAGATAATTTGCCAAATGCCGTGTGCTTTGGCACTAAGATTAGGTAAGATAGGTTCCCACCACTGCCCTTCCCACCACTGCCCTTTCTCAAAGTCTTTGTCTTCTTAACTGCTGGAAACAAATGATTCTTTGATATCTAGTTATAGTTCTTCCCGACTAAAAAGGGGAAAGGCAAAAGGAAAAAGGAGTACACCAAAATTCCAAATCATGCAGCATGAATATTTGGCACAATGTCCAGACACCATATTGGTAAGCTGGCAAGGTTTTAGCTGTTAGTAAATTCCAGTAGCATTCTTCAAGGCGGAGACTCTGGACACCCTAAGTTGATAGGATTTTGGGATTACCAATGCAGTCTTGGTATTTCTGGAGCATGTTACTCCTATGGTAAAAAGAGCTGTCAGTAGGTACCCTCTTTTCAAAAGAAGTCACGCTCTGCTTCACCATTCAACTTGCACTCACCACATTAGTCTGAAAAGTCACCTGCCTTGTTTAAAACAGAGAGAGCTGCACTATCATGTACCTACTCATGTCACACACTCTATAGTATATTATACTGATTGACGTCTCCCAACTAGGAACCTACTCAAGTACCCCTTTTTTAGCACCGTACTTGAATGACCACTTGTGAGCAACATAAGGGAGTGAGTAAGAGTGAGTAATAGATGTTTAATGCCATTTCGACAGCTAAGGTCATATTCATGGCAAGAACTACATTACACAATTTCACAGAGGAATGTATCGATGCCTGCGCATATGTGCACCACACACATCCTGAGGGGATAGTAAAGAGGAGATATAGACCCTTTTAAGTGGGCTAGGGAAGCCCGCAACATAAGGGACAAGTTATATCTACATGAAAAGAAAGGACTGGAAACAAGGGCATTTTTAGCCAGCTCTTCCTTTTACTATAGGAGCAACACCCTCCTGGTTTTACACAGGAGCTCTCAGTTCTTCTTTGATAGGATATCATTGGAATAGGCGGAAGCCACTTCTTCAGTCCACTGTAATCACATCTTTGGAATACGGTCAACCACAGATAACAGTGCCACATCTTTGGAATACGGTCAACCACAGATAACAGTGCACTCTCAGCCGAAACTGTAAATAGGCTATAAATACCGCTATAAGTACACTGTAAAAATTAACTGTTGAATCTACCAGGGATCCTTTGTAAAGCAGGGTAGCACTGTAGTTTTACATGAAGCCCCACGTGGCAGTGTGGTGGTACAAGGAATCTCTGTGAAAATAACAACATCATCTCTGTGAAAATAATGACGGATCTCTGGTAACATTGGGGTGAGGAATACTTGATTATTTGGACATCTTTTTTACAGTATAGGCAATAGAACCAGCTGTGCCTACAGTAGAATGTAATTCTGGTATGAAGGTTCATACCTACAGCAGGTATAACTGTATTTCAGAATAATAAGGACTCTACTGTATATCCATGTGGTGGGCGGATAGTGTGTTTTCTACTCTATGTAAAATTTGGAAATCTCAGCTCAAATTGCAATATCTTCTTCCCTAATGTGATCAGGGTTCAAGCTGACCTATGAATATTTCCCTGTACTGAAATAGTTGTGACTCAGCAAGGGAGAACACCCCTTTGGTCACCGGGGAACATTGGAGGGGAAAATAACTCTAAAATGAATTTTTTTTATGGAAAATTGGCCTATATGCCTGTTATTGGTTGCCATGGCAACCATTCCAATAATCGAAATTTGCCGATTTTTATGTCAATTTTCACCAAAACCCAAAACTGAAAACAAAGTGAAAAATTCCCTCTACATCGAAATCTATGATAAAAAACAGTTTGTTTTTTTTTATTGAAAAAAAGGGCTGGGCTATTGTGTTTTTAGACATAATTATGGTCTATAATGTATTTAGAGCTTAATCATCGATTTCAGATATGAACAATTATCTATGTTCAAAAAGCGGTTCTGACATAACTACCAGGAATATCTAAGCCAATAATGAATTTCCCTGTATAGAGGGGTGTTTTTGATATACACGAGGCACCTACCCAGCACTCTTTTAAAACCGAATGTGACATTTTCTTTTCAATTCATTATGTTCTATAATTGAAAAGCTCAAGTCGTAGTGTGTCGAGAAATGCTATCCTGGAGGGCATTTTAGAATGATATCAAATTTCATCATCATGAAATTTTCTATCTACCTATTCTCTATTAAAATGGAACTGACCTCTAGTGGAAAATTGAGCCCCTATAGTTCGCCATTAAAATTGCCGCCCTGGATCAAGGCCCAAGGCTGCTTCAGAGCCATGGTGTAAGAAGTGTACATGTAGTAGCTGTAAAATACAGTATACTCACCTGCTACAATTTGCATAGTAAGGGATCTTGGTGATTATCTGCAGCTCCTATCATGTATATGTAATAGAAATGGACTTCGGTGATCGTGCAGCAAATTGGTGATCGTACAACGCTCTACAATCGATCCCAGATTAGCAATTACAAATCAGTAATTACCATCTTTACAGCGCATGCACGGCCAGAGGAGTGTTGAGATGTTAGGACAATGTTGTCAGACAAGTCTTTTAGGAACTCTTATTACTGTGTCTTTCCACTTTTAAGATAAAGATATGTCATAAATCTTACAATGTTTCCTTCTAATTTGACAGGTACCTGCCAAACGAACCATTGGTGTATTATAACACCCATCCCTATAGTGGGCCTTCCACCAAAACGAAATCATGCACAATTTTGGCATCGGTTTTCATTGGCGATGCATTGGCTTGCATCGGCGATGATTTTTGACCATCAGCCACAAATCGTTCAACAATCATTCAACAATCGGCTTCAGTGGAAGAGGTCAAAGTTGGCCATCAGTTTGCATCGTCTACCTATCGTTTTGCATCGGCGATGCTCCTGATAGCTGGCCGATAATATTAAATCAGTTTAATATTATTAAAAACAATGCCATTGGCCCACTATCGGCTCAAAAAATCAAGGGTTTTGGTGGATGTCCCGCTTATGGCTGAATTGCAAGCTGTAAATTTAATGGCGGTAATTGTAAGGCTCGACGTTTTACCTACGAACCATGGTGACATGACAAGACCTGAGTCACGAATCTGACTAAGTCCTCAAAAGTAGCCTCAGCACACAGGAAAATATTTTCATTTAATGGGGGTATTCCACCAAAACCGGCAGAATTGTCGGCCAGATAGTGGGTTTTTGCTATCGGCGACGGTCGTCGGGCGCCTGTCGGGCCGACAATTTTGTCGGCCCGATAGTCAAATTTTATCGGGGACAGTGAAATCGGGTCTCAAAATCACCAAAAAATTCACTCTTCCACCAAGGACAAAATTGTCGGATTATCATCGCCGACAGTCATCGCGGATGGTTCCACCCTCTTCCACCAGAGGCCTCTTCATCGGCGATGACCTAGTATCAACCATATGACCTACATACTGAGCAAATCCAACATGGAGCCCACAGATGTGCTCGTGGTCGCTCACGCCACTTTAATACTCATGAAACTGGATGAGGAAGATGCTGATATACTTCAAGGCAAGAAGAGGAAGCACAAGTACCACGTGGCTCCATACTTGAAGGACCGGACAGACAATCTGCAGCAAAACACCTTCACTAAACTGCACAGGGACCTACTGGAAGTAAGTAGTACTCTTTGTTTACTTCGGGGGGTAGGAGTCAAGGGGTACCGGTCTGTGGCTTCATGTTCCCCTGACAGGAGTAGAGCTCAATGGGGTGGTGGTGTTTTCACTTATTTTAAAGAGATCAAGAGGAGAAGAGCAGCTCGTGGTCATAAAAAAACAGATGTGAGTCCTTATTTGTCCAAGATAAAATTTATCAGAGATAAAAATATAATAAAATAATTTCAGATGGACGAGGTGAATGAGTTTCGCCACACTCTGAGGATGGGCCCTGGAGAATACAAAGAGCTCCTGAGCAAGGTCTACCCCCTGATATACAGGCGTGACACAAACTTCAGAGAGTCTATAAAGCCAGAGAAACGCCTAGACATAACCCTACGGTATTTGGCTTTAGGTGAGCTTTTGTTTTATTTTCTATAAAATGTATGAAATATAAAATGTATCCCGTGAAGTTACAAAGGTAGAATATCAATGATAAAATGTGTATTTTAATATAGCGTCTTTTTTATTGGGTTTTCAACTATCTGAGACACCTGACTTAATTTCCTTTTTATTTTGTAGGAGACAGCAGTCAAACTCTACACCACGGTCATTTAGTGGGGGGGTCAACAGTCTACCCTATAATAAGAGACACCTGCATTGCCATGACTGCCATCCTTAAAGATTTCTTGAAGGTTTGTTTCTTTGTTTTCTTTTCTATGGGGTATGAAGTGTTTCAATTATAAAATCTTGGATTTCACCTAGCCGAAGGTCTTGTCTGCTACAAAAAAATCTGGGATATATACAAGAAACATATAATTTACATCTTCCTATATAAGCTGCCCTTTCCTCCCTCCAGGTCCCACAAACAGAAGCGGAATGGAAGGAAATCGCAGATGGATTTTGGAAGGAGTGGCAAGTCCCTCACATGATCGGGGCAGTGGACGGGAAGCACATTCGTATTCGCCAACCCCGGAAGAGTGGAACCACCTTCTACAATTACAAGAAGTATTTTAGTGTAGTGTTAATGGCTGTCGTAGACGCCTACTACCGGTTCATATATGTAGACATAGGGTCAGAAGGCAAGGCAGGTGATTCCCGCATATGGAAGGAAGGGCCCCTCTACGCTGACCTTAATGACCCAGCGAACCCTCTGAACATACCACCAGCGTCTAAGATAAATGGCATGAGGGACTTGCTACCTTACTTCATGGTAGGGGATGATGCGTTCTCCCTAGCAACCAATCTCATGAAGCCGTATGCAGTAAAAGACCAGGGAGATGAGCAGATAGTGTACAACTACAGAGTATCTCGGGGCCGTCTCATGTCTGAGAATGCTTTTAGGAATTTTTGCTACCAGATTCCGCCTCTTCCTGCGTACACAGGACATGGAACCGAAGGGAGTTAAAATGGTAACCATGGCAGCAGTTTCCCTGCACAACTTCCTTCGCACTCGAGCACCATCAGAGTACATCCCAGCAGGATCCGTCGACTATGAAGGGCCAGAGCTCGAGGTCCATCCTGGACAGTGGCGGGATGAAGATCATGGCCTGGATGGCCTTGACAGGTCTCACCATGGGAGGAACATGCTTCAGAGTGTGAAAGCCATGCGGGAAAGCCTGTGCTGCTGGTTCAACTCCCGGCACGGAAAGGTACCATGGCAAGACAAGTACATGCGCAAAAGGCGGATGGAGGCTGTAGCAGAAGTTGAGGAAGAGGAGGATGACTAATCTCTGACAAAAAACGTCCAAGATAATTTTATTTGGGACAAACAAATCTTTGATGAGGACTTTTGGGTTTATGAGCGACATGTATTGTTTTCTGTTATGGAGAATATAAATGTTATCAAAGGCATTGAAGGGAAGAATTAATTATAAAAGTAGAAACCTCTTTTTATTGAACACACCACAGCGGATGAACTTTTAACTTTTATGATCTCTTCCAGATGAAGCAACTTTTAACTTGATATAAAAACCATGTAGTAAACTAGAAATAAAGTCGTCAAGTCTGTTTCCATGATAACCAGAAGGCTTTTTGGCTCTCCTTGAAATAAAAAAAAATATTTTCCTTTTCCATGAGGTAATCGCCTACTACAAGAAAGTACAAAACAGCTTATGGTTATGCAAGCCTTGTCTTCAGTCCTTGCTGTTATAGTTCTTTATATCCTGATGAGATATGGTAAATGAAAAATTGTTGTCGCATATTGTTTTTTTATGCACCACAACAGAACATATAGCAAAAGGTAATATCAAGTCTTTTGAGTCAAGTGCACTTAACAGTAAGAATATTGGTTGACATCATCGCTCGGATTATCCTATATAAAAAAATGTCTGGGATATATAACTTTTAACTACAAATGTGGGATAATTCATCGTGAGCAAAACAGTTTTTTTATGTCTTTTATTGGACCCAATCCCCATTCACAGCGTCTAAAGCCAAGCTGTGCATGTGTAGCTTAAACTTTTCTCGTACTCTCTGGTTCATTCTCTGACACTGGAACAAGATCATCTTACTCCAGTGGGAGTCCTCCGTCTCAGGTTCTGCCACAGGAGGAGGTGGAGGGGGCTGAGCATGGCGTGCTGCAGCAAGCTGGGTCAGCTCTACCACAGAGTTGGTGCACTTTTCAAAATATTGCTCTCGATTTTCAAGGACCTCGGCGACAGTCTTGTTTTTTTTTCTCTCGGAGATGCTGAGGCTCCTTGTTCCTGAAATATTCATTGGAAACCTCCTCATTATTTGCATAGAATTTATCTTTGTCAGGCCGTCAGAGGAGGAGGGTCGCTGTACCGTCGAACTGCCTGTGCTGCCAGCCCTTCTGGGGGGGTTTAGTGGTAGCCTCAGGAGTTGGCTTTTTTGTAGAGCTTTTACCTGAACCTTTCCCCTTGCCAGAAGAGAGGGGGGGGTCTTAGATTTACCAATGTTCTGTTTGTTGGGAGAACTACGCGTCCTGGATGAAATAGCTTCTTCTTCATATTCATCTGGGATTACATCGGCTTCCTCCAACCCTCCTTCATCAGGCTCCAAGTTTTCCTCCTCATTACAGCCTTGGTCCTGGTCCTCGTTGTCGGACTCCTGTTCTTGTGATTCCTCCTCTACCTGGGTTTGCTTGAAAAAACAAGAAAGGGAGAACAGTAAATGAGCAGAGAAGGTAGCCTGGTAAGTCTGCTGTACGATGAATTAATCAGGGTAATAGCAAGCAAAAATTATCCAAGATGCATTACTTTATAATTGTCGTTGATTGATTAATTGATCAAGGTAGCAAGCCAATAGATAATCAAATTTTTTATTGGGGTATTTTTTTTGGGATTATTTTATTTGGGATTTTTTTTTGTTGGGGATTATTTCAATCCATTGCGAGCATCATTGGCCTAAAAATCAAGAAAGGCAGGGGAGAACTTACCTTTCTGTAGTTAGTTATGCTTGCTTCCTTCTTGCAATACTGATCCAAGAAGAAGCAAAGCCACTTAATCAACTCTTTCTTGTATGGGAGCTTCCTGTCGGCTGCAGAAGAGCCCGACTTGACCTTGCCTGAGACTATTTTTTGATAGTCTGTCCTTAGCGAATTCATCCTTGTGTTGACAAAGAAGGCTGAAAAAAAATAGAATTTTTTTTATTTTCATTTTAATTCAGATTTGTTTTAAATACAAGAGCAAGTAGAAATGAAACAAAGCTGTTTTTAATCAGAATTATTTCTCTCTTTTTTATCTTGGATTTTTTCTGTTGTCTAGGACGATTTAAAATATGTGGGTCTAGGATTAAATATATTTTCTTGAAAATCTTGAATAAATTACCTGGTATCCCTAAGTCGTCGCCAACTTTTCCCAAGGCGGCCCACCTTGCTGTCGGGTCTTTATACAGCTTGTGATTTTTGTCATACAGGTATGGAACAGCCTCCCATAGCTCACACAACCTTTCCAAGACCGCATTGTCTTTGAAGTACTGTCGGCCACTTCCAGGGGCAGTTGGTCTGGACTTTAACTGACCTATAGTCTTTTTAGGAGTAACCTCCCTCACAGTCTTCTTAGGAGTGACCTTGGTGACCTTGGCCCCCTCCTGGTTTCTTTTAGTCATGTCGAAGTTTGTGGGGGCTACAGGTCTTTTCTTTTTGGGTGGCTTTATGGTAGGGAGGGGATCGTCTTCTTCTTCTTTGTCCAAAGAAAATTCCTGTGAATCATAATCGGGGTCCATATAGCAGGGATCATCCTCGTCGTGATCAATAATTATTTCTGTACCTGCAGAGGTAGGGGGGCTCTTAAGAAACTTGGCAGGACGAGGACTGCCTTCTTCCTCTTCATCTTCGTCTTCATCATTGTTTTCATCATAATTGGGGATGAGTTTTCTCTTGGTTAGGCGGCTGCCACCCATACCTAGCCGTGAGTAGGGACCTTTGGAGTCAGAATAGCCTCCCCTGGAATGGGAGGAAGGTGTGCAACTGAGGTCTTGGGGCTCATTGTCGTCGTCTTCATTGTACTCCTCCACTGCCCCAGATTTACTACCGGTACGGTCGAGAAGACGTCGAGCAGATTCTTCATCTTCCTTTGTTATTTCAAGTCTAGGCTTACCTCTTGCCGTGAAACGTGTGCCCTGTCCCTTCCTCGAGGTATCCTCAGGCTGTTGGCCCTCATTCCCCTCGTCATTTGTTGTTTTTACGGGTTTTCTTTGCGTCTTGCGCTTAGTTGCACGCCGTGAAGCCATCTTGGATGTTTTCCTCTAGTACGGCCGAACTGCAGGTCACGTGATTTCCATGTGATCGGCGACACGTACGCCCCCCTACCGCCTTCCCCGGAAACTAAAATTGCCGGGCCGACAAAAAATAGAAACGATTCCTGGCCGATTTTTCTGTCTGAACAGAAAAAATCAGGTCCAAAGTGAAACCGTCGGCGATCGTTCCCGATGCGTTCCCGACGTGATTCTGATGGTCTCCGATTTTTTTCACCACCTCTTCCACTGCACCCGATTCTTGGCCGATGATACCCGATTTCCACCTGATAAGGGTCCGATCGTCTCAGATTCTCTATTTCTGTCGCCGATGCATCGGAAATGCATCGGAGATGGACTATCGGCCAAGAATCGGTTTCGGTGGAATACCCCCATAAGCACCTTTCTATCAAGTCATTATGGCTTTTCCCTAATATATAATATGATGATTGTGGCTGAGACCCGATTCGGTGACTATTTTGTACCGATCATTATGAGGATATCTAGAGCTACTTACTGTAGTGGAGAAAGGACCATATATGGACTGCAGTAACCAGCTATTGATCTCCTATATAGCTCTAGTCTTTGGATCAAATTGGCTATGCAGTGGGTAGTCGCAGATGCCTCTAGTCGGAAACTATATCAGTAGGCGGGATATGGAATGCTCTCACGCCAAGAGTAGCGCATGGTAAAATGTTCATCTAGCTACTTTGGTGTCTGGGGACTGCTCACAAGTATGGTATGATGGTTATGGTATGTATTTACATACACTGCTTCTCTGGGCAGACACTGTCATCGACTAGATGAAGGTTGCACTGTAAAAAAATGTCAGCGAAATAACAGCAAATTCTTTGTCCCAAAGTTGCTAGAGATCTGTTGTTATGTTAACAGAGGTTCCCTGTAGCACCATACTGCCACTTTGGGCTTCTTGAAAAACCTACACTGGTTCACTGCAATACTATTACGATGGTTCACTTTTTTTACGAGGGTCCCTGGTAGATTCAACAGTTATTTTTTTACAGTGTGGACATGTGGGCGAGCAGCTCACTTGGTAAGAAAGTGCCAACTACCATGTATGTGTGTAGCAGCTCCAAGCTATCTGGCCGTGCAGTCACAGTTTATTGGGAGCTTCAATTACCCCAACCATCAGTAAACCTCCATTGGGGCATTTCATGCCGGCAAGTGGCTACTTACAAGAGCAATACACCGGCCATTTCCATCGAGCAAGCTGGGGTTAGATAGGCCCTTTATACAGATCAACACGATTCATTGGCGCCTCTCCCACTCCATCATGTCATGCCTGGATTGATTGCCTCTTTGGATCTTCCCCTTAGTGAGATCACAAAAAAAGATAAGACAATAATGGTGCCACTTCAATGGTGCTCATTTACCCTGCTGATCCCTGGCTTTGGCTGATTAGAACATTTTGAGTGGTTGCTTTATAGGAATCCATATGAGTTCTCCTTAATGAATAACTCAATACGACAAGGTGCCTCTCCTGAGCTGATCGTTTATAGTGTTGATCAGTGGAAGCCTTCATTATATTATAAATGGCCAATCAACGGACCATGGCTATGGCAAGATCCTATATATATATCATGCCCTCGGCTCCTGATCCTCAGGGCCCTGTTTCTATATTTTTCAAAGATGAATGGCACCATTCATGTTCACCAATGCAAAGCTTAACTTGCGTTCTATTCTTCTGCTCTATCCACTAGATCTGCTAATTTTGCAAAGGTTAAAGCATTGTTATTCAACCATTAATCAACGATTCCCCCTCCATACCCCATTTGGAGTCCTGAACGATCACCCTTGTGCAATTTGCTAATAGGCACATTATGTTACCAATGTTATTTTAAAATCAATGGAAAGGGTCTTGAGCTGTTCTATGTTATAAGAGAAGTAGAAAAATTGTTCGAATCTGTACTCAAGCCCACAATTTTGTATATATATTTTAGGAGTAGATCCTACGATGTAGCCAGGTTCTGTGATCGTAGTAGTATTTTGGTGATCACAGAGCTATTTGGTAATTTAGGTTGTTTTGAAATAGACCCCAAGTGACCCTAAATATTGTCCTTTTGCATAGCCCAGCTTCGTGTGGAAGCAGCGCACTGTGACTGAGCTGGCATCACGTGACTAGAGCTGGAAGCAGGAAGCTGACCTTAACGTACATGATTAATGCCGGGTTAGTGGAGACGATGCATTAGTAGAGTCTCTCGGTGGTTTGATGTCGTTTTTCAAACAGGCTGGAGTTATTTGTCTGGCATGTCCATTAGGTATTCTGATTGGGGGACAATTACCAGGCGAAGTTCACCAAGGTCCTAGGTGACGGGTCCTGCCACGGGTCCTGCCACGTCGTATGGCGGTAATTAGGGTATAATTAAGAGGGCCACTCTTCGTTGTCAAGGAATGACAGAGGATGGAAGAAGGATAATGGGGGGGAGGGGTCTCCGTAAATTTGTTAAGGGGCCGCTGTGAATGGACAACAAAAGCAGATCCCTTAATGGATGTTTGGGAGTTTTTCGCGGCCTATTGTTTATAGTTGAGTTGTTAAAGGGAACACTACGCTTTATCTTTCTGGAAAAGCTCCTAACCAGTACTGATAGATGTTCCATTGTAAAATCTTTTACATGGTTGTCTAATGTAAAACTAGACACAATTTATTCTCAAGTCTACCGTTCATCGTGAAAATGACAATGAAGCTGTCGAATAATAGAATACGGTAATAACTTTGGCGAATTTTCTGACTGATATTCAGATCAGTGAATAAACATGGAGGAATCACAGATTACAATGAAGGATGAGTTGGCAGAATCAGAGGGATACTGTGGGAGTCTGACCCTGTAATGGAGGGGAAGGTGTTAAGAGAGGGTCTCTTGCAGGGACTCTCCTTTGTGAGCTAAGGTCATCCAACCACCTGGGCCGTTTTTCCATAGGATCCGAAAGGCGACTCCTGAATCTGACCCTTCTCTGTGTGTGCCTATGTTTACTGATGGTTTGGGAGAATCAGTTGTTGACCTGTAGTGGCCGGCCCTTCTATTGAGGCAGGAGACCACCACCCATCTGTCTTGGTGTGCAGTGAGCTCTGTGGTGCTTCCGGGGCACACACCATCTCTAGGTACACCTCCCAATCACCATACTCTATCCCCCTCCCCATCCCTTTGCGCAAAACTACATTCCCTGCTTCTCTTAACTGTTTTCTTTTTCTACATTTTTATTGTGCTCTTTCATTTCCTCACTTTATCCAAAATTCATTTGAAGTATCCGCCCTTATCCCAATGCATCTGCTTCGTACTCAATTTAATATGGTGTCACTCCCTATGTTTCAGCCGAGCATCCCAGAGCCTCTCGTGCACGAACGAATCTATATTCTACCTCTAAGAACAAAGCATACAGAAATCCTATCTGTCCAGTTAATGACAAAGGCCAATTTAACACCAACAAGGTTATTGCTACAGAGAAAATTACTAACAACTAGTGAAACATACCTAACCACTTCTTTATATTATTATTATTATTATTATTATTATTATTATTATTATTATTATTATTATTATTATTATTATTATTATTATTATTATTATATATTGTTATAATTCAAAGGGCAATTTGTGATTTTGATACATTTATTGTCCACTGGATGGCGTAGCCGATATTTAGACTATAGCCTATCCTATGTACAATCAGATATATATATATATATATATATATATATATATATATATATATATATATATATATATATATACAACACACGCCCCTGTACGCCACTCTCATACTAGGAGATATCCAATTTATCACCAGATATGGCTCTAAAACGTTTATTTTTCAGTCAATTTTCAAAATTTAAAAAAAAATGATCGGGAAACAATAAAAAAGACAATGGATCTAATATTGCCAAAGTATGCCTATTTTCATCCTAGCATTGAGTATATGGCACTGATAGATGCCTGAATAGGCAAAATTGAGTCCAAAGCTAACATTTTCTCTGTCCCACTTCTGAAAGATCGTTTGCTGTTGTTCTTAGAGGTAGAATAAAACAAAAACACAATGCTTAATATCTTTGGCAATGTCATCCAACTAAGTGATATGCCAATGTGTGTGATGTCCCCAAGGTATTCTGGTATCCTCTTTTAACTTCCATCTTCAGGACAGGGACCACCGGTCTTGCTGGCAGTGGCTGGTGGGAACGGCCAGGCTGTCTGCTGGGCTGGGCAGGTGCCTACTTAGACACGATTCCTTTTGGCCCCACAGTATATATTCTTTTGTCACTGTGAGCAGCTCGCATTCCACCTGTTGACACATCTAGGAGTGGCTCATACCATCAGTGGGAATGGCGTGAGCTGCTCATTAGGTAAAAACTGCCTTACTAAGTTCTCCACATGTCAGCGATGGACCTCTTAGTAGACCCCATGGGGGGAGTAGGGCTATCGCCTCACTGTGAGCTCTAATCAAGGCTGGAAAGTTTATAACCAGACCCCGAAAACGAAAACCTAGCGATGGTCGCACTGGTGGGTGAATGTTGAATCATCAGTTCATGTATGATTCCGCGACCAGGACCTGCTTTTTGACCACCTAATGGATCATTTTATTATCATTATATTGCCCCTTGTGAATACAACAACACGTTCTGTCAGGACATGACATTCTCCAAGATAAATGGAGGAAATTACAATACAAACAAAATGATTCTAACATATAAAATCATCCGAAATGGGAACCGTGCATCACCAGCTGATAGGTGATATCCAAATATCTAAACCTTGAGACGTCCACCTCATGTATTGGTTTATAGAAATCAGTTTGGTGCAGAGACAACTCCGGAATCTGCTGAATGAGCATTGTCTCAACTAGTTTGCAAATACAATACAGATTAAATATATTTTATGCGCAATACATAGGATGGACGTGAAGATGTATGTGGACAACTCAGTGTTTAACTACCCTACATAATGTTTAATAAATATTGATTCTACATCAATGTCCCCATTGTGAAGCACTAGCTAGTTTCACCAGCACAAATTGTCAACAGATTTTTAGTAGGGGGACGATCTATACTGAAATTTGCTGGTAGAAAGATTAGCCAAATTGCTTGGCATAAAGCTATGGTATAGTTGGTGCCCCTCATTCCCCCAACACATTCTCTGGCTCTTTAGTAATCAGGGATGACATATGATTTGCTCGGTAAGAGGTAAATGTTGTCAAGCTGGCCATGGTCTTTTATTTTCTCTGCTACCCCTCTACCCTTTATCAGCCTTATTGGGCATAAAATCTGTTTATGTAGTTGTTGATGTATGGGGTGCGGTGGCAGGTCTTTGTGTAGTAACACATGATGCATCAGCTTCCTTCTGAATGCCTCCCAGAGGATGAATAGCAAAAACAGATGTATATGGCATATCTCATAAAGCCTATGGCTCTTGTTTTGAAAGAGGGAGGCCTAAATAGGTGCTATGAATAATTGCTGTACGGGCCCTCTCAATAATACCCATGGTTAAAGCATAACTATCTATGATGCTTATCAATATAATATTATATGCAATTTATGATTAAGGCATGACATATCAGGAAATACCTTACATGTTTTCTAAGTGCATCATAAAAGTGCATCTACAAAAATGATATTGTAAGCTTTAAAAGTCTAATGAAGGGTTGTAAATGCTCATTGATCCACATTTACTTTGGAAATAATAGCAAGTCTCATTATGCTTATGAGGTACTTTATTTGTACACTGCAAAAATGGTGTATAGATTTTAAACATGTTTAGGTCTAAACACGTTTAAAACCTAAACACATAGGTCATCGACTACACATTTAGGAAATGAACACTTTTATTCTAAATACATAAACATTTACACTAAACATGTTTAGATGTTTAGAGTTGAGACAGTTGAATAATAGGTGTTTAGATTAAACATCAATATGTTTAGATACTTGGAATTTGAATCCACACCAGGTAGCAGCACTACCTTTGACTGCACACAGTTATAATCAATTGTTGTGACAAATGTCCCCAAATCCCATGTTTATCATGGTTTCATTTCATAGAATGTCATGTGAATAGAAAGGGCAATAGAAAATTGACTAGATTCACCTCATGCCACCATCATTAACATAAAATAATCAATAAACTCCATGACTGACACCTATTTGATGTTATTCTGGAATAGATAAGCCAATGTCCCTCCTGCCAAGCTGTTGAACTTTCTCAAGTCTCTCATTCTGATGCAGTGTGTACTATATGTACACATATATAGCTGTGGCTGACATCTTTGGAGACTTGGACAAGTAAATACCTACTGATGCCCCCCCCCCAGTAAATGAGAAAAAAAAATATATCTCTGTTTTTTTTTAATGCATACATGTCTGCAAACCTTAACTCTCCATCAAATCATTTAAACATCTAAACACAAAAATTCTTAAACACCTAAACACAAAAATTCATATATCTAAACACAAAAGTTTTAACCTAAACACCTACATTTCTAAACACTTGAGCTAAGCACATTGTTTGGCTAAACATGTTTAGGAAATTAATGTGATTACAAAAACGTTGCAAGAATATGTTTAGAATTGTGTTTAGGATCTGAACACCATTTTTGCAGTGAAGCAATCTCAGATTCGATGATAGACAGAGTGTGTGTCGTTCCATAGCTAGATGTCTATTGAAACAGGGAACTACCCCAGTTGATGATCGAGATAAGTGCTTATAGTGTGTCCTTACCTTTTTTCACCTAGCCAATTAGATGTACAAAATCCTTGTGTATAATGACAGTCTAGGGTGTCAGGCTTTAATTGGTGACCCATAACTACACTAAATTGTAGAGAGATTTCAGACCCTCAAATACGTTAAACTAAAGGTAGAGATACCTGAAACAAGGGAAAGGTGTCTATTTCTATATCGGATCGCAAGATTATTCCGTCCTGAAAGTCTGATAACCCTGTAGGGAGGCCTATTTCCATATATATATATATATATATATATATATATATATATATATATATATATATATATATATAACATGTGCATACAGTAAAAACAGTTATAAGTTATTGGCGATACATGCATGGGTGATTTTGAGGTTAATGGACAGGTAAATTGAAACGGGGAAACAGGAGGCGTATGAATGAAGGTGGTTGAACAGATGCCTGTTTTCTAAGAAAAAGGCCCCCCTATATTAGAATTAATGTTTAACTATAGTAAGATGTATCCCCATACACCTGATACTCCCGAGAATACAAAAGGGTCTCCATTAAAGAGAAAATGGGTTTAATTAGTTAGCTCTTAAAAATTATAATAAGTATCTCTTTATGATCGCATGGTGTATGATACTGCTGGTTCACCTGGGTTTGAATGATATGGTGGCAATCCTTGACCTTTTTGTTGGAATTGATATTCACTGTGTTGTTTATTTTTCCAAAACTATGACAATTATGAAGTTATTTACTTTCTCTCTGAAGTTGATTTGGTAATATTCAGTACAAATGGTGTGAAGTTGAGTTAATATTAATGTAATAAAAAATGGATGCACAAGTTGACTTTAGGGCCAGAAAAAGCACTCACCAACATACAAATATATGGTTGCCATAGGGTGCGAGATACAAGACTCATCTAACCCAACACTGTTATCCGGCCCCATGGCCTCATGTATAGGGTGTGGCACTTTGGATCCGAAGATTGCTGGTTCTATCCACACCCACGCTGAGCCTTTTCAGTAACTACCACTGACAAAGCTTTATATACCTCATATATACCTCAGCTGCTGTCACATATATAGAAATAGTATATAGAAAAGAACACTGCCAATGTTAAAGAATACTGCCAAATTTCAAGTGTCAACTCAGTGCCTCTATCCCATAATAAAAGCATTCACATTATTATTTTAGGCACCAAAAATCGTTCTGAAATGTGATAACCACGGTATTAATAATTCATAATATTATAGATAAGGTATATTCCATAAGCCTGTGGACCCACATTCTACATACTTCTTTGGGATTCTGCCATGATGTGAGTTAAGTTAAACCTGCACAGAGTTCCTATTGAGAAGGAATGGTTTTAATTCTAACCAAATGTGCAGATGATTCCGCTCAGTTGTACATCCTCCCATTAAAGCTCAGTCAATTACGCAATTATCACGGACTTCCCTGACAACTTAAGCGTGTTTAAAATTTTAACAGCATTTTTATACTGTGGTTATGGAGATCTATAGATCGCATGAGGAGCACAGCGTTACAAGCGGAAGAAAATCCCTAAGTTATTTAACCAGCACCTAGGGGTGTATTGACAGGTGACACTTTAGATTTTTCATCTCTGTGAGAAACTACCCTGCCAGCACTAAGATCTCATTGCCTAGGAGGATTGTTCCTTCACATCCACAGGTGTCTTAATTTATGTGTTCAGCTGCTTGCCCATCAAACATAATTACCTGCGCAATGTGTCTGCGAATTGGATGGATAGATTAGCCACTGTATGAATCTGTAGAGGGCTATATGGTGCGTGATAATAAAATTGTTGTCACCAAACTCTGAGACAAATGATCACCACTATATAGAGTCGTGTCTAGGATCATACTTGATCATGTTCAGGTATATCCCCAAAGCCAAGTACCCAATAGGTAATCTAGCCAACATAGCTTCAAATGTATACCTTCTCGCCTGCCAAAATTGGCACTATTGTGTCTTTCAACATACCCAGCTTGATTAATAATCAAATGATGGTACCTTAAAATGACAATATGAAACAGGATTCAAAGGAATATTAGAGCTTAATCATTCCAAATACGCTTTCAGAGACAGAACATAGTCTACTAAGACACGCAAATTTATGTAATGCCTGAAAACGTGGAATCCCAGACCTCAGCCAGATTTAAATCTATTTATCATTACACCCTTCCTTTGATCCCTTTCCCTCTAGCATCTGAACAGTACCCTTTGGTATAACCCTACTGTATGCTGATTGTACTTCTAGGGGGTATCTACTGTTGACCAGTGGAGTGTGTGCCTCCTACAAAGGCTGAGGAGTTTCACATGAGGTGAGTCATGTGAATGAAATCCCTGGGTGACTGACATGATAACTTTCTAACTTTCACAGGAGATAGGTCTGTGAACAAAAGACCCTTTCACAGGATCCTATCTCCTGTGAAAGGATGTGAGTAGGCTGAGCCCCCCCCCATGCTTGTATACCTACTCTCACACTCCAACAGAGCCTGATATGATTATGAGCAGTGTCCTTGAGACATGTGAAAGATAACAAGAGATCAGGACAATATGAAATTGAATATTCTACGTAATTTTTCTTAAATAAAACTTACCGAATCTTTTTCTGATAAACATGATAAAGTTTGAAGAAACATGGGAAATATATATGCCCCCCCCTATATATATATGACTCAAATTTATGGTCATGTAGATTAGGTCACTCAAAAATGTTAGTTTCTCATCACCATACACATCATAAAAATAGTCCTGGGGCCTTTGCTTTTTGTCGTTTATATAAATCAGATTGTTAATGTCAGCAGGTATTTGCTCTATGCCAATGACCTTGTGATTTTTACTAGTGGTAGATATGCGTGAATGAGTGCAGGACGACCTCAATATCCAACTTTAACATTTTCGTGCCTAGATCTATTCAATGATTTTCAATAAATTTCACATATATTGTCATTCCATTCATTGAGACTGTTCTGATCATCTGTTTTTATCAATAGCCCATATCTCATATTCAATTTCCTAAGTGGTCCTGACTTAGACTTTCAGTCTTTCAGATGAGACATGAAGTTTGGTTACCATAGCAACCAAAAGATTTTTTTTGTTATCATTCATTGCCATCTGGTCTCTTCTCTACTGTTTCTCATCAATCTGGAGATGTCACACCTTTACAGAGCTATGATTAATCAATACTACCTGTGGCTAATACCACTGAAAAAACATAATGTCTTGGGTACAACCCATGAAATGATCTTTTATGGCTATGAATGATTCCCATGAATGGAATGGCTGAAATGTGGGCATGATCTATTACAAGTGTGGCAATACGAAGCATATAATCCAACATTGGTATGATGTTAGATCCTAGCTCCATCCTTGGAGGGTTTCCCTCAAATACATCCAATAGATGACAACTAAATTTCACATATTGACTCACTGTACCTGGGGCAATGAAGATACAGCTTAATGGATGGTACCATTAAATTTGTGAGGTTATGGCTGTTCTGGAGAGGGTATAACCTTACAGATTGGACAAGTAGAAGTGTCTAGATGATATATTCCTTCAATATACATATAAATACATGTATTTAAAGCCAAAACCACGCTTTAAAGCATGCTTGGGCACCTAGGGGTTAAAGCATTTCTGACATCATTATCTTCAATGTGATACCTAACATGGCTATATTTGGTCAGTTGGGCAAAGAAGAGAATAAAAAAAAGTAGATTTTTAACTTTTTTTTTTCTGGTTTCTGACTTTTGCAGTGCAGGTGGGTCCGCAACCCAAACAATAAAAAAAAAAGTGTGGCCTAAGGGCTTTCTAAAGTGAGCCCTCTTTAGGGCAGCAAACTGTGGGATAATTTCCCAATGGAGACCCAACACGCCGTGTCAAAGGAAAGGTTTATGGAGTTATCTAACCAGTAGCACATCCTCCCTTATTTGTACTATGTTTTTCATACGGAGCACACATGCTTTATTTGACTATAGTAAATTCTCTCATATAAGCCGCAGCTTATACTAGAACCCAAATCAGAATGAGGTTTATAAAATCTACCCAAAATAAGGGTGCAGCTTATAGGGGGTATTTAATTCTATAGAACAGTACTAAATCATCAATTTTCAGCCCTTTGGCATGGCCTGTAGCTTCCTCTCTACCTCAGGGTGCGTCTAAACGAGGCATGTGGCTTATACGAGAGAATTTACGGTACATGGACATTGATTGTTAATTTGTGGTTGGGACTTATTGGTATCTTGTTTTCTTTTTGGCTTGCTTGAAGACCATCCTGTATTGAACAAATGTTGAGCCAATAGAAATTACCGTAGCACCTTGTGTATAAGGCGACCCAATGTATAAGGCATACCCCCAACTCAAAGCTTTCCTATAAGGCGCACCTGGCCTAGAATGTATTTTTTGCAAAACCCTGCGTGTAAAGCGCATCCCTTGCACAGAAATTTTGAAATAGGAAGGTGCACTCCGCCAACATCCTACCATGAGTGTAAGCCATTGAAATGCCATGACCAACCATTAGGCATATACAGGCTCCCTGTCATGTTCTCCAGTTTTGCAGCTGCAATTCCACACCTTCAGGTGTGAACACTGCACACTTATAGGTGTGAGAGTGGTTTATTAGTGTGCAGATTAGTGCAGACTTTCACACATCTTTGGCTGTTCTAATGATAGTGTGTATGGTCTACTGCCCCACCCCCAACTCCAGGGTGTTAGGGTTTGTCTTTTTTTTGCCACGTTTATAGTTACATTAAAATGCTAAAATCGGAAAAAAACCCACATATAAGTCTCATCCCAAACTCAGGCTGATCCTATAAGGCGCACCTGATGTCATCCCCGTGTATACGGCACCGGGTACTGTGGTGCCTAACTCACTCACTTCATTACCTATAATGAATACAATTTCTGACTTTGAATGTTGAAATATTGACCATCTGCAAACTAAACCTATTCCTACGATTCACCCATAGAAATCACTATTGAAAAGATAATAGATTAACATGAGGTGACCTATATTTGCAACATGAAAGTTGACACATGAACCTTATGAGACTGAAATATTAAATTCATCACTGAATATAGTTCATTTGTCAATGTTCCATGACTAAAGTATTCATAGTTATAAAAGTAGAGTTACCCCTACCATTCTTTCAACTGCATGTATAGATGATTGATTATATATGCATCTTTGACCTTTGACCTACTGACCTAATTAGTCTTAGTCATCACAATACTGACTATGATTATCTTCTTTACTCTTTACTGCTTATAAGATACCTAGATAGGGGGATTATTTTATGGTAAAATATTTTTTTTCTGAAAAAATAGTGATTTAATTTGAATTAAAAAATATTAAAAACTTTTTTTCTTTAGCTCTATCTCACCAAAATTATATATCTTCTTTTTTTTATTTTTTTACACCTACCATATCTGAAATCTGCAGATTTAGAGCTTTCTAATGGTATATGGTGTATAATGGGTTTTTTTTCGGTGATGGGTGTTCACCTCTTGGGGGACCTCATGCTGCAGCAATACAGGACATTTTGTAGTCACACACGATGCATCACCTTCCTTCTTAATGCCTCCCAGAGGACGAATAACAAAAACAGATGTATATTACAGTGGCCCAGGAGGGCCATCAAATCTTATCAAATGGAAATTCAAAATGACACAACACTTGTAAAAATAAACTTGTGTTGAAAAGTACTCATTTGTACACTGTCAGCAGTCAACTGTCAATTTAAGGGGAGAAGAAATTATGATTGACCAGTATCTTTTAACGCCTACATGATGATAAAAAAACAAGGCATGTGTCAAAGTTAAAGTGAGGTGAAAAGTCAAATTCAATTGGTTAGTGTCACTTGCAACTGTCAATTCAAGCATAACACTTTGTGGCAGGTATCTTTTATAATTGGCATGGTCCTTGCTTATAGGGTAAGTATGTGGTAATGGGGGGGGGGGGGGGTCTCTCAGGAGGGGTGTGGGGGAGTAGGAGAATGATGAAGTGGGGGAGTAGGGAATGGGCTAAGTGGGGAGTGGAGGAGTAGGGGAATTAACTAGGAGGGGACTGGGGGAGTAGGGGGATGAGCTAAGAGGGGACTGGGGGAGTAAGGGAACGAGCTAGGAGGGGACTTGGGGAGTAGGGTAATGAGGCAGGAGGGGACTGGGGGAGTAGGAGGAGAAATAGGGGAATGATAAGGTTGGGGAGTGGTAGAATGAGGTAGTAGGGGAGTGAGGGAGAAGGGGGATGAAGCTGGAGGGGAGTGGGGAGGTAGGGGAATGAGGTAGGAGGGGACTGGGGAGTAGGGGAATGAGGTAGGAGGGGAATGGGGAAGGAGGGGAATGAGGTAGTAGGGGAGTGAGGGAGAAGGGGGATGAAGCTGGAGGGCAGTGGGGAAGTAGGGGAATGAGGTAGGAGGGGAGTGGGGAAGTTGAGTAAAAAGGAAGGAGGGGAGTGGGTGGAAAGGGGAATGAGGTAGGAGGGGAGTGGCAGAGTAGGGGAATGAGTCTGTTGAGGAGAATGGACATCTGGCAGCGTATATTTGAATGTTATGTTTCTCTATGATTTATTGTCCAAAAACCAATATGATTGGAAAAGTTTAGCATCTTATAGTGAAGTTGATACCCCAAGTGTTCCCAAATACTGGACTGTGTGTGCCTTTAGTATAGCGCATGTGCTCAGTGTCCACACACTGCTTAAAATAAAGGTTCTTCTATGTTTTCCAAAAATAGACTGAACACCCTACCCATGTGTAATGACTTGTGCACATTATACAAGTTCCCCCATTCACAGACTTGAAGACACCTATTGGTGTTTGTGTCTGTGCCCCATGTATTAAGGACGATTAACCTAGGTTCTTAACAGCAAATATCAGCCTAAATCTTATTCAAATCGATTAATATACAACGACACCGAGAGGATTAATTTGATGCTATCAAATTTTAGCCCAATAGTTTTTGTGTGGTCCTTCAAAGTGACACATGCCGTTAATTGGTGTGCTAATATACAGCTAGACACATCTAGTCTCTTTACTAGATGTGTATGCCATATGAACTGCTAGAACATCCTCTATAATGCTAAATGTGACTTCTTAACTTTGTTTACAAACACTATTACTAGGTGTTGTCACAGTGCTTTAGGTCCCCCTTGTAGGCCTCTCTCCTTCACTAACTCATTTCCTATATCCTGCCTTCCCTCACTCACTCCCTCATTTGACATAGGCCTACTCGCATACAGGCTTGATATCTTTGTGTGTGCAATGGGACAGGGGTCAATGTGTAGAGCATAGGCTATAGATGCCGGAACCAGGAGCACCCTGGTTCCCACACCTTTTACGAGTAACTCCTGGTTTCCACTCCAAATGTCACTGGTTCCCACACTGCCCCACTCCCCTCCTACATTATTCCCCTACTCCCTCACTCCCCTCCTTCCTCATTTTTCTACTTGTCCAACCCATACCTACTTGGGCCTACCTCATTCCCCTACTCCCTTCAGGCTACCTCATTCCCCTACCCCTCACTCCCCTCTTACCTCATTCTCCTACTTCCCTCTCCCCTACTACCTCATTCCCCTACTCCTTCACTCCCCTCCTACTCCTTCCCCCCTCTCCCCTCCTACCCCAGTCCCCCTACTCCCCCACTATTTCACTCCCCTTCCCCCTCCTCCTTCCCCTTTCCCTACTCCTGCATGCCCCTACTCCCCCACTCCCCTCCTACCTCATTCCCCTACTCCCCCACTCCGCTCCAGCTTCAACCCCTTCTCCCTCACTCCCCTCCTACCTCATTCCCGTAATCCCCACGCCCCTCCTTCCCCATTCCCCTACTCCCCTACTACCTTAATCCCCTACTCCCTCAATCCCCTCTTTCCCCATTCCGCTACTCCCCTACTACCTCGTTCCTCTACTCCCTCACTCCACTCCTTCCCCATTCCCCTACTCCCCACCTTCACCTACCTCTTTCCCCTACTCCCACACTCCCCTGCTACCTCATTCCCCTACTTTTTTTCAGAACAAATTCTGAGCTTTATTGGTCATTTGTTGGGAAACGATACAGTACATTATCATATTAATGACAACATAATAAGGTATTAACCGCCTATCTCTCCTAGGAATAATAAATTGATAGGAACTAAAAGTAGGGGGGGGGAGGTTAGCGCAAAACCTTTCGGGTACAGCACCCGAAAGATGGTACTCATCATGAGAAACAAGAATCTGACTATCGTTTTTGATTGTGAAAACTCTAACCCCCTGTACTTACCCTCTGAAGATAAAAAGTTAGAAAATATTGAATTAATTCAATTTTAATTATATATTATAGTTCTACAGGGTCAGAATCATGTGAAACAGTCTCTTCTAGGGCAATTGTATCACCTTGGTCATTGACCAAATTAATAGTCTTGTGCCCTTTGTTTGTAGATGGTATAATATTTTTTTCATTTCAGCCCAGAAGCTTTTAGAATCATTAATCAAGTTGTCAGATAATTCTGAATAATATGATATCATGGCCAGATTAATTTCATTATTAACATCATTCCTAGTATTTCCCACTATATGCCAGTCCAAAATGGATGTCGAAGTCCTAGCTGCTCTCAAAAATATATTTTTATCATTAATATTTTTCGAGCAAATGATTAGTCTTTCATGGGGCAGGTTTATCCTGTACTTTGAAAGATTTTACTGGACACTGTACATCGAGCATACATTTCAACATATTTTCAAATATATCCCAGCACTCTACCACATCATTACAATCATCAAAATACCTTCAATCACATTGGTCTAAGTCATTTAAATATTGCTGCATATCAAAATTCTTTATTAAGCGACCCAAAAATCTACGATAAACTGACGATTATTTTATATGCACATGGTATTTGTTTACATGAACAGGGAGATGATCACTTAAGTGAAAATTCAATGGGCCAGAAGAAACAATTGAATGACAATTTGTGAACATAAGATCAATGCATGTACCTGAGGTTGTGGTTACCTCGTTACCTGTCTAAAATGAAATTGGTCAAATGACTCATAAAGCTTATTTTTCTCACCTGAATTTAAAAGAATATTAACATTTAAATCTCCTATTATGAATATGTCATAAGTATCTAAATCATCAATTTGCAGTACCAGAGATTTCATGGTATCACAAAAGTTAGTTAAGTTACCATTTGGGAAAGGTGTGTTTCATCATTTTTGAAAACGATGTAAGGTTTACGAAGGAAGTAAATAAACTTTCAACTCAAGGCAAAAGAAAGGAGTTGTGCCTCCGCATGCTCTTCTAAATCAGCGACTGATTATATTCAATATTTTTATGCATGCCACACCATCCTCTTATTAATTACAGGGAAGAATGTCAGAATGAACACTGGCATTCTCCTAATATGAACAGAGAAACTCCAGAGGCATTGAGAGATTAGTTAAATCCAAGTGTCCAATTATCCAGCCCATGGTGAATCTATCCCACATGTGGTTTGCAAATTGGTACATAAAACACCCATCCACCTCCATCCACTACATTGGTCAGTGGTCTTTATGAGTGCATGGTGCATGATACTGTTGGTTCAGCTCGGCACTCTGAGGCTGAAACCTATAGTGGCAATTCTTGACCTTTTCGTTGGAATGAATAGTCTCTCCTTTGAGTATTCTTCCAAAATAATGACAATTATGGGGTTATTAACTTTCTCTCTTGCATGGATTTGGTAATGCTTGTAAGTTATATTCAGGTGGTGTGAAATGAAGTTGATATTCATGATATTATAGGGATATTTTGCATATAAGCCTGTGGACCTACATTCTACATACTTGTTTGGGATTCTGTTATGATGCGAGTTAAACTTGCAGAGAGTTTCCTGTTGAGAAAGAATTGTTTTGATTCTAGCCAAATGAGCAGATGTTTCCACTCAGTTATACATCCTCCCGTTATAGCTCAGTCAATTATGCAATTATCACTGACTTTCCTGACAACCAAATATCTAATACCTTCATATCATTTAGATCTGGCATAAATTAGATATTAATGTAAAGCACCTAGATTGAAAAATTGATTTTGCAAAGAAAACTGTATGAATATTGTTTTGAGAATCTCTCATTAGATACCGTATTTCTACTAATTTGGGGGCGGGGGTGTCATAGATTACTTCATGATTGAAACAACTTACATTGGGAGATTCTCCCAATACACAGAAGTAAGGCCTTATTTCATCTATTCTACACCTTTTCAAATTTGAAATAACAATAGAACACAGATTCAAGCCTCCCGCTCCCACCTGTGAATGTTATCTTATACAACGTTGTATTACATGTGCATGTAGATGCCTTCCCAGCAAATTGTCGTGACTCCTCGTCACCCTGTGAGAAGTGGCTCACTCATGTCGCTAGATGGAACACGATGTCACTATAGCACAGGTTTACCAGGAATTGCCATGGTGGTGATCACGTGGCCTCACCTCAGATGGCGAGGATGGTGATCACTCAGACTCACCAGGGATAGTGACATGTGTGATCACTCACCTCACTAGATGAGACGTGCACCACATCATAACACATGTTCACCATGGATGGCGAGGACCGTGATTACTAACACTCACTAGGGATGGCGACTCGGGTGATCACTCTTCTAGCTAGATGAAACACGCAGCACATCATAATGCATATTCACCGCAGATGGCGAGGATCATGATCACTCACACTCACGGGGGATGGCGATGCAGGTGATGGCGGGAATAATGCTATATGAGTCAAATCAAGTTGATTCATCAGGTGAGTCAAAGTACATTTGACTCAGCTAATAACTGAGTAGATGTTATCTGACTCTGTAATACATCCGAGTCATTGGTGGTAGAAGAGTCAATTGTAGTTTACTCACCATATCATGTGAGTCAAGCGACATGGTAAGTGAGTAAACCTGGGTTTACTCAGGTCACAGAGTCTTTTTGACTAGCTTAATGTTTTGTGTGTATATATTTTTCCTCTAACCAGAGAAAAGGTGTTTATGGATAGTTGTTTTCATTTTAGAGATACCTCTATCTAAATTCAATTGATATTTTCTCTATATAATCTTGTTTGATTCAACTGATAATAATCACCAATCGTGACGACAATTTGCTGGGTTACTTGTGGGTGGCATCTGGCTCATTCTCCATGTACAGATTAAAAACAGAATGCCTCTATCCACCATTGCCAAAAAGGGTTTGTGTCAAGTTACATAGGCCTACTCAAAAGGTCTATGGCAGCCTAGGTCGGGTTAAACATATTTTTGTATCTTACTACATAAAAAAAACGACCATCACATCTGTCCTCCGGACAATGCCCCTCTCCTACAAACAAGTGTCCCTCAGACCTTTTATCGTATCATCTCACCTTTTTAGGCTTCGTTTCTCTCACTGTTTGACAAGAAGATACATCATGAAGTTTTCATTCTACACAGACATTATTAAATATTGGACCTATGACTGCCCAATGTCTATGTGCCTGTGCAAGAAATTGTAACTACTTCGGTCTAATTGGTGGCGGTGAACCAAAAGTGAATGAATCATGTTTTATCTATGCTTACATCTGGCAAACCTAGAATTAAGCTGGTATAGCTTGTGTTGGCCAGGATAACGATTACATACTGTATTCTGAAGCCAGCTAAATGCATATCGCCATGTGCGACAGACACTTTTAGTTCTTACTGAAGGATATGCAGAAAATGGATTCATACTCCCGAGGTTGCAGGTTCCTTTGTAAGGGGCACCATTGCTTGATCTCATACTGAAGAGATAAGCACTGATAACAACCAGCATGATGGGTACCAGCTGTTATGTAATGGATCCTAAAAAGTCTGCACCGAATGAAGGGAATAATCTCATTGGTCAGTAAATAAGTCGAGAATCTAATTTTTAAATAAGTCGAAAATCTAATTAAAACGTACCAACGGTAATTTCCGTACGGTCCTCTCATTTCTCAAAGACTGGTGTGAGTGAATCAGCTACATCACAGTGGTTTCCCCATGGATCAATGAGAGTCTTTGTTAACGTTATTTTCCATTTGTTTGTGAGAAAAAACCTTAATCATTAATAAAATTGGCAGTACCTCCCGGGCATATCCCTTTTTACGTGAATGGTTTATGAGCGTTTTAAACTGCTCTGTTCTTACTTCTTGGCTGCAAAGCGTTCACCTTTTTCTGAAAGATTTTTTTCGTGATCCTATTAGGTTTTCACCTCAGAAATCTTCTCCTTCTTTACAGAAGATCTACCTTCCCTTTAAGGACGTTCGGTGACTTCCAGATCCCAGTTCCCCATACTTGGCCATAGGTGGAGGCTGCAGCACACTTTTTGGTACAATCTAACGAAAGGTTGTTCTGATGATGCTTAAGGTATAGGCTGATGAGATTATTAGAATGTAAACACAAGATTCCAGTCATCACCTGCTCCAAGTGCAAGTAAATTTGTTGTCAGAACAGCACTTTATATTTTCTTGTGTGCTGCACTCTGTATACCAATAAAGAATTGCCAGATATTTTTGAGGTTATCATTCAAAACATGATGTAATCCTGATATCTAAGTAAAGTACTAGTTGTGTACAATATCCTGCCCAAACTTTTGCTGACACTTTAAGCCAACATAGTCAACAACCATTGGACTTGCACACAATTCTTTAAAATATCTAACAAGTTTGATTTCTAGATCAGGAAGAATTTTCTCTTCAATCAGGTGGGTATTTACATCTCCTGATAAACAATATTTACATGCCCATGTAAATAAAATTCATACACACTCAGGTAAACAAATACCTCCCTCAACATTCGTGTTCTGCCTTCCAACCATAACAAATAACAATGAACTTGTACTCTATAGGGTTTGTTTGTGGCAGCTTTTGTAAGAATAACTGCGAATCTCTTCAATAATCACGTAATGGAGCCTCAGCTGTAGCCTCCACTGCGCTGTAACTGGCAACTATCCATTTTGTCTCATGGCGAGTTTCTATCATCATTATATTTTGAAGAAATATATCAGTGGCACCAGTTCCAATACAGCGAGAAAGATTTACATCAGGTATGCAAATTACACTCCAGCTTTTAGAAAGTACAAGAAATCATTGGTAGGATGAAAAAGAAAATAATGCATGCTGGTAATTTGATCTGTTTATCTTTGTCGATTTCATTTTCTTAATACCTGCGACCTATTGTACCTGGTGAATTTTTCTTTTACTTTCCATACACTACTAACTTCAACCTAATGCGACCTGGAGGTTAATTCAAAAGGCTCTGCCATCGCTACCTATGCGGTGTTAGTGATTTCCCTCCCTTATTCCTTACTGCGATAATGAGGCCAGGCTGCCTTCCTTTCTGATAGCCTTTTAGTGAGCACTGTTAGTGTCAGCCCTGCTTTCACTATCCCAAGCAGAAAATAACTGCATGGTGGCAACAGGTCCACAGAGAAAAAATAGCAGTGGAAGACAAAAAATAGCATTGGAAAAACTCTTTCTCTCAAGAGTGGCTACACTGGGGTTCTGGTAATTATATATACCCTGTCGGGTGCACTTGACCCTGAAATGTCTTCAAGTATGTCACCAACTAAAAGAGAGAAGGGAAGCATGATTCGCTTTTGTGACGAGGAATGTCCCCCCACACAGGTGCTCTTGCACTCAGGGGAAACCACTATCATTTCTCAGAATAAAATAAGGGGTGGTGTTAGACCTGGAAGTGGAATAGTGAAGGACTGCATAGTACTTCCTATTACTAACTGGCCTAATACCACTAGCTATTTTAGTGTAGTAACACTAGGTCCTATGAGATGGTAAGAGATGTGCCTATGCTAACACTGCATAGGTAGCGATGGCAGAACCTTTGGAATTAACCTCCTGGTATTTTGTTCTGCTTTCGGGATACTACCATACCTTTAACTTCATGTAACCCGTTGTGTTTTCCTATTCCAACATAGTACTTGCTTTGACCCTCCATACGTAGGTTAACCTGCTGTATTCTGTACTTTCCATATACTACTTATTTAGGCCGAATGTAACTGGTTGCGTTTTCTGCTTTCCATATACAGGGGCGTAGGAAAAGGGGGGGCCAGGGGGGCCTGGGCCCCCCCAATCATGAAGGAGGTGGGGCCTGAGTATGTCTGGGCCCCCCCAATATTTTCCAAGAACTCATAAACACAATGGAAAAGAAGCTAAAACTTTACATCTCAAATTAGATTATTATGGTGATGTAATAGGGAGAATGGGGGTCTGAGCCTAAAGTCAGATCCAAAATTTACCAAAAATCACTTTTCTATATGAATTCTAAATACGCATATATAGATGGCATCACGCATCAGCCTACAATTCACGGTAGTCGCGATGGTGCCCTCGCCGGGCCCCCCCAATGAAGATTTGCTTCCTACGCCTCTGTAATATACTACTACCCCCTTGACTTCATGCATGCTGCTCTATATAAATTTGTACCTTTTATGCACTATTACCTTCGACCTAATATAATGTGGACCTTTCACAGCTGGTTATGTTTTTCAGCTTTCCATTTACTATGAACCCCAACTATGGTTCTACTAGGTTAGACCTTAAATACTTTGACCTTTCCGAGTGCTATCCCGGAACCATCGAGCTAGTATGTCGTATTATTTCTCTACTTCCTATACATCACTAACTACGCTCAGATATTCCATATGCATACATGCGATCTACACCTATATTAACTGCCTAGGGCATATTATAACCTGGTTTATATCCTACTTTCAACGTCCTTCCAACCTCGCCAAACAGGGGCCAGATCCGCTCATTTTTTTACGATTTTTCTTTCCCAGCTCCTTTGAAAGAATGGAGAGAGGTTCTCCCAATGAACAAGTGCTAGAAAAAAACTGTTTTAGCTTTCCTCATAATCATGTATCTTCCTGGTCTATCCATTCTTTATCTCTGGTCTGTATACCACCACCTCACTTCTATGTTCAATAATTACACATAGAAGAGAGTTTTAATGACAAGTTTCAGTTCGTAAAAGGGTGGGTTCATCAATGCTACTTGGCAATCACCTGTTCATAGGAAGCCGTAGTTCCGTTCAGTTTTTCTAGCCCAAGGTAGTTTAAATTACACGTCCACACTGGTAGCTGCCCTGATAACAGTAATGCTGAGGTGTTAATTATTGTAATCCTGCTTGATAAGGGACAAAAGAGGGTGCTGAGCTGAGCGGCTGATATCATTTAAGTCTCACAGTCGATCCTTTATTCCACCCCCCCCCGCCACTTTACCACCGCCAATGCAAGAGACCACCCAACAGTTACTAGAAGACCAGGCGGAAGTGGGCCCGACGACGTCTACTGTGTATACATTGTGGACTTATTTCATGCCTCCGGGGCAATGGTGTCGCCACATTAGCAGATATTAATCAACAACTGTCTCCAGATACTGGATGAGGTTACCAATGAGTTGTGAACACTATAGCGCATTTCCTACAAAAATGTGGATATAGCACACATTAGGTAAAAAAAAACCATTGTGGGTTTCCAGTTACATAGGTCAAAGATCTAGGGTCTGAAGGTCGTTTTTTTCTTAATTTTTTTTTTTATTTTATTTTGTATAGGAATGTATGGGCAGGCATGTCAGATTCTTTGATTTTACGGTAAAATCACGAAAGACATATGAGAAATATGAAGAATATGTAAAAGATATGAATAACAAAGCTACTAACAGAATACAAATAGATAACCTTAACGAAAAATGGATTAAAATTGTGAAAATGAAATCGCCACAATTCTCAAAATATAAGAAAAGAAAATTAGGGTCGGCCCTATTTTGCTAAGGTCGGTCGGGTAACTGGAAACACAACTTTTCTTTTGGCCTTAGGTATTGATCAGTTAATACAATATAGATTATTCAAGTCATCCCGTGGTTGCAGATTCACGTGTCAGTTATCTTAAGACTAGGTTTGGGGAAAAAGCCTTAAGTCGGTTGGGGTTGTGAATAATCCCCAAGGAAATTAACGTGCTCGACCAATGAGTGGACTACTGAGAGTATTCCCTCCAGTTTTTATGACCCCGACATAAGTCCCCTTGGCCAGTTTATGCCAGTTGGAGATACAAAAAAAGTACTTATGATGCAAAGTGGTGGTCATAAGGGCTTGATAAAGGCGACCCCTGCGTTAGGGTACTATTTAATCACGGTAACGGCAGATCCCGCCCAAAGCTAGACCGGTTCTTTTCACACCCCCGGGGGGCTTCAATTTACTGTAAGTAGTCCTTATACATGTAAATGTACTTAACTTATTTCAGAAGACGAAACCACATTACCTCTACCAGTGGCTGTGCGCGTGGATGTACGTAAATTAGTGAATATCAGAGGAAATGATATCATCAAGTTAGTGACCTATCTCACCCCTCCTCTCCCCACACCGATTAACATTTATCATGGTCATGGTGCATGGTCTGTAATGAACTAGCCTAAAACTGTAAAATGCCATTCAGGATTGCGTGTGACGCTTAGGAAGGTAGTTATATACCCAATTTATACATTCTGATATTCGCAAACTGATGTCCTAAGTCCTAGTCAATGGCATTTTGGAATTATGCCTTGGAGGTGAAAGACTTGAATCCCTTATTCCGTACATGATACAAGGAAAGTTTGGAGTGGCTTCTCAAGGTTAAATCCGACATGGCGATTTTGTCCCTTGCATTTTTGGGGTCTTCCTGGGCTCCTAGATCGCAAGAATTGTTCAACTTATACCGGATCCAACAGTGAACTGAGACCAATTAAGCAGTTATCCTTGCGATATAGGGACTCAGGAAGTCATCAAGAATGCAAGGGACAAAATCGCAGAGATATTTGAGCTATAAATCGTCATGTGGGATTCGACCTTAAGGGTTCCATCAAGATTTGGAACTGCCCTCTCCTCCTCTCATAGGTCGAATCCCACATGGCGATTTAGGGCTCAAATATCTCTGCGATTTTGTCCATTGTGTTCCAGGGGCGTTCCTGAGCCCCTAAATCGCAAGGATTGCTCAACTTATATGGAATCTGACGGTGAGTTAAGACCCATTAGGCAGCTATCCTTGCGATCTAGGGGCTCAGGAACGCCCATAGAACGCAAAAGGCAAAATCGCAGAGATATTGGAGCCCTAAATCGCCATGTGGGATTCGACCTTTTAATCCTTTGTGTGATATTTGATATGGGCCCTTTTAGTCAAATCGCTTAGAAGGTACTTGTAAATTGATACCCTGTAATCAGTCCGGTACTGACAGCACCTGAATGTGTTTTCCCTTCAACCAATATGGTAGCAGAGAAAAGTGTATCCTGATTTAGAGGGAGACATGTATTCTCCGCCTGTATAGGTTTACATTGCAGTTCCGAAATTCAATAATCTTACCTAAGTTCAACCCACATCCTCTCCTAATTTGTTTCAGTCTCTATGGCTGTTGTGGTATAGTACTGTTAGGATTACACTGTAGACTATGTTACACCTGAATCTTCAGACCACTATTTCAAACCTAGGCTTGTAACATGACCATTTACCACAAGGGGGTATGGGTCATGGTAATAGCAACTGTCTGTGAGCTCCAGTTGGCTGGCTATAAATATCTCAGATTATCTAACTATCTGGGCCTCAACAGTGCTTTTTTTGCTCATAACCCCAGTTCCTTATCCAGCCATAACGCACTCTGAGACCTTTTCTTCGTCTTCAAGAGGCTGCTAGGTTCAATCCGGACATGTTAATAAATTGGAGAAGCATACAAAGTCAACTCCTCCATACATTTCCAGTTAAAACCGTTTAGGTTCAACGGGGAATCGATCCCCGGCCGCTGGGGCAGGAGGCGAGCTCGCTGTCCATTATACCAAGCCGACCGGTGATACAAAGCAATGTACATCCAGTATTTGAAAAATTTTTCCCACATACCTGATGTTTGCAGACCTCATTAGCATAAATTTCAATGGAAACTGGTGGAGTTATTCACAGGAAAACATCGTTAGATATCCTATATGAACATGCCATGCCAAATTCCTCCATTTTCTTCGAAATAAATAAGAATCCATTGATTTTCCACATCGATACGTGTCGGCACCCACCTCGTATGGCCATTCCTTGTTTGACGCGTGGCTGACCTAGTTCTTACATCCGGGCACCTCCTTGCTTTGTCAACAAGACGAAATGGCCATGTACCGGGCCGTGTGCATTGGAGCGTTATGGAAAATCAATGGATTCTTATTTATTTTGAAGAAAATGGAGACAAAATGTATGCGAACACCAACTAGAGATCGTATATTTGGCGCTGCTAGAATAACAGGGCTTGACATCCTTGGATTATACCCGAAAAATCATTGGAAAGATGAGGGTATGACGGGTGGAGTAAAAACAATGGCTACGCTGGCTTGGCAAACCGTGCGGATAGGATGCACTTACAAAATGTCTTCTCCTGGATTAATTCTTGGGTTATAAGGTAAGAAATTAATAAAAATGGAGAAATATGTTCGATAAATGCTTTAATGTATGTTATGGGAATGCACTCGTGGGTTTATGGGTTAATAATCAATTATTAACCCATAAACCCACTTGTGCGTTCCCATAACATACATTAAACGCTAATTATTCCCATTGGCTGCAGCTGAAGGTCATGACCTAGGCATGACCTATTTAGCTGGTACTGGCTGGTCTTGTTCTGACCACAGTTAGTCAGGACCAGCAAAATCCCACTTCCGGAGGGGTTTCCATCCGGAAGTGATGTCATTCAATCCATCATGGTGCTGCTGTTACCTAGACCTACACTACCAGTAGCAAGCCTGTGCCGCCTGAGTAGCATGGGGCGGGACTAGACTATTTCAAACCGTGTTGAAAACTACCGGTGGGCTTCGGGAAAATGCCAAATGTTTTTCTTTTAGATTTGAAGACATTTATTTTCAGCATATTAGCCTACCGTAACCAGTGGAAATTTGCTACTGATCAAGCACCTAAAGTGAAATTTAGAGTGGTCCCGGCACCCAGCATCTATGAAAAACAACAACTCAGTCAGTCCAATATATTAATGCTGAAAACAAACCTATGCTGGCAACCTTTAACAAAATCCCATCCACCCACATCCATCCAGAAGCAGTACGTCTACCCAGACATTTCCCAACAATGGATAAAGATCTCATTGAATATATTAAGACTTCCGCTGGTTTGTTGGTACAAGTTCCTGATAAACCCCTTTGTCCGGCTAACCTACCAACCACTCCGGTGAAAGACCTAAGACCTAAGACCAGCCCTGCTACACCCATCATTCCATGGACTCCAGAACTACTTTACCCATTTACTCTAAGGGAGAACCCATAAACGACGCCTCTAACATTGATGATGCCAGGGACTGAGTTCCCATACCTTGGCCCACAAATGAATATCCACCAGTGGATTTGGAGGACTATCTTGCCCCTCAACCTATCACCTCCAGAGAGGGCAGAATGAAGCTGAAAAAATGAAAGAGACTTATTATCATATATTGACATTCATGTTATTACTGTGATATTATAAATTTGTCGTTATATAAATAGTTTAGGGCCATTACAATGGGAAAAAAAATTTCAACAGGGTTTCACCTCACCAAATTTGGGAGCCCTCTCTATGGACTACAGTCAAACCTTAATAGTCCGTCCCTTGATAGTCCGACATACACAGGATCTGCCAGCCTTTGGCTGGGACAGTTCTAATACATTGGTATTCAAATATGGCTTGATAGTCCGCCAGATTTGAGATCTGCCACCATTTTGCCTGCAACCACAAGGGGTGGACTATCAAGGTCTGACTGTATTCTCCTATACACCTCCCATTGATTGGGAGTCATTTTTGAAAATGTTGTCATGTTACCTCATTCAAATTATTCATTATGGAATGTTATGCAACCACGAAGCCTGAATAAGGCTCCTATATAGGGGTGCGTCCACTGCCCACGAATGGATCATCCGTGGGTTTCATCCGTATCATTTATCATTGATTTCTTTGGAGAAAATGACGGATGAAGGGAGACGGATGGTCCATCCGTCGCAGTGGATGCACCCCTATAGGCAATACAGTCCCTCACATCTCTTAAATGAAAAGAGCCCTGATGAAGGTTTGAAAAAAAAAAACATGTCGGCACAGGTTACATTTATCTTTTCATTTTAGTCCTTTTCTGGAATAACACGAGATAATTTGGAGGTTTTGGGAGTATTTTGGAACCTCACAAAATTTTCAGTATATTGAATTATCAAAAACGCTCCAAAGCAAACCCAACGACTATTGTAAAAGGCCACTATCTCCCATTGTTCATTGGTGAAGTAAATTAAGTGAAGTAATGAACACAATGCTTTGCTCTAATGCCAGGTAGGGTAATTCGCCCCTGACTCGACCGCTTCCTGCCCATTTCATTATAATAACAACAACAGATAACTGCGACCCAACTATATTTTCCTCACGAAGAAACATTCATTCTGAATCAATTCAAGTGGATATCTCTATTTTTCATGTTGTCCTCAGAAATTACATCATGAGGCTATTTTGATTAGGTTATGCTATAGTTAGAAGGCCCAGTGGAGAATTAAGCGATGGAAAATAATTTTTAGTTTCTCCACACCCCTGTGGATAATGTTGGTGTTGTTGGTAATAATGGGTATTTCAATACAATTCTATAGTAAGGATCATATTCAACATGAAACAAAGCATCATTCCCCATCCCCACTTTTGAATTTGATAAGTACTTTTATGCCTGTGATAATTGAACTGAATGGATGATAATCATAAGTTTGGATAGATACCTAGGAAAACTTCAGCTTCTTATCGATGTCATTGAGAAGAAAAAACATGAAAATTGAATCCAGATGATTAAATCCATAGTACAACAGTAGTTATTAATTCATTCAGTTCACATGGCAAAGTGGTAAGATAGATGTCTCCTAATTGGGAGCTTGATGGTTCAAATCCTGAGCAAAACGCTTTCATCCACATCTTTTATTACATATTTCTGATGTTTTGATACCTCCAAATAAAATCTGTTTCTTTGTAAAATGGGCAATATTTCGGCAAAAAGAAAAAAAGGGGTGCTGCAGATTTGAACCAGCAATACTTAGTGTTTGATTTATCAGTCTTACCTCTAGGCTACGAAGGGATGGTTGTTTGATACAGTAAAATCTACTAGGGATTTATAAATTTATAGTTAATGTTTATCTATTGGAGAACGCTCTCAAAGTGCCTTTTCCTGATAGACCATGGCGTGGGGATCGGTGGTCTTAAGTATATTAATATGGATAGAACATTCTGTTGATATGAAAAAACGAGACCAGTTGTGTGCGTAGACTCGAACCAACTATCTTTAGATGTTAAGTGGTTGACTCAAGGTACAATTTGGTTGAGTCATGGTACCAAATCTTGTTTAACAGGGCTGATATTTTACATTGAGATATTTTCCCTCATTCAATATCTAAATCAACAGAGGTTTGTATCGAATGTCATCCTCAGGTGTGTTTTCGATAATAACAAACAGTATTTTAGTCATAAGAAATGTTCTTCTATTGAATCTGACATGTCAAAGGCAATGCTGTAGGGTCTAAAAACGCCAAATGGTCGAGTCAGGGGCGAGTTACCCTATGTGCTAGTGGGTACGTCCAAACTGGTGATTGTCAACAGGCTGCCAGGGGTTGATCTTGTAAAATCGCTCAGACGGAGTGTATTCCATTATGCCTTCTGGTGTATTATGGGGGTTTCCGTTGACCTTTTCCCAAATGTACGTTTCCTCTGTGCCTGTGGACGGGGAATGTCCCTAGGCCATACAACAACCAGCACTTGCTTAACGGTCAAGGCCCATTGGGCACAACACTAATAGGGTATGGCCAGCTGGCGCACTGCAGATCGATGGTGGGGCTTGTATGTGTCACAAATGATATGTCAGTAAGAAACAGAGAAAATATAAAAGGGAAAGAGGTGGACGAGGTCTTGGGGCTCCCAACACTACACTCCTTCTGACGTACTGGTGAGTACAAGTTTGGCGCCCAGGGCTGCCATGGTAGGTCATATGATACTAAAGCTGGCTGTTCACTGGTCCCCTCATTTTTTCTTCTTACATTTTAGGTCCTTTTCTGCATGGAAACCTGTTCTTTTCCAACATCACCCTGTAGAACAGAGGTGCCCCACCCCTTGATCTAGAGGGCCGATCCCAGGCGGTCCTAACACCATCCATTGCCCCCCCCCCCTCCATTCATGTCTGTCTGCCTGTCTGTCTGACTGTCTCTCTCTCTCTCTCTCTCTCTCGCTCTCTCTCTCTCTCTCTCTCTCTCTCTCTCTCTCTCTCTCTCTCTCTCCTATGCAGCCCTGTCTCTCCGACCATTCATCTCTCTCTTTGTCACTTTGTCCCCATGTCTCCCTCTCCCGTCCTCTATGTCTCCCTCGTCTCTCTCACCTATAGCCTTCTTTAACTTAACTATTACTCCCTCTTCATCTTACCCATGCTTATCTGAACAATGCAATGAGCTACTCACCTTAATTGGGACACAGAGCAGAACGAGCAGAAGGTCAGCAGAAGCCAGACTGGTGAGGAAGATGTTGGTGACAGTCTGCATCCTCCTATATTTAGCTATAGAGAAGATGACAAGGGCATTACCCACCACCCCCAGAATCAGAGTTAAACTGTACACCACCACCACAGGCAACTCCACCAGATCAAAGGTATTCACAGACATGTCATAGTCATAAAAGTAGTCATCAGGGTCTTCTGTAGTATTGGCAGCATCCATGGAGACGTTGAGTGAAAAGATGTCGTAGGCTGATTCATTCCTATCAGGGCCTTCCTCCAATACGTAACCAGTCTCATAAGTACGCTGATGCAGGTGTCCATGACGGCCCTTATGGCGCAAACTATGAATAGTTGCCTCCAGAACTATGGAAGCTAGAGTGGTAGATGGCCGTCCTATCGCCATCTTAAAGACGCTTGAGAGACCACACAGGCTTCTTATGATAGGGATGGCAAGTGATTAAAGCGATTAGGCCCATATACAATGATGAAAGGGGATTTGGTGGATAGTTTGTCCCCACCTTACCTAAACGTCTAGAATATCACGTTTTGGACCCTTTTCCTTTATAGAATGTAAATAAATAAAAAAAAATTCTTTCAAGAAGATCAGATGGTATTGCAGTACCACTAATATCCTGGCCCACTTTCTTTAATAACTGCTTTCAAATCCAATGTTCCTTTTCAGGTTCCCCTCAAGTATAAGGTCTGGCTTCTGGTTAGTCTCTTCCAATGAATTGTCCTTGTAAATATATCACTGTATAAATCATAAAATACTTATATATCTAATAAAATCTCACTTGCAGATATAAAACTGGCGGCTATTAAAGATTACACATGAAACCCAGGAATGGAAAATTCTTGGTACACTCCATGGAGACTAGTACTGACATTAAGAGTACCATTAAAGCGGCCTTTCGGGGTTTGGAAGGCGATGCAAAGTCTCTGGTGTTACCACTGTGTTAGCACTGGATGCTGGATTATGTAGGTAACATGGAGGAAACAAGGGGTCAAATAATTCACCACTGGTGTCAGAAGGATAACTCACAGGAGCATGCTGGTCTCCTCAGAAAGTGGGTGGCGTGAAATCGCTGCTGCATTCTCCTCCTGTGTCCCTCCTCTTGTAGAAACGGGGAAAGGGCTCTGGTCAGGTTGGTCGCAGTGGGAAGATGATGCCCACAGCGGGGTTTGGGCGTTTGGAGGAGGGAGGAGGATCCTTAGACTAAAGCGCCAGCAGCGCCCTCTACTAGCGGCGGCCTCTCAGGAAGTCTGTTTGAGCAGCGGGCAGTCTTGGGTTTCTGAAGGTAAAGGGTGTGACAGAGGCTACTTCTATTACTATTCTAGGTAATATAGGTAGTAAGTTGATAAACTAGTCGTCACATGGCTGCATAATTTACCCCTATGAAGCGCGCCATATACACGTGTACAGCAAGCGAATAGCATAGAAAGTCAGGTCCTTGAAGTATGCCTTATAAATTTCCCTAACACATAGTAACCTTGACAAGTCCTATAAATTGCCTCATCTGCTTGACTGCGTTTCGATCCATAGAAATAACACCATAACCAGTAGTAGGGGAGATACCAACGTGTCTCCAATCCTTTATCCACGTCCACTGCTCTTCCGAATTAAATTCCGCGTCAAATATATAAATAATCCTGGCCGTGCTCCCTTTATCTCCATATCTTAACTGGTCAAGGTTTGTTTAACTGAGGGCGGATAGTCCACCACTTATGAGCAGTTTTCTGGCTGCTCGTTCATGTATTAAGTCCTCTCTTCACATGGAAGAGGAGTTGCTCGCCACATGGCTACGCCTTGGCCGCCGATTGGAGACGCGCGCTCACACAGTGATGACCAGGTTGTGTCGCCTCTGTTGGCGGTAGTGGTGGTGGTGGTGGAGTCTAGGTGGTGGCAAGGTGGCGACAGGTGGTGGCATGTACATGTAGTATGCGCGAGCAGCTCAGCCGGTATTGGTTTTGACGTACGTCGTGGCGGAATGGGAGAGCTGGAGAGCATCATGGACATTGGCAAAGAAAATGGGGCTGCTGTCTACCGTATTTATACCTGTAAAATGTCATACATACTCATTATACTGTATCCCGGAATTGTATGACACTTTAATATGATCCAGACCATATTTCTAAATGACACTGTTACAGATTGTATCGTACTACGGAGCCCCTAAAAGGACATACCACAAATAATTTTTCGCCTGAAAAAATATTCTTGCGGGTACTGAAGAATTCTTGCGGATACTGACGAATTATTGCGGATACTGACAAACTATTGTGGATACTGAACAATTCCTGCGGGTACTGAACAATTCCTGCGGGTACTGAACAATTCTTGCGGGTACTGAACAATTCTTGCGGGTACTGAACAATTCCTGCGGGTACTGAACAATTCTTGCGGGTACTGAACAATTCTTGCGGATACTGAACAATTCTTGCGGATACTGAACAATTCCTGCGGATACTGTATAATTCAGCCCCTAATAGGACATACCAAAATTTTTTTCCAAAAAAAAATATTCTTGGGGAAACGGAACAATTCTTGCAGATACTGACAATTTTTGCAGGTACAGGAACATTCCTGCAGGTACAGGAACAATTATTGCAGGTACAGAATATATTCTGGTGGGTGCAATGGATACAGGAATAATCCTGACTGGTACAAGAAAGATTTTATGGCAGGTGATTACATAATTCTTGCACCCACAAGGATAATTCTAGCACCTACAGGAATTCTTTGTGAACCTGCAGTGAGAATGGTTGTGTACCCACAGGAATGTTCATGTACCTGCAAAAATACCCCTGTACCTACAAGAATCCCCCAGTACCCGCAGGAATCCCCCAGTACCCACAGGAATCCCCCAGTACCTGCAGGAATCTCTCAGTACCCACAGGAATCCCCCAGTACCCACAGGAATCCTCCCTGTACCCGCAGGAATCCCCCAGTATCCGCAGGAATCCCCCAGTACCCGCAGGAATCCTCCCTGTACCTGCAGGAATCCCCCAGTACCCACAGGAATCCCCCAGTACCCGCAGGAATCCCCCAGTATTCGCAGGAATATTTTTTGCATGAATTTTTTTTTGTATGTCCTATTAGGGGCTCCGTAGTACGTACATACAATACTTGTTATCCCTAATGTGAGCAGGCACTACGCCACATGATCCGCTAGTTGGAATCTTTAATTTTATATTTCGGGGCCAACCTACCCGGTGTAACAATTTATACATGCATCTTCATCTAGAATGAAAATTGTCTTAATCTGAGAGGACCATACGGACATCACTTGTTGAAGAACCATGGAATTACCCTTTCACTATCGGTCCTGCAGATTTTTTATTTTATTTTGCAGGCCCTGATTGATTTTGGCAAGTGATAATGCCCTTTGTTTTAAAGGGGCCCTGGCACCGTAATGCACGCCCATATTAAAATGTCACGTGACCTTTCCTTGACCAATCAGGGCGCCGCGATTTTTCTGCTGGTCCCTGCTGTTTGAATCGGTACCCATGTTGTTAATTTGCGGTGCCAGGGCCCCTTATGCACAACCCTTAATAACGGTCTGATTTGCAAGCCATATAATTATGTAGCCCAAAGCTCCTTGAATACAGCCAGACATTTTGTCCGGCAGTCTATCAATTTCCGCCGGTCCTGCAGCGCCTTTTCCGACTATAAGACGGTGTCAGGTGGGTGTTCATATTGACCTCATGTCCCAGCTGAAATTGAATTAACAAGTACCTTATATCTGATGTCATTTATTTCTTTTTGTGTCAATAAAATCCGTGCCATGTAACTTTAGTTATCGGTCCAATCTGTTGATACAAGATCTCTATTGATGGCATATTGAAACTAGGTGCACTCATTTTTATAGGTATATGGGGGGGGGATAGGAATATTTTTCATTTCTCCCGAGCTAGTTTTTATCATTGTACTGCCGCAATTACATTGTGATAGCTGAGACGTATCTATTGTAATTGAAAGTGCTGACTGCCTGACAAAGGTGGAAAGATCACTTTGAGAATTCTTACAATGATTAATTGGTAGTAGTATATAGGGGTAAACTCAGCGCATAGCTACAGCTACTGAAATCCATTTGACTTACTTATGAACCGGAAGTGACCTAGTTTTGAAACCGGAAGTGTCCATATATGGGCCTGTGACCTACTTTCTTGAGCTCTGATTGGCTGAAAGATAATTTATGCTAATTTATGTAAATTTATGCACTTTCTCAAGCTCTGATTGTTTGAGAGATAACTTATGCAAATTTATGCAAAACATGACCTGGTTTTCTCTTTGGGCATGCGCAGAGATAGGTTAAATCCAAAAATGGCGGATAGTGTGTTAGGGAGCATTCATTATTAACAACAGGGGAGCCTTTTTTACATACCTACCTACTTTAGCCTAGTTTACCTTTAAATCTTAGTTAGTTTCATTTCCCAGTATGATTTACCCCACTTAATCTGACCACCGAGTTGACACTGTGAGCATTGATGGTGCAAGATTTACTTAGGTAAGTAGGTATGTAAGGGGATAGGTAGGAGTAGGGTAGGGTAGGGTGGGTAGGGGGTGTGTGCCTCTTTTTTCCCCTAAAATAATTCCCCATAGCCTACCCTACTTTACCCTACCCTACCCTACCTACCTACCCACCCCCTGTTGTTAATAATGTTGCTTTCTAACATTTGTTTGCCATTTTTCCTAGTTAGTAAAATTAAAAGGGGCTTGCTCCACTTTTTTTTTTTATTATTGAGGTAAGCTCCTCAAAGTTGCTGCGCACTGGACATTAAGTTAGTGAGTGGACCGTGTGTGAGTGTACCCCATGTACCCAGTTTTTATCCCTTTCCCCGTTTTCCACCCCAATGAGTTGATGGGTTACAATTAGGATGTGTTACTTATTTAAACTCCATCAACAAGTTGATGTCCCTTACCCCTTACTTCCTCCTTTACTTACTTTACCCCTATTTTACCTAGTTAGTCTACCCTAGTTTTACCTTTAAATCTAAGTTTGGTCCTTTTTTTTAGTATGTATAACCACCCACTTTAACTGACCACCGAGTTGGCACTGTGAGCATTGATGGTACAAGGTTTACTCACTGCTTAGCTCCTACTTCATTGCAGGAGCGCCAAACCTTTTGTCTTCATGGGCGATGTGCTACATCAGCAGGCAGGAGTGTAGTTAAAACCTGCTTAGAATTCCGGTCTTGCTTTCTCAGTAAATCCATGAACTTTTTCTATAAACCAACTTTTTTCCCAGTCAGTGAAATTGGAGGGGCTTACTCCCTTCTTGGCTACCATTGCCTTGCTGACTCATGATGCGGTAAGCTCCTCAATGTTGCTGCTGCTGTCGACGCGCGCTGGACACTGAGTAAGTGAGTGGACCATTGTGTGAGTGTACCCCATGCACCCAGGTTTTACACCTTTCCCTGTCCTCCACCCAAAGAGATGAGGGGCTACAATAAGGATGTTTTATTTATTTAAACTCCATCAGCAAGTTGATGTCCCTTACTCCCTGCTTCTTTTTGCTTACCCTACCCTTTTTTACATACCTACCTACTTTAGCCGAGTTTACCTTTAAATCTTAGTGAGGTTATTTTCCCAGTATGATTTATCCCACTTAATCTGACCACCTAGTTGACACTGTGAGCATTGATGGTGCAAGATTTACTTACTGCTTAACTGCTTAGGAAAATCATAAATAATAAGGGCTTTGCCAAGTCCATTGGCAATTTTGGGTATCATGCATATAAGATACATGGTACAAAGAGGTGTCGGGTATGAGAATACTGTATCAAAAATAAGTATACATAGAGGTTCCTTTATGGAATCGTAAAATAAGATATACAGGTAGCATGCTAATACCTTGTTGGATCAAAGAAAGCTCATAATACTTATTACTACAAGAATAAATACGTACAAATATTTTTGGCACATCGTGAATACTGTTTTTGTACCTGAGCTTGTCGTGAGCTATATAGTGATACATTGGAGTATAAAAATACATTCTTTCTAAGCTGAGGTATCTGGAGTATTTACAAATATAATGTACAGAGAAAGAAAAAATAAATTCACACGGTTTGTGAAGTTGGCATCAGGAAGTCAAATCAAGGTTGGGAGTTTCCCAAGATAAATTCGGCTTCAAGCTGCCAAGGGCACATATTCAGCCAGGTATTTTTTTGTAAAAAAAATTGACTAAGGTGGTATTCGATGTGGCTGTTGATCCTGTTGGTAAAAAAAAAATTTGAAAATTGTATGTAGGGCAGGGTCAAGGTAGTATTCGATGTGACTTGAAAAATCTTGAGGGGTTGTATGGGGGGGGGGGTCATGGGAAGGTTGTGTTTCCACAAACTCATTAAAAGGTCCAAAGTTTATTGTTGCTATGGTGATGTAATGTTCACTTGTTTTTCCTGAAATACTTTCCAGCATGGCAGCTATTGGGTGGTAGGTTGCCATGCTGCTTGATGTTGGTTTTCATGAACCGACCCTCAGCTCTTCTCCTAGTCCTCTGCCTGATGGGTCTGTAGGAGAGAGTGAGGTCTGCAAAGTCCTCCATTACTGAGGCTAGGTTCCCAGCCTCAGAAATGGCTGAGTCTCCAATGTCTTAGTCTGTAGGCGTTAGGGGCTCAGCTGGAGAAGGTTGGCGAGTTGGCATGGGCCTCCATGCTGTCCTGGGGGGGGGAATATGCTGCTCTGTTCCTCCAGTCGATGGGGACTGTTTTGCTGTAGGAACAAGGGCAGGAGAAACTATCAGGTCTGTGGTGGCATGGTGTGCAGAGGGCTGCTGATGACGACTGCCCTCTCATGTGTGTGCAGAAGTTGTTGTTGTGCATCCTGTATGCTGGGGGCATTGGGGTTCCGGGCCTACAGGATGCAGTGATAATGGTGCCCGACAGTAGTAGTATGGCAAGGTGATTGGGTCGTGGTGGTGTTTTTGGACCTGGTCTGCTGATGGTTAAGCCTCTGGGCTTGAAGGTGCTGGTGTTTCTGCCTTGGGCTTGGCCTCTGGTCCTGCTGGAACTGATGCTGTGTTCAGTGGTATGCCTACTGAGAAAATGACAGGAAGAGAAAGCAATTCATCAACCACAGGAAGTCTGTCATGGTTTGCAAACAGGCCATAGTTAACACAGAAAAAGGACACAAGGTTAAAGCATTTAGTTAACTCATAAACACATAGTACAGAGCTCAATTGATTCATTTGGCTTAGCGTGGGTCCTGTATCCAGGGACGCCTCGGTTAGTTCCTCTAAGTTTCACCAGGTGGTAGGAAAATTTATTTTGGGCCGAAAAAGGGGGGAAGAAGGGGGGAAAAAAAATTTCCTGTGTCGCCAAAGTTTTGATCCGGGGTGCTATAAAAGGGCACTTATCCGCTCTTGATGTCATAATGTTATACGGGCCTCCCCAGCCCCAGGCCATCTTTAAAAGGGGTCTATGTCTTGCTTTTCTATCCTCTCTGAGTGTGGGTGGTGTCCATATGCGCGGGCACTGGCACATATTCGTTCCTTGAATCTCCTCTTTCCTGTCCCCTCTTTCTTACATGTGTCTGGTGTCCATATGCACGGGCACAGGCACATGTATTCCTTTGTGACGTGATGTCTAATGTACTTTTTCCGCCATGAATATGACCTTAGCTGTCGGCTTGGCGTTAAACAACCATTACTCACTCACTCACTCACTCATAATGTTATATAACGCCATGGAGGTTTACGAGGTCGACCTGGTATTTCTGAATGGCACTGTGCTCCACTTAGTAATTACCATGTCGGGCGGATTGTAAGTATATTCTGATTTTGTAAAAGGCGATTGTTGAGTTTCTGAGAATTTTGAGGTTCAAGACGTGGAGCATTTGGTCGAAATCGTTTTTAATTTGTATTCCAGCATTACACAGATTCAGTGGGTTATTGTCCCGCCCGGCTGGATGGCTAACAGCTACTAGGGTAAGTCCGCTCTGAGCAAGTTAAAGCGTGAACATGAGTTAATGTTGTTGTGACAGAAACGCCACATACAGGTGTTACATGACCGATGGTAGTCATGGTGATGGCCGTGACATCCATCAATTTCGGTTTTTGATATGAAACCAAGATGGCGCCTCGCTGCCGCCTGTGGCGCGAAAGTTATCAGGCCAGATGCCGCAGTCGGTGTTAACGTTGATAAGAATCAGTGAAAGCCGATCTATTGTGTTAGTTAGGCTTATCATGGCTATTATGTTGTGTGGCCCATAAGGCTTGGTGTTTTAGGGGTGTGAGGTGTGCTTTTGGATGATATCCTGAGGTTGGGGTTCACTGTAGGGGAGGCGGGGGTCTGATGGGGAGGTTGGGTTGGGGGGTAATCCCCACATCAGCGTCTTCATGGCGTTATCTGCCATCTTATCCGACGTTGTGTGTGAGGGCTACCTGTCATCCCCACATAAGTGTGATGGTATCTTCCAAGTGTTGCTGACATTTGGGTGTGACCTTGGGACGGTCCTAAGTCGTATGACTGTGGGGGTGGCCGGTAGTTGATGAGGTGGTGCAGTGGGGACTGTGGATGGTTGCATCACACATTGAAACCGGCCATGTTGGATTTGTAAGTTGAAAATTTACCTACCATCAACTATGTCTGTGGCCCTCTCAGCCAGGTTGGAGTTAAACATGAACAGGTCCTTGGGGGGCTGGGCCTCCTTGGGGTTCAGCAGAGCCAACTCGATGGGGTTGTCTTTGCTTGAAGAAGGGTGGGGTTCATGCTTTTCTGATACGTCCTCCAGGGTCGAAGGGGGGAAATTGGGGCGAAACTTGCCGAGGACTCACCATCACAGGGTGTCAGCTGGTAGTCTGGTTGTCCCCTTTTTTGAATGACTAGTGCTAGAGTGTGTGGCTTAGATTTAAAAATCAATGCAGAACAGAGGGCATCTAGGGTACCGCTCTAGGCGGATGGTCCTTAGGCGGCCAGCGATGATCATGGTGACCTCGTTCCTCCATTCTGCATCAAGGTAGCATCGAAAGGGGCTTGGTTAGCCAGGGTGGGGTCAGTTTTGGTGCAATGATGGATGCAAGCCACAGATTTCTGCCGTACACCATGTTTGCAAGGGGGAAACTGAAGGTTCTCCCCTCCGAGTGTAACTTAAGCACAAATTTGGCTGTGTTATCCGATGGCTCCTGTCTCCAGTATGGCCAGTGCCAGAGGCACCTCCTGCAGACAGCTCTGAGTATGAGCAGCGCTATCAAAAAGACAGCGACTGATACCATGGCGTCATATCTGCCTGGTAGTTGTACCCATATGTTGGCGTCTGTCTCCTCTGCAGGTGTGGTGGGCGATGGCCACTCTGAGTTAGACTTTTGGATCATTTTTTTAAGTTTGGTCCAAGAAGCGACCTCTGCCATGGCTGGAGTGCTGTGGATACTGACCAAGTGCGCCAGGTGTGTTACTCTCATGTGCACACGGCACATGAGGGCGCAGCAGAGCAGTGCTATCATTGGTGACAACAGGTGTAACCATGGTGAATACTCTAGATGATATCCAAGATGTGTTATTGTGCTTCTGGATAGTATTGAGGATTTATCATGGATTGATCCTGCAGCTTCTTTTAGAGTAATTACATCTTTGAATAGGGGAAACAATTTTTGATTGTGTAGCTACCAAACTTTTGCCGCCTTAAGATGGATGGGTTGGTTGCTATGGTTACCCCAGAAACATTGGCTGGCGGGTTTCCAAAGTGCCGCCATAGTGGCAGGTTAATGGGTACCTTAGCAATGGGGTCTATTGTGAAATTTTGGGCGCAGGACAAATCTGTGTTGGGCATTATCATGCCGTGATTATTCAGTGAGCACAGGCATGGTGCTGATACTATAGAGTAGGCGGCATTTTTAATTTCCAACTGGCCTTAGTTAGAGTATTGTAGAGCTGAGGGTGATTTATTTGTAATTAATATATAAGAACTGTGTGATATGGGTTTTATAATATTGGGAATTTTGGCTGTCATGTATGCCTGGAAATTACAAGTGTGGTGGACAGCATGGGGTGGCGGGGTGATAGCAAAGGCAGGTAGGTTGCAGCTTATAAAAGCACCGTTTTCGCACATATCCATGTCTGTGTGATCCATCTCAATGTAATGTGAGTGGGTTTTGGACATGGCTATGTATGTAGGTAGCCTCTGTATAAGTGTGTACCCGATGGAGTCTGTGTTTGTTGTGTGAAAGGGGATGGGGAATGCCTCTGTTCTATAAATAGAGTAGGTGTTTTCCCCGAGTATTATGGGTATGGGTACAGTGATATGGAGTTTGTTTTGATTCTGCCAGTGCATGTGTACTCTTCTTTTGTAATAATAACCCAGTGGTACATTTAACACCATAGCGCCTCTGTGGGCGGTGTGAAGTGCATCAGATAGGTTATTAAGTCCCATTTTCATCGTCTCATGAGGGATTAAATTGGCAGGGAGCTCACCTTCCATCAAGGAGTTGAGTGAGTCTAGTAGGGAGTCTAAATCGGTTTGTACATTTATGAGGGTTTCAATTTTTGAATTTGCGGCCGAAAATAACATGGAATAGAATGTGTCCTGTTTGGTTTGTCGATCCAGGTTTAACAGAATGCCTGAGATGTTGCTGTTTAAATGCTGGAGTTTTGAGTCAATTTGGGTCAGTGTGTCGTCAGTATCATTTTGAATGCTGGAGAAACTGCTAAATTCAGATATATTTAGTAAGAAATGTATGGCCAATTCAACCACATACATTTTTGTACCTAATTTTTGCTCTAAGTCAGTCATTTCAGAATCAAGAATGTCCATTTCTGGCTGGGTCCCCAGCCCTATTGAGGCTCGAAAAATGTCACCTATAATTTGTCCTGGGGCTCCCCTGGAAGTGCAGGGTTTGGGTTGAGATAAAAGGTTAATTAATAAGTTTAGTGATTTTTGGGATTTGGAGAATAAATTTTCCAAAATTAGGTCTGAAGACTGGGCTGTTTCTGTGATGATACTTGGGGCGTTAGTTTTGACTAGAGGGGCTAATTTCTCAGGTTGCTGCAGGGTGTGATTAAATTTTAGGTCCAAGGTGAACGCTAGGGGGTAGTCCATGTATCCTGACAATAGTGTTTGTAGTAGCTCTGTGAAAAGAACACCATAGTTGGGTCTAAAGATTGTTGATGGTTTTTCCATGTATCCTTGTGCTCCTGAGGTCTGTGTGTGTATCATGCAAAGGATGAGGAGCGCTGCCAAAGGGGCTTTAGGTCTATAGGAAATTTGAAAATTTTGGTCAGTTTGTTTATAAAGGTAACCTCCGAGTGCTTGGGTGGGATCGTCGGGGGGGGGGGGGGGGTTGCTTGGCTTTGTGTGAGGGAAAGGTGTGTAAGGCGCAGTTGTTTGGGGGAAATCCATACAAATTTTAGGGGGGTTGCGCACGTTTTGGGGTGGCGTGTTTGTCAATAGGACACTTGTAGGCAAAATTCATAAACAGACTAGGTTGCTAGGCTAATCTATGGCTAGTAATTAATGTGCCCTACCTTGACTTTTAGTATAAAGATTAGTGACTATTTGAGACGGTTCAACTCAGTGGTGGGGGCGACTGGCCTGATATTTGGAGCAAATTAAAACACTTTAGAGGCTGCTAGCTGTGCCTGAAGGTTGACATTGTTGTCAAAATACTGTGTCTGCTGACACATGTGTAGTGACGTGGTGATTCATGTGGAGGCTGCTCTGAGGCAGTAGGTGTGTGTGCACAAGGTAGTGCAATGTGACTGCAAGTTATATGCTGAGTCTGTCCCACAATGTGGGGGTGGGGTAGTCGCTACAAAGGGCTGAAGTGATGCCTTTGATAGCTGAGGGGTCCTGGAGTTCATCTCCTTTTGTGTGTACTAGGCAGGTAAAAATTTCAGGTCTTTGCAGCTTATGTTAATAAATAAATGTTGGTGGTCCTCAATAGTCCTTGTTTTATTGCCATGTGGGTGTAGAAGACTATGGATGGTCAACCCTGAGTTGAGTCCATGTTTAATCTCTGGTGCCTTAAGGCTTTTAATTAATATTAAATAAATAGTTAGTCTAAGGTAAGGTAGGCTGTGTGGGGTGGGTGGGGTCTACCATGTCTGAAATTGGGTGTGTTTGATACTCTATCAGCCATTTTTTGGCTAATAAAGAACAGGGAGGTGCCAGAATCAACAAGAGCTCTATACAAGTGGTTATATATGTCAACAGATACTGCACCCTTAGTCAATCCCGTATCAACAAAAACGGCCTTACCTTGCTGCCCATATTGATCAAACTTGATCTTCAGCTTCAGAATTGAAGTTCTCCGGCTGTGGTCCTCATATTCATCCTCATCATCATCAGTGCAAGAGTTCTGGTCCTCGTCGTGTTCCACATGTTTGGTGTGATAGCTACTGGAGGTGTGAGAGTCAACTGAATTTGCTTCTGCTTCAGCATTTGAATGAGAAGTAGTGGGGGGGGGGGGTTGTGTCCTCTATGGTGGGGGCGGGGACTTTAGGTGCTGTAGTTCCTTCCCCTAAATCCTAATCATCAAGACTGTTCTTGAGGCTGTCACTGTTAGCATCGGACTGAGACCCTGTATAGCTTCTGCTATCCTTTCTTTTGTTTAGTGACTGCTGTACCCAGTTGTCGGGGATTATGAAGTCTGCTGGTACCATAAAGGTAACATTGCGGGAATTATTTGGTTGCCCATTCACAGGTTTTTGCTGCTGTCTGATGACCTGGATCTCTGGTTGGATCTATCCCTGGAGTTGTTCATTCCAGGTGAGTTGTAGTCAGATCTGTTTCTTGAACTCGACCTGTTATCTAGAGTTCCCTTGGAAACCATTCTTGTATTTGTTCTCATACTGCTTGTTGTAATTTCCACTGGGTAGCCTATCTTCCTTCTTGTGGTCGTTGTGAAACTTGTCCCTTCTGGATCTGTTGTCCCTGTGGCTGTTGTTGTTGTTGTTGGTGTAGCCTACTGCACATAACTCAGCTGAGCTGTCTTGGGCCTGGGCAAGTTTTACTGCTGGAATGTTCAATTCTTGCTCAAGAGCAATTTCCTCAGCTTTCAGAAGTGTTTTTGGTGCTTTGGTGAGGACAACATTTTTCAATTCAGGTCTGAGGCCATTGATAAGGTAGTCAATTTGTGATGCCTCGTCTAAACTGCTGTTGGACAGTAGCAGGGTCATGTCCGCCAGGTAGTCTTCTGTGGACTCATTTGGTTGTTATTTTCTGCTCCTGTAACCTTTGAGAAGGGTGGTAGGGTCTGGGTGCCGAATCTAGCCAGGAAAGCTTCATATACAGCGTTTGTGTTCTGCATAATTGGCTTGTGCATTATGTTGGTGAAGAACCACTGAGCTGCTCTACCTTTGAGGAAGGTATACATAAACGGGGCATGTAAGTCAGGCCTCTTGGGGTGGACATTTCTGATGAAGAACTTGAATTCAGTCAGGAACTTCCCTGCAGATCTGTATGGAGAGGCCTTGTCGAAGGGGTCAGGCTTGTTGAATGAGCCCAATTGAGCAGATGTGAGTTTATCATTATCCACCATGCCTAAGGGCCTTGTGTGTTGGTTGAAGGCGGATTGTCCTAAGTTAGCCATCACAGGTGTGGAGTGCGCTAGCTGGGGATATCCTGGGGCATAATGTGGCTGTGTTTGGCTGGGGTGACTTGGCACCTGTGATGGAGGTGTATAAACGCTGTTGAATATCTGACCTAAGGCAGTTCAGCTCTGGTTCAGCGACTGAGTGTTTATTCCTGCTGCCATCTGGTGTGAATTTACTGCACTAGCGCACGGTGTTTGATACTGCGCGGCTTGTGAAGTGGGCGTGGTAGATGCTGTATTGCCACTGGAGCTGTCCTGGAAGGCACTTGGCGGGCTGTACCCTATTCCAGTCAATGTATTGGCTTGGACTGAGCTGTAGCTTGGTGCTGTAGGGTATGGCAGTGTGTGGTGGGGGGATTTGGGCATTGTCCCATGCTGGAGGCGGTTTGGTTGATTGCTGTGGTATCAGTAGTGGTTGACTGGCTTTGTATGGCCCTATAAATGTCTGTCTTCATAGCATCCATGTTTCTGCCGAGTTGCTCCGTCATTTGATATGTGAAGTCTTCAGACCTCCTGAGGACGTCCATGTTGGCCTCTTCTGCCCTTCTAGAATTGAGAGTACTCTCACTCTCCATTTGTTCCCTCCAGCAATCCATGTCATCTAATCTCTGGTTTACTCTGGCAAGCAGGTTGTTTTGCTCCTGTCCATTGTTTTTTATTTCAGCAGATAGAACACTGACCTGTTGGGCGAGTAACTCAGAAAAAGAGTCACTGACAGCTTGGGTACATTCCCTGCTTAAACTTCTCCTCAGGTTGTCCTGATTATAGCCTGGTGGCTGATCTGTGGACATTGTGATATTGGCTCTGTGGGGGAAGGTTACTGTTGTGTCTTCTCCTGAGCTAATTAGTTGAGGGGAGTCATAGGGTGCTCTGGTCCCTCTATCGAAGAAAGGAGTGGTGACTTCTAGGTGTGATCTGCTGGTAGCTCCGTCCACGCTTCTTAGAAGTCTGTAACCAGTGGGTGATCTCCTCCTGAGAGATGAGCTGGACTGTGTCCTTCTCCTGTGTCTGGGCGGGGGTCTGGCAGGTGAGTCTACAGACCTTGTCCTCTGTTGAATTCTAGGAGTGTACACAGGTGGGGGGGGGAAAAACAGGTCCTCCTCTTCTTCCTCGGATGTGGATGGGTGGTGGTAGGCTCTGGGGTGATCACTGCTAGCAGTAGGCCACTCGTGCTCTAAGAGTCTGTTGATGTGAGCTGAGAAGCTAGTAGTGCCCTCTTCCCTTTGGTGCCTAGTGGGAAAGCTTGGGGTGGGGTGATTTGTTCTACCTACACCCTCTTCATAAGCTGTCTTCCACCTAGATATTGCTGAGCCAATCCTCTGTCTCCAGTAATCGGCGTCTGGGAAGTGTCAGAGTCTGATTCCACAACCACAGGGCTTTCCCAAGCTAAAAGTTGTTGGATAGTACCCCTGGTACTGGTAGTGGCTGAATTGGTGCCTGCCTGTACTAGAGTATTATCGGTAGGTGCTGTATTGGCTTCTACAGGTGTTGGAGGTACAATATCTTCTAGGGTAGCCTGGAGATCTGAGTGTCTTTCCTCCAGGTGTGAATCCAGATGTAGGTGATCCAGTGTACCTGGTTCTGATGTCTCAGATATGGGGCTTATTATACCAGATAGCCTTATTCGTGGTGAGGCAGCTTGTGAGTATCCAGGTAAAGATATGTCCAATCCTGGTGCAGACAGAGACAATGGTGTACTGGTTTGTGCTCCAGTATTGTTATCTACAGTTGTGGATGAAAATCGTTCAATGCCGGTACTCACAATCTGTTTTGTACGTGGTTGAAGGGCTCTTAGTATAACTGGATCAAGTTTGAGGGCGTCAGGTGACAAATTTTCTCTCTGGAAATGGTGTGCTGCAGATGCAGGTGGGTTGGGTGTGTCTAGCCCAGGTGATGTAAAGGTACGTTCAGAAACTGGCTCCTTAGGTATGGTCTCACTATAACTCATGGCTATGAGAGGTTATTTAGTGGGATATTCTGAGGAGTTCTCCACCATCGTGTCAACGAACCCTCACAAGTTGATGTTGTAATGAACACTGAATCCAGAGAAGTTCTTTGATCCTTGTTTATTGCATGATGACAGAGTGTACATATAGGTTGTAACAATGATACACTCGCCAGCATGCAGGCTCTGCCCCTAAGCTTGTAGCTTAACCTGTCGTAGGTTCTAGATACTAGGGAGGTTGTGTGTAGAAAGAGAGATGCCTGGGAGCTGCTCATAGGGTCTTATATACCCAGGTGAGCAGCTCACAGGGTGATGAAATATACCGGTAGGAGCAGGTCAGATCTGGTCAGGTCTGGTTGGATCAAATTAAAGCAAATGTTACCTCTATCACCACATCCACAACCTCTTCAAGACCTCCCAGATGTCAATGGTGATGACGATGGTGATGAATTTTGGCGAGAAAAAGTGTTAACATTTTTACAGCTATCATCAATAAGGCAATATTTAACCCCACCCCTGGTCGGTTAAGCATGTACCACAATAACAATATTTACGCCCTCTTTTCTGACACTGTCAAACCCTTGGGTGTGAATAAACCACCACAGGGGGAACTGACTTACTGTTCACTATAATTCCTGTCAAGTTACAGGTGCTTGTGTGTTTAAATTGACTTAATATGCATTTTGACCCAATGTCCACAGCGGGTCAACTATGAACAAGTCGCCAGTGGACAGAATTCGTATATACCGTCAAATTAGGTCAAATGGTGTCTTAAAAACTCTCAACCACAAACTAATGTTTACACATTGCCATATGAAAAAAAAAGTGGATTAGAAAAAGTGTTAACTTACACCCTCACTTTACTAGGAACGCATCCAAAAGTTTTGTCAAAAGTGTAACACAATGTCACTTTCAATGCTACTAGTGTTCAAGGCTCTCTTTTCTCTTTTTTTCTTATTGCACATAGCAAAATCATGTGTTTAAAAGTGAAAACTTTTGTAACGATTTCCATGACCTTTTGCAACATTTTAGTATAATGTTACATTTCTTTCATTTGTGAAAAAGATAAAAATCGTTTTTCAACATGGTTTTAGTGTTGAACATGGCAAATAATCTCATGTGTAAAACTGAAATACATTTTACAAAAAGATTTTAGAAAACTTGGGAAATTTGGAAAACTTTATAACATTTTGGTAAATGTTACGTTTTTCCATTTTGAGTTTTAACATGTATTCTGTGTTGTACATAGTGAAATTTTGTGAGTAAATTTGTAAAACAAAAAAAAGGGTTTCAAGTTATTTTTTCACAGTGTTGTTAATATATCCCTAATGCATAGATCATAAATTTCTGATGAGCACCATACAATAAACTTCGTTTTCTGTTTAGCAGCATTTAGATAGTGGTATATTGTCAGATACCGACACTTGGAGACTAGGCTTTCAGTTGTTTGCTATTTTTTTACATAATCAATACTGACAAGTGATACCATGGGATCTACCTAGATGGCGCCACGGTCTGATAATCACTAATGCATTGGCTAATAGAAGGGTGAGCAGGCTCAGGGGTAAACCTGACACCAGTTACCCCTCACCCCAGCAGATTGATGATTTACACATAGTTATCATGAGAATTTCATGGGGAATAAGCTATGGCCTGAAGCTGAGTATTCAATAAAGATATTGCAGTGGTCTGATTTTGCTGACATGCATTTATCAGGGAGAATCAGGTGTTCATTCCAGCCAACACCAATGACACCAGTTACCCCTCACCTGGAATCCAGGAAGTGTGTGACTGCAGACCTGGTGTACATGCTCAGTGGCCAAGCTCCTCCCCTTTACCTGAATGTAAACATAGACCTTGTTGACATATACTTTGTGATTAAGCCAAATAAGGTATGAATGGATGATTCCCTTTGAGAATAATGAATTTGATTCTTTCCCATGAGATATTTTGCATGGTATGTGTAAATGATTTTGGGTGACATTGTCTAGAAACGATGCACCTAACAAAAAGGTTTTGGGGCAAGACTGAGGACTACAGAATGACACCATCTACCCCACACCAGTAGGGAGCGGTCATTTAATAGGGAGTGTTATTTAAAGGGAGTGGTCATCAGGGGGGGGGGTTGCTGGTTGGTTTGATGGGGGGCGTCAAAATTTCAGACCCCTCCGGAGGGGCGGGGGCTAAAAAGATTTTGACCCCTCTTGAGGGGGGGCTAACAACGTTTATTCTCTTTATAGCAAAAACGGCAGCAACCTACTATAGATCAAAGAGGGGCGCGAAATATCTCAGCGCTTCTGGTTCGGGGGGGCGCAATAAATTTTGACTGTGTTCAGGGGGGATGTAAAACATTTTCGCGCATCCGTGAAAATAACCACCAGCACCCCTGTTGATAAATAATGACCACTCCCTAAAAACCTGATTCTTTTTAGCAAAAAAAAAACTGTGCGCTATTACAGGTCAAAGAGGGGCGTCGAAATCCTGTGTGCTGAGGGGGCACAAAACATTTGACCGTCATTGGGGGGGCGTAATAATCTGTCGCACATCCTTGTCAAATTTGAATGTGCCTCCAGTACCAGGTATGGGGGGGCCGCAAATATTTGGACCATCGAGGGCAGCAGTCTACTGGTATTGTTGGGGCATAAGGTTTTTAATAGCCTGCTTAAATTTATGCACCACCTCCCCAGCTGTTCATAAATGATAGCAGTGGGGGTGGGGGGGGCAATAATTTTTAACCCATGACTGGGAGGGGTCAATAATTTTTAACACCTGTAGATCTATACTCTCCCCCCTAAAAATCTTAATGGGCCTCTGTGATCTACAAGGGAGTGGTCATTATTTATCAACAGGGGGGGTGGTGGGTTTTCCCGCGGATGCGCAAAAATTTTGTACGCCCCCCCCTCGACGGCAGTCAAAATTTTTTGCACCCCCCCTGCGGAGAGTTTTCACGCCCCTCTTAGTAGCGCGCTGGCTTTTTTTGCTAAAAAGAGGGTGAATTTTTCTAGCCCCCCTCTGGAGGGGTCTGAAAATTTCACGCCCCCCTGTTGATAAAAAATGACCACTCCCTGCCTAAGGCCAGTATCCAGGGCAGGTCACATGATTCTGTGCCCTGTAAGCCTAAATCACAGACAAGCCTTTGGGCCTACTGGTATGGACCACCTACAGGCAAATCTGCTGTTGCAACAGACTCAAGCAGATCTAGGGTATAAATATATTTCCTGTGAACACAAAAGAGGTGTAATAGTCAGTGGAACTACATCCTGCAACACCTTACATATTACTGTATTTGTTAGTAGCCATATTGTATTTATAATTCCACTGGAGTTAAGAGTGCTGATGCTATTGTCTTTTGTATACATTAAGATAAAATATTTTTTTATTGCCCTTCACTGCAGATCTGCCACTTGACCTAGTTAGACCGTTCATACTCTGATCTAGCTATACTCACACAGCCATTCTGAAACGTCGGTCGTGCTCTTGAGTGATACATTGTACAAATTTAGATAGCTTTTGGAAATCTTCGTGGTTTGTGCCTTTAACTCTTCCTTTACCAGACTATTTTCAGAGCAGATTTCGGGTTGTAGTAGGTGTCAAAAGCTTTCAAAATCTGTTGGAATTATGTGAATATTCCAATTAGAATGGAAATGGTGATGGGTTATGCTGGGCTAGTCAATCAGAAAGAGTAACACCCATGTTTTCCTTATTTAGATAGCTTTTGGAAATCTTCGCGGTTGGTGCCTTTAACTCTTCCTTTACCAGACTATTTTCAGAGCAGATTTCGGGTTGTAGTAGGTGTCAAAAGCTTTCAAAATCTGTTGGAATTATGTGAATATTCCAATTAGAATGGAAATGGTGATGGGTTATGCTGGGCTAGTCAATCAGAAAGAGTAACACCCACGTTTTCCCTATCTACTTTATTTTCTGAGATATAGGTTGAAAAATGTGGTGTACTAATGAGAAAAATCGATCATTCACCGAAACTTCAAATTATGATACCTCAACACTCCCTGTATCAATTGTAATGAAATAAGGTGCATGTTGTAGGAAATCTAATGTTTTGCTGGAATTTTGATAAATAATGAAATTTAGAAAATGTTCTTTTTGGTTATCTATATGATCTGTTGCCATGGTAACCAGCCAAAATGTCCCATAATGCATCAAAATACACTGAAAATTCCAATGCCATTTTGTTGAGCATGAAAAAATATACAAAGTTAATTTTCACCAAAAAAAAATATATTATTTGATGTTTTTCATGACTTTTAGCTTTAATATTGATTAAATCTATGGGAAACCTTTAGTATGATTCAGAAATCTATCTGAAGTTTGCAAGACTACAATACAAAAAGTATTTGAGGTAGAGATTAATTCCTTAGACTCCATGGTGAGCCCAACACAAGGTGCAGCACTGTAAAAAATCTAAGACTTTCAGTGGATTATGAGGAAGTTATAGGCAACTCAAAATCAGTAAAAAATCGGCCCAAACTAAGCATAAATGCATAAACGGTTATCACTGACCATGCTATCACCTCACCACCCCATGTGTGCATTGTCTTTATTTTTAGTCATAGCAGAAGCCGTCCTTTACATGTAATTTCCAGACTACATATCTCAAAGTTCCTATATACTCATTACCAACAAAGCCACCATTTACCCTTCAGTGCTTTTACCCACCTCAAGTAAAACCTTTTCTATAGTGTCTATACCGTGCCTAATTGCACTCAAAAACAAAAGCTTGGAACAATAATGTCAAACTCCAAATTGTCCCGTAAATCCTATCACCCAAGACCCAAGTGTCCATTAAGGGAATGTTTAACAATGTCACCGGTATTTAGCCATTTTCCAGGACCCACCCACCCCTTTTTGTCACTGTTTTTTATATGGAACATATAAAGGAACCCAAAAAAAAACCTATTTTAAGCAGTGACATAATTGTTGAACATTCCCTAATTTGTCAATGTTTCTGATATAATCATAGCAACCACTACCCCCTTCCTCTACCTTAAAGCTGCTACAAAATGTGAAATATATAGATTTTTTAGTTTCCTCCATTTCTATCATAAGTCCACTTGTCAGAATGTGGTCATTAAATCCTATTTGGTTTTGTGAGCTTTAACCCTGCAAATTCCAAGGATACAGATGTGCAAAAATAAAATGCTTCTAGCATTTATCCATGTTGACACACAACTAGAAAGACTAGCTCAGTTGCTCCATATGTATATTAGTAACTAGGCTGGTATTCTATGGGTAAGAAGATCCCAGGGCCCTGTCTTTCCTTATCTTACGGACAGATATGGACGTCCGTATATCACATACGGACCTCCCTATGTTGGTAAATCAAATACGGCTAGGGGGGGTACCAGGTGGTATCCTAAAAGTGACATAAGGACATCCGTATGTGACATACGGACGTCCATATGTCATATACGGACGTCCGTATGTGTGGTCCGTATCTGATATTATTTTGTAGCATTTTAATACATTCTAACATAAGGAAAGACAGGCCCCTGCATAGAAGACCTGACTACTCAGCCCTGCTACTTGGAGAGATTAGTCAAACCTATTTAGCTGAGTGTTGTCTCTACCCACCAAAAGGAGAGAGCAGCTGACACCTAAGTCCTTAGCTTTATTCATTATAGCTCACCTCTCACCCGAATGAATGGCACTGTATTTGAGGAAAATAGCCATAGAATTATCTGAGATAAATGTTAGAGAAGGGTATTCCAACATTTATTGCAGCTTTAAAGGGCTATCCAACTTTTAACGTTTTAAGGCTCGTGAACGGTCATAAACAATGTACCAGTACTCACCCTCAGGGACGCTGCAGTAGGTATCATCCATATTGTCCTCCAATTCAATAATACACCTAGGGTAGCAGCTTAAATTTTCACCCTGGTTACACCTGTTGTCACCATTGTCGCCATTTTTTTTTCTGTTGCATAGTCACGTGTAACACGCCTGGCACAGCTCATCACTATTCACAGTGTTTCAACCATGGTGCACCCGAAACCTAATAAAAAAAAATCAAGTAGGTCCTTAAGCTTACCACCCACTAATCCCATAAATGATCCATCATGATGCAATAATGTCCTTTTACATGGGCTCACTCCAGGGAATAGCGACCATAACTTGGTCTTTCTCGTCATCAAGTGAACCAATTAATGCTTCGCTGGTTACTATAGATTTACGTTGAGCCAAGACGAATCGATAAAATATCTTTACACTGCGGTAGTAGCATTCAAACGATGGAGTATATAAACAAACTGTTCTCAATAGGTAATTGGGAAGCTCCTAAGCTGAGCATTACCGGGTCTCGAATGAAATGGACCAACCAATGAACTGTCAAATGAACTGTAAACCAATGAACTGCTCAGTGGAACCCAGCTTGGGAACTTCCCTTTTATTTTACATAGCTAGGGACTAAAAGCACAAGCCAAATCCAGCGGACAACAAAACACACCATGCATTTTTTTGCAACCCGTTAGCGGGATTCGAACCTGTGTCCTCAAGCGCTGCTCAAGGTGATACCGTACGTCTTTCGACGTTGTCAGCAGGAGGCGCCAGGCGTATGGTGAGTGGAGAAACTATTCCAACGCTTAAGACCACTCACCCACAGAGACAAAAGGTCTGGCACGCCTGCAGTAAAACAGGAGTCATGATCAGTTGAGCAGTGAGTAAACCTTGCACCATCAATGCTCACAGTGGCAACTTGGTGGTCAGTTTAAAGGGGAAGAGAGGGTATAAATCAGACAGAACAACCTCTAAACCTACAGGGGGTCTCATCTTATGGTGGGTTAAGAGCTCTGGTTAAATATGTCAAGTTGTTCTAAATATCAATGTCTACAGTGGATGTTAATTTTTCTAAGATGCATAGCATATGTTGGAATACCTAATCAATAAACAAGGCTTAAATAGAATACATTTCGATGAATAAAACACTCAAAGGGGGTGAGCGCATACAAAATAAACAGGTGGGAGGGAAAGGGGGAGAACAAGCAGCTGAGCAGTAAGCAGCTGTGATGCTGTGAGTAAACCTAAGGGTAAGCCCACCGTAGACAAACACAGGTGTTCGGGGATGAAAGAGGGTAGTGTATGTGTATGTAATGGAGGGGAGGGGGTTGTGCAAGTGAGTCACTCAGTGTCCAGCGCACATCGGCAGCAGCAGCAGCAACTTTGAGGAGCTCACCTCACCATGAGTCAGCAAGGGATGATGACCAAGGCGCGCCTTATATGCGAGGTATTACGGTACACCATAACAATCATTCTCCCACTACAACGTAAAAATAAATATCCAAAGGTAAACTAGGTGGACAGTAAAACGTTTGACATATGTTGTCATCAAGTTTGCACATGCACAGAGAGAGGCTAAATCCAAAAATGACAGACAAATGTTAGGGAGCGTTCATTATTAACAACAGGGGGTTGGGTAGGTAGGTAGGTAGGGTAAGGTAGGATAGGGTAAAGTAGGGTAGGCTATGGGGTGGGGGGCACCCCTTAAGTATTTTAGGGGAAAAAAGGGGCACACACCCCCTACCCACCCTACCATACCCCTACCTACCCCCTTACCTACCTACCTACCTACCTACCCACCCCCTGTTGTTGATAATGGATGCTTCAGAACACACTATCTGCCTTTTTTGGATTTAAACTCTCTCTGCACATGTGCAAAGTCGATGTCAACTTTGTCTGCTGTCCGCCATTTTTAATTTAACCTATCTCTGCGCATGCCCAAAGAGAAAACTAGGTCATGTTTTGCATAAATTTGCACAAATTATCCCTCAGCCAATCAGAGCTAGAGAAAGTAGGTCACATGCCCAAATATGGACACTTCCGGTTTCAAAACTAGGTCACTTCCAGTCCGTAAGTAGGTCAAACGGATTTCAGTAGCTGTAGCTATGCACTGAGTTTACCCCTATATACTACTACCAATCAATCATTGTAAGAATTCTCTATTGCTGATAAAAAGACATAATGGCCGTTATCTCAACGGCATTGTTTCACATTCACAAAATCGAATTGAAAAAGATCAATATTTACGACAATGAGGCCCAATTGGCGTTTTTACCTGAGCTTTGATGGATAGAAAATTACTCTCCTTACTGCTTCGCGTGAGGCTGTGCACAACAACTTTAACAAGGCAGCATGGCTGCAGTGGATGGATGCAGGTGGTGGACTCGGCAGATAGCAGCGCCATCACCTAAAGCGGGACACTGCAGAATTACACAACGGAGATCACTAAAGTATACATTAACCTGGCTTACCTTGGCAGTAGGTCTCAACTTTCAGGCAAATCAGAGGCATCAAAATAGTGTAAAAACAACCTTTTTTGTTCCCTCATCCTATTAAAATTATCTGAGCTAGATTAATAGATTTTTGCATAATGGCTGAATATGGCCTGAAAATAACATGAATCAAATGATCTAATACATAGGTTACACCATAATTTTTCTGTGAGACATTAACTGAAGGTCTTTTAGGTGTAAGATCCGGCAAGTCCATTGTCCACAGCATGTTTTTAGCTAAGTATTGCACCATACAAAGCAAGGCAATAGGGATAGCTCTTTGAAAATTAGAATGGACAAAGTGTTCATGAATATTGAATTACTGGTGATTTTACAAGGATTTTACTCTAATATTGAAGGAATTATGGCCATGTTGCTTGATCTTACATTGCCCTAAATTTAAAGATACATGTGATAATCCTCAAAAATCTAAATAAATGCTTTCAGCCCCATTTTATATATTTTGTCTCTGTCATCTAACAGCCTAATGAGATTAACTAAAACTAATACTGGGGTGTAAACTTGAGTGTTTATTGATTCAAGGCAGATTAAATCTGAAATTTGGGTGTGTGACACTGTGAAAAGTCCAAACTTTAGTGATTTTTTAAGGATAAACCCACTTAATATCATCGCAATCTGTAAATTAGAAAAAAACACTTGTAGATCTTGATGTCTACTGTACACCTATGACTTCTGAATTGGTTAATTTGACATGAGGGATTTTCTAGAACAGTGTGACATATGCAGTGAAAGGTGAGACCCCTAAAAAGAAAATTGCCATATATATATATATATATATATATATATATATATATATATATATATATATATATATATATATATATATATATATATATATACTGTAGTGTAGGTACGGAACAGAGGCAATTCGTCAGTCTGGCTATATACATTCACTACATTGTACCATCCTCTCTGCCTACACGCGACAGATTATTGAGCGTATCATTCCCTACCATTCATTTTTCTACACTAACTTCATTGATCATTTTAAGGCCTCACATGACACTGGCCGACGCTGTTCAACAGTGGAAAATGGCATTTTCTCTCAATGTGATTTAGCATAATTGATGGTGGATCAAAACCCCATTCCGCATCACAAGTTGCTGATTATAACTACATCAATTCCCTTTTCTTCCTTTTTCAAAACCCCTGCTGCAGGCTGTTGCAAAAAGATTTGGAAACGATTTTGTCGGAGGTGGTATTCCCAAAATGTAACTGATTGACCTCAGGGAATCAATTCCCTGTTGGGTTGCCATAAGATATTTGGTCATAGAAGTAGTTTAGGAGTGGTCAGGAACTGGTGAATGCTTCCTAATCGAGAACCAGTTCCCAGCCAGTTCCTTTTGTCAATTCCCTGGCCTTTCGACTATGGGAAGCATTCAGGTGGAATTAATCATGGAACCATTTCCTCAACTTTTTGCAATGCAGTCTAATTCAGAGTAAGTCAATTCCATTACAGTATAAGGTGGGAATTGGTCTCCCTGGGTGGAGAATCGGGAGGAAGTGGAAGATGCATTAGTTACAGTGAGAATTGAATTCCAAATCTTTTTGCAACAGCCTCCGGGTTGGGGAGCTGTTGAACGTGTCCGATTGGAATCAGTTCCAGTGTCAGATAAGGAAACATCCAAAAACTACTGTTATTGACAAGCTGTGAGTGAGTTCCTCCAGTGTTTAAATCTGATGATGGCGGACATGGAGGAAGAGGAGGACAGACAGCCACCAGTGTCCACTCATGCATGAGGCGTGGTAGACAGGTTCCCTATCTAACACCTCGGCACTCCTCCAGTGTATGAATAGTAATCATACAGAGTGCCTTCTGCCTTGACCCCCACCACCCCGCCCCTCGCTTCACCATCCTCTACTCCGCCCCATGATGTCCCCTCAACATCCCGACACAAGGACACTTGGAACCAGTGAGGATAAGGAACATATAGAACTGTTGAGCTCACAAAATAAAACCGATCTCTTGTTGTGTTCAACTTATGTTTGAGAGGAAAATAAAGTAATATGTGTATCAAATTGACAAACCGAGACTGGTCATTAACTGTCATAAGGGCGTAAGGTCCATGAGCAGCTGTCAAAAAGCCAGATTCTTTTTTCTTACAAAGGCAGTAATAATTTTAATTTTATATATGGACAGGGTAACACATGAACGGGTCATGTAGCTCAGACGGACGACTGAAGAGATCTATCACCACAAATGCGTATCTTTGAAGATTGTTTTTAAAACGCATTGTTCATCAAAGAATTGTTATTGGTGATTAGCTTGAATGCACATGCCTATCATATATCCTCTGGTAATGTTGTGGGTAACATTTTGTGGGTGACTCTACCGCGCAAGTAAATGTTAAGCATGTTGATCTTGAGGGAAATGAGCTTGTGGTTCCCCCCAAAACAGTTTAGGCCTAAATCTGTTACTCATCGTGTCAGTGATAGCTATAAAACCACGGAATAAAAACAAACAAATAAACAACAACAACAACAACAAAATACCTAATTCCCCCAAAAAATTTATAAAAATGAGAAAATTGTAGGAAATTCATTAGCCTCTCATTATCGATATTGTTGTATTGCTTTGCCTTAGTTGACGTTCTCCAGGGGGTGTCAGTGATCTATACAGGACCACCCACTGACGACGTCCTCCAATGATGAATGGCATCCTGCATTGTCTGAATTATATTAGATTTCCTCCTCACACCCTCGCCTCCCCTGGAGGAGTCTTAATCCCTACCCTGTGAGCTTGTCACATGCGAGATGAGTGAAATGGAGCAGGTGCCACTCTCTGGCTGCCAGTGGGGCTCGGCACCACATACAAACGGCATATAAGTGTATCAACTATGCATGCTTCTCATTCTGATTATGGAGACCCCACCTTTGTGCGTCTGTGCCTGCTTTCAATACATTCTACTATGGCAAACCTTACCCCTCCCATATCATCACAGACAACCAGCACTCACTCCTGAACTAGTCCTAATATGCAACAAACTCAACATGCGGCGATGTCATGGTGCTCTCCATCCATTATACAGGATTAGAGAGATACTGCACCAGATGCAACTGTAATGTGCCACTATGCTTACAGCACAGGAGGGTCTTGCTAAAATGAGACGTGATCCAATGAAATTTAGAACGTATAATCTTATCATTGGAAGGTAGCAAGGTAACTCGGAAATAAGAATACGTAGGCTGTGTCTTAAATTTTCCAGACGTGAATAGCCATGCAACAGTCTTTTTAACATTAAGGGTGAAAACTGCATGGTCCACGTTATAAAAGCCGATAGGTTTTTGGGCAAAACTCAAATGGCGGCCATGCATGAGGGTGGAGGTCAAACATAATAAATCACATCGATGGGAAAAGAGAAACTAGATAGGACCGCATGATTATTGAAGGCCACACACACACACACACACACACACATATATATATATATATATATATATATATATATATATATATATATATATATATATAAATATATATATATACATATATATATATATATATATATATATATATATATATATATATATATATATATATATATACATCCCATGGATATAAAATGAGTGATGGTAAAGTTTTACTAGTTATTTCAACTGAATCTAGATTTCTTTAAATCTTATTTCACAGCTACAATTGAACCCCAGATATCTAGATTAATTTCAAAAACATCGGAATAACGGTCTGATAAGCCTCAAAGGTCCATCATATTGTCACAAATAATGTTACACTGATTTTTGACCTCCAGGTTGGTGGAATGTAACATCCAGTACCAAAGAAATTTAAAAAAAGAAGAGAAAGAAACATCAAAGTTATATAAAAATATCACAGAATGCATGAAAAATGTTTTAGGTAACAAAACAAAATTAATATGCATAATATCATATTGATTCCAATTGTGATATGAACCATAGGCCTTCATTAGATTAAGCACATGCAGTAAAACACCATCTTAGTCGAGAAAAATGACACTGGACGTTAAAATAAAGTCTTTCTTATATTATATCTTTTGATTAAATCAAAAGACCAACAAGATGCGTTCCTAGGTGGTAAAATAGAGATGTTGGCTGTTTTATGTACATGCATGATCTATCGGCTTTACATAATGCCAACTATTAAATTCAGTGCATGAAATGTACTGTAAAAAGACATTTATGTTTCAGGAACACACTAAATCGTAACACACATGGATATTCAACCCACTTTGAACATTTTACTCACTTTCTGGACATTAACACACATTTTCTAACACACTTACACACTTTGTCCTGAAATGTGTTTAGATCCTGAAAAGTGTGTTCAAGCAACAGACATTTTATTAATCCTTTGCAATACACACATGCCAGCTGAGCCTTAAGTGGCATTATGTAACAGATTAATTACCCCTCACCTGACCAAAGGTCAGTTATAACAGTACAGTCAGTTTGAATCTGCACCTGTTGGACAGGAGTGTCTTTACTTATGTGCTGCATTTCTGGTAAGTGATGCTTTATATTATTCTTATAATTACTGTTATACTAACTTTAGTACATTCCCAGTGAACAACAAACGTTTGAAAACGTTTTTATACATTCTAGATAAAAATGTTTGTATCTTGAGCATTTAAAACGCTTCTATACATTCTAGATACAAACGTTGTTTTTTTAAAACTATATTCAAAGGTTTGAAAAACGTTGCATTGATGTTACATGATATAGAAAAATGTTTCCAGTGTTTCTGCACCTTCTGCTAGGTGGAGGCACTATCCCATTATTATATCTTAAGCATATGCTCCCATCTCTATAGATATAGGATAGTGGTGACATGATGATATTCTGGTTAATCTGATAGCTGCATAAATGATCAACCTAAGGTTTAATTCAACACAGCTGTATATTATTTGTTGTTTTCATTAATTGCTTATGCCCATATGCGGTTCATGTTGACAGACACCCTTTTTTCTGTGTCCAGTCTCTGGCACCATTCATTTGAACTGAAAGGGCTAAATAGCTCTCTTAATCCATACATGTACAAAGAGAATTCTATTCTGTACTGTGCTGGATATGGGCAAAGAGTTTTTATGTCCTGTTTTAATAAGGCAGCACTCCTTCCCCCAATAAATCAAGCTAAAAACGTGGATATCTAGATCAATTCAAAACTCAGCAGTATGGGGACATTAGGAGGGCTGGTTAAGGGCTCGTTGGTATCAGATAAAAACATCATACAATATTTATAAACTTTCATAATAAAACGATTATTTATAATATTTTTTATGATATCTAGATGCCACGTTTTTATGTTAATCAAATGTTTAATTTCTGTTTTTCAAAACGTTTTTCTACCTTTCAGGAAACATTATTTTGAGGCGATTTATCACTGTATCACATCATCTGTACCTGCATCAAGTCATTTGTACCTGCATCGAGTCATTTGTACCTGCATTAAGTCATCTGTACCTGTATTACATCATCTGTACCTGTATCAAGTCATCCATAAATGTGTATCAAGTCATCTGTACCTGTATCAAGTTACCTATACCTGCATCAAGTCATCTGTACCTGTATTACATCATCTGTACCTGTATCAAGTCATCTATAAATGTGTATCAAGTCATCTGTACCAGTATCAGGCATCTATACCTGTATCAACAAAATGATGTATAATGGCAGAAAAATGATGAAAATAAAGGCTATTCACAGCTACACCCTGCCCCCTCCCACCTCACCTCGCACACCCAAAATACCTCTCCACACTGCCTTAAAGAATTAACACACTTAATTATTCAGCACACTTTCAGTCTACACATTTTCCAGCACTACACACATTATCTTCAACACACTTTATATCATACACACTTTTTATGCAACACACTTCTGACATTAACACACTTTTGACAAAAGCGTGTTGTGTGTTGAAAAAAATAAGTGAGTAAAATTCTGCTGCAAATGAGTGTGTTACAAAGTGTGTAAATTCAACACACATAATTTACAATGTGAGATATAAAGTTATCAATTCTTAATCTTATTTCTGCCATGTTCGGTATTACTACCCGTGATCATATACCGCTACAAGGTACTACATGTATACATAGCAGTGGACATTGTGCTATCTAGCACAAATTGCTCTTTTAAAGGGCCCAATCCTCCACCCCTGAATAATGATGTCTGGTAACCTGACACAGGATATTCAGGTTGCTAATGAACAAAAGCAATCGTCAGATGCTATTTTTTTTCCATTAGCATCAATTTGGGGTATTTATTTTCTGTCCACAATACAAAGCCTAACACTGGAGTTATACTGTTTGGATATTCTTTTGTGCCAGCCTTGTGAGAATAGCCTAGATCTCGTGTGAAACAAAAGTAAGTGTTAGTCTCAGAAGGAAGAGCTCGTTATCTTACAACTGTAGCTTCTGGTGTTGTCTGCAGGGCATTTCAAAACGGTATCTATAGCTAGGGTTTTGAAATGCCCTCCTGAGGGTATGTTGGTCCACAGGAAACTAATAATAATTCTCTGACTGACGACATGATGGGAACTCAGTAAATATTGACAGGGCAGTGGTAACATTCCCTGTGAAGTTTTCTGGTGGTATCTTCCCTGTGTTTGCTGCCGTTCTGTGTGTGGCGTATTGGTGATGTTTGCGAGGACATTAAATGATTCATGAATGTCAACGCAGACAGCAGAGGCGGCACACATCAGCCCCATCTCCGTCATGTAGTAGCACAAACCATACATATAGTCATGGGTTTGCACTCTCTGGTGTCTATATCAGACCCAACCAGCTATTGCCACCTTGCTATGTATATTTATGATAAACCATCCGTATTTGTGCTGTAACATTCTCTACCGCCTAGACTAGACGTCTACGTTTTCTACGTTATTTCCCTATCAAGATAAACAGTCTTCCAGTCGACTATCAAATTTTGTTTGAAAGGTCATCACATTTCAGTAAGATTTGAAAAAAAGAGAGAAAAAGTGGTCTGCAAATACATACAAAAAGGAATCTCTGTTCCCGCTACATGGTGGAATCTTTGTATACTTCTCCTCCTATGCCCCCCCCCCCCAATCATGTTCAAGGCAAATATTAGATTGGATATTTAACAGGCGTTCCAGAGAGATTTAATCACAACCTTTCTCAAATTACTAATAAACCAGATGTTATTATGTCAGTATCCACTTCATCAATCTGCAAGGAATGGTGTTGTTATTACTTAAGCATTAGTACACCAATCTGCGAAAATTGGTGCATCATTGATGAATTACGTCCTGCATATATGCATGGAAAATCCGATAAGCAAGCGCCTAATGGGTCAGGCATATTGTTGCACCACCAACCCCAACCCTCATAACCTATTATAAGTTTTCACATCAAATCTCTAACGTCGCATTTTGTGTGTAGAGCCTGTTTTCCGCTTTGAAATCCTGCGTACTATAAACCCGACTTTGTTGAAATGAAATATTTATTCACCAATTTTATAGCAAATAGGCCTTACATATATTTTTCAGAGATGTAAGTCATTTATGAATGATATGCATGTAACCTGATGAGAATATCCTGGCTTACTTCCCATAAAAAAATCGATGCATTTTCAGAGGACGGTTCATCTGGGTCTTGGTAAAGACCAGTCGTGTTGCCACGTACAGCCATGACAGTCTGTGTTACTGCCTGATAAAGAGTGTTGAGGCGTTCGAGGAATGGCCGAGGGATCAACGCTGGTTTGTAAGGCCATCCCCTATTGGCCTGCCCCATGTGGGTCAATGTTGATCCTGTAGTGAACTTACTCTGCTCCCAGGTGTAGTAAAGGACTGGTACCTAGCCAGACCTGGCTGGGATGGAAGGGTGTGGAGGGAACCAGCTGAGGTAGTGTAGTTAGTGTTCGAGGTCACCCCATCCCAGGATGCACTGCATATTGTTAGAAAAACGCTACCCGAACGCCTCGACTATGTAGTCAGTCAAGGTGTTTGGGTAGCAGTTTTCTAACAATATGCAGTGCATTGTGGGATGGTGTTACCTCGAACGCTAACTACCCCACCTCAGCTGGTTCCCTCCTCCCCCTTCCACCCCAGCCAGGTCTGGCTAGGTACCAGTCCTTTACTACACCTGGGAGCAGAGTAAGTTCACTACACGATCAACATTGACCCACATGGGACAGACCAATAGGGGATGGCCTTACAAACTAGCATTGATCCCTCGGCCATACTCCGAACGCACCGAGTAGTTGTAAGACGCCTGCTTCCTAATAAGTGTGTCAGTAAAGAGGAGGACAAGCACAATGACCTTGTTACCGCTTCAACTTCACTTCTTCCGGTTGTCCAGCACAAGTATCCAGGTTTAGGACTTCTAATGATGTCCTGTGCCCTGTTCTACATCTTGTCCACTCCAATGAACACCCATTTCCGATCAAATCCTCAATCCCCAGTGTCCACACTCTACAAGCCCAACAAAATTACTCCACCCCGACCCTACAAGATCATTATGGCTAGCCTATATCGAGGGTAATACTAATAGGGTAGGTTAACCTAAAGAGGTTTTGCAGGAAAAGTGGCGTTATGGCTCAAAAGGGTACCCTGTTGAACTATAAAGTCACCTCGGGGACAAAGGTGGCAAATGGCCTTTAAACAATTATGGTTATTATGCAGCTAATGGTTCTTATTCAGCAAAGGGTTCTTATGTTATTTCAGATGGCTCTTATATATGAGTTCTTCAAAACCAATCTTAGTATACTCTCGAACAGTTTCTCAATTTTAAGAAAGGTGAGGGGAGAGGACAAAGAGAGTTGGGAGCAGAGGAAGGACCTTGGAGGAGGGGATGCAGGGTAGAAGCAAGGATACTAAACACTAGGATGTCTCACTTCATGAGGTCCTATAGTATAAGCCACCCCCTTCTACCCCCCTGAAAAGCAGGCTGCTGTGTGTCCTCAGTATTGAATCCTATACAGGATTAGGTGGTTTATGGAGCTGTGGTACTCTTTTATCAGAGTGGGACCAAATAAAAACAAGGGACCCTCTAACCCAGAAAGACCCTGCTAAATCCAGAATTTGTGGTTTTGATTCTCGGAACTCGACTAAAAGTACCTGTAGGGGTATGGTATTTTACACTTTAACGTTCATGCACCCGTGAGACTCAGACCTAGGTCCTTCGGGTGTGGTGGGGGAATCCGGATGGCAGGTGGCAGCACCTGCCTCTGGGTTCGTATCCACTACACCAGGGGGCCTACCACTCGTCCGCCACACGTCACGTGGCCGGTCTGAGTTTCGCGGGCTTTTCCCCTATATAAGGCTGGTCCTACCCCTAGGTTCCTCAGTAGTGGTTTACCCACTGCTCAACCAGGTTGTTACCCGAAAGGGTAACCGAATGCACTAGCAGCATGTAGTCCTCTGAGGCTGTGATCGTATGTAACGCAAGCTCTGAAATAAAAGCTCGGTTGCCTACCCGGAAACTTTTCTCTCTCTTCGTTATGATTTAATCTAACTTAACGAGACGAACCACTACAGTACCCAAAAAGGAAGTTTGATGAGGAAAATCTTCTAAAGCTGTACAACAATAATATTGAAAATGATTGGAACTCTTTAAAGATACAACATGTAAACCAAAGTTTGCACCTCAGTCTACATATCCAAATGTCTGCCTCTCTCTCAATCTGACAAGTACTGTGCCTGTGCATTGCTCTGCCGCTCCCTCATATTGCATATATCCCTTAGTGTACCTATCACTCAAACTGCCTATTCCCTGAATCTAGAACATCAAGAGTTAAATTAGGTTATCAATAAAAAGTCTTAGATTTAAAGCTTACCCGTCACCTTTCCTTATCCTTTCAGTTCTTCCTTACCTTATATCTACCTATCCTCAATCTGCCTTTCATTTATTTTACCTATCCCTCATTGGTGACTATATCCCTCAGGTCCTCATCCCTCATGTTTAGTCTGCATTATTTTCCTGAATCTTTAAGCCCTCGTGGTTAATAGTACTTTCCTTACTACACCTACTATTTTGATTTTACCTATCCCTAATAATCTTATCATAAAGCCTAACTATCCCTCATTGTAGAAAGCTATATAGAGAGCATGAGGGATAGCCATCATAGGTATTCAAAATGATGGATAGCAATGGGGATAGGTTGTGTGGGCAATTAGCAATAGGCATTTTAAGGGATAGGCACAGAGAGTACCTTGTAAGGTGAGCAAATGTAGAAAAAAGGGTGATAGGGACAGATGTGCAGGTCAAATATGAGGGATGTTCAGAGATGGGGAATAGGCATTTTGAGTGATAGGTCCACTAAGGGATATGCAGTATGTGGGATAGGCAGAGCAATGCACAGTCACAGTACTTGACATTTGGATATGTAGACTGAGGTGCAAACATTGGTTTTATGATGTCTTTAAAGAGTTCCAATCAATTCAATATTATTGTTGTACATTTTTCGAAGATTTTCCTCATCAAACTTCCTTTTTCAGTTCTTTTGGTCCCTTGTTTTCATTTGGTTTCACTCTGATAAAGGAGTACCACAGCTCCATAAACCTCCTAATCCTGTACAGGACTCAATACTTAAGACACCAGGCAGCCTACTTTTAAGGGGTGTAGAGGGGCTTGCTTATACTATAGGACCTTATGAAGTGAGACATCCTAGTGTCTAATACCCTTGCCCAGACTCCAAAAATCTACACAGTGATGTGGCCATTTCTTAAATTCGACTTAGGCTTTTCCTAAAAATCATATAGGACATGGCCACACTAGTGACATGTGACATTGTGCATTTCTTACATTTTGACATGTGACAGAACTTATTGACATGAAATTAAACTGAATACAGTTTCAGGGCCCTCTGATTCATTGAATACAGGCCTGGCAAATCTACTCATGCATGCTATATAGATCTAGAGTCCATGTAATATCATGTTATAACACATCTGGGCAAAATTCATATTGCATTATCCACAATGCTGCATTCTGATTGGCTGATTGACCATGCATTATCTAGATTGATAATTCACTCTCAGTACAGAAGGTTAACTTCATCTCACCTTTAGACTTCATAATTGATGTCCCTATGCTATTTGGCTGGATACCGGCCTGTATATTGAGGACATGTATACAGGCAGGCCATGCCTAAGAGGTTGCCTGTCAATCATCCCCTGTTGTCACACTTACTCAAAAGGGGGCATCCTTCACCCCAAAGGTATACATACCTCTCCTATACAGATGTTTAGATATATTGCCTGTGATTGGAGATCTAAAACTGCCATCTAGCGGAGTTAAAGTGAAGATCTCCCCAGGACCTGGGGAAAAAGCCATCAGGCATGGCCTGTGGGTATATGCCCTCAATATCTAAAGGGCACCAGCGTACTATGCTATTAGGTGGGTGATATGTGATTTTTCTGTGTTATAATGGGAATAAGGCACTTGGTCATGGCCATTATCATGCTCTAGACTGCATTGAGACATCTCAGGGCCTATAAGGCCTCTCGATGTCTCAATACAGTCTAGAGTACTCCAATGGTCATGCCCCATGCCTTATTTCCTAAATATAAGTTCTCTTTGCCTTTGCCCACTTCGCAATAACACTCCTACACTTGAAAATTTTATAACAAAACCAAGCTTAAACTATGAAGAAAAAAAAGGCAGCCAAGGGGAGTGGATTTTTGCTATCAATTTTAAAAGGGGATGAAGACTTTCCCATATGTCAAGTAGTCCCCTTACATTACATCTCTTTTTTTATGTGATTTCTAGTACCGTAATATCCCGCCTATAAGGCGCAGCCCACGTATAAGGCGCACCTAGAGTTTTGGAAAATTCTCAAAAAATGAAAAATTCATAACTTTGGTTCTACTGAATGAATTTTCAAAATTCAAAAACCTATGTGTATCTTGGGCCACCCCAGACCCTCCTGGGCCCCCTTATGTCCTATTATGACCAAGGGGACATGTAAGATATCAAAAGAAAGGTCTTGGGGTTCCCCTTGTGGATCCAATGTGAACTAAAACCCTCGTATAAGACGCGCCTTATATGCGGGAGATTACGGTATGTTTTTTATTGAGAAAACACAAGATTTCCCAGCCCCAAACTAGGAGTGAGTGAGTAATAGATGTTTAACGCCACTTCGACATCTAAGCTCATAATCATGGCGAGAACGACATTACACAACTTCACAGAGGAATGTGTCCACGCATATGTGCACCACACACATCCGAGGGGATAGGAAAGAGGAGATATAGACCCTTTTAAGTGGGCTAGGGAATCCCTCCCAAAATAGGAATGGGAACAACACTTGAATACTGTATGGGGTCAACTGCACCCGGTGCTCTATAATTAGCTCATATGGGGATGGAGAACGATGGTATAAAGACTGTTGTGAAAAGGAGTGACTCCACCGCTATTCCTTTATTTTGGGACTCTTGCCCCTGTGCCCAGTAAGTATTGCTTGGAATAGTGTAGGAGGACTGAGGCTAAGATCATTGCGATCTTAGTGCTGGCTGTGAAAAGGCAAGGCAGTCTAGTCTTAAGATCACTTAATTGGATAAGGCAGAAAAATTCCAAAGATCGCTGAGGTAGCGATCCCAGAACCTTTTGAATTAACCTCATGGGTGTGTCATAGATAAAGCAAAAAGATTTCGTACAGGGCATATTTGGTCATAAACTAGCCTACGTATCACTTTTCAGCACTCTGCAACCAAAATTGTCACTTTAGATTAGTCTTGAATAAGGATTACATTAGGTGATTGGCATAAAAAAATGCAAACACTCCAACCAGGTGCACTGTATAGCATAGGTATTACAGTAATTCTCAAGAAAATATTAGCACCATTGACAGTAGGCCTACAGGATTTTTTTTCCTTTTGTGACATGTGACATAGGCTTTTCTTAAATTGGACATGCGACATTGGTGGGCCCATCAAGATTCCTGGGTAAGGGCCCCAAGTATGTCCCAGTGGGCACACCACCAATGATTAGTAGCCGCATCAGTGGTTCAAGTTTTGGAATCCCTTTTTAGCATGTCAGGTAGCACAAGGTATTCAAATAAATGCAGTTTCCAATGGCCTGCGATTTTCAAGATACTTTAAAACTTCACAATTTATTATGTTGATAATTTGAGCCATATATATATACAAAGCCATTATTTTTTTGTATGCATATTCAGGGATGACTAGGATGGGTTTCACCATGTTTCCAGTTTGAGGTTTCTATCTTGATTATCAAGCAAAAGGGAGGCCATAACCATGGTATAGCGGGAAGAGCTCTAAACAGAAAGAGAGGTTGCTTCATATAAATGGGCCTAGTGTTCGGGAGCTCCCACCATCTCGTTCCTAGCGTGCTATTCCCAGTCATATATATATATATATATATATATATATATATATATATATATATATATATATATATATATATATATATATATATCTTTCGTTACAAGCTAGCAATTGCCACCCAAGATGACAATGACATCCCAAATCTGGGGACCAGACTGATAGACTACTGGCACTCTGACAGGCCTACTCTAGTTGTGGAAATTGCTTCAATGGTCCAACTACAGGGGGCAGCAGTGTATGACAGATAACACCATAGATATGAGAAATCTTTTTAAGAGCCTCTGACATGAAGTTGACCATTTAGTTAATCGTTAGGGACTCTGGTAAGAGAAAGCTGCAGATTTTCTACGACCCCCTCTGCTAGCAGCTTGTAGCTTTACCACCTTTTGAAAATGTATAAGTTGAGTCAAATATTATCATCCCAACACATGCAAATCGTGGCAATGATGAGGCAGAGTCGAAACTGGATAGAGCTAATAGTGGTCTATATGAGAAAAACCCTCTATATGATGTTCACAGGTTAGCAGTAGCTGTCAACATCACCAGAATATTGAATTGTTGATTTCAAGGATAATTAAGCAAAATGTTTTCCATGAAGATTGACCCGAAGCAGGATGTAATGTATGGAGACCTATGGACTGAATTGTGTTGAGATTGCACCACGAATTATTTGGACTGATTGATTATGTAACCCTCTCATACTTGTTTCTGACTTTTTGTCTCATTTATCTGGAAGTGGGCGTCTGGTCCTCCATGGTGATTATGAATCCTTGTCCATTGTTGTTTTTCTACTTTCTTTTCTCTGGTTGGTCATCGTGAAGGTATTTTGTATGTATATAATTGTTATGGCCAATTATAACCTTTTCAAACTCAACTCAACTGTAGGTAGGTAACGGTTAGTTATGTTAGGCTGCTGTCACTTCTACTTTCTAAAGATGATGTATAAAGAGTGCGCTAACATCGCTCATTATAGAACCAAACACTGAGTCTAACACTAGCATTGTAGAGGGTGTACACGATGTTAGGCTCCCCTGAAATAACCTCCAGGTTGACTCGTGGTTGAAATGGACAAATTGGGAATATTCTTATAAATGTTGAAAATTGCAGTAGAAAAAAGCAGATCCCCATGCAAATGTTTAGAGGTGCTAAGGCAACCTTCCACTAGTAATATTTTTCTACATTTGCTCCACACAGACAGAATGCATATCTTTATGACTGATAAATTTGCCATCTGACTGTAAGCAGCCATGGATTCAATATTATGACCATATATTTCACAATTTTACATGCGTATGCAACTACAGAATAATAACTCAAGGGCCAATATCCTGTTTTTTTTTGTCTTAATGATTGTATGTTTTTTTCTGCATATCCGACCAAAATATTTGGACTTGTGGGCCTCCAAAGTTGAAAAAAAGACGCAAATTTTACCAAAAATCAAATTCTTTCCAGCCACACCATATATCCCAGAAGGGTTTCAGAACCTCCAAAACCCCAGTATAGCTTTTTTTCCATTGATATACATGTATTGTTCAAGTTGATGTTTCAGGAGGTTTTGCAGTGTTATAGAGGACAACTCTTTTGTTATTGCAACATTTAGTGAAAAAATGACACTCACATTTCCATCCAACAGTAAAAATAATCCCCTTCCATCCGATAAACTAAGACATTCAGTACATATCATCATTATACTGCTTAGAATTGAGGGTCACTAGGGTGATTAAGTTGGTGCAAAAATCATTTTGCTGTAGGTGGAAGTCTTCCCTCTATACCCAAGAGTGTATTCGTGTACACTTTTTTTTACTGTTGGATGGACAGTTTTTTTTTCCAAATCTTAAGGTTATGCATCTAAATGCATCTCTTATGTTTCTAATCAAGTATAGTCATCTCTTGGATTTCTTGGATAGCATTTGTACCAGTATTCCCCCTAATGAGCAAAAAAAGTGTCCATTAGACAGTTGTGATCTAGACTTTAGGTCCATTAATTTTAAGTGGTGTGCCAAGTTGGTGGTGCATTGGAGTAAAATGATCATTATTTCCTACAGCCATCATGCTGAAGTTAATGTAAATTGGTTTTAAGGAGTATTTAAGCATTCTATAGAGAGCTAGAGAGAAAATAGTGTTTGCGACTAAAAATTTCACTTTTTCACAAAGTGGCTAAGGTTTATCAGCCTATAACTCAAAGGGTTTTTAGATGTTGATGCTTATTTTTGATACTATCAAACCTGCATACTGAATCAGCTGGAAAGCCAAATTAAACGTTTCTGTGATGTATATATGGGTAACAAACCTATATCACTGATCAAAACTGTCAGATGGACACACACAAAAATGACAAATCAACCCATAAGAGATTATTGTGTATAAATTTTGGTTCCATGGAGCCAAGATGCTGTTATAAGTTCATCAAAATTAATATTATTCTGAGTTTAATTTTTGAAGCCTTCTCAAGGAGATTTGTATGTGCCCAGGAAATCTATATACATCTTAAGTGAACAGAGTGAGCTAATGGAGGAGGCAAGTAGCGAATGGAACGGGGTTGGCTTGATTGTACCGCTGCTGCATTTCTGTGAGAAAAATACAGAAACGATTATGCCTGATAATTACACATTACCCCCCCCCCCTCCTACTGCCGGGTACCTATACTCGATATTCTCCTAAGACCATTTAAAAGGAAAATGAATGTTATCTATAGAAGCGGGTATACATTAAATTTTATTCTAATCTATTACACCCAATATTATCCTAGGCCTATAGGATCATGATGGGTACATGATTGGATATATCCTTTTCTTCATTACCTCTTACCCTTGTCTATGGTAATTCGTCATTCTATTACGTTTGACTTGCTAACCCATGTTTGCTGACTATATAATCATATTCATATCCCAACTTTTTTGGGGAACAAAGGGACAATGAGCCTGCATCTCTTCATGTTATAGAATAGTTCGATTTTCAAACATTAGTTGGGACATAAGGGAGTGATCATTTTTTAACAACAGGGGGGGGCCGGTGGGTTTGAGGGGGGGGTCAGAATTTTTTCAACCCCTTGACCGGGGGGGGGGTCAGAATTTTTTCAATACCTCTGATAGGGGGGGTCAAAATAATTTCACCTGTTTTCAGTGGAAAACCCCGCGCGTTACTATATGCTAAAAGGGGACGTCCGCGCGCGATTTTTGTCCCTTATGGGGGGGGGTCAAAAAAAATTTACCCCCTCAAGAGGGGGGGGTCGAAATTTTTTTCGCGCGTCCGCGCGCAAACCCACCAGCCCCCCCCTGTTGTTAAAAAATGATCACTCCCTAACCTCGTGCCCATACAAGTGGCACCCCATAGTTATCCTTACAAAACTCCAGGTGGCACTGCATACAAGGCATCGAGACACTCAACCTGATACCAGGTGTCACTAGCTCGCTCCTAGTACTTAACTCTGGGACCAGTATGAGAGACACTTGAGACGAAGCAATACACATGGCATGCCCATGGTCCAATGCATATATAACAACTGTATATTGTGAGAAATCTGTCAACATGTTTCATCTCACCGTTTCATTCACCCCTAATTGCACTCGAAAAAAAATCTCGCTAAATCTGGCATTTATCGTTAATGGTTTTTATTTTGTTGTAAAAATGGAATACACAAGATTAGTATTTTGTATCTTGTATTATTCATATACTTTTATGATATTCTTTTTAAGTTGGTTATCTTATTGTCATCATCATTTTATCTCATCTCTTCATCCCATAGAATTTTTCAATTCTATTAATGTGAGTAGCTAAAAGAAGGTATTTAAAAAGCAAAAAGTTAAAACAATATTTGTAAAATTGGGACTGTAATCTAATACTTTCTTGTTTTGTCCAACAAACTGAGCATGCAATTGATAACTGTATTTGTTTACATAATGTTTGTTCAGTATAATAAAATATTAAATTGAAATTAAATTGAATTAAATTCATTCTATTTAGCTATATTGGCAGCACTAGATAGGTACTGTGGTCCCCTGTTATCATAAGGGTAGGATGGTGTACGGGGCATTTGTTAATAGTTAATGATTGTGTAAATTAGGGAGTGGTTATTAATCGTCAACGGGGGGGAGTAGACGAGCGAGAAAAAAATTTCCTCCACCCGCAGTCTCATTCTGCCTTCATCCTCAGTCCCACCATCCCTACAACCTCAGTTTCATTCTAAGTATACCCTACTAAAGCCTCTTCCTATCTCCTTTCTCCCTCTCATTTCCATTCTTCATTACACACCTCTCCCATTGGCTATATACAAAAACCCCTCAGTTTTCTCATCAGACCCACCAGGTTTTTTTTTTTGTTTTTTTTTTTTTTTATTCCATCAAATCCAATGAGATATTGGTAGGTCCACTTGTAAATATTAGGTGTATGTGTTTCTTAATCAAAGGCTCTCAGTTTTTTTTGGTTTTTTTTTTCATGGCGCGAGTCTGCATGTATGCCTCACCTAGCCGAGTCAAGGATGTATCTATATACTCCAGCCGAAAGGTGTGAAGTCAAGGGGATGGATGCTGGACATGGGGAACGTTGTGGGAGGCAAGCAGTGAGGAGGGAGATCAGTAAGTGGAGAGATGAGTAGGCTAGGTTTAGTACAGGCTATTAAATGATGAGCAGGTGCGCAAAATGCCAAACCCTCTTTCAACTTAAGTAGGTCTTGTCTATATATATATATCGTATGCAAGCAGAGTTTTCATATCAAATCATATATATTGTGGTACCGGAGGCCAGAGTCTCAGAGGAGCCAGAAGGTTTAGATGAATCACTCCTTCGGAGTGATTCTATGGGGGCATGCTCCATCAGAGTGGTGCTGGAGGGCTACACAGAGATCCCTCCTCTGAGGGATATCTCAGAGACTTCGGAGGGCCACACTGGTTCTGGCGCCAGCCGCTAGGGGGGCGCCACTCGAAGGCACTTCTGGTTTGTAATAAAAGTAAGGGAAGTCCTCGGAGTCCTCAGTCTGTGCTACAGATTCACACGGTTCGGAAGCGGAAGCAAGACTCTAAATAGCGGAAACCGTGTATAATCTGGATATATGTATTACTTGGCACGTTGAAGGCTTATGATCTGTATCTGTTGATATGATAAGGAGTTCTTTGATAAAACACTGAGTCTTCTAATAAAAGAGAAAGTACTCAAGTGGATGAAGTTGTGTCTTTTCTCCAAAAATTCAAAAATATGCATGCATTCTGGTAACTTTTCATCGAGTTGGAATATTCATCAAATCCTTTCACTGTTGGAAATCCCAAGAAAATGACAGTGATAAATTTGCATAGCGCTTTCTATGTGGCATGTGACACAGACTTTTCTCTAAATTAACAAGTGATATGGGTATCCCCATAAATAGCATGTATTTTAGACACATATTTAAAGTGTAAAGGGCCCCTTCTATATAACACCCCTGACCCCGTCCCACCCTTAGGATTTCTCATTGTAGCTGTTCTCGAAAATGTTCATCTATGGTAACTTTAATACCGACCTAGCGGGATACTTTATTGACAAATGAGATAATTCCCATAATTTAATGCAGACTCTTTAGGGTGCATTATATAATAACAGGTACAAGCAACGGTGCCCCCCTCCTACTAATAGAGCTTCTTAGGATCCCGGAACTCTGTATATGGACATACCTTACATACGTTTTGCACAAGAGATTTTTTTAAAGATTTCTAAAACAGGTAGGGGAAAGTTGCCAAATTTGGACTAGCTCCTCAATTTGACCACCCTTACTTTCCCTAGTGGCATTAATAGGAACAAGGTTCCAATGCTGTCATTATTTAGTCAACATCACTAAAGTTCCCAATAACTCCAAAAAAACATATTTTTTTGATAATTCTGTGGACAATTTCTGTGATAAATGGTTTTTGGGCCTCTTGATCTTACCGACCTTCGCGTTTAAGCACCCCGGCCCTTATATATAGATTTGAAGGGCCAGTAACATCTGGCGGTTATTCAAGACAGGCAGTTATTTGAGACAGGCGCTTATATATGTATATGTATATGAACAGGGAAAACAAAACTAGTCAAATACTCAGGGGTAGGCATATTGCAAAGTGCTGGAGCAAACGTACAAATCATTGTAGCAATGCGTTTTCAATGGGATTGGTAGGCAAATTGCTGTGAGAATTTGTCTGCTTCTATTTGTCAAAACTCTAAAATACCTGCAAACTCTGGATGCTAGAAAAAAGTGAGCCCAAAAATGTAAACCCTCTTTCTTTGAAAAGGTGATAGAAGAATGCAAGTGTAGGGGGTCTGGGGGCATCCCCCAGTGGACCAGGATATTTTGTAAATCGATAGGCCAAATGTGTGCATTCTGGTGATTTTTGAGGATGTCTGGTACCTTCTGTTTAGAATTCTACTAAGACCCCCCATATAAATGTTAAAAAGAGATCTCATTGGATGTGGATGAATCACAAGATTGACCCTGGTGGATCTTTAAAAAACTGAGAAAACATTTTTTCTTAGGAATGGATCTTGAAAATTCAAAAACCTACATGGTCCTAAGGGACCCCCTGACCCTCTGTGATGTAAGAAGAGTTGGGGAAATGTTGGGTATATAATTATCTCCAAATTGCTACAAGAAATCCTTTAGATTCTACCACAAAGCATCCATGTTTTCGATGGATAGGTGACAATCTGCTGCAAGAAATCCTTCAGATTCTGCTTTTAAAAAAATTGTTGTTTTTGGAAGCATATTACTTCAAGAAAATCTACAGATTCTACCTTTAAAATTGATATGATCTTGACTTTTGGAGGTATCAGTGAGAATTTAATCATTAGTTAGCTATTAAAAACCCCAAGGTGAAGTCACAGTCAGGAATATTTAGATTTTTTGGTTCTAGTTGGAATATTTACAAAATTCTTTTAGATTTGGCATGTATTGAAAAGGTCATAACTTTGGTTCTAGTTGGAATAGTGACAAAATTCTTTGAGATTTGGCATGTATTAAAAAGGTCATAACTTTGGTTCTATTTGGAATATTGACAAAGTTCTTTCATATTTAGAAAGCTCATGTCATCCTCAATGTCACTGTCACATTTCCCAAGCTCTCTGTCGCACATTTTTGCGACATTGCGACAGCTGCCCACCCCTGAAAATTACTAGCATTTTATATTGTGTCAGTGTCTTGCTAAATACAAGCTGTACATGTATGGGTATAAAGCCAATGCTCACCGGTGTTGACCGCCACACACAAAGGTGTGCCAAACTACATTCACACATTGCTCAGGGGCAGTGGGTATTAAACCTGACCTAATTAAGCATTTGCGGGAAACAAACAAACATAAAAAGTCTGTAAGATTATGTAACGGTTCGAATATATGTCTTGGATAGTTCGAAGTTAAGACCAGATAAGGGATCTTGGGTTAGTGCAACTGGCACGTATTTATTTCGGTGTATGGTTTACATCTACCTTGATATGTATCGCTTAATGGTATCTTAAGCTCGGTAAAAGGTGGTCCGACTCCCTCGACAGTCAGAACCAGACTAACGCCTTCCCCGGCCCCAGGTAGGAGCTGGGACGAGACGAACAGTGCTGCCACCATCCCGCAGAGACCAGGGATTGTGAGGACCTCTAGTGACTACCGGTGATGAGTGCACCGCTCAAAACGCCCTCTCGAGGAAGACGCTCACACTATATCACGATCTACAAGCCCCTACAATTATATATAAAATACATGCATATGGCAGGTTTATATATAGAGTAGAAATAATATAAAGTAGTAAAGGTGTCTTTTCAAATGGAATTTTCGATACATTTTAACAGAATGGTGTAGTATGTAGTCGAATATCTTTACATCTGGATTCTTAATTGTCATTAGCATAAACCATTGAACAATGTACAAGAACGGCCTACAGAAGAAATGAATATGAGACAGGTACTTAGGGAGTGGTCATTATTTATCAACAGGGGGCGGTAGGTGGGTTTCCGCGCGGATGCGCGCAAATTTTTTACACCCCCCCTCGACGACAGTCAAAATTATTTGCGCCCCCCCAAACCGGTGGCGCGGAGAATTTTCTCGCCCCTCTTTGAGCTATAGTAGCGCGTGGGTTTTTTTTGCTCAAAAGAGGGTAAATTTTTTTAGCCCCCCCTCAAGAGAGGTCAAAATTTTGTTAGCCCCCCCTCGGGAGGGGTCTGAAATTTTTACGCCCCCCTTAAACCCACCATCCCCCCTGTTGATAAATAATGACCACTCCCTTATTTGAAACCAGGCGCTTATACTCGACGGTACAGTATTTGCGTGACCCCTATCTTAAGCTCTCTTGGTTGCTAGGCAACATTTTTTTTTGCTCAAAATCCATTCAGATTTTTAGATGCCATATTTTACTTTTAGACTAAGGGAGTGGTCATTATTTATCAACAGGGGGTGAAGGGTTTTCGCACGGACGCGCGGAAATTTTTTACGCCCCCCCTTGACGGCAGTTAAAATTTTTTGCGCCCCCCGCACCGGAGGCGTGGAGGGTTTTTGCAACCCTCTTTGATCTTTAGTAGCACACGTTACTTTTTGCTAAAAAGAGGGTGAATTTTTTTAGCCCCCCTCAAGAGGGGTCAAATTTTTTTTAGCCCCCCTCAGGAGGGGTTTGAGAATTTTACACCCCCCCATCAAACCTACCACCCCCCCTGTTGATTAATAATGACCACTCCCTAAAATGAAATTTAATAAAAACCATTGTCATGTTTCAGAGAACAAACTATCAACGAAAAAGATGTAAAGTTGCCTAAATTGGACCAGCTCGAGTTGCCTAAATTGGGCCATAGTTGTAATATTGGGTCAAATTTAGTTTCCTAAATTAGACCACTAGAATGGGCATACAATAGGCCTAGTTTTCTAAATTGGACAGAAGTGTAACCTTTTTCTTACTCCGGTAGGGAGGTGTGTAAAGTGGCATCTACCTCTTCTGACCACTACCGCGTGAATGACCGATCGTCCGGCTGCCTCTGCCTTCACTGGTCAGTCTCACTCTTCCCCCACCAGTGTTGTTTGGTGTGCCCCTGTACTGTTTATATGTGGATATGCAGGTGCTCTGTGTGGAGTGTGGTGCCTATGTCCACCCCTCCACCCTCTAGTGCCCTGGTCAGGTGAGACCACCCCCCTTCCCCCCACTGGGGATGTGTGTGTGTCCCCCTGTTCACCCCCTGTTGCTTATCAGGGGTCCGTTTTTTAGCGCCTCCCATGCTGCGTAGCAGCTGTACCGCGAAGCGGTACGGGAGTGCGCTATGATGATTGCATTTGCCCCATGTGATGAGGTCTCACAATACAAAATTACTGAATAGAGAAATTGATGATTGTGAAATGTTCTTTATGTCTGCTTTTATGAGACATGTCATCAAACACTAGTATACCGACATTATCGGCGGGAGGCGTTTTTTTACGTGGTCACAACCGCATTTCTTGTTCCACATTTTTACTGTTGGGGTGTCCATAAGGGGTTGTGAATCTTCATTTTGATTGCCCGTATATAGGGGTCTTGCTGGACCCGTTTTTATGTATTCACGTGGTTTCGACCCTTCTGGCGTCTTGTCAGGTGGAACTGACAGAGGTAAATTTTCAGCCATTTATAGGTGACTTGCTGGTCCCATAGTGTTCCTTGGTGAAACTTAAAATTTCCAAAATCTAGGGTGGCTCCCCTAGTTTAAGTCATGTGTATTCATGTACTCATGAAGGAGGCTCCGTTTATGTCAGTAGGTCATTTCTTAGTAGTGTAGAGCTAACCACCTGTGGTTTGATGGGTTTTGTTAACGTGGCATTAGTGGGTGCTCAGCCGTATTTGCCGTCCTTCGTGTTCATGCCTTGTGGGCATTTGGTATGAAGTTTTTCTATCCATTTGTATTCTATTAGTGTGAGGAGTCTCTTCCCCTCTTCACTTTTAGGATGTCGATTAATGAAGTCTACAATGTAGAACTTCGTATCTGCCGATTGTGCATGGTCCTTCTGATTGAAGTGCCATGCCATGTCTATTTTTCCTGTTTGGTTATCAATGGCTCCTATATATGCTCCCCTAAACGTTTTTTTATAGGGCGTTCTGTTTTTCCCATATACTGTTGGCCACATCTAGTGCATTCTAAGCAGTATATGACATTTGAGCTCATACAGGAGACGTTGATCTTAGTGTGGTGTTTTCTCCCAGTTGTTTTGGATGTGATCTGGCCGTTTTTGTCAATTTTCTGGCATTTTTCACAGTTGATCATTCTGCATCTGTTTTTTTGCTTACACTCTTTGTGGTTTGTTCTGTCTGGGGGATTCCTCGTCTCTAGCTAGTGGGTACCTTGTGGCTGCCCTTACTAGGTGGTTATTGAGGTTTTTCGGGCGTCTTTTCCCCTTGACTAGCCCCCCTGTCCTGAGAAATTTGGTGGTTTTGGACTCACCCAGTCTATCCCAATTTCTCCCCACTATTTCGTCAATCATATTGTTACCTGTTTTATATGTGCTGATCAGGTAACTGGATTTAGATTTCTCATCATTTTTAGGTTTTGGTTGTAGGAGTGCTTTCCTATCCATTTTGAGTACCTGCTTGGTGACATCCTCAAGGAGTTCCTTCGGGTTCCCTTTTTCCTCAAATTCTCTCATTTTTCTGATGCTATGGTATAGGTAGTCTTCTACCTTTTGGCAAATGCGTCTTAATCTCAACATCTGAGAGTATGGTACACTCTTTTTGGTTGAGGGGGCATGTGCCGATGTGTGGTGGAGATAATTATTCACATCAGTTGGTTTCCTGTAGAGGTCTGTATACAGCTGCCTTGTGTCTTTGTCAATTTTGACCTTTGTGTCTAGGAAGTGAGCCCTCCCTCGGGAGGGGTCTGAAATTTTTACGCCCCCCCTCATCCCCCCTGTTGATAAATAATAAACTCCCTTATTTGAAACCAGGCGCTTATACTCAACGGTACGGTCTTTGCGTGACCCCTAACTTAAGCTCTCCTAGTTGCTAGGCAACATTTTTTTTTTTTGCTCAAAATCCATTCAGATTTTTAGATGCCATATTTTACTTTGAGACTAAAATGAAATTCAATAAAAAACCATCGTCATGTTTCAGAGAACAAACTATCAATGAAAAAGATGTAAAGTTGCCTAAATTGGACCAGCTCGAGTTGCCTAAATTGGGCCATAGTTGTAATATTGGGTCAAATTTAGTTCCCTAAATTAGACCACTAGAATGGGCATACAATAGGCCTAGTTTTCTAAATTGGACAGAAGTGTAACCTTTTTCTTACTCCGGTAGGGAGCAAATCCACATGATATTGATGGAAATAACAAGAGTATACACTGAAAAAAATGAATCTAATATAAGTTAGTCAAAACCCCTAACTTACCTTAGTTAGCACATGTGACTAACACAGGACTAACATTGTACTAACAATGGCTAGGTCCTTAGTAACATTCACTAACCTATTCAGACAAGCTAGCTTGACTAAGTCAAGAGAGAAAATTAGTAAAAAGTTAGTAACCTTTCCAAGGTTAGTAGTTTTGTCTAAGGGTTAGTAATTTTTTTTCACACCAGGTGGCAGTGCAGTTTGTATGAGGATTTTTCTGGTAGGTGCACATCATAGAATAGTCTATGGATGTCAAAACAACAGTGATTTTCAATGACCTTTGACTTAGAAAGTCTTTTGCAATTGTACTCATATAACATTTAATAAAATGCACCTAACATATTGATAAGTTATTAAAGGAAGAAGGAAAAAAGATGGAAACACCTTTTGTATGGATATTCAATATACACATTGTTAGTTCTCTGACTTTGTATTAAACTCAGAGCAACCTAGCTCAGGGGGTGTAAATAAAAATGATTTGAGGCATAGAACATGCTTCTTAAATGAAGAGGTTCTGATGCAGGTGTCAATTCTGATATAGAGTCTCAGACTCAAAGTAGGTTTTGAATTCAATGTGGCTTACCTACAATAAAGGGTTAGTTTCAAAGGGTTAGGGATTGTATCATATATATTCAGTGATTTAAACTAAACTCTTCATGTCTGTATGCAAGATTTCCCATGTTTTGATGTTTATAGTATTTAAATATAAATTTGTTTGCAGAAGATTAAAATTGCAGGCCCTATTCCATACTACCAATAAATGAAAGTCTTAGTAAAAGGACTAACAAATTACTAATAATGTCAGGCAAATGCTAACATTTTACTAAGGGTTAGTTCGAAAGAGCTAAGATAGGATAGGAAGTTTGGACATGTTCTTTTTGATAACCTTTGCCAAAAAGTTAGTTCAACCTCCTAACTTCTTACTAATATTTGAGGATCGTTTTTTTTCAGTGTAGGTACTATCATACATATCAAAAATTACCTAGTTTTGTATATTAATTAATCAAAATAAGGAAAATATAAGGAAATAGAGAACAGTAATTCGCATTGGTCCAATTTAGGATACCAACTGGTCCAATTTAGGCACCTGGTTGCCTAAATTGGACTATTTGGCTTTAATTTTTAATTGCATACCCTAACTAGCGAGTTTCAAATTCCGAGGTTTTATGCTATATCCAGAAAACCATAAGGTACCCTCATAAAGTGTATAAATTTTACATTCAAATTCATAGAATTAATCACTGGACAGGAAAAAGTTTTTAGGGTATCCATAGGCAATTTAACATGCAAAACTTATGTCTCCCTATCAGGCAAATCCCCCCCCCCCTTTCAATGGCAGTCATTAAATTTTTTATACCCCCCCCCCTTCTCGAGAGAGGTCACAAATTTTTACGCTCCCTCAGGAGGGGTCAGAAGTTGTGACACCCCTCTCAAACCCAACCCACCCTATTAAAAAATAGTGACCAAATAATGACTAATTATATACCGGGTAGCCTAGGCCTATCTAATGCTGGGTTGGTGTCTGCTATTGGAGGTCCGCTCAAATATTTTGTCTTCTGTCAGTAGCCTATCCCTTGGAACTAAAACTCAGTGATCCGCATTCATGATCCTGTGCTATGATAATACAGGCAGTGTGAGGTGTGAGTCGCTGAGACATTGGTCTACCAGTGTGTATTGTATGGTCTTGTATTGTCTCTATGAGATTACAAACTGTGGCGGGAAACGTAGAGACGCCCATCCCACCAATGGGGAGGTCAGACAGGGAACTTCCGCTTCCGGGGCGTGTTAGCGCTCGCCGGCCGTAGTGACTCACGCCAGTCGGAGTAGTGAGGCAGGTAGGCTTGTACCGAACATGGCAAGCCAACCGGCCCAGTCATAGTAACAAACATTACGGATTTAAACACCCCCCTGACTGTAGAAACTTACATTTGAATGGATGTGGGATACACTACTGTTATTTTCAAGTACGGATTTTCCGAGAAGAAGACTGCCGCGGCGGCACAACCACCACCGGGGCACGCAAGGAAGAGAGAAGGCTGCTACGAAGGCCACGGAAAATGGCAGCGCTTGAAACAGCCGTGTTCGGTTTAGCAGTATTCTTCTTTTGTGGATGGTGCTTTATGTGGTACATACACCTTCTAGCCATTCTATACGGGTAAGTAATCGTTATATCTATGTCTAGGTGGTATTTATGAGTGTCCATAGGGCATTCTTTGATAAGAGTTTGACGATGTACAGCGCTGATTACCGATCGTTTGTTTGTGTAGTCAGTCAGTGCTCGGGCCCCGTCCCCAAGCTCTGCTCCGGACCGACAGGGAGAGCCAACTGCCTGGGGGAGTCTAGAATGGGCTTGGCTCTATCCTCTACTTAGACTACTACTACCACTACTACTCTTTAGACATCCCTTCTGTTCGAATTAGGTAAACTTGCCAAGGAAGTAGAATAGACATATAACAGGGTCATACTTTTACGATGATCAGGACCCTGGCTTTCAGTCACTGACTGAGTGAGTGATACAGAGTGAGTGACTACCTAGTACCTTGGCTTGACCGGTGTCAGCTGTCAAGCCGGTGAGGAATGCAGGTGACAGGCACGCAGGCACTGTTTAATAAGAGTAGGCCGAAATACCTGCCTGCTCACAGGCAGGATCCAAGATGTATACAAGTCTATAGTGGCACAAACACATGGCTAGTCTGAACTAAGTACTCACTTTCAGTTCCTGGAAATTGTCCCTCCTATTCACAAACATGTAGTTTTCATGTACATCAGCTTATATTGACTAAAACATGACTCATGAGATATATCCAATAAATCTGACATGTTTATCTTGAGCTTAGATATCACTACCTCAATGGCCTCCATTGTAAACATGCTGGGGTGCTACCTGGTGTTAGACTGCTCTTGAAACATAGGGCTAACCAACCAAGTATAGTGTAGTCTTTTTGGCACTAGGTGGCTACACCTGGCTTCAAGATGGCCGACAATGATTTGGAGGGAGATTTGAAAATCACCTGGATTATTAATTATCACAAGTATTTCAAGTGCTTTGTGTATTGTGAATCTTTGGATATACATTGAGGGAAGTGTTGGTGGAAGCATTGGACCTGAACAGTAAGTACTTCTGTGAGACATGGCCACTCTGCCAGATTGGCTGACCAATCAGACTACAATAGACACACTTGGAGTCTTGGTCTCTGAGGTTCCCTCAGAGCGTCTACGGAGTAAATAAGAGGGGAAACGGACAGTTCGACAGATTACCTTTTGAAGCTTTTCGACAGGACCATTCGACATGAAAATTTGGCAGAAACTGAAATGACAGATTGAACAGATTTTTCCAATATTGTATATAGTATACACTATAATACAGTGTGTAGACTGTAGTGTAGTGGAAACCCTAGTGGAACCTTCAAAACAAAAGGCCCTCAATGCCTCATATCATGGATTCATGCAAGTACTGGTGTAACACAGAATTACATGATAACATATGTAGGCACCCCGGGGGAGGGGGGCACTCATGGATCTAAGGGTTACTGGAACAATGATCCCACGGGAACGATGATCCCACGGGAACGATGATCCCATTTTCTCCTTCCCAGGAACGATGATCCCATCTTAAGGAACCATGATCCCACATTAGAATATCTCTCATTGCTTATATTTACTGACCCATCTGCACTAGTATTTCATGATTTGTTGGTGATTTATGCAAAGAAATTGATAGAAATGATGAATAATAATGATTAAATGCCCAGAAATGTCTGAAAAGGATTTTTTCCACACTGCAGGCTACTTCTCCAGGCTACTTACATACCGGTACCCTACACAGTAATATCCAATTTTTAATGATTTGTTGGTGATTTATCATTTTTATGCATAGAAATAGATAGAAATGATGAATATGACTAAAATGCAAAAAAAAAAAAAAAATGTCTGAAATTGTCTATACCTATAGATCTAGATCTATCATTGGAGTGATTTTTTTTCGTAATTATTTTACATAGAAGTAATTATTTTGTATATATTTATTTTTTACTTATATTTCTTTTGATTATTGGGGATACATATCATTTACATGGATTCATAAGGTTTCATGGATTAACAGACAAACTGTGAGTACTTTACCTACACACACATTAGCATATTGTCACTCAAACTCTTCCTAGATTTCATGGAAAACTCTTCATCTAAATACCACTTTGTCAATTAGATGTTCAGAGATAAGATACAAACACAATATAGCCATATTTGAAAAGTGGGGCCATCATTTTGTTAAGATGGGATCATGGTTCCTCAAAAGCTGGGATCATCGTTCTGGGATCATCGTTCCTTGGGATCATCGTTCATGTATTCCTCGATCTATGGATACCATGTGCCTACACAAACTAGCGGGAAAGGGGGTACTTTTTGGATCCCATGAACCGATCCGCCCGGACCCGTTATTAGGGGCTGTTTGGGGCTTTCAAATGGTGAAAGAATTTTTAAAATATTCCAACTAGAACCAGAGTTAGGGTTTAATATCAAGTGGTCAACTTTTCTCAAGCAAATTGCCCAAAGTTGACCAGGAAAGGGGTCCTTTTCCCCAGGAAAATATCTAAATATGGCCGGGAAAGGGGTATATTTCTCAGAAAAGACTCATCAAAATCAACAGTTTTTCCCGATATTCCTGCCCAGCTCTCATTCCTGCCCGACAGCTTTTAAGCTGCAGATCCATTGGCAATGGCATTGCTGCGAGTCTTACTGTGAATGTTGTCTTGCATGTGAATGTCCAAGAGCAGTCGGAAATATCAAATCATTTTTGGTTTTTGCGAATTCGGTTGCATGGACATCACATGGTCATGGACTTTGTCGTAGTAGCAGATCTACTGCTGGAATATTTTCTGTGAGAACACACATGTCACATACGAATGCAGTTCGCAAGAAATTCTCGGCAGTGGATCCCCCACTTTACACATCCTCCCTCTCTCAACCTAAGCCTAAGGCTATCCTCCTGTGGAGGGGTAAAAGAGGCAGGGGGAATCTTCCTTTTTTTAATTTGCCCCCCCCCTCCACCTAGGGCGGGTTAGTGAGGTAGGTTTCTCTCTCCTTGGACTTGGTTCCTCCACCTTTATAGAGAGGAAGGAAGTTTTTGCCTCTTTGATTCATTCCTGTCAAGTGGGTATTACCGGGTACCGGTGGTACCGTAATCTCCCGCGTATAAGACGCGTCCTCTACGCCAAACAAAATGCTGGGGCGTCTTATAGCCTTCTCCCAAGAAGGGGGTGCGTCTTATACGAGGGGTAATTTTACTATAGAACAGTACTGGATTGACAAAAATCACCCCTAAGAGGTGCGTCTTATACGCGAAAATGCTTCTCCCAAGAAGGGGGCGCGTCCTATACGCGCAACGCGTCTTCTACGCGGGAGATTACGGTAGTTATCATACAATAGGGACTCATCCTGTCTCTCTACCTCTCAGTAGATGAGAAGAACTAAAGGGGGCGGCGCATCCTGCATATAAGGCATACCGTATTCGATGTAATTGGTGCACTGTGCGCTTAAAAATATCCCAAATCTTGATTCAGTATATAAGAGTTTACTTGGGCTCCAGAAATTGAAAATTTTAGGTTATTTATAGTCTGAAATATCACCAAAAAGAGGGGGTGTGCGCTTATTATTAGGGTATGTGCGGTACTCAGAGTTGACAAATGTATTGCTAAATATGAATTTTCCATTTTTTAAATAGAGACATGTTATTTTTTTTATTTTTTTTATCTTTCACAAATCTTTCGTTCATTTTTATGGTATTCCTGACCAGCTGATATTTGCTGCCCCCCCCCCCCCCTCCAACTAATACACACCCCAGCACCCCCTTCTTTTCTGTGCAGTAATCTGTTTGAATGGGGGTAATGCATATACCTCCCTCACCCCCTCCCACACACCCCGCCCCGTAACCCTTATCCACTCTCACATCTCCCCACCTAGCCTCTATAATTAACCATGTAGGGCTAACTGACCATTCCTACGACTATTAAGACTTATAGTTTGCCTATAGTAGACAATGCGACATCGAGATTATTTTTAATAGGGCTTGGTAAGTGGTGGCAATGGCAGACACTCACAGAAAGTCGGCCAGAAAGTCCAGCTGGTCAGAAAGGGCCAACTGTCATGGAGCGATTACTATATCGATAGGTCTAAGCAGGCGTTAACATGCGTGCATTGTGCTATTACATCACCTTATAACCATGTACCGGTACTTACTAGCTACCGGTATGCGAAGAATGGCCATTTTTTTTACTTGTACATTTGATTGTGACGGCATACGCTATACTAAGTTATAGGGAAATTCCTATCAGGTCGGGGATGAGAGATTGCATTCCACAGTAGATAACATAGGAGTGACATGTAGGGTAGAAGTAACAAATACAACATGAGAACTATTGTACATATAGATACTACAGTGGTAAATATGTAGAGGAGTACCGGTACCCATAATGTATTCAGAGATGCCACTTTTCCTAACTTTTTAGGAATTCCGAATTTTGGTATTCGTTTCCTGTAGGCATTTCCTATTGGGAGTACAAAAAAAATAGGATGATTTCCGAATTTCCATTGATTAGTGAGTGGCATCCCTGTGTATTACATACCGATATTAGGAGTATCATGCTATCCATACTTTTACATATTCTACATTTGCCTGCACTTACATTCAGACAGTTCTCCAACTATAAGATGGGGAGGGCCTAGATAAGGGATACCTGGTACTCAATACAGAGTACACCTGCATCATTATTCAGGGATAAGGGTATGCAAGGATGTCAGTGATACCAATGATAGACAGATAACTGAGAGTATCCGCCCCCTGATCTATAGAAATCATACATCTATACCCTTTGTGTTTGGGATTTAGACAACAAGATTGGTGCTTATCAGTCGCGGCTAACCTTGGGGTCGGGTATGGTGGAGGTGTGGACTAACTCTATTGGATAATACCTCAAAACCTTGTCTGATATGAAGTGTAGGAGGTGGGGACTAACCATGTATTGGATAATTGACACATCAAATCTTGTCTGATATGAAGTGTAAATCGACTGCTTATCCCATGGCCAATATTCTCTTCCTACAGTCTTGGCATTGGTGCATTGAGCATAGACTATTTGAGTGAAACTGACAGTATATGATAAGCTAGTTTACACAGGTTTTATTTTATGTCCTACAATTAATCATATTTTATACACCATACATTGTGCATTTTCTCAAAGTTATTTCCATAACCACAAATCACTTTAAACATGAAACTTTAATGTATATTAGAATCAATATGAAATACATCCTTGTCTAATGGCTACATAATTTGTTATTGAAAACTATCAGATACCATATCAGTCAGAATAAAAAAAAAGTGCACATGATTTATTGACCTTGTTCTCTAATCTAGATACGTGTAATGGGTCACTATGACAGTCTATACGGGACTAGCACATTGCTAGTGATAAGACAACCAGCCAGGTGGCTCATGTAGTCAGGCCAAACCTACAGTTAGCCTCTTTGTATAGTTTACTTTAATGGCCTCTTTCCTCATTTACTATGTATAGCTATTCTGTAAATTTTATATCTATGGAAGCAAATACTGTCAACTTTAACCAGATAAGTTTGGTATAAATCTAATACTTTAAATACAAGAGAAATATTACTTTTAGATTTCAATAAGAGGTCACATGTCACTCACACTGAGTACACCCAGGCCATCTCCCTATCAAGCTAATCCAATCCCCTCACACCTGAAACAATGGGGAGGTACTTAGGGTGATTAAGATTAAGTGAGGGCACAGCTTATCTCCCCTATCAGTCTTATCAATGTCCATTGTTCTGAGATAGATGAAAGTGTAGATAAGAGATTACCCAGAATTCTCTGACAAAATCCAAGATGGCGTCGGGGGCTAAGAACAAAGATGGCTCTTCATGTGACGGTGTGGTACACCTCCGTCCATCTCAACACTACCTAATCAAAAGAGACTGTTGCTAGCCTAGGCCCATACGTTGCTATGGAAATCTCCCCACTTCCTGTGTCATAGATTGCAGGAAGTTACATCACAATGGGGTCACAGCCAATCAATGGCCCCTACCTACTGGAGGAGTCACTCTCTCAGCATTGGTATAATTTTGTCCAGCCATATATTTTGGACTCAAATACAGGGACCATGGTCTATGGTTCAGTATTGGGTGAGATACCTAATAATTCGGTGCGTCTATTAGGTTTAGTCCATATGGGACCTGGGTCTTCAATTTGAACATCCAGTCCAGCTCAATCTTATTGCGCAAGTATTCTGCACTGTCTGAGTGTGGAGCCCTATAGATGAACTCCACTATGTGGATTTCCACATCTTTTAGCCCATGATGTCCAACAAAAAAACTATATACATGTACTTATAGCAAGTACCGTAATCTCCCGCGTAGAAGGCGCGTCTTCTACGCCAAACAAAATGCTGCTGGGTCTTATACGCGGGAGGGTAATTGCCTTGAGTTGGGGGTGCGCCTTATACGCGGGTTTTTCCAACATCTCATTTGGGAAAATGCGCCGATGACAGCTTGAACTCATAGCGCCAGCACCGCGGCAGACCGGGAGGTGTCAACGCGCTTGGCGGGTTCAAGCCGACCGTGTGCCGATGACAGCATAGACTCAACAGGTTGACAATGTGGTGTGGCTTGCCGGGGTGTAGGGAACACGTGGGCCGATGACAGCATCGACTCATAGCGCTAGCGCCGCGGCAGACCGGGAGGTGTCGACGCGCTCGCCGGGGATAAGGCCCACCATACGCCGATGACAGCTTGAACTGATATAGCCAGCAGCGCGGCAGACCGGGAGGTGTCGACGGGCGCTCGGCGGGTTTGACGCCGACCGTGTGCCGCTGACAGCTTGAACTCATAGCGCCTGCACCGCGGCAGACCGGTCGGTGTACAGGCGCTCAGCGGGTTTGACGCCGACTGTGTGCCGATGACAGCTTGAACTCATAGCGCCTGCACCGCGGCAGACCGGTCGGTGTACAGGCGCTCGGCGGGTTTGACGCCGACCGTGTGCCGATGACAGCTTGAACTCATAGCGCCTGCACCGCGGCAGACCGGTCGGTGTACAGGCGCGCAGCGGGTTTGACGCCGACCGTGTGCCGATGACAGCTTGAACTCATAGCGCCTGCACCGCGGCAGACCGGTCACTGTAGAATAGGGGGTGGGGAGGGGGGGGGCGCCTTCTACGCGAAACAGCCCCCCTGTGAGTTGGGGGGGGCGCCTTATACGCGGGTTTTTCCGGAAATCGATCCAGAAGAGGTACGTGCGCCTTCTACGTGAAAAGGCCTTCTCTGAGTTGGGGGGGCGCCTTCTACGCGAGCTGCGCCTTCTACGCGGGAGATTACGGTATATAGGAATGGGATAGCGGCTTCACCTGGTGGCAATTCTATGAATCATTTCTAAAATGTTAAGGCATGTTAGGGAAATAATCACATTAGTTGTTCTTGATTTAATTATATAGCAAGTTAATAGTAATGGATGATTCCATGAAGTTTTGGTCCACTGAATAGTTATTTGATATACTTCTTTACACCCAAAACGTGTTTTAACCAATAGGCCTACTTTTAGCTAGCGTTATTATCGGGGTATGCAGTGATCCGGATCTTAAAACCTCCAGAGCATATTCCCTACAGATCATTCTTCTGCTCTACCTCCTGCCCTGTGGTGGCATATTGAAAAGTACACGCACAGGTATATTCTGAATCATTAAATAGTTTCATATAGTCGGCCGAGCCCCAAAGTAGATTTTCTTATATGTCATACACGTGTACTTTTCATGTCCTTCCTCGGACTCATACGAATTCAAAATGCTTGATTTTGCGTCCAAAGAGCTATTTTCGTTAGGTTGGCCTGTTGTATAAAAAAAACTCTAAAGACCAAGAGTTTCACCCCAGGTACTCTCATGAAAGTCTCTGGTGAACTTAAAAACATACAAAGTACAACAAAAAGGCAAGCCACGACACTTCCCCACCCCTGCCCCTTCCCCCAGCCTCGGCCAGCGTCTGTTGATACTTAGTGCAATACTCTGTCGGGCTGGAGGGGGCGAGCCTGCCTTCACACTACTGTCAAGGTTAATCTTTTGCGGGTTGGGGGGTGGGGGGGGGCAGAAAAGAAAGAATGGATTTTAGATTCATGTAAAACAAATACATGTATCCTCCTGTGTGGATTGAAAATTATCGCGGACCTGAACTGTCAATTACATGAAATTTCCTTAAAATTGAAGGGAAAACACTAGCCTAGGTCAGTCCTGTTTCCCCTAGCGCCAGGTTACCTGGGGGGGGGGACAACAAGTTTTTTTTTTGGGTTTAATTAACTGCTAGGAGGAATTAGTTCCAATACTTTGATAATAACTGTTCTTACATGTATGCATACATGGACAGATATATGTTTAGACACCCTGGTGCCAATGGTGGCCTGCATAATATCATCACGATCTCCATTCACAATCTTTGAATTGAGATCCCCAGGTAGCCAATACAATTACATACACTATGTGTTGTGTAGTTATTCAGTACAATAGGTTAGTATACAAGTAGGTGTGTATCCCTGGCGTATGCTGGTAGAGTAATATGAGTTATGTAAGCGTTCTATAGTCCCCTTTTCTTGATACCGGTATACATATGTATATGCTTCTGCTCAGTATGTGCTACTTGCCTTTAAGCCATATTTATCGTCTAAGGCCTTGCGAACCTCACTTCATCATGTACCACAGAGAATATTATATACAATACATACCAGAGCCCAGGTGCGGCTTATAGAATTAAGTCACATAAGCTGGAGGTGCAGCTTAAATACGAGGGCATTTGTCACTATATAACAGAACTCATCTCTAGTATTGTAATATTCATTGAATGCTGTAATATGTTATTAAAACTGGACGTTTTCTTGTGTGTTAAACCATGCATTTATGAAATACCGGTTATTAGGGAGTCAATACGAAGCATCTGCACCCCCCCCCCTCCCTTCCGCGTGCACATATAAATGATCCTGTAGATTCTAAGGTGGTACCTGATGTAATAAATAATTATTTTGCGGAGGTTGGCCCCAAACTGGCAGAGAAAATTCCGTCTACCTGGGGCAGTATGGAGGATCCACCCTCGGTAACACAACCTAACTTGAGTTTATTTGACATCAAGCCGTTCACTCAGGGAGAGGTGCTTAAAGAAATAAAAGAGCTAAGTCTGTTCAAGTCCACGGGACTAGATAATATATCTGGAAAGCTTATTAGGGACAGCCTTGCTACCCTCTTAGAACCCTTTACTCATTTGCTCAACCAATCGTTACACCAGTCTAAATTCCCAACACTCTGGAAAAAAGCCAAGGTAGTCCCTATTCCTAAGGTTAAGAGCCCCTCCTCCCCGAGTGAATTAAGGCCCATCTCTCTGCTTGCCGTAACAGGCAAGATTATGGAAAGACTCGTATACAAACAACTTTACTCATTCCTGGAGGGTAGTAACCTGCTTTCACCTGGTCAGAATGGGTTTAGAAAGAACAATGGTACCCAGGACGCGGTGTTCCAGGTTACGGAATCAGTTCATAATGCATTGTCAAAAGGCCTGAGCTCTGTGGTAGTTTTCCTCGATTTCTCACGTGCATTTGATTCTTTGAATCACTCAAAATTGCTATCCAAACTGAAAGACTTTAATCTCTCCGCCACCTTAATTAACTGGTTCGAATCATATCTTAGCGCCAGATCTCAGCGCACAATTTGTAATGACGCCCTTTCTGGCTGGAGAGACCTTACTCATGGAGTCCCCCAGGGCTCAACCCTGGGGCCTCTCCTATTCCTTCTATATGTAAACAACATGACTAATCTTAAAACAGAATGTTCTATCAAACTGTATGCAGATGATACACTTATGCACTTAGAGCATCAGGATACTGAAGTACTGGGTTTACTGTTACAAGATGACCTGAATAAGGTCTCTAATTGGTGTGATATTAATGGTCTAACCGTCAATCCAAATAAGTCTAAGTATATGTTGGTGTCACACGAATCTGAAGTAACTGACTTTGACCTGCAACTAAGAGGTGTACGACTGGGTAAAACTAAAGTCTATAAATACCTTGGTGTCACTATAGAAAATGGCTTCACTTTCCAGGGACACTTTGTAGAAATGTGTAAAAAAATCAGACATAAACTTTGGCTGTTCAGAAGAATTCGCCCATGTTTGGATGTACAGTCTGCATTACGTGTGTTCAAAGCAATGCTGTTACCCTATTTTGATTACGGTTGTGTTTTTCTCACTGCACTCCCAGCTACTTCATATTATAAATTACAAATCTACTGTAACACAGCTCTCCGGATATGTTTTAATATACTAGACCCAACTTCATGTCATGTCAAAGATCTATATAAACAAGCCAATTTGCTTCCGCTTGATCTTAGACGAGTTTATTTTCAATTGTCTTTATGTCACAGACTCGTTTATGCAGGTAAAGTCAATGTAATACCCTGTACCGGTACAAGAGGGACCAGTGCCCCAACTATCAGGCTTCCCAGGCACAAGCTTACTGCTTACCTGAATGGTCCCACCTACCAAGCGGCCTCTAGATGGAATGCCTTAGACCCTTCACTTAGATGGGTTACGGATAAGAGAGAATTTAACATACGGGTCAAAAGGCGGTTGGGGCGTCTTTTTTTAGATAAGTGGAAAAGGGAAGCCCCATTTCTGACTTTTGAGGGAGTAGACATAGTGAGTGGGCTTGTTTAAAAACAGCCTAGAGCAAACTTACACAGTGATACCCATTGGGAACAGGAAATACTTCACTTCTAATAAGTGACCGTTATCTGCGCATTAACTGATGCTCCTTGTAATTGGAAACAAACAGTGGTAACAGATCAAAGTTATGGTCATATAGACAGTTTGAATGAAATCAATCTCGGATCCTTCTGAAACTTATATTGTTAAAAAAATCTATCAGATGTACATAGGGTTGTGCATTACATTGTATGTCTCATTATATCAAGTACTACATCCTGTGAGCATTATTGATGCAAATGCTGTATGGCTTAATGAGTCTTGTACATCTCGATGCAAATACTGTATAGCTTAATGAATCTTGTACATCCTGAGGTCGAGTCTCCCACTTTGAGGCGGCCCCCCCTATGTAAAGCCTTGTTCCACTCGGGCCTGTCTTGTCTTATCCTCGTCTCTGTCTGGCCTTTCCCTGTAAATGTATAACCATACTCATTTGTATATTAGGGTGGCGTCTATTTATTATCATTCTCGTTACGCTCTATTATTTATACTTCGTTGAAGCTACAGTATATTGTATTAATTGTGATAATGGGTATTCAGTTATTGTACAGAATGGTAGCGTTAGCTTCACGCACCTCTGGTTTGCACTGGGAAGAACAATTTTGAATTGATCAATGTACAACCAGGACCAAATAAAACCGTTTCAAAAAACATTTAAATTAGGTTAGATATACATACTGCCTAATTGAATGTATCATTTATTGATCACTTAATGCAAGTGTAAGTTCTCCCATCGTGCAGAATGCTTTCAACCTCTCCATTCTCTGTGATGAATCCATACAGATGTCAATATTTCAGACTTGGCGTTTGTAGGGGGAAAGTGCTATGTCGATCATTCCTTCAAAAGCTTTCCCCATTTCCAAATATACCGGTAGCTTTCATTGATTCATTTATTAACGAGTCATCCCTATGTCTCCATTTTTATATGTGGATGTCAAATAAACCGAGGGTATCCAGGCATATTCAATCTAGCTTTGAATGATATCAATGGTAAATCACTGCATAACAAAAAGAAGGGGAAAAAAATCAAATAACTATACAGAGCCACTGGGAAGGTGAGAGACTGGTGCGATATGGTGATTATCATTAGGGAGCCCGCTATATATCCGTTAATCCATAGACGCGATTGAGAAAAAGGGAAAATTAACATCAACAAATATATTTGTCTATGTATAGAAACACAAGATACTATTTTTTATTTCTTGGGGATTGCCAATAAACGTTTTAGGTGCGCTGTACAGAACACAATAGCAGACACACTGATAACACATGGAAAATCATAGTGATAAACTGATTGATCACTACCTTATCTCATTATGGGCCTTTATCTTGCCACATCAATATTGCCTTGTCCACATTGTATCGTTATGCATTCCTTAAGGTGGAGAGGGTTAGACTGGGCTGAGGAATGTGGGCGTTGGACAGAGGCTGATCAAGATGATGCATTCATTCATTAGCACGTGTTCCCATGGGCAAATGGGGAGAGGGGGTTATTGGTTTGAAGGGAGGGAATCAGTGCTAATGGGTGCTGAGGGGGGGGGGGGGCAGTCCATGCCCTGTCCATGCTGGATAAATTCTGTAAAACTTGTGGCGTGCGCCACCCCCTCCCACCGGCTCCCACCCTGACTCATGCACAGAATGACACCCCAGGCTGTGTGATGTATGTGGTGGGGGAGGGGGTCCGCCTCTGATGGTGGGTTATTGATGTCTTCATGGGACTCATCAATACATGCATTCAGTGGGACAGAGTTTAGAGGGAAGGGGTCATGGTCAGCACTGATGTGTGTGTGTCACCCCTCACCCCCACTCTGCCCCTACCCAACTTTCTTTATCATCCCACACGGGCCTCGTGCGTCACCAGTATTAGTGGGGAAACCCTGGTCCAACCTTTATACCATTCCCTCATTCATCGACCCGGCGAGCTGTCGTTGCAATGTATATACGTGTAAGGATATCTTTGATGCTAATATGATGTATTAGCCTATGAAAAAAAATTATTATCACCTAAAAAAGAAGGAATATTGGAAATGAAGAAAATAGATCATTCTTAAAGCTCCACCAATCTTATGGGACTTCGTGTGTGACTTTTTTGTCTGACAAATACAAACTACTGTAATCTCCCGTGTATAAGACGCGCTGCGCGTATAAGACGCACCCCAAACTCAGCACATGCATTTTCGCGTATAAGACGCACATTTTAATGCGTAAATTTGTAAGATTAGTACATTTCTATAGAAAAATTACCCCTCGTATAAGACGCCCCCCCCAACTTGAAAAAATCCTATAAGACATTTTGTTTGGCGTAGAGGACGCGTCTTATACGCGGGAGTTTATGGTACATGATTCTAGTTAAGCTGTGTGTACACGCCCACAGAGTAGGGTGTGCTCCTACCTGTTGTGAGTGAACTAGCTGTCCCACCCCGTGCTCTACTCCCACAGTCCCCTTACAGTGCACTCTCTACCGTACTTATTACCACATGTCTTTACTATAATGTATCCCGTGGCATTTCTGATTTAAGCACATATCCCAGGCTGCCATACATATATAATCATCATAGGGAATGGCAGTGAAAAGTGATATAACACGTTGAATTCACTGCACCACGACACGCATGTTTTTGAGACAAATGATATTTAATGCATTGGTTAATCCCAACCAATTGATTAGTCTGGTCAGGTGGATGATAGTGGGACCATTTGCTGTCGGTTATTCCAATATATTACTAGTGGCATAGAGTTAGTGATATTCAGTGGGTGAGTGGGGTGAGCAAACAATCCCATTTATTATATCACATAAATAGTGTAGAGAGCAACTGCCAGGTATAACGGTATTTTATGGCCCTGCCAGTCCTGCCCTGTCTTACTAGCTTCTGCTTTGGGATTAGCTTAATCCGTGTAATGATCTATCATTTTACCACATGACAAGATAACCTGATTTCTTATCACGTCATGAAAACACGCACACAAAGGAGACACCCTAGGGCCTTGCACTTTCAGTCATTTTGGTGGTGCGAATAAGTTTAAAAAAAAAATGGAAATTTTATATATAAGAGGCAGAATTACTTAATGAATTTGTAGTGCCATTAAAGGAGGAGATGTAGGGGTCTTGCAGGAAAAGGTATTTCATTACCAAGTTTTGTAAATTTTGAGATATTGTCAATAGTGTACAGACTCAGTTGGTTGGCAGCCATAAGACACTTTTTGCCTCCAATGCTGAAGGTATATGATGTTGATCCATGTATCAACTTCCCCGCCTTTTTTGGCAATGTACGAATAGCACAGTTTTGGCAGGAGATATGCAAATAGTGGCTTTGCTGGTGCGAAAAACCTGGGTGAGGGAGTGCTAATGCAACAGGATGAGTGCACAAATCATGGGGCCAATCACGGACTTTTCACTTTTCGAGTTATCAGCAATTTACATTGCTGCATTATATTTTATACTACTAGAATCCAGTCCTAATAGCTAAAGTTCAGTGAGCTAGCAATGGCCATTACAATCCCTACAGCACAGCCTACCTGTGAGAGTGCTATGTCCTACCTGTATATAATAACACCTTGGCAGAGTTACTACAATGGTTACTACTATACAGAAGTCCTACGTGTATAAGGAGCAGGGGCTGTGTTTGTAGATACAGGAGCCGTAGGTAGACAAGTCCTGCAGCACAGAGGAGTGTCAACATCAGCAGCTACCGGAAGATCATACTAGATGACCTACATCAAATCATGGTCTTGGGGTTGGGCGCGATCAACATACATACTCTCTTACTCTGTGGGTCATGCTATAGATACACAGCAGTAGCGGATCCAGGATTTGTAAATTGGGAGGGGGCACACCCCCTCTTTTTGAGGTTTTATCGGGATTTCCTGTGTTCCGAAATTTCTGTATACTAGGAAATATTCCCTATACAACTCAAGCCAACTGGTAAGGAGGCATTTTTTCCCACAAATAGAAGCCCAATGCGTTTTCATATGGAGGCAATATGTACTTAAGTGTGATATCTTTGTAAAATTAAGTGTAGAAACCTTTTTTTCTAGTTAACATTTCCAGTTAATGAAATGTGACTTCCCGATATTTGCCCATAGCTGAATAAGACATCTGGTTTTACTTTTACGTTGTATATTGCAGGGATATGCATGGGTGGATCTGTGTCACTGTGTCAGGGATCAGCGGATTCCATCTAGTGTAAAGAAGGAAGAGACTTTATTGTAATTGGTAAAAAACAAAACAAAACTCTTTACATGTAACAGTTATGTTATGGTCATGCTTTAAATATGCATGTTACATGTCGCGGGTTGATATTCCGGTTATTTGACCTGATCCGGCCCAATATCACACCCGGGCTACATAATATATGCTGACTGAATGATGAAGTTCCTAAATACATATAGAAGGGGTCGTAATGTAAAGGCACTGAGCTGTCATTCATTATATCAGTTCTATCTGAAAACATGAACTGCTAGTACCCTGTCAGACTCGATCTATGGATCTTCCCCCTGTCCCAAACTGTGGGTGGCCTGGTGCCGCTGGTGGGGGTGGAGTATGAGTAGTGCAGTGTTGTGGCCCAGTGCCAGGCACCACCCTGTATTCCACACCACCTCCAACACCATCACCACCTCTCTCCTCCATGGTCACCTCCAGACCAGCTTAATAACCAGATAACATGTAAGACACTCACTCATATCCACTCGTACTCTGAGGACACCGGGATGCAGTGCACTTATAGTGGTATCCACTGATGTCACTAAGCCCTTTATATACTGGTACTAAGGCCTGGGGGATGTATTTCTAAATCGCTATGCCATTTAACCTAAGTATTGAAATACCGCCTTGTCTCATTGACTGTAAATATTAAGCCTTATATTCCCCTACCGTTATTATGGGATTAGGAGAGAAAGGAATAAGATAGACAGGAAAACCCCAACTGAAACAAGGGTGATTTAATTTTATATCGCATGACCACATAACAGAGGCATGACATCAGGTGTATGTATATTATTGGACTATCAACAATAACCTTGACTTGAGGTAAGGATCAATGGGCTAATACTATGACTCTGTTGATACTCTTAGTGTCACATCAATGCTGCTACCAGTGAGGAGGTGGGTCTGGTGGGATTGGTACATGTTACGTGCTCTCCAGTGCCATACCCATATGTAATATTTAGGTTTTGCATGAATGGGTCCAGGCCAGCTATCGGCATTGAGCCTCCAGATCCGATCAATGCTGCCACCCTCACCACCACCCCCCCCCACCAACCCCAACCCCTGTCAGACCGTGGAGGAGGCATGCCGTAACCATGGAGACCACGTGGCACCGGGAGGAGGATGACCTAGTTTTTTGCCTCCCTTGTAGCAAACCAAGAGTAGGAAGAAGGGAGATCCCCAATCTGGCCACATGACATTTTATCAGTCCTTTTATCATGATACTCCATGGCCCATGGTTCTAGATTATCTTTTTTTTTAATTAAGTAATCAAATTGGAAGTGACCTTTTGGTTTTTAATAAAATCCTCCACATTTCGTCGCCTTAGTGCAAGAAGGTTGTAACCGTATCTGGGTCAAAGTTGAGGCTCTCACAGAGGGACATTTTTACCCTCCTGGGTCAACAATGAAGGGTTAAAAATTTAATACCTCACTGGCTGTGAACATAAGTAATCCATGAATGATGATAGACTGTGTGTTCTAATAGTCCCACCACTGTGGGCATGGGTACCTCATAGCTTATAACTCATTATGGTTATAAAATAAATGATAACATGATGTAGGTACAGGATGACCAAATCTCACAGTATTTGCACAGTGGACGTGTGTACTTTACATGGCAGGACCAAACACTGCTGACCCCTCAATGCTCTATATGATCCCCATGCTATGTATATGTTATAGTACTTGTCAACTCTATGTATATAAGCCTCCCCTGGTAAAGGCTAATGTCTGCATGGTGTACACTTGTACACCAGTTTGTACATTGTATATATGCAGGGCATCATATAGAGAATTATGCACTATTTACATTATACAGGATATATTCACAGGGGATCAATGGACATGAGAGATAGCCTGGCTATTGGTGAAATAAATTACCAGGCATATAGAGATAATCACTACCGTAAACTCTCGCGTATAAGGCGCAGCTCGCCTATTAGGCGCACCCCCAACTCAGGGAGGTCTGCTTCATGTATAGGGCGCACCTCTGAGGGCAGATTTTTGTCAGTTTAGTACTGTTCTATAGTAAAAATACCCCCCTATAAGGCGCACCCCCAACTCAAGGCAGTGCCCCTCCTGCGTATAAGACCCAGAGACTATCTGTTTCACGTATAAGACGCACCTTATATGAGAGAGATTACGGTAAGAACTGTTTGTACTATACCCGTGATAAATTAGCCATATGATAATACTGTAGATAGCTACCCGGTACCTCGGTATAGTGACATGCTGCTATGTTTTTTCTTTTTCTTAAGACTTTCCTTGCAGAGCTTATAATGCAGTCAAATGAGAATGGTGGTTAAAATTAAAGAGCTATTATACAGTGTACATTTATACTGCAGCACAAGTATGTATGCACATGATGTTATCAAACAGTTACAGATGCAACAACAGACCTTTTAGTATTGATTTCTAAACTGTTCTGTATGAACCTCCGGTGTGTATTTTGTGTTTAACCACATTTCAAACTGCTATGTTATCGTATTATAAAGACTGATGGTTATAAGGTTATAGGGTTTCATATAAAACATCAGGAAGAAAATGAAATCAAAAGTGAAATACCATATTACACCACGTATAGGACGCACCGCCAACTTTAAAGAAAACCATAAGGCGCATCTGGGGCTTGATGCTGAGTAATTTAGTACAAATTTAGTATAATATCCTCGTCTATGAGGTGTAGTCTCAATTTTGCCTGGTCCTATAAGGCGCAATAGGGGTCCATATTCCTCTCAAGCCACGCCTTATATGCGTGGTATAACAATGTCTCTAAATGTAAAAAATCTCTGAAGGTATCTTGGGCATTGAGGTCCGATGTATCGCCGATCGATCCTCGTCGCTCTAGTGCAACAAAGTTGTAAATGACAATGTTGAGTATTGCAGGTACAACTTTTTTGTATTACCGGTAGGTCGACGATTCAGATATACGGACTAAAGTCACGAAACCTCAGAGCATAGTAGACATTCTACCGGTAACGAAAACTTGATATCTGTTTGTTGATAAAAACTGTTGCCTAAGGAAAAATATCCGGGACTTTGAACACGGATGCTGGTTTAGTTACTGTAGAAGTTTCCGGGAGAAACTAATACAACGGGTAGTATTAAATTTCACACCGATATATAATGATGTTATATAAAGGTTTGATTTGACCCCTTCATGTATATGTACCGTAACATTGGCAAGGGTCCAATGTTGGTTAAAAGAGCTGACAGTGACTGAAAGGGCACACCTTGACCTATACACGACTTTTAAACGTTCTTAGTAAACTTATCGTTTCAATGAATAGGGGTCTACACTGACTACCATAAATTCTCTCGGATGAGGCTTATACCTTCTCCCAAAGTCGGGGGTGGGGCTTATAACACGAGGGAAGCAGCTTATACAAGAGAATTTACGGTATATACAATTGAGACCTTTTTGCTGTAATCCATGTGCACAGATAAGAAAGGAATATTGTCTACAGATAATTGTCCTGTAAGGTATCTCTAAATAGAACAGGGGTGAAGAGCACGGAGGTGATAATTTTTGTCATAATGCGAGGGACCATCTAGACAGCCCCTCTTCCCTCTCCAAAAAAAAAAATAAAAAAAAAAAAAAATCCACCAGCGACCTCCCTTCATTCTCCTTCAAGCACACTACCAGTGATACATCTTACCATATTCCATCTTCTTGGGCTACGAAATTATGAACCATCACATAAATGCCTCACGACCTGCTGTGAGCTCCTTTTCTTGAGAACGTACAACAATCAGCTGTCCAGTAATCGGCTTAGGCACTGACCCAACTAACAGACGCATAGTGATAAAGGAATCTTAACCTGTACCATCGACTTAGCATTGGGTGCACCCTATTGAATTCTGCTGGTTCTGAAAAAAAAAACACTCGAACTAATCAGTGCATGCCACCATGCAGAACCAGACTGAGTTCACTTAGAGCATAGATGACGTACAAAAAATTTAGGAAGAAAACCCTACTCTAGACCGTGATTATATTATAAAAATAAAAAGACAACTGCTCTGACAGGGCTGAAGAAATATGATCTTGGCAGTCTTCCAAATGGGTTATCTAAATACTGCTTTTTTTCACACACATTGGTTGACTGGAAAAAGTGAAATCGTGATTTTAGAATTCTTTTAAAAACCAAATTTATATTTCAAAGAGACATTTTAATTGATCATTTATAAAGAAAACCGAACAGTCATGATTATTACCATTTCTTAATCTGATATTTAGAGGTTATTTGTTGTTAGCCATACAATATAGCAACTCATGTTTAGGTTAGCCATGGTATAGTGATATCCTGTTTTAGTAGAAGGGGCCACATGAAGTGGACTTTCACAAGTACTTCCTGTCTGTTGGTTACATGGGAGGAACATATATTTCCCGGTCTGGTGTTCTCTGTATTAGTGGTAACACCTTATCTCGTGAGAGAATTGGGCGATACATAAGCTGTATGTAGGCCTTGGTACTAAATTGACTATATGGACATTGGGTTCACGTCTACTATTAAACCACAAGCCTTATATTTATCGTGATGTACCGTAATCCCCTGCGTAGAAGAAAGATGCCTGCTGCGTCTTATAGCATTCTCCTAAGCAGAGGCGTAGGAATCAAATCTTCATTAGGAGGGCCCAGTGGGGGCCCCACCTCGACCATCTTGAATTATCGGCTTAAGCGTAATAGTGCCTGTACATACCTATATAGAATTTGTATAGAAAAGTACTTTTTGGATGAAATTTAGATCTGGTTTGAGGCCCAGGCCCCATTTTCCCTATCCCATTACTATATCAATCTAATTTGAGATGTTAAGTTTTAGCTTCTTGTTCAATTCGTTATGAATTCTTGGCAAATTTTGAGGGGGGGGCCAGACATAATCAGGCCCCACCTCCTTTCTGATTGGGGGCGCCCAGGCCCCTCTGCCCCCCCTTTTCCTATGCCCCTGCTAAGTTAGGGGTGTCTTACACGCGTTTTTTTTTAAATATTCCAATTCAGCCATACTTACGAATTTTATCTCACCTCGTGCCTTCCTTGCGGCCGACACTCAAGGGTGAGAGGTCCCGCAGGTTGTATCCACACCAAAGTGAGATTACCCTTGTGGCGTTGCATGCCCGGACCCTAGTCTAATGGGGAGGGGGGATGATGGTGACCGCATCTATGGGAAGGTAGAAATCACGCCCCTACACATTTACCGAGGCAATGGTTCTTTAACATCCGTCACTACATAGGCATAGTGAGAGATGGACAGGCCTGTTTCAAGTCATTTGTCTGCCATGACCGCCGAGAGACTTTCCAGCACAGCCTAGCCAGAGCAGGGAGGAACTCAACCGACACCTTACGGCGACGTTTGGAGCCACCACTATGCCCCGGCCGGGCCGGGAACAGAACCCACGACCTTACGGCCTGTGAGCGGACGCGCTACCGACTGCGCCACGCCTCCCGACCAGCCATATTGATTGAATTTTTTTTATCTCACCTCGTGCCTTCCTTACGGCCGACACTCAAGGGTGAGAGGTCCCGCAGGTTGTATCCACACCAAAGTGAGATTACCCTTGTGGCGTTGTGCCCGGACCCTAGTCTAATGGGGAGGGGGGATGATGGTGACCGAATCTATGGGAAGATAGAAAGCACGCCCCTACACTTTTACCGAGGCAATGGTTCTTTAACATCCGTCACTACATAGGCATAGTGAGAGATGGACAGGCCTGTTTTAAGTCATTTGTCTGCCATGACCGCCGAGAGACTTTCCAGCACAGCCTGGCCAGAGCAGGGAGGAACTCAACCGACACCTTACGGCAACGTTTGGAACCACCACTGTGCTCCGGCCGGGCCGGGAACCGAACCCACGACCTTACGGCCTGTGAGCGGACGCGCTACCGACTGCGCCACGCCTCCCGGCAGACCAGCCATAGAGGTTAAGCTGAACATATATCTTTCAGAATGTCATAATTGAGGTGTGAGCTGAGGTACATCTTTCCTTATTTCTTTTTTTTTTTCTCCTTTGGAGCATCCAATAAATGTGACATGTTAGGAAATAAATGTAAATTATCAAACTACCTTAACATCAATGGTATATGCATATTAAGATAATATACAATCACTGAAGACCAACAACTACTCTGAAATATCCTGAAAACCCTGTAGTGCTGCCACCTGGTGTTTCCTTAGACACTTCCTATACATTGTATAACTGGCATGCATGCGTGAACTTAGATAACTGTAAAGTTGTATGTCCTTAAATGATTCCTAGAATAACACCAGGTGGCAGCACAGACTGTGGCAGCAGTATTGTTTATAATGCTGCATGATTCTCATGATTAAAAGATCAATAGTATAATTAACAAAGCTCTCAGTGAGTGGGATGTACATTTGTTTATAAACACTTTTGTGGTAGCAGAATGGTATGCTTCATTCAGCAATATAGGGATATATAGAGCCCCATGGTATAGACTACACCTTTTCTTTGGTTAAAGAAAAACCATGACCAGTTGGGTTGGGGTATTGAGAATTTTCTAATTGATTAGATATGGTGTTACCTTACCCTTCTGGTTGCGCCTTATGCGTGAACCAGACCCCCTAGTTTAGGGGTGCGCCTTATACGCAGGTTTTCCAAGATACCAACTCAGAGGAGGTAGGTGCGCCTTCTAGGTGAACCAGCCTTCTCTGAGTTGTGGCTGTGCCTTCTACGCGGGCTGTGCCTTCTACACGAGAGATTACGGTATATGGGATATATAGGCACATATGTACTTTGGGTACACCCATGTATACGTCTAAAGATGTTTTTTTTTTTATTATTATTTTGTTTTATCAAAGTTTAGCTCATTGATGTATTGTCGAATTTGCAAGATCAAATTCTATTGAGCTCTTTTTCAGACATGATTGTTAGTCGATATTACCGTAAACTCCCGCGTATAAGACGCGTCCTCTAGGCCAAACAAAATGCTGGGGCATCTTATAGCTTTCTCTCAAGTTGGGGGTGCGTCTTATACGAGGGGTAATTTTACTATAGAAATGTACTGGATTTACAAAATTGAGCCCTAAGAGGTGCGTCTTATACATGAAAATGCCTCTGCTGAGTTGGGGTGCGTCCTATACGCGCAGCGCGTCTTCTACGCGGGAGAATACGGTAGGTAGGATTGCCATACTGGGTGTGGATTTTGGGGATATCTACATGGACAACAAGGTGATACTCTCCTCCTAACACTTATAATGTACACAGTGCCTATGCACATAGTGACCGTAATCCCTTTCACTTATACTCATTCCATATGCAGGAGTTTTGGGTACTCCCCTTGTTTATGCCACATGATATGCCAAACAAAAATACATCACATCGTCGCCTTATTGCAAGAAGGTTGTATCTGACATTTTGGCAAAAATGAGTTTTCCTTTGTTAAAACATACTTTTACTCTTATGTAGCTACTATGAAATTACTAAAGATCTTTCTATGATATGTGTGCCTACAGGCCCCGGTGTAATGGTGCTGTTTCCACTTAGCATATAAGTGGAACACTTCTTTTGCTTCTCCTGCAAAACTTGAAAAATGTAGTTAGTATGTTGCAATCTTCTTGCATTAAGGCGACGACATTATACATGGGAACGATCTAGGGTTGTTTGGGCATCAGATCTAAAGAGAAAGTACGGTAGCTCCAAGGTCTAGCGGCTCTCAGGAATCTGAGCGATTAACCCTTTAACTACCTGTACTCCATATATGCAGTACCGTAGCACTGTATTTGGGAAACACAAGGACGTAAAGGGTTAAAGACATTCTACAAAGCCATTGGTAGGAACTGTTACATAAAGGCATAAGCCTGATTATGCTAATACAGAATTGGCTGTGTAGAAAAGGGTTATAAAGTTCACCGGCTGAGCATGTTCCCTTACCCGTGTATTGCCTATTGGCAACTTACTTTACTTTGAATGTAAACATTGCTCTACCTACAAGTGGCTGTTGGCTACCGTAAAACCCTGTCTATAAGCCAGCCATGGCTTATAGAACACTCCAGACCCTTTCTGTACCTTATTAAGACAACCCAAACTGAGTGTGACCAATATGCGGATTTTAAATAGACGGCAGAAAGGAATTGCAACGGTACGACAAAATGATTGATGTAAGGGAGGAAAATTGTGACCCTTGAAAAGGGATATATAATTATTTATGTTGAATGCCATTTCCTCAAACCTTGAGCTCAACACTGAATTAGCCTGCAATAATGTGATGTTGCTGTAAATAATGTTATAATCATAAGCATATTGAATCAATATTATTACTCAGATGTAAAGTAGGCCACTGAAGACTCCGCAATGGTCTATCTCCACATGGCTCTTTATGGACTCAACCACAGCTATGGATGATTTATTTAGTACGCATCACCTCCACCATATGTACTTCGATCTATACATCAGAATCGGTCAGACCAATATCCCGGGACCAATATCCAGCTCCGGGACTTTCAGTCTTCCTATGTATCAAACACCAACGTGGGAAATTCACTTTATCATTTGGCCTTCATACTTGTATACATGTAGTACCAAGTCAAAGGAGTTATTTTAAAAGGTACCATATGGTTTAATTGGCATTGCGTGAGGCATCCCTGTACCTTAAGCATTGATCAAATATAGTTATTGCCAAAGGCTATTCAGGGTTGTAGCTGTGATCACACCTGACATGGATCTCCAAGGCCAGCTGTTGTTTTAAATACAGGTCTGCATTATTCTCACTTTCAAAACGCCTCAAGGCCATGTGTCCCTGCATCAATATAGAAAAAAAATATTGAATGTAGCTGAACAAGAGTCAGGCAATAAAGTGTGTTTTATGCATTAATTTGCTCCCAGGTGTTCTCAAAGGCCAAGAGGGTTGGCCGTAAAAGAACAAAGTCCATGGGGACCGGCGCCTGGGGATCTATACCTCTGCGTACAAGGGCAATCACAACAGTCACAACAGAATGCTTTCATTCTCCTTTCATGTATCTAATAATGTCTTAAGACAAATGTTTCTTAGGTAATTTGTTTTAACGCCTGTCAGGTTGAGGTGAAGTATGGGCCGATAAAAATGCATGCCCACATATGAGCAACTCACTGACATCGCCTCTGGATGCATAAAGGTACCCGAGCTACTGTAGACTATACAGAATAGGGTATGTCAATACTTAGCATCAGTATAGGATGGTAGCAGCAGGGTGTTACATACCCGTTACATAAGCCTTGTCCAGGAGCAGCTCACAGTGCCGTGTAGCGAGTTATTTGTTCTAGCTAAGTTAATATACCTTAACGAATGTATCTGTGGTAAGCGTCTAGCAGCCATTATTTATTTGGGCCCCATGCTCTGTGAGCTATAGTCAGTTCCAATCCCTGGTCACTAACATATTGTGACAACTATGAACAGAGGGGCCATAGCAATTATGAGCTACTGTAATATCCAATTATACCAGTACTATATGACTTGCTCTATGCTACAATGAGGTGAGGAAGGCAATGTGACACGTACTAGTCACCAGACAAGTCTTGAACTATTGAATTACATCTATGAGCAGCTATGATCATATTGTTTTCTGAAACTAGGATACAGAGAGATGGAAACCCATCTTAGATAACCTGGCAGAGAGTATGGGAAGGATTACCAATGACTTCCTGGTCAAACTACTATCTTTGTCTGATATGGGTAGAGTTGGTACTAGCTAGTTTACAGCGAATTCAGGTAATTGTCGACAAACCCGTCAACACATGTCTTATCTGTCTGCTATCAGATACAGACAGGCAATATGGGATGGGCCAGGCTTGGACAGCGGTCATTGAAACCTGCAGTTCGATATCGTCGAGCAGGAAGGGCCGAATGGGGAAGGGCTCATGGTCACTATGTACCCTGAAAGGTGGTCAGTAGCAGGTATACCGGTAAGAAAATAAACATAAAAAAGGCAGAGAAAAGAAATCACTAATTAACTACGTGGAGAATTGGCAATACTTAGCATTCAGAAAAAATCCCCTTTGAATGCTAGAACCAATGAATTACTTATATGAGTAACAGTTATAGTATGTAACTGCTTAAAGTTAACTTCCTTGTCTCGGTTGTTGACATGTGTTGCAAAAATATTTAATAGCCAGGACACTGTTAGATGCAATAATAAAAAAAAAAGTGTCTCCAGCGTTACAAAAAACCTTAGGACACTGTTAGATGCAATAGTAAAAAAAAAAGTGTCTCCAGCGTTACAAAAAACCCTAGGCCAAACCCTAACAATGACTCCTGACGCAAAAAGCTGTTTTTGACATTTACCACTATGCTAGTGCATTGACTATTATCCCACTATGCTAGAGAGATGCTGATTACTGGGCTGACTTCATTCCAGGACTGCAAAAGAATGCTATAATTAAACTTAAACCATGTTTGCTTGGTAGCGTCCTGCCATTTGTATTTTCACAAGTGGTCACTCTCAAAGGCCATGACCTAGTCTTCGTAAAGGTTTCTGTACTTCTACTTCTGAATTAAGTTATCTTTTATGAAGAAGGAGGCTAAGCGCAATCTCATGAATGCCAGTTGTCTTGACACGAAGTACACGCAGATACTGTTCCCATAGGGAGAAAGGCGTGACAAACAGTTAGTTGGAGAGAACATTGAAACAGACACTCCAGTTTTCTATGAGCTAATTTGAAAGCAAAAGAAGTTTTCTCCTCAAGAAAACCAAATTGCCTGTACCGTAAACTCTCGCGTATAAGGCGCAGCTCGCCTATAAGGCGCACCCCCAACTCAGGGAGGTCTGCTTCATGTATAGGGCGCACCTCTGAGGGCAGATTTTTGTCAGTTTAGTACTGTTCTATAGTAAAAATACCCCCCCCCCTATAAGGCGCACCCCCAACTCAAGGCAGTGCCCCTCCTGCGTATAAGACCCAGAGACTATCTGTTTCACGTATAAGACGCGCCTTATATGAGAGAGATTACGGTAGCTAGAATGCACCAATGCCCATACCCGTAAATTGTCAGAACTTTGAATAGTTCAGCTCACCCCAAATTGACTCAGAGTCGAGGGACATTATTAAGGACCGTAATCTACACACAATACATGTACTCCAATCAACTCCAACCTGATAAACGTGCACCGGATACCATGGGATCACTCTGTATGTAAATCTTATTGAGGTGTAGTGACTCAGGGCAAAGAATTCAGGTATTTGTGTCAGTGGAACTCATGTGGGAAATGTGGACTTAAACTATACGTGCAGGTCTATGCTATATATGGGTTGATTCAAAGGCTGACATTGACAGTGTATGTGGGTTCAGGGTTAGAAGGACAGGTTCATGTGGCGTAGAGGTGGGGAGGTGTGTATATTTTTAGAGTTGAACTAACCCCTGAAGAGCTGCAGACTGAATTCATATGGCATTGGCCTATAGTTATGGGTATAGATTGTATCAACTTGTTGAGGTGCACATTTAGGAATATTTTGAAAGACTGGTACCTCCTTGAACCTCTGATAGTTATGTCGACCATTCACTATATTTGTACACAACTCTCAGGAGCAGAACTCTGATTGCTAAGAACCTGACAAAAGGTCAAATTACAATAATGTTCTAGAAAAGGTCATTTATTTGCTGTTTTCTCTTCTGATATTGACATTAAAAGATAGTGCATCACATACTAATTTGATGTGAACTTTGAATATTTTTCAGATTTTGTAATGAATTTCGCCTTAAGGTATCTAGATCTTTTCTGATAAAGGAATTTAATGTTTAACACCTTTTTTTTGTACATGTCATATTCAGCTGGTATAACCCATCTGTAGGATTCTTACAAAGGTTAGCTATGTGATCACATCTTCCTTACCCCCTCCATTAATTCCAGCAATATCAGTGATGTTTAAAACGATTGAATAGATTTAGGTGATAGAAAAAGTGTAAGAAACGAACCTATAGGGCAAAAGTGCAATCCACCATATTCCAGATATTTTGTATGAGTTGTGCAGGCTACACCCAGGGTTATGGTGTGTTTGTGTGTCCATGGCGGGTGAGATCATGTCTTAATAACCATGACATAATCCCACCCCCTCCCCCTATCCTAGCTCACGACCACTACACAAACATGTACACATACACACCGACATGCCTCCCCCCCAGCCTACTGGAGGCATGTGTCAGCATATTGACATTATATCTAACCAGGCTGGAGCTTGTTGCCTCATACACACAAGCCTTGTCTAAACATGGAGGTAGACATGTCTACATGTACTCCTACCTTGTCTAGATTAGCACCACAGAGAATATGCAATACTGTACAACTCTGCACACACACACACACACACACACACACACACATATATATATATATATATATATATATATATATATATATATATATATATATATATATATATATATATATGGCTTATTCTAGGGAGCAGCAGTGACGTCATAGAAACCAGCACGACCCTTATCAGCCTTATCTGCCTACTGATAAGAATTCCCATGAAGGGTTATTTTATGTAGGAAATGACCTAGAAAAAAGGTGTTAAAACCCTTTTCAGAAAAGATCTAAAGATCCCATAGTGGAACGCATTACAAAATCTGAAAGATATTAAAAATTCGCCTATAGTACATTGCCTATATTATTTGACCCTTTGCCAGGTCCCTAGCAACCAGGATTCTGCTCCCGAGAATTGTAAAATTGCCTCATATACACCGCGGCTTATATGAGAACTAGATTATATGTGCGGCTTATAAGGTACATTTGTACTCAGAGTCTACAAACATGTATTGAAATAAGTCATCATACCTGACTCTGAGGGCACTTGAACTTTTAGGACTTCAGCACGCACGTACGTACGTGCTGACCTATGTGGTCGACTAACGATAAGCTACATCTACTATCTATAGATTATCGTTATTGCGGCTTAAATACAATATCTAATTCCAAATGGTATAATGCCTCAAGCCTTCATGCTCCTAAAGTCAGGATGTTGCTTATGGGGGATACCTGGTAGTTTACGGATGGTGTTTCCCTGTGACCAAATACATAGACATAAGGGAGTGGTCATTATTTATCAACAGGGGGGGGATGGTGGGTTTGAGGGGGGGCGTAAAAATTTCAGACCCCTCCCGAGGGGGGGCTAAAAAAATTTTGACCCCTCTTGAGGGGGGGGGCTAAAAAAATTTACCTCCGGTTTGGGGGGGCGCAAAAAATTTTGACTGTCGTCGAGGGGGGGGCGTAAAAAATTTCCGCGCGTCTGCGCGGAAACCCACCACCCGCCCCCTGTTGATAAATAATGACCACTCCCTAATCCAAAGCAAACCCGATGAACTCCAGAGGAAGGGGGTTGCCATTTGATGGGCTAAGGACCCCCTAGATCTGGTCCTTACCCGGACCATAAGGCAGTGGTGGCTCCTGGTTGCAGTGGAGACTGCCACCATGGCTGCATTGCCCCTGCATATGAAGTTACCACTGTGGTATCACTGTCTTTTACCTCTACTCATGCAGTTATTCCTCAGTGTCTCACTGCAATCTCACTAAGGATTGCCTGAATCACTGCTACATCACTCCATCTATCACTGTAGATTCAGTGATCCACTGTGCACTTACTGCTGTATGTCTGAGACATTCTGGCACCAGAGTGAGCAGACAGTGACACAGTGACACAGATTCTAGTCTTTTCCTTACTAAAATGTCTTTATTTTTCATCTATCAACAAACTGTATTCTGGCTAGTTCACCTTAGTGATCTCTCAGTCCCCTTACCCTATACTGTATAGTTTCATATTGTAGGATTATATAGGATTATATATTGTTATCTGCTACAGTCAAGTGTTAGACTCAGAGGTTTGGTGTCAGCAAAATGATTAGTGCACTGCTATAGTGTGTTTGATGACTGTAAAGTATTGGTGTATTTGACCATGCCTCAACATCAAGATACCCTGTTTCCACATTTGTTGGATGTAAATGCTAGTCTCTAATAGGTAGGGGATGTAGCTGAGAGGTCTAAGGCGCCAGGGCAGTAATCAGGAGGTACCAAGTTCAAGTCCCCACAGGGACAGGGAAAGTGGCCCACTCCTAGTAGTAGCACCATGGCCTAGTAACATGGACAACTGTTTTGCCACTCCCCCTGCATTCACCACTCCCCCTGCAGTGGCTCCCCTCCCTATACACTGCAGCATAAGGCTGCTTTGTCACTGCTACCTCATTTACATATTTCGGACAGGCTGCTGTATGACTGCCCTTCCACTCCCCTCACACTGCTGAGGGGCTCTATTATGGCTCCATTTTACCCATAGGTTGATAGCAGTCAGGGTGTAGTGCCCACTACAAAATAACTTAATATTCACTGCAGTATCACTGTGAACTACACTGTTTTACCACTCAGGGACCACTTCTGGTGCACACTGCTTCATACCTGCTTACTCACTACTTTCCCACTGTTTTCTGTCCCGGGTAGCCCCCCCCTCCCAAGCTCTTTAAAGGCCTATCTTCCTCCAGTTCGCTCATTGATTTACTAGAGGCCTTATACTTGATACTATTTTCTATTATTTAGTTTCTCTTATCCTTGGCAAGTCTACGCTATCTGCCTCTCCGTAACAAGAGAATATATGATAACTAGAATAACATAGGGCTACTCAGACGAACAAGTCACTAGCGAATAAACTTGAGAGTAGCTAACTCATATCAAACGTGAGTAGCTCAAAGAAGCTAAAATCTACCAACAAAATGTAGCTGTGCTCGGAGTTGGCAGTTAGAACTTAACGGCGTCAGGTTATGCAGAAAACTCGGTGAGGTTATGTGTTGGTCCTTGCGGCATATGCTATTTGCAGTCCCCTAAGGCTGCAAAAGATCTTGTTCAAATAGAGAACGCGCATTTTCGGGATCCGTATGATCTTGTAATATGATAAGATGGATCTATAGCCATCCCGGGTTGTCAATCAATAGGTTTTTAGCATTGCTCGCCATGTGACCTTGATTTATATGTATGTATGTACTCCCTGGCCGCAATTCTGCTCCTTAGACCAATTTCTATTGATCTGCTTCATGTATCATGTATTACGTCATATGTTAGTTCCCTATTGAACCAAACCATTATACCAAGTTGGTGATAGAAGGTAGTCACCATACATGTTTGATAGCGCATCAGGTAGCTTGTATGGTATACTATAGCAGCCTCCCCGGGACAGAAAACAGTGGGAAAGTAGTGAGTAAGCAGGTATGAAGCAGTGTGCACCAGAAGTGGTCCCTGAGTGGTAAAACAGTGTAGTTCACAGTGATACTGCAGTGAATATTAAGTTATTTTGTAGTGGGCACTACACCCTGACTGCTATCAACCTGTGGGTAAAATGGAGCCATAATAGAGCCCCTCAGCAGTGTGAGGGGAGTGGAAGGGCAGTCATACAGCAGCCTGTCCGAAATATGTAAATGAGGTAGCAGTGACAAAGCAGCCTTATGCTGCAGTGTATAGGGAGGGGAGCCACTGCAGGGGGAGTGGTGAATGCAGGGGGAGTGGCAAAACAGTTGTCCATGTTACTAGGCCATGGTGCTACTACTAGGAGTGGGCCACTTTCCCTGTCCCTGTGGGGACTTGAACTTGGTACCTCCTGATTACTGCCCTGGCGCCTTAGACCTCTCAGCTACATCCCCTGCCTATTAGAGACTAGCATTTACATCCAACAAATGTGGAAACAGGGTATCTTGATGTTGAGGCATGGTCAAATACACCAACACTTTACAGTCATCAAACACACTATAGCAGTGCACTAATCATTTTGCTGACACCAAACCTCTGAGTCTAACACTTGACTGTAGCAGATAACAATATATAATCCTATATAATCCTACAATATGAAACTATACAGTATAGGGTAAGGGGACTGAGAGATCACTAAGGTGAACTAGCCAGAATACAGTTTGTTGATAGATGAAAAATAAAGACATTTTAGTAAGGAAAAGACTAGAATCTGTGTCACTGTGTCACTGTCTGCTCACTCTGGTGGCAGAATGTCTCAGACATACAGCAGTAAGTGCACAGTGGATCACTGAATCTACAGTGATAGATGGAGTGATGTAGCAGTGATTCAGGCAATCCTTAGTGAGATTGCAGTGAGACACTGAGGAATAACTGCATGAGTAGAGGTAAAAGACAGTGATACCACAGTGGTAACTTCATATGCAGGGGCAATGCAGCCATGGTGGCAGTCTCCACTGCAACCAGGAGCCACCACTGCCTTATGGTCCGGGTCCTCACCAGATGCCGGCGCAAGGGAGATTGATACTATAGGTCAGGTGGTTTATTGGTGGGGAGGGTGTGGATAATGGTTGTGTATACAACCACTACTCCAGGGGTGTATAGTTTGCTCCAGGTGGTCCTTGGGCAGATGGGAGGCTATAGTGTGTCTATGATGAGGTTGCCTACTCTCTCTATACACCCATCAAATGATTATGGAGATGCTCACATATACTGATTGTAAGATTTAGGGGTCAGTCAGATATCTACAATGTAGTAGGGAGTACCTATAGACCAAGACATGTTAAAGGATTGCACAGGTAATCTATGTTAGTGATATAGGTAAAGGATAGATAAAGAGAGTAGGAAACTAATCACTGCGGTGGTCGGTGAGCAGGTAAGATGAAGCTGGAGGACCCAGGGGCAGTGCTCAGGTGACGCCCCACCCGTAGTACCTCCTACCTGCCATTTTATACTACTGTAATCTCCCGCGTATAAGGCCCAGCCCACGTATAAGGCGCACCAAGAGTTTTGGAAAATTCTAAAAAAAAGAAGAAAAATTCATAACTTTGGTTCTACTAAATGAATTTTCAAAATTCAAAAACCTATGTATGGCTTGGGACACCCCAGATCCTCCTGGGACCCCTTATGTCCTATTATGACCAAGGGGGCATGTAAGATATCAAAAGAATGGTCTTGGTGTCCCCCTTGTGGATCAAATGAGAACTAAAACCCCCGTATAAGACGCGCCTTATACGTGGGAGATTATGGTACATGTACCTCCCCACTCACGCTGCTTTACCACCCACATTTCAATTAACGCTATATGGGACTGCCATATGGAACTGCTACTATCTATTTGGGATCACACTATTGGAATGAAAATAATGTCCCAGTGTGTTTGACACCTATGACAGGAGCACTCGTTGCTAGGCGCATTAGTTCTTGTCTATGCTAGCTACTAACTCCCACTGGAAGGAGATGTGACTAAAGGAAGAACAGTTTTAAATATTTATCTAAGAGTTTTGGCAGGGCTTGACAAATGAGTTATGCATGAACATGTGCACCCAGAGGGCAAAGTCAAAGTGAGTAAGTGAGTAATAGATATTTAACGCCATACCGACAGCTAAGGTCATGTTCATGGCGAGAACTATATTACACAATTTCACAGAGGAATGTGGTGGTGCCCGCGCATATGTGCACCACACACATCCTGAGGGGATAGGAAAGAGGAGAAATAGACCCTTTTAAGTGGGCTAGGGAAGCCCACAAAAGTCCAAGAAAATATGTCTAAAATAGACAAAAACACCCCTTTAGCAATATGTATGTGTGTGTGTACTGGGCACAAATTCTAAAAAACGCTGTGCCCTGTGAAATTTTTGTGTGCCCTAGGCACAGGGCACACAGGGGGATTTGTCAACCTCTGTTTGGTATACAGTCTATCTGGCCCATCAATAGTCAGTTTAGCTCAAAACTTTCTGAACAAATGGAAATAATAACGGTACCTGAATTAGAGTGCAATTCCTGGTAAATAAAACAAGATATTAGTATGACAAAGGCAAAGTTGGTTATCGGGTGCATACATCTTACGAGTGTCTCCTCAAATACATTTTCTGAAATTGATCATGGGATGCTTTGGGTGCACTTCGGACAGTAAGTAATACCACAAGCGAAAATAGATTAAAGCACTACGGAGGGCCTATTTGGTTGATCAAAGCTGGGTTGGGCTGTGGGAGTGTCAGGCAGTGCGGCAGGATAGACTAATCCCATTACCAGTCAATATAACAAAAGCCTCTATGTCTTTTTATCAGTTATGGCTCCTCTGTGGTCTGGATTATAGGCTGCATGAGTAGAGTACCAGCCATGTATAGTAAACTTTGCCAATTTATATGCAAGTTATGTTGCCAGGCTATACAAACAAGTAAAATGACCTTTGCTAGAGAACAACACAAGGAATACATTCTTCTTAAACAACACCTATTTCACAGAGAACCACATGCAGAGGACAATTGGGGAAATAATTATAGGCCTTAAGTTTAATTTAGGGAAGATAGTGCTTGTTTATCACCTACCCACAGCACTAGATATGCCTGTTGCTATGCATTTTGTTGATTCATGCGTGTTGCTAAGCAATCAGGAGTCATTCAAAGTGCCAATGTTTCCAGGGTCGCAAAAGGCAGTTTCTGAATGAGCTTGCTTTTTTAGTCCAAATTCATCAAAAAACCTCTGCCCTTCCTTAATGTAATGTATAGCACCTTGATAGCTGCCACACTTCAATATCTAGCCCCAGAATATACATCATATATACTGAAAGTGACTGTTGCTATGGTAAGCTATAAACAAATAGCCATTTCTAGGCCCTTCTTAATAATTTGAAGGGGTGTGGTGCTCTGAATAAAATCTAAAGAGTCTATCAATTGAAGTTTCCATGGCCAGAAATGATAAACACCACAGTAATACCTTGGTTGCTAGGTAAAATTGTTGCTAAGCAACCAAGGCATCCAGAAGAAAGCCAATTAAAAAATAGAATCATCAGGGAGGTTGCTAGGATTTTCCTGAATGGGCCAATGGCGCACTAGGTGGAAAAATAATGCGCCATTTTTAGAATTGATGGGCCATTTTACATGACTGGGCATATTTGCTCCATTATATGATAAAAATTGGTACATTGAACCAACTGTGTTATACAAGTGTTGTTTAGGCTTAGGTACTGCCTTATCTCACATATACATTTTCTTTACCAAAACATGTAGGACCTACAGTGCAGATATAGATGTACACATCTCTTGTCAAAATAACTTTTGGCTGCATATTTAGTTTTCTGCTGTGCAGACAGTTTTTGAAAAAGGAACTACGGAGAGGGGATGCTTTTTCTTATATGTGGTTAAATAGTTCATTAAGCAGAGAGCTAACTTTTTAATTTATTCCAAAATCAGGATATATCCAAAATCTCGGATATTTGAAGGCTAAATTGGTCATCCTTGTGATTTGCTCACATCCAATGAGTAAACGATTTAACTGGGGGTTGGTCTTTAACTTTTAAGGCTTCTATCCTATAGACAAAACTTCTTTTTTTTTGCCTCTGTCATAGGCGATCTACATGTATAATCGTATTACTCTTTGAGAGCTTTCTTGGGAGCATGCTCTGTTTCTTAGAATCAAATTTGATTAATGCATATGAACATGAGCGTGTCCATTTGTATAATTAGAGTCTATTGATTAATATGGGTGTGGCTCGACCCAGGAGAAGGGGTTATGATATCAGTGTCGCCTTCACAATACTCATAATATCTGTAATACAATTAACTCAAATAAGTACCAATTACTAATGTACCTGTAATACTTACGCCGTGTACAAGCCAGTCCCGCGTATGGGACGCACCCTGGGTTGAATTAACCAATGCCACATATAAGGCATACCTGGAGTGGCTTTCTCACCGGCGTGGTACTTAAAAATAATTACCGGTGGTATCAGCTTGGCACTTTGGTCACTTCACTATAAATTTCTGTCTAGCACTTAAGTAATCTTAATGTTAATATGGGTATCACTTATTGATCCAGATTTTCACCAAATTAGTCTGATTCTAGAATTGTACACACTTATCCCTTTCATCTTTCAGGAAATGGCGGTTATACCGGAAGGCTGCACCACTGTCCCCGGAATCCATGCCCTCAGTCTCCATCTTAAAACCACTCACGGGCGTGGACCCACATCTATACGAGAATCTAGAAACATTTTTCAACATGGATTATCCAAATGTAAGTAGGCATTTCTCTTTGTAAAACAGCGTAGGCTGTCAATGTCCAGGGGTCGTTACAGCCGTTAGAGCTACAGCATATGGTCCTGATGGGGACCGACATAACGGCCTTCTGTCTTGTTTAGAGAATACCGGAAGTCATTATTTCAGCGAAAAAAGACGACCAATAGGGATAACGTTAGACCCTCGATCGCCCCCCCCCCAGTGGCGTAACATGTCTCGACCGCCACTGCTGGTCATGTGACTTATTTAGATACTAAATCGAGTGAATTTAAGTAATTTTAAATCAGAATAACATGCAATAAATACAGAACTAAACTCCCATGGCATACATTGTGGTCATCCAACCCTTGGGGGGCTGTCTCCCTCAGGGTGGATCGTAAGGGGGGGGGGGTGGTTGATAAAAAAAAAGTCTACCACTTCCTTCAAAATCCTTGTGGTGTCTGGTGATTGATAGTGGCTCTCTCTGCTATCCCTGGTCAGTTGTTATCACGGTGTAACAGATCTACCATTGGTAAACAACTGATAAGTAGCTATTCTGAGCCAGTCCTCTTCCGTCTGTTATCATTATTATAAAGGGCTAATCATCAGTCATTAGCGCGAGTTAGTGGTCTCTGGACGCACCTGAGATATGGTTATGTTTTATCAGCTATTGGGATTATTCTCTGTTTCTTTGTTGCTTGCCAAGCCTCCTTTGTTAAGAGCATTGCTTGGCTATAATAAGTGAAACTTTTTATTATCTTGGGATTTAAGTCGTAGTCATGTCATGATACTCTCCTTACCTGTAAAAGGCGATAACATATGCCATTTTGAGGGATGGTGGAGGCGGGCAGCTCTATAGGCGTCACTCGCCTCCCACAACCCTGTTCTAGAATCTACCCCAGTTGTGTGAATTGAAAAAGATTGATATATCGACATTCACCTGAGGGTACAATATGCTTCCCTCACCATAATGGACCAGAAAAATTACCAGTTAACTGTAAGCAGAACAGCCATTCCTAAACCTAATTGAACCATCACTCTGCCTGATCCCATGTCCTTAAATCAGTCTCACTAGGATGGCTGGTACAGAGTATAGGCACCTCGTTGATTGAGTAGTTTTAGAGCTGTAACCTAGTCCTTGAAGTGAGCAGCTCTCTGTAGACAGCAGTATGCACAGGGAGCAGCTCCTCGACCCTGGACAGGCCAAGGCTGCTCAATGACTTCTACTTGACTTTGGGTGTAGACACATGACTGCTCACTGATTGTCGACGTGCACCTGTCGCTGAAAATCAACTCAGCAGAAGTTTTATGGCGATCGATCATAGTCTACGGTATTTGTCTGGATTATGGTGAGCTACCCCATATAAACAGCTGAGGTAGATGGGTGAGTGTGTCCCCAAACCGTAGAATGGTGTGAAAATACCAATGGGGGTTCCATTACACCCTACTCTACTACTGCTATTTCTGAAATGTTGAAAAAATACTTGGATTTGTCTATGTTTGCTATGATTCATATGGGGAACTTATTGCTTTGGATTTTGACTCTCTGTAAAGAACTCGGCGTAGTATATAACGTACGGTGTAGGGACGGAGGGATTGGGCTAGTCTACCCTCACGTGAACAATGGTGATACATGGAGAGAGGGGAATGTTTGCTTTGGCACCTGCTGTCACCCTCTCTTTTGTCACACTTCCCACTATCCAGTAGGCCACCACTAGGTGAGCTGCTCGACGTGCTTTAACCAAATACTCATTATACTCATGTAGAGAGCTGCTCATCACATCACATGGTGGGAGCGCGCTGTCACATGTTGGCCATCCTGGTTTGTTGCTGCTGCTGCTGTTTTAATTCATTTTATCCACTTTTCTTTTACAAAATGACTGCCGACCTCATCATGAGCTGCTCGTCCTAGCTGGCCCGGTCGTGTGGGAGGGAGGCTGGTAAATTTGCCTGATTGCTGCAGGCTGATTCCAGGCAGGCTTTGTTTTGTGCTAGGTGTGCCTGGTACTGGCAATGCTCAATCATTTGACAATCCTCTTTTTATTTTATGTTTCATTTCAAGACGCTGTAAAATTGGTGAATTAGATTTCTAGATCAAGACGGAGAAGCAACATGTCAAATCATAATATGAGTGCTATCACTACTATCTCCACAGTGCATTCTAAGGAGCAATTGATTCAAAAACAGTTGTTTCTGATTGATGGGTAGTGCTGCATGTAATTTAGAAACCTCATCATCGTCATTACTCTTAATAATCAATCTGTATAAGGACTATTACTTAAGGAGCCCAATGGAGCCCATGACGCATTTGTTGACTCCTACATAATTGCAACGCACACAGGTGATGGCCCAAATCCCTCGAAGCCATGGTTGATGCCTGCATGGGTACAGACACACTGTGGTAAGGCATTTGAGTGGGAGCATCTTATAGTGACCAATCGGGATCGGATTGGTTCCCGAGAGCATGCACCACATGCATGCAGACATCAGTGACTTTTGGCTCTGATCTCGCACCAAACTTGTTCTTGGTATGTCATACTGTTTGGATATATGGCACCCATGAGAATAACATGAGACGTTCCGAGATTGGAATTGTCATGGCCGCCCACACATTGTTCCAAATCCTCACTATACACGGGGACTTACAGTAGTTCAGAACAACTTTTCTTGCCTGTAGCTTTCCTATTGAGGGGTGTGGATGGGGGGTCCCCAGTGTCATATGTCGATTTTAAGAAATGGTTGTCACATGTCACTTACCCGGTAAATCCCCATGTGACATGTCACCTCTATTGAAGAGCCTATCATGTCAAATGTCGAATTTAAGAAAGCACCTACGTCATGTCACTAACTTTTTGCCTCATGTCACTAAGGCATATGTCACATGTCGATTTTAAGAAATGGCCACTATGTCGAATTTAGTGGTCCACATCATTGACTGCCATTGTAGTGAACCAGTCTAACAATTACAATCTTTTTATCTATATTTCAATACATTACATGGGGAAATGTCACGTGTACATTGGGGCCTTTCGCCTGCAATCATTGGCTAGACTCCATCCCGGAACTACTAACTAGGAGACTTTGGAGCAGCGAACCGTGACTTGTGGGTGAAAGGTGGGCAGATAAGAGGTGTGGGGTTTACCTCCTCCAGTATGTGATCTAGGTCAGTGTGTACACAAAGTACGAGTAGACGCGTTTCTACCCTCATGTAGACTCCCCTTACATATATGAGGATCTCACTGGTAAATATTCAATATTCCCATACCTCTTGTGATGTGATGGATAGGACGATTCATTGTGGAATGACATTTCATGATATGACAGAGACGGAGTGGAGAAAAGATATTCTCCTCATAGTTAACAGTAGTAAATACATCCATATCTGATAAATTGCTTGTATATGTAATACAAATGGAGAGGTATACTGAAATTCAGTCATATACTCTACAAACTAAAACTCAAATAGCCGCCATAAAAGATCCTGTTGTTAATTGTACCATGGTGCCTCTGTTTGCTGCTTTATTGTGGGTCAACAGTAAACCTCCGGCTCATACGACTGTTTCATAACAGGATCAACCATTAAGGCCCTCATATTACACTGTACAAAGACTTTTAAATACCTGGGGGGGGGGGCGGGGGCTAGTGAGATAGTTTTGGTAACGACTGCCACACGTCCCACAGAAGCGGTGGCGGTGTAAGGACAGTTACCGGTAGGTTAAAAAGAGGAGGCGGTTACTCCTGCATCAATAGAAATAGGGGGCTAAAGTCTGACCCTGGTTGTATATGTAGCATTGTTTAGTTTAGTGTTTAGTGTTTAGTGAACCTGGCCTTCAATGACTGGGGTTGTGGATACTAGGTCCACTGATCCACATTATTTAGGGCAGTCGAATTCCACAACCACTGATGGAAGGGGTTGTATGGTGCCAGTTGGTACCTACACTCAAATAGTGAGTACCCCCCCGCGCTTGAGATAAATACTAGCAGACCTACCGGTATATCTGGGCCTGCTGGCTTAATGCCCGGGTGTGTGTTGGTCGCTATGCACGAGCCTGTGCCTTGTGATATAGCATCGATACATGTACAACCTATAATACTTCATTTAGAACCAGATCGAACGCATTCATTCAATGCAGCTGTATAAAATAGAGGAAAAATAGATGTGTATATAAATATGTAGTCGTTTTTTCTTCTATTTTTTTTTCTTTTTTTTAATCTCACAAGAAATTCAATTCATCATTTTATTTCCAGTTTTTTTTTTTTTGTCATGTCACGTATGCCTTTAAACTAGAATGGAACATGAAATGGACAATTGAATGGATAGCAGTAGCTGTTACGGTGGTCGGGAGGTAATGTCATCTGATTCATAGCATGACGTGTTGGGGTAGCCATGACTTTGTATATAACACAACTACTCCAGAAGCTTTTCGTCTAGCCCTAATTACCACATAACGATAATTGTGGTTTAACTCCTATGAGACTACATGAAGATTTCTTTCTTTCTCTAAAATATCTTGACACCATCATGAAAGGACAATATTCTTTAAAGGAGAAAAAAAAACTTTTTAGTACTTCAAAAAAAAGGTAACAAAAAAGCAACAAAAAAACTAACTTTTTAGTATGTATACGTGTAAATATGTTCATAGAATCATTCCAAGGGGAAGTGAAAGAGTAGACCCTTTTAAGTGGGCTCGGGGAGCCCAATATGATGCATATGAATGCAGCAGAGTGATCTAGAGGTGTGCATAATTAGCATGGTCAGTAGAGTTTGCACTGGTCATTCAGTATTTCAGTTTTACCTGTTTATCCATCTTGGTATCAGTTGCTACTGTCCAAGAGGCACTAAGGAGACAGATGACACTATAAGGTAACACGATTTACAACAGGTAAACTAACCTGCGCTGTAATGTAGGATTGTAAGGCCACACTAAAAAATCTGTTTCTGGTTGAGTATAAAGTCAGTAACTAGGAAGGAATTTTCTTTTTCTCATGTGTGATTTATAGCTGGTGTCCGACGAGTTTTTGCAAATGTGAGAGATTACGGCATGGTACATTGCAGGTTTTATACAGAAGTTTGTCAATGAAAAAAAAATCCTGCCAGGGACTGAAAAAAAAGTTTTTCATCAGCATTTGTCACACTGACCCGTCCTCTCAACCAGAAACAGACCTTTTTTTTTGTTGTGGATGTCATGGGTGAGTATCCATAGGATTGGGGGTGGGGGGGGGGGAGGGCTTCTGAAGCATGGTTTCGATAACAACAAAAATGGGACTTGAAACTTCCTGTATGAAGCCTTTCTTGAGTATATACCTAACTGAAGTGCGGTTTACCTGACTTTGAGTACGGTAATTGCCCGGTAATTATCTAGTATCAGGTTTAAGTCCACAGACCATCCATGTATGCTTCATTGTATATATTGCACAATTCAATGTGGCTACCAGATTTCAGAATCTCACGTTCCACAGTTTCTCCCCGGTATATCTTTTAAAATTTCTGGTAACATGAGATTAGGGAAAAATCTACATATTCATGCCATGTTTTTGTTAAAACTCATATTTCCCTGAATTAATTAACGCCTAGCTGAAAAGAAGATATGACCCCGGGACATGTTTCCCCACCAAGACATACTGTAGCAGCCATAATTCAGACATCCTAATTCTATTACACGATAATTTAATACGCATCGGTCATGGCCAAATATCACCAGGGGGCAGCAGTAGACAATGTGACCAGAAAATGGCGTGGTCTTTGCTGATGATGTCCACAGACCTATTCTTTGTTGGAAGCAGGTCAATTAAGAAAGCGAGGCAACATTCAATCACCAACCTCATTCTAAGATGATAAAGAAACCGGCCATCTCAGTAATACCTGTTGACGACCGTGTCTTAATAAGCAGAAACTAGATTCTAGTATGTAAGTTTTTAACAGTTGATGGCTGCCATTGAGAGGTGACTATTTACAAGAAGACCCTGGAGTCTTGTTATGTACAACAGGTAGAAAGGCTTCACCATAACATACCTATAGTTCCTGCGCAAAGGACATCTGTCCTCAATTACGGCTACGTTTTACTACTTCCTATTCAGCATCTATGAAATATAAGAAGAGATATCAGGTTCTTCATAGTCCCTGTCATGTCCAGACTTTGCAGTTGTCAGTGGATATAGAATCTGCCGTTTGGCCACAGAAAGAGAAAGGATTGTAACTTGATGCTTTAGGTAGGACGGTCGAGGCCCAAGATGTAGAACTCTTACCTTTTACCATCCAAAAAGGGAATAGGTGTAGTGTCCATTTGGTCTTTTTCTTTTATCATAAAGAGTTCTGCCTTATAAGTGGTACAAATCGAAGGAGTATAAAAGTGTGTTTGTAATTTGATCGATTAAATAGTGCGTGTACTGTGCATTGTCATTTTGTTCAATCATTGGGTGAATCAAGGGCTAGTGCCAAACACTCAGGCCCTTCCCCCTGTGGAGTGGGGACCTTCATGTGAGGGCATGGAGGAGCAGAATAACTTCATTGGGAGTCCACGAAGGAGGAATTTTCCTCCTTCCATTCTACCAGTGGGCATACCAGATTCGTAAAAGGCGACAAACTTGGGGTTTCTTGTGTCTTGGGGTGAGCATGTGGGCAGCTGGTGTCCATATGCACGGGCCCGGGCGTACATGCTTGCCTTTTGCCATGGGATTCCCCCTCAGTGAACCACGTCTGAGTGATCAAAGGCCGTGGTTTGTCTGGCCCTGTCTATGGGACCAGGCAAATAAAAGAACACTTGCTATCCTTCGAAAAGAGTAGTGGAATGAAGCCCCGGTAGCGGTTTTCCCCCTCACCCCTCCTCATAGATGCGGTCATTCATCTCATAGATTCGATCATTCATAGATTCGGTCACTGCTGTGTCGGGCAAGCAGCATATAAATACCTGTCTAGCTGTTTGGACAAGCAGCTTTTAAAAACCTGTCCAAAAAGAAAAGAAAGGACTTGTTGTCCGCGAACCACAGAAATGTCTGCTAACTTTTAAGTACTATTAGTGGACGTAAAATCAACCAAACCAAACCAAACCAAACTCAGGCCCAGGAAATTTCGGACTTAACTGTTTGTCCCATCTTATAAATAAATGCATATTCCTCCATCCACTGGTCGACCATATATATCCTATTGATGTATCCGTATTATGCTTAGATTCACATTGTGTACCGCTGTAACCTGGCATATATACACACGTATCGGGCATTCTATTCAGTCAGGACATGAATATTCCTCTACCTTTGTATCCTAAAGCCATATCTCTATAGCTCTATGCCTGTTTTGCCTTATCTTGTATCTACAATATAGATCTACACAGTGGACCTGGCTGCAGTGGGCACTTTCAGGCAGTAATCCCAGGCACCATTGGGGGACCTTAGTGCCCCAAGACATCATCCATACAATAATATAGGTAATGTACTTATATGGTAAGACAACAGGAGCACATTGGCAGGAGGACAGGGGCAGTGACCTGGTGCCTGGAAGGGCTACATTCTGGTGACCTGAAGGGGTACGATGATAACAGCATCTCTAATATGAGAGGGTTGGAAGGAGGGGCGTGGTCCACTTAATACAACATGTACACTGTTATTGGTGCATACTGTACAGACATGTGGCTGGTCCAAGTCTCGCAACACATTCACTTCTCGTTTACTGAACGAGACGAGTTCCGGGATTGGCAAGAATGCTAGATATATCTTAAAGATATCACACGGTAGTCACGAAGTAGATTGGGCTGTTACATTGTATATGTCCGTGGGACCTCCGACTCTCTATGTGTCTATGCCAGATAGTATTAACGCCCTTTATTCTGTAGCGTTTGAGTGTGAAAGAGATACAGAATAAGGTTATTAATAGTGAATGGAGAACAGATAGTGATAAGTATGGACAAACATCACAAGCATCACAGCCTTGTACCCCTCCCACCCAATCATTTAGAGCCTCAAGATTAAATCTCAATTGATCTCTGATTGCATGGCCTTGGGCTTAGTAGTCAATGAATCCTGCCAAACTTGGCACGTCTCTACAAGAAAGATTATGTGACGAACAGGGGGATCATGTGAAGCACTCAGTGCATTCCTGTGTCGCCCATTTACTGCGCATGCGTACCCAGTGAGAAGCGATTCGTTTACATAACGCCTCCTGCCTTCTAGTGTCGGCGTTGTGTACTACCGTCATCACATGCCATCACTTATCGCTGCTAGACTCTACCCAGGTGCCTCTTTGCTGCATTCTCCTCAGCTTTCTCCTTTTTTACTCCTATCCCCCCTGGAAGCACCTCCTTGAATTCAAGCTTCCCCACTCATGCATGGAGTCTTGCCCACCTATGTTCATCCCACCCCTTGTGGCACATTCCTATGATACCAGCATGATGAGGCTGTGGCCTGGCCTCTAGGTGTTTCCAGACTGATGTGCTTTCGTGAGGCACTGGTGATTTTGAGATTGGTATATCTCACATTCAAACTGCCAGACGAGGCTATTATTCACACAAACCTACACGTGTAGTAATTATGTTCACATAACCAGTGTTCTGTGCTTTGCCATCTTGATAATCGTTACACGCTATCAAATGCTGCCACATTAGAAATAGTCTGTGCTCTAGATATGGCAAGGCTTATTTTTATTACATTACTTCATTGACAATGTCTTTGGTTTACCACCATACTACCACATTAGCGCTTACGTCGATGCTCTACTATGATTTCGTCACATAGTGATGATCCATGATTGACCATCCCCGGTAACCATCATTATGACACAATGTCTTGTGCTTTGCTGTCATACTGACGCATTCAGTGACTAAAAGATGCCAGTGTTGCTTAACTGAGAGGGATGATCAGTAGTGTTGGCTGCGGCCCAGTGATTTTTCTAGATTTCCTTTGAAATTGGCCTTTTGGTTTGTAGAATATTTGAAAAAACATTGCCATATTATACCAGGTTGCTGGAACGGGTGGCCAAAGGCTCGAAATGTTAGTGTCTATCCCTGGGATAATAATGGTCTATGCATTACTATTAGTCCCTGCCCCCGGGGTCCCTGCCATATTTACAATGGTCTAGCTCTGCTTTATCACCAGACTGGCTAATTAACAATATTGCACCTAGACCAGACTGCATGCATGCATTGCTAGTCGTATTAAGACTGGACCTGATTGGCTGACATCAGTGGACAGGACACTGGTACTGATAGCCCACACAAACAACACCAGACTCGAATTAGTTGGTATCGTGCTTAAATAGTTAGGCCAAGAAAAATAAAAGGCGTGTTTCCAGTAACAGAGCTCAAAGAGCTAGGGTCGGTAGGTCGGATTCTTTTTTTTTGATTTTTTTTTTTAACATTTATATAGGAAATGTTAGGGCACATATCAATGGATGTATCAAATTCTTTGATTTCATTGTAAAATAATGATGGGAAAATGACAACTGTGAGAGAGGGGAAGAACATGAAAAGGATACAGGAAAAATCCTCACAAAGTAATGAAAAATTCTTTAAAATATGAAAAAAAAAATGAGACAAAATTCTTCAAAATCACAAAAAAAAGGTTTTTTTTGCCCCTGTTTTGCTAGGGTCGGTCGGGTTACTAACAAACCTTTTTTTTATTATTTGGCCTTAGGTTGATAATGGCAACATCCTTAAATGTGGTTTGGTTATTGGTCGTTTGTGCCACTTGGCTATCGGGCGTGGGCCTGGATATTAATATAGAAAACATTGGAGGTTGTGGAATTTGATAAAAGGAGATGTTTGCATAGATAGATAGAGGCTGGTCTGTAATCTCCATCCACTCATATATCACACCCATGTACTAGTCGTGTGCACTCCAGGCCATAGGGCAGTCTAGTAGACTAGGCCCTAGCTTATAACCAAAGTGCATGTCCCTGTTTTCTCTTTTTCCTCTTTGCTCTGGTTCCTTTTAGGAAATGATGTACGACTGTGCTATACATTGGTAACATTTCACATCTGGCCCCGTTGGGGCCTATCTAGGGTCTCCATTCTCGCTTCCCAGCAGGGCATAGAGCATCCCCGCTCTCTTAAATCTAACCCCAAGGAAGTCTGGAGTATGTGATGCAGTAAGTAGGACTCAATGGTGAATAGGAGAGCTGGAACCAGGAAGTGGACGTGTCACTTCATGACCTTCCATGAGTTAATTTTGTCTACTTAGAATATGACCAAACACCCTTGGTGTCCAAAATGTCTACACCTGCCGGTAGTCCCTTTCTATGATATACAACAAGTAGATGTCGCTTCTTTTTTTAAACTCATTTATCTTTGAGAAGAAATTGAGATAGGGGGAAACCCTCAGGATATCGAAAGTACAGTATTAAACACCAAGGTTGTGTTTTGTAGAATGCATGTATTGAACTAATGCAACAGATTGCACCAGAATAATGAGAGAGAAAAAACAAAAGAGAAAAAGATATAGCTCCCCTACAATTGTGTAGCTTGATACCTGCATTTAGCTAGAGACTACCGTAAGGCTTATATCCTCGCCTACTGTTATACCTACTGCGAGGATGGACTCGGCAGCACTATATTACATTGTATAAGATTATGCTGCGTTGGTTAATAGCATTAACTAAAAAAAAAGAAGCTCAAAAAAGAAAAAAAGAAGCTCAAATGTGACCCATACTGCGCCCTAGACAATCGGGCTGAGTTGACGTGTTGCCTCATATGCACGTTCTCCTTATAGACACGCTCGAGGGTTTACATGTAAAAAAAATAAATAAAAAAATAAAAACTTGTACACAAAAATGTTCTAGGAAAATGATTTTTTATTTTAGGTTAAGAAACGTAATTTTAACATAAAAAAATAACGTGAAAACGTTTTTATTAAGTTCAAAACGTTTGATGTAAATAGAAGCTATTTTACCAGCGTTTTTACCAAGACCTTTTGCAAACATCCATAAACGATAAAAAACGTTATTGCCAAGTGGGAAGGGTGGTTAATTGGGCAGAGTCAGTTGTAAGGCAGTACAGTATGGCAAGCAGCCGTAAACAAAGTGTATACATGGTGTATTATGGGGGAGGCTGAGAGGATAAGACTGACTGGACGTGACGTGACGTCAGAAGACGGGGAAAAGACAGGGGTAGCTGATACCAAGGGCCGCTCCATAAAGTATGTCACACCAGAGGGGATAAGGGGGGATTTCACGGCTCCTTTACATTTCTATAGTTATCTTAAGGGTGCCGAAGGGGTGGGAGGCTGTCCAAAAACAAGGCTTAAAAGCGTGACATACTTTATGGATCAACCCCAAGGTGCAATATGTTGCAGATTAGGTGGCTACTCAGTCTGGAAGGGAGGCACTGGCAGCAGTCGTGGTATTCCATTAGTCTACACACAGTTAATGGGCGTTGTGTTGGGGCCTCTCTTCATTCCCGTATAGTGGCCAGCTGGGAGGCATTAGCTGTGTAGCGGTCCCTATCTTCTGGTTCTAGTTTAGGTGTGCAGGACTGATTGAGAAACTGCCTCCATCTCCTGGGCTAGCACCAGCAGTCTCCTCATGCGGCCTCGGGCCAGCGGTAGCATCCCAGGACCAAAAGCCACCCACGTTTGGTGGGCTTCCCTAGCCCACTTAAAAGGGTCTGGTTCTCCTCTTTCCTATCCCCTCGGGATGTGTGTGGTGCACATATGCGCGGGCACTGACACATTCCCCTGTGAAATTGTGTAATGTAGTTCTCGCCATGAATATGACCTTAGCTGTCGAAATGGCGTTAAACATCTATTACTCACTCACTCACTCACTCCCACCCACGTTTGGGCTCCAGGTCTGGGTGTCCTGTTTACTTCTCCTCCAGCTTCTTCTCTTGTCATTTATAGCAGAATAATTATGTGTAAGAATGAGGCAATGTCTTAAGGACGAGACAACATATGACGGTCTTGCAATGTATCGTGTAAGACGTTATCTGGCTTTTAATAGCAGTCTACTTTCAGCCTTCCCTGACGTATTTCTTAAGGATTGCCAGGCAGGCAGTGAGAAATAGTTCAATATATTAATCTGTGGACAAATTGGATTTGCTGAAGGACCGTTTTTATAGCTTGCCAATCGCATACATAGGGGCGTTTGGCTATGATGGCAGCCCATTTATTACATGGGCTTTGCGTGGATCCCTTGCACTGTGCATCGAAGCATCCACATAAGTCACGTCTCATTTGTAATACTAATGCCTTAGTTTTGAGTGAGGCCCACGTGAGCATGTAAATTGCCGCAGAAGGCTGGTGTCTGCTCTACTAAACCTTCCTCTTACCAACAGCTGGTTGTCTGGCTGTTCCGTCTTGTCTGGCTGTTCAGCCTTGTACATTGAGGATAGACCAAGGCCGTAGATAATGTAATGGAACAAACGGAGGGAAGAGATAGAGAGGAGATTGGTGTGGAGCAAAGGGTGTTCTGGTCAAAGAATATCACGTTTTGCCCTTAGTCTTAGAGCTGCTCCTGAACTGCTCTCCCATGTACGCAATAAAAGGCAATGCAGGTTTATAAACGAGGGGTGGGAAATACATATAAACGACTCAATATTATTTTTTAAAATTCCTATGGATTATTCCTGTAATATTCCCCAATGAAAATATATGTAGTGTGTATGTACATGTATTATATTAGGAGAAATTAAACCGAAAAGGACATATCCATTTCGAAGCATGTGTGCATTTTAAAGCCTACAGCTCCCCCCATTCGTAGGCCGAAATACCTGCCTGCTCACAGGCAGGATCCAAGATGTATACAAGTCTATAGTGGCACAAACACATGGCTAGTCTGAACTAAGTACTCACTTTCAGTTCCTGGAAATTGTCCCTCCTATTCACAAACATGTAGTTTTCATGTACATCAGCTTATATTGACTGAAACATGAGATATATCCAATAAATCTGACATGTTTATCTTGAGCTTAGATATCACTACCTCAATGGCCTCCATTGTCAACATCTTGTGCTGCTACCTTGTGTTAGACTGCTCTTGAAACATAGGGCTAACCAACCAAGAATAGTGTAGTCTTTTTGGCACTAGGTGGCTACACCTGGCTTCAAGATGGCTGACAATGATTTGGAGTTAGGGAGGGAGATTTGAAAATCACCTGGATTATTAATTATTACAAGTATTTCAAGTGCTTTGTGTATTGTGAATCTTTGGATATACATTGAGGGAAGTGTTGGTGGAAGCATTGGACCTGACAGTAAGTACTTCTGTGAGAACTGGGCACTCAGCCAATCTGGCTGACCAAACAGACTACAACAGACACACTTGGTCTCTGAGGTTCCCTCAGAGCGTCTACGGAGTACCCATTCGATGACCGCTCCTGGTGATCTAATGAGCAGCCTTTGGTTCCAACTCTAGGCCTTGACAAGACGACCGCCAATAAGTGTCATTTTGCTGATGTAGGTAGCCGCCCCGGCCCCGCCAATTGTGTGCGGACGGTGGTACCATTCATTATATCAATACCCACGTCCGGCTGCCTGATTGGGGCTTACCTGAACCTCACCTGACACCTCTATACATCCCCTCTTGACATTAACGGACGTGAACACGCCATAGTTACCGGTCAATGCGCTAGGCTCTAAATGTTTCATCAACCAAGACCCTGTAAAGGCGCGTATTGTCAGGCACATTTAGAAAGGACATGACTAAAGCTTTAGAAGGGTGGGGGGGGGGTCATTTAAAATAGAACACATTAAGCAGAACAAAAATCTATTGGATAAGGAGAAAATTAGGAAACGTTTACTACAAATGCATCACAATTCAGGCCCTTCGTATTCAAAAGGAAGACTTGGGTTTATGGCTGTTTATTCCTAAATCGTTTGGCAGTGTGTTTTATTTAGCAACCATTGCCCATTCCTAGAAGTGGCTCCTCTAAACGATGCATTATATAACTGCCATTTCGGTCGTCGTACCTGTCATATCCACAGCAATTGCTGACTGTGCACTCTCAATTTGTATATACCGGATGATAACTCAAGAGTCCTTCCATATGAATGTGCAAAAAAAGCCCCATATGTTTAAGTATGACACAATGGAAGATGTCAAACAAATCAATCAAAGTGCTCAATGTTTATGAATAACAAGTATTTCCTCGATGTCAGCACTTCTTATTATCAAATTACATGTTGGATGTAAAACAACATTAATAATAGAGAAGTTCATTGGTAGCTATTGGTTTTAATGTATGCCAGTGCCTGTCCTGTAAAAACCTGGCTGTACTGTATATATAAGCATTGCCTAAGCCGACAATAGAGAATATGGATTCCCATTGACTGCTACTGAGGCGTGACGAAATTTTGTAAAGAAGCCTGAAAGTATAAATACCAGGTCTGCATTAGTCAATAACAAATGTCAGCGTTTATCATTCATTGTACTTGTCATTGATCTATAAATTATCCACCCCTCCATCATTTAATGGACTGGGATAAATGTATAATACCAGTACCAGGCTGTAACAATAAAGCCATGTCCTGAATTATATAACATTGATGTATTGTGTATATATATAAGTACCGGCAAAATCATGCATGATATATCCCCAACTCAGAGAAGGCCTTTTCACGTAGAAGGCGCACCTATCTCTTCTGGATCGATTTCTGAAAAAAAAAACGCGTATAAGGCACCCCCCCCCCCAGGCTTATTGTAAATGATACACCCCCCCCCCCTCCCCAGCCGAGCCTACTGGTCTGCCGCATTGCTGGCTCTATAGTTCAAGCTGTCATATGCACACGGTTGGCGTAATACCCGCCAAGCACCTGTACAATGACCGGGCTGCCTCGGCGCTGGCTCTATGAGTCGATGCTGTCATCAGCACACGGTCGGCGTAATGCCCGCCGAGGACATTGACACCTACTGGTCTGCTGCAGTGCTGGCTCTATGAGTTCAAGCTGTCATCGGTACACGGTCGGCGTAATTAAAAGAAAAAAAATTATTGCTCCAAAGTACACAAATATAATGTTATGAACTCATAGTTAATATTAGATTGATATATAAAGGTTAGCTATTGATTTTGGGGTGTTTTCCTTGGCCATATCAGTCGGTCTCCCAATTGAAAGTCAGAAAAACCCGCATATAAGGCGCACTCCAAACTCAAGGCAATGTCCCTCCCTCGTATAAGACCCAGCAGCATTTTTTTTTTGGCGTAGAAGACGCGACTTTTACGCAGGAGATTAAGGTAGAACATAATTTTTGAATCCGATGATTGGGGATGAAAATTGGAGTCAATATCTGGAGACCTTTTTTTTCTTTTGGGGATACTCCAATTATTAAGGTCTACAGAGCTGTTCAAAGTTGCATAGTTCTTCAAAAAATGTAATTTGTAAGGGAAAATAGGGGTAAATAACCATTTATTATGAACTATGCACCTTTGAGGAGAAAAAAAAGCGTCTCCAGATATTGACTTCAAGTTTCAATTCAAGTAATTAGATCTGGAGAGCATATCTTATTTGTATCCCATAATGCTGTTCAAAGTAAAAGGAGGCAAAAAAGAACGTTTTTGTTCCATTCTGTTTCCATGGCAACCGAATCATCACAAAATGCAGCAAATCTGATATATGCAATAAATATGGTCAAATTGATGTATAATACATATATATCCATCAATTCTGTGCCAGATTATACACAAAAATGTTTTTCTCTGAACAAACCTATCTTAAAGTAAAATCAGGATAGTCCCTGTTTTCGATGTACACAATCGTTTAGGTCCCACTTAAGTGGATTTCTTTGCAGACTCTGAAACTGAGTAAAGATTAATTTCTTATTGTATTGCTGTACTAAAGTAATAGCAGTGATCTTAGGAAATGGTAACAATTCCAGTATGCACAGAAGGGGGCACTTGCTTATAGACTCTTATTAGTGTAGACTTAGTACAAGATGAAGGAGTTTCCCCGTGTCTGATGGATGATTTGCCCCTTAAGACGCAGAAAGCGGTGGAGCTGGGGTTGGGGGGGGGGGGGGGGCGGCTGGGGGCGTGGGTCCCAGCGTCCAGACTCCAGCTATTCATCTGTGTCTGAAAAATGTGTTTGGTTATCACTCAAAAGAGACTCTTGATACGCTATAGAAATAGTGCCGTGGTAGTGGTAAGAGTTATGGCTTACAACGCCTCCGTGGGACAAGTAGCCAGTGCCTACCTTGGCACCCCTTAATTATGTCCTTGTTGGTGGCACCCTGGAGGAGGGATCCATGCAAGGTAAGCCTTTGTATGTAGTGGGGAAGGAATGATGAATCATGCATGCAGGTAGCACCCTCCGTGTCCAATCCCCTCTTATACTTGGCGGGCGCCAAGGTAGTTGGTAATGCCTCTTCTACTCCCAATGACAAAGTGCTTATGACTCCATAAAGGGACCCTTGCAACAGACTCTTCCCTTGGTGCTGGCTGATATCTTATGGGGTAGATATGACATGGGTGCCACCCTGCTCCTTTGTTTCTGTATGTTAAAGCCGGTGTGTCCTTTTAGCCTATGTAATAGATTAGAGTTGGCCAAGGGATGAGGCGATAGTGTCTGTTCACCATGGGGCACATGTATGGATTCACAGGATGGGACTCCAAACGGCCCAAACAAATTGTGCCAAGACCTTCACAGCTCAAAGGGACACTATATCTTATCAGATATAACTGAAGGAACTGAGAATAGGAAACGGTCATTCATAGAGTGGCCATACATGTATCAGTTGTAAAATATATCTTTCCTATGTTAAGGAGTAATGAGGAATCATTAATGCATTTTCTGAAACAATATATGTGGGGGAAATAGTCACTCACTTGCACTATTGGAGCATTTCAGTATTGCATGTTGTCATATGTTATGTTTGTTTAGAATGCAGGTCGACATAACGGGGGGATCAATGATATCAACTCAGGACATCTAACATGACGCACCTACATGTAATACTTACTAATCAAATTCCCTGTAGATCACCTTATTGATTCCCATTGGGGCACTATAGCAGGGCCAAGTAATCTTATTAGCTGTATACATACAGTTTTCTGTAAGTATATGGATAATGATATTACACTAAGGTCGTGCCCTTGCCTATATTATAAAAGATTAACGCGAACTCGCTGGAGGAGAGTTAATTACTCCAGTGATGTATCTGAGGTCATGTGTATTTTATATGAGATAACTGTAAGAAATGATAAGCGCTGGTCATTCATTACATGCATTAACATGAGGGCCCGGCATGAGGGATAAGTTATACAGGAAGAGGTCATTGATTGGATCCTTATAATGATATGATCCATCCCTGATCTGCCCTCATATAAATATATCAGTAGTGAGCGGAGATGGAAAAAACTGGTTTCACATTAATCACCCCACTTCTCTCAGCTTGCGGGATGTTCAGTGAGCGCAGCCATAGCTGGAACTGCATGGCCACCAGCGAGTTATCACTGATGTCATTTTTATGTATCAGATGGGTACCATTTGCCATCGAGAAGTCTGCAGTGAATAGTTGAGATTAATGTTTTCATTAGATGACGATTAATCCCGCTAGGTCGCTATAGGAACCTGAACTAATAGGTCCATATCAGCGCTGTTGTGACAGTTTTCACGGCAGGAATGATGTGAGAATGGTTAGTCAAAGGGGGCAAAATGATGGTACTCAAGAACATGATGATAGTGTACATTATGTCGTGGAATTAGATAAGGCCAAGAAAAATAAAAGGTGTGTTTCCAGTTACATAGCTCAAAGAGCTATGGTAGGTAGGTCGGATTTTTTTGATTTTTTGATTTTTTTTTTTTTTTACATTTATATAGGAAATGTTAGGGCACATATTAATGGATGTATCAAATTCTTTGAATTCATTGTAAAATAATGATGGGAAAATGACAACTGTGAGAGAGGGGAAGAACATGAAAAGGATACAGGAAAAATCCTCAAAAAGTAATGAAAATTTCTTTAAAATATGAAAAAAAAGAGACAAAATTCTTCAAAATCACAAAAAAAATTACTTTTTGCCCCTGTTTTGCTAGCGTCGGACGGGTTACTGGAAACAAACCTTTTTTTTTATTTGGCCTAGGCTAATGTACATTTTGTTTTACCGGTATGTTGACTTGGGCAGTGTATCAATGCCACCTCCACCACTTACTGCTATGCCAACTGGGGTTTATACACAGTATTTAGCCCAATGGGAAATATATGTATGAATTCTGATCTTCAGTGGGTTTATCAGATATGAATGATAGTGGAAACCTTTTCTGATGGTAATATATACATTCATAGAGAAATGCCTGACCCCCAACTCCAGTAATACCCTCAGAGGTGGTATGTCATATACCAAGGGGCTGATCCTAGAGATATATGGAGGCAGATCTAGGTGTGTATATTATCTCATATCGCCAGAAGATGACCCCAAGGAGACACATGGGGCTATCAACAAGGCGTTTGTCTATAACATACGCCTGCCTCTACTCTCCATCCCAGCAAATTAATAAGGGACTGGGATCAAATCGGGCTTACTGCTGTATGCTGTATATGCCTGGACAAACAGATGGTTCTCACCCTTGCCACCAGGTGCTTATAGTACATCCACCGCGGTCAGTGTCACATAACTCGGTCAGCTTTCACAGCTTCCCCTGGCCAGACTACAGTCTACATGTGCACGACTGGGCAGGGGGTGTGGCATGTGTACCCTTTCATGTAGGCCTATGAAATGACCATAATATAACTCACTGCTACAACAATAGCATTCTCACTCACCTTTATTGCCGTTCATTCTTAAGAATGAACGGCTATAGGAGGGGACCCATTCTTAAATACAAGCTCTCATAGTGGTGCTTCCTCGCTCTCCATGTATAATCCTGTCATAGGTACAGTATTGAGTATGCCTATACCTGGATTAAAATCTGCAAATCAGTCAAGCATAGAAGTGGTGGCAGTGGTGGTGTTGGTGGACCTGTTATTGTAGACCCTGGGGACAGTGGTGGTAGCCCTGGACACCAGGCAGAGCCATGGTATATAGTATATAGAGCCCCCCCCCCACCCACCTCTGAATGGTGGTGGTGGCTGTGCTCCTGGGGTGGCCCCATACCTGCCTGGCACCACCTCCCCCAGCACCATGTGGTTCTCTTCTGCTGGTGGTGCGTTTCTCAGCACCACTGACTATTAACCCACTAAAGGCCACCTACATGTATGTTTATGTATACATGTACACATAAGTATTATGCACTTTTTTAGGAGTTTTAAGTGGCATGATGAATTGATGCACATTTAAACCTTTATGGATGGCATGATGCATTGATGCACACTTAGACCTTTATGGATAGCATGATGTATTGATGCACACTTGACCCCTTAGGGATGTATTGATGCACACTTAACCCTTTATAGATGGCATGATGCATTGATGCACACTTAACCCTTTAGGGATAGCATGATACATTGATGCACACTTAACCCCTTAGGGATGTATTGATGCACACTTAACCCTTTATAGATGGCATGATGCATTGATGCACACTTAACCTTTAGGGATAGCATGATGCATTGATGCACAATTAAACCTTTATGGATGGCATGATGCATTGGTGCACACTTAGACCTTTATGGATAGCATGATGCATTGATTCACACTTAACCCTTTATAGATGGCATGATGCATTGATGCACACTTAACCCTTTATGAATGGCATGATGCATTGATGCACACTTAACCCTTTGTAGATTGCATGATGCATCGATGCACTCTTAACCCTTTATGGATGTATTGATGCACACTTAACCCTTTGTAGATTGCATGATGCATTGATGCACACTTAACCTTTAGGGATAGCATGATGCATTGATGCACAATTAAACCTTTATGGATGGCATGACGCATTGGTGCACACTTAGACCTTTATGGATAGCATGATGCATTGATTCACACTTAACCCTTTATAGATGGCATGATGCATTGATGCACACTTAACCCTTTATGAATGGCATGATGCATTGATGCACACTTAAGCCTTTATAGATGTATTGATGCACACTTAACCCTTTGTAGATTGCATGATGCATCGATGCACTCTTAACCCCCTTATGGATGTATTGATGCACACTTAACCCTTTGTAGATTGCATGATGCATTGATGCACACTTAACCCTTTATGGATATCATGATGCATTGGTGCACACTTAGACCTTTATGGATAGCATGATGTATTGATGCACACTTAACCCTGTTAGGGATAGCATGATGCATTGATGCACACTTAACCCTTTATAGATGGCATGATGCATTGATGCACACTTAACCCTTCATGGATAGCATGATGCATTGATGCACACTTAACCCTTTAGGGATGTATTGATGCACACTTAACCCTTTATAGATGGCATGATGCATTGATGCACACTTAACCCTTGAGGGATGGCATGATGCATTGATGCACACTTAACCCTTTATAGATTGCATGATGCATTGATGCACATTTAACCCTTCATGGGTTGCATGATGCATTGATGTACACTTAACGCTTTCGGGATGGCATGATGCATTGATGCACACTTAACCCTTTATAGATGGCATGATACATTGATTTACACTTAACCCTTTAGGGATGGCAAGATGCATTGGTGCACACTTAACCCTTTATGGATGGCATGATGCATTGATGCACAATTAACCCTTTATGGGTGACCTGCTACATTGATGCACACTTTAAGCATTATAATTAACCATGACAAAATAAATCATGGCTATGCCGTGCTTAACTGATTTCCTTAATCCATCAAATACACGCCTCCTAGTTGTTTTCCATGTGTGTCGGCCATCTTTGTTTTAGGAAACACAGGGATCCAGCTCATATATTGTCAATTTTAATCTTCAAAAGTTATCAGATGGATGTTAGTGACCATTTGGACACCTCAACTAGCTAATTTTATTGTTCTCCATATATGTCGGCCATCTTTGTTTTAGGAAACACAGGGATCCAGGCCATATATGGTCAACTTCGATCTTCAAAAGTTATCAGATGGATGTTAGTGACCATTGGGACACCTCAAGTACCTAATTTTATTGTTTTCCATGTGTATCGGCCATCTTGGTTTTCGGAAACACAGGGATCCAGGTCATACATGGACAATTTTGATCTTAAAAAAAAAGTTATAGATGGATGTTAGTGACCATTGGGACACCTCAACTACCCAATTTTATTGTTTTCCATGTGTGTCGGCCATCTTTGTTTTAGGAAACACAGGGATCCAGGTCATATGTGATCAATTTTGATCTTCAAAAGTTATCAGATGGATGTTAGTGACCATTGGGAGACCTCAACTACCCAATTTTGTTGTTTTCCATGTGTGTCGGCCATCTTTGTTTTAGGAAACACAGGGATCCAGGTCATACATGGTCAATTTTGATCTTAAGAAAAAAGTTATAGATGGATGTTAGTGACCATTGGGACACCTCAACTACCCAATTTTATTGTTTTCCATGTGTGTCGGCCATCTTTGTTTTAGGAAACACAGGGACCCAGGTCATATGTGATCAATTTTGATCTTCAAAAGTTATCAGATGGATGTTAGTGACCATTGGGACACCTCAACTACCTAATTCTTTTGTTTTCCTTGTGTGTCGGCCATCTTGGTTTCAGGAATCACAGGGATCCAGGTCATATGTGGTCAATTTTGATCTTCAAAAGTTATCAGATGGATGTTAGTGACCATTGGGACACCTCAACTACCTAATTCTTTTGTTTTCCTTGTGTGTCGGCCATCTTGGTTTCAGGAATCACAGGGATCCAGGTCATATGTGGTCAATTTTGATCTTCAAAAGTTATCAGATGGATGTTAGTGACCATTGTGACACCACCACCACCAATACCACCACCACACTACTCCCAACCCTCACACACATTCCTTATTTGCATATTTTAATCCAAGCATAGGTTTACTCCATACTATAGCAATGGGACAGGATTTTACATGGAGAGCGAGGAAGCACCACAATCAGAGCATATATTTAAGTATAGGTCCATTCCAAAGGCCATAGAGTTCATATATAATGATCTTTTTTCCTTGGATCATAATAGGAATATGCACGGCATTACAGCATTGCTGTGTTTACTTTCCTGAAAGTATGTTATAGATTAATAAATTGCAAAACACACAACATATGAAGGGCTTTTATATTCCGTATTAAAATAATATTTGTTCTGAAAATTTTGATCTAAGATCATATTAGAAATGTTGTAAATCAATTCTATACTTCTTAGAACATGATATGAATATGCACAGCATTACAGCTTTGCTGTGTTTACTTTGCCGAAAATATGGGATAAATTTCTAATCCGGGAAACGCACTGGAATTTAACTGCTTTTAGAATTGATATT